>LR738715.1:819832886-819910930 GCA_902687465.1 Secale cereale
ATATATATATATGCATCGCACAGCTCAATGTCCCTCGTAAATGAATCATCTCATCTTTAGTGCTTTGAGAGTACGCGTGGGGCTTTGTTTGTCTCTCTGTCTTGCAAAATTTCTGTTACACCATGCATGCTCACTCTCTATCACAACCTCTCTCTCTCTCTTGCTCTTTCCTCTTTCCTGAAAACAAAAGCTCTCTATTAGCTAGCTAGCTAGCTCTCTCTCTCTCTCATGCTGCGCTAGGTCTTTCTCTTCACTCAGGAGAACAAAAGGCCCTCCACCGCACACATGTTGTCTCTCTCACTTGTCTGCAACAAATAGGAAAAAAAAGTAGAGCTCTCGATCAATTTCTCTCTCTCACTTGTCTGCAACAAATAGGAAAAAAAGTAGAGCTCTCGATCAATTTCTCTCTCTTCAATTTCTCAAAGAACATGTTTGAAGCCTCACTCTCACAGTTTCTCTTGCCCAAAAGTCCACACTTTGTTTTTTCTTTAGCTGGAATTTCCCACTTCTCATCCTAACTTTACTATAGGATCATCAGGTTGTTTCGATGGACATCTTTGCATGCAACTTTTCACTGGCCTACTAACTAATTAACCCCCGAAAAGTTGATTACAATTATGCAACATACACTCTCACATGTTATTTTGGATCATGGGGGAACTTCCTACCAATGAATTGCCTAAAGGAAAGATACACCGGTGCATGTTACAAAAAGCAACTTAAAGAAAAGATACACCAAAAAGTCCTCTAGTTGTCCTAACACTGGAATTCTCAAGATTCATTCCGCATCCCCTCCAAAGAAAGTTGATCTTATTAGTTGTTCGGCCCAATCTCCTGTATCCGGGTCCATGAGTTCATCAACAACATTTAGTAAAATGTTCCATCTAGGTGTGATGATCTTCCTTGAGGGGCTCTGTGGGATCCAATGATCATTCCAAATATTGATCCTAGCACTAGGCCCAACTTTTCATATATGACCTCTTTTAAAGGTTTAAAGACCAGCCACTATGCTCTGCCAAGTGAAAGATGATCCCTTCTTGGGCCCAGTATTCACGAAGTTCCCATCTGGATAGTACTTTGCTCTAAGTACCTGTGCACATAATGTCTCTGGATGAGTTATCAGTCTCCGACTCTGCTTTGCCAGCATGGAAAGGTTGAAAGCATGTTGGTATCTAAATCACATGCCACCCTTAGATTTTGGTAGACATATCCTCCACCATGCAAACCAGTGCATGTGTTTTTGCTCCTCGGTGTCTCCCCACCAAAAGGCTGACATTGCATCAGTAATATCCTTACACACCTTTTTTGGAATTTTACAAACTGCAATAGCAAAGAATAGAATGGATTGGATTATTGCTTTCAACAAAATCTCCTTACCTCCCATAGACATTTTTTTTCTTTCCACCCTTTCAGACGATCATTGATTATTTCAACAAGGTACTCAAAGCTTTCACATTTATCTAACCATACCATAGAAGGGAGGCCCAAGTATTTGTAGCTTCAATCATGATATTAGCTCATTGCAAATCTCAGCTTTCAACTCAACTACGACATTAGGACTGAAGAAGATACTACTGTTCCCCACGCTCACCATCTGCCCTGAACTAGCACAATATTCATCCAACACCTGTCTCAATGAGGTTGCATTAACCAAATCCACTTTCATAAGGATAAGGGAATCATCAACAAATAGTAAATGAGAAACTGATGGTGCATTTCTGCACACTCGAACACCTTCAATGCAGCGAACCTCCTCTTTTGGAGCCAAAGCACTAGATAAACCCTCTGCATAAATCAAGAATAAACAAGATGATAGTGGACCCCCCTTGTCCGAGTCCCCTGCTAGGGATAAAACCACCGGTCTCTTGATTATTAAATCTGATTTTATATTTAACTGAGTTAACAAAAGCCATTAATAGGTCAACAAACTCGGAATGAAAGCCAACTGTAGCATTATCTTTTCAAGAAACTTCCACTCCTCCTACCATAAGCTTTGTGCATGTCCAACTTCACATCACAAATAACCGACCTTCCCTTTCTTTCTATTCTTTATTGCGTGCAAACTTTCATTGGTCAAAAGAATATTATCAGTGATGAGTCTGCCATGTACAAATGCAGTCTGAACTAGAGAGATAATATCATCAAGATGGATTTTTAATCTGAATGCTATCATCTTGGATATTATTTTGTAAAGAGCATTGTAAAGACTAATTGGCCTATATTTAGGGCTGGACGAAAAGCTTGTTACTCGTGAGCTTAACGAGCACTCGGAAGTTCGACTCGTTAAGGCTCGTGCTCGTTAGTTAATGAGCCGAGCTGAACATCGATTTTAGCTCGTTAATATAAACGAGCTTAACGAGCCAGCTCTTGAGTATCACGAGTAGATCATTTGTCTCGTTAAGTTTTACATCACTATTTTTTGTTTTATTAGTAGATGCAAAAAGCTCAGCCCAGCCCACAGGCCACCTCCTCGGCTCCTCCCCACGTTTTACCCAGCCCACCTCCCACATTACTTACGAAGAGGAAGAGACCAGAGGAGTCGAGGAGACTATAGAGTACGGAGAGATAAATCTGGCAAGCACCACGGCGGCGGCTAGGTTTAGATCTTTGAGACTTTGACCCCAGCGTGGCGGCGTGCCCTTCTCAATTCCGGCGGCCGCTAGCGACTACTGTAGCCCGCCTCCGCCGTCTCCAACCGCGTCCGGCGTCCCCATGGATCGACACGAGCGACCATCGGCTGCAGCCGGGACTCCAACTCCAAGCGTGGAGTCCAAGGCCCGAAAGAAGGTGGCGAGGAAGAGGACTTCGGCCTCCGATTCGTCATCAAGGGAGTCTTCTTCGACGGCAGCAAAACCTTCTCATCCTCGGCAGCAAGCACAAGGACAAAGGCGTCCAAGTGCAGAGGTGGCGACATCACCGGCATGCTCCGACACTGATGCCGTCGGTGTTGGATCAGGACCGGTGAGTTTGTTTGTCTCACCCTCACCTTTTCATTTTCTGTTAATTCCAGTTCCGATTAGCTCATACTTTGAATCTTTGATGCACTAGGTCATCCCAATTGTAGTTAATTGATTGTGAATCTGCTGCAATACTTGTGAATCTGCTAAAGTACTTGTGAATCAATACTTGTGTTAATTGCTTGTGGAAATACCAGTGTAGTTAGGTGAAATACTTTGTCACACACACACTGACACACACACACCAGATTAGTCATGTACTCATGTTGAAGTACCTAGCTGAATGTTTGTGGAAATCTTGTGAATTATAATTTCATTCCCTAAATTTTGTACATGTTCTAAGTTCTGATTTCTATTTTAGATGGTAAAAAATTCTACATAAATGCAAAACTAGTCTAGTTAGTAAATGTCCAGACTTCTACTAGTTTACATAGTTATTAAATGGTAAAAATTGTGCTTACTTCTACTAGTCCTGACTTCTATTTTATTTCTGATTTCCATTTTAGATGGTAAAAATTTCTACATAAATACAAAACCAGTCTACATAAATTCAAAACCAATCTAGTTAGCAAATGTCCTAATATATCAATCAATTCACATTGATAGTATTTTGTAAATGTTTGGCTTGTAAAATCTGAATCGTGGTAATTCATTTTTCATAGGAAGATGATGACAATGAAGATGAATGGGTAGAGGTTAATGAAGGGTATGAGGAGGTTGACGAGGCAGAGGCATATGATATGGATGATGATATGTCAGAGCCTTCTCTTGGATCAGGAGACAATCGAAATGAGACAGAAGTTGAGGTCAATGACAAAGAAAGGGCAGAAAAAGGAGGGAAAAGGAAAAAGGCAGCCGTGGATGGCACTAAGGTGAAGGTGAAGAAAACAAGACTTAAACGTGCAGAATGTTGGCAACATTTCAAGGAGGTCAAGGCTGTAAGTAAGAGGAGGGTAGGGGCGGTTGTTACTAAGGAAAAATGTTTGCATTGTGCTAAATTGTTTGCTTATACTCCTGGAGGGTCAACTACTAGTCTCAATAGGCATAAAGATGTTTGTTCAGTCTTTCTTAACAAGGAGGGAAGACAACTACATCAAGGTACAATCAACTTCGATCCTGAAAAGCCAGGTGCATCTCTCATAGTAAACCATGAATACAATCATGCAGAAGTCGTTAAGATCATAGCAAAGATGATAATTGTGCATGATTATCCCTTTAGGATGGTAGAGCATGCTTGGTTCAATATCCTCATGAGGTATATGAATGCTTCCTATAAGTGCATTGGTCAGAAGAAAATTAGAGTTGAATGCATGAAGGTGTATCTTTCCGAGAAAGAAATCCTTAAAAAGCAACTAAAGTCTGTTGAAAGCATTAGTTTGACATGTGATCTATGGACTTCAAACCAAACTCTCTCATACCTAGTTGTGGTTGCTCACTACATAGATGATGAATGGGTCATGCAATGTCATGTTTTAAACTTCATAGAGCTAGATCCACCTCACTCGGGTAGTGTCATAGCTCAAGCAATTTTTGAGTGTTGCCAAGAATGGAAAATAGAAGATAAGATCATGACTATCACTACGGATAATGCTTCCTCAAATGATAATGCTACTAAGAGATTGATGGAAAAGATCATTGCTAGGAAATCAGCTAAATTTATTCCTAAGTACTTCCATGTCCGCTGATGTGCACATATTGTCAATTTGATAGTGAATGATGGCATTGCTCTATTACAAACTTTGATCAATAAGCTTAGGGATATTGTCAAGTATTTGAAAAAATCTCCATCACGCATGCACAAATTATTAATGGTTTGCAAGTCTCTGAATATGGAAATTGGGAGAGGTTTATGCCTAGATGTTGCTACTAGATGGAATTCTACATGCAGAATGGTAGAGTCTTGCACTGTGTATAGGGCTGCTTTCAAGGAGTATGCAGAGGTAGATGCTACCTATAAATGGCAGCCTGAAGATGAAGAGTGGGCATTATATGAAAAGATTCAACCCATCCTGAAATCATTTGCCGAGGTAACAACCGTACTATCAGGATCTAACTATCCTACTGCCAACATTTTTTATCCATATATCATGAATGTTAAGATTGCTATCGTAGAGCATGCCATGGGTTCGAATGCAAACATGAAAAGATGGGAGAAGCAATGCTTGATAAGTTTGATAAATATTGGGATATCAATAGTGAAGGTGAGGGAAATGAAAACTGTGGGAAAAACAAAAAAAAGGAAAAGAACAATGTCATGGTCATTACCACCATTCTTGATCCTAGGTTTAAGATGAAACTTGTTGATTACTGTTTCAAGAAAATGTATGGTAAAGAGAAGGGCAGTAGTGAGGCTGAGGAAATCAAATCTAAATTATTTGATCTCTATGCTACTTATGAGATGGAAAATCGCAAGAATGAGGCAGGCAACAATAATGAACAGAGTTCAATATATAGTAGGCAAACAAGTACATATATGTCCTCATTGTCAAGTGGGTTTCAGTCCTTCCTAGAGGAGACAAATTCAGAGCCATTTAAATCTGAATTGACTAGTTACCTTGAAGAAAAAACCCATCCAATTCTGGACCCAAAGTTCAGCTTTGTTGATTGGTGGAGGTTGAATGCTCATAGATATCCTATCATGGCAAAGATGGCAAAGAAGTTCTTGACTATACCTACAACTAGTGTCTCATCGGAGTCAACATTCTCTACAAGCGGAAGAATTCTCGATGACTACCGTAGCTCTCTCAGCCCAAGCATGGTCGAGGCACTTGTGTGTGCTTCTAGCTACATTAATGGATCAAAAGAACACCAGCTTAAGCCTACAATTGTAGTGTTTTACTTGTTCTCTATTGTGTATTATCTTCTTGTAACCTTAGAGGCTTAGACTCTTGCTAAATGTTAACTGAAATTGCATATTTGCACTTAACTTTGTAGGAAGAAGATGGCAATGATGACGATATTGAGTTCATTCCATTTCCTGAAGATACGACAGAAAGCAACTAGTAGGCTTCCCATATTTTTACTAACTATGATTGTATTGCTGTAGCATTGTACTATTGTATATTTGCTTGCATCATAATTAGTAAATTTCTCTATGTCTATGTAGGAAGATGAAAGTGATGAACTGATGAGAAACTTACGTGAGGAGCAGGAGCAGGAGCTACTTTGCATTTCCTCATCTGGGAGCAATCATTTTATTTCGGTCATTGTTATTTGTGCAAGACCTTATGTTGATGAAGTGTCGTGCTGAAGTGAAGTAGTTAATATAATATGTACTGCTAGTCTGCTTATCGAACTTGATACAATGTTGAGCGCCTCATGTTCAGCCTTGTCTTTTGAACTCCTGGACTTGTCTTTTGTCAATAGCCTTGCTACTTATTGTTGCTGTTCACCTAGTGATTGTGCATGAAGTATGAAGTATGAACTGAACCACAATGGTGGTCTGATTATGATTGTGTCACTCTGTTGTTGATCAAATGTTCTTTTATTGTGTCATTGTGTGTTGCTGGTAGCTATTGGTTGTTGCATTATGTGATGCTATTTGGAAAGAATAAATTTGGCAAAGGTGGATGCATTACTACTTTGCTGGAATGCTTCTGTATAGACTGTACTGTTTACAACTGTAACGAGCACTCGTGAGCGCTCGCGAGCTTAACGAGCACTTAACGAACCGAGCCGATCAAGAGTTTGAGCTCGTTAAAGTTAACGAGCTTAATGATCACGAGCTTAACGAGTCAAGTAGCTCGTTAGTCCAGCCCTACCTATATTGGGTAATCTGCTCAAGTTCATCTACCATGGGCTCAGGTTCATCTACCTTGGGGATAAGTACAATTATTGTATTGTTCCACCTTTTCCGAATAACTTTATCATTAGTAGCTTTAAGCACTTATGCAATTAGAGCATCACCAATAATATGCCAACATTTCTTGAAGAAAATTACATGGAGGCCATCCGTACTTGGTGCATGCATGTCCCCAATTGAGAAAAGAGCCTTCTTAACCTCTTCGGCTAAGTATGGTTTCATAAGGTCATCATTCATAGCCAAAGACAAATGCTACCTCTTAAGCTTGCGTTGTATTCCCTCAAAGAGGAAAGGGAGATGCAGCACAATAGCGTAAGTATTTCCCTCAGTTTTTGAGAACCAAGGTATCAATCCAGTAGGAGACCACGCGCGAGTCCCTCGCACCTGCACAAACAAATAAGAACTTCGCAGCCAACGCGATAAGGGGTTGTCAATCCCTTTACGGTCACTTACGAAAGTGAGATATGATAGAGATGCTAGTTTATATTTTTGGTATTTTTAGTTTAATAGAACAGCAAATAAAAGTGATAAAAGTAAAGTAGATGTAGATTGATATGTTGAGAATAGACCCGGGGGCCATAGTTTTCTCTAGTGGCTTCTCTCATGATAGCGATATTCTATGGCAGGTAAACAAATTACTGTTGAGCAATTGATAGAAAAGCGAATAATTATGAGACTATCTAGGCATGATCATTGTATATAGGCATCACGTCCGAGACAAGTAGACCGACTCCTGCCTGCATCTACTACTATTACTCCACACACCGACCGCTATCCAGCATGCATCTAGTGTATTGAGTTCACAAGAACAGAGTAACGCCTTAAGCAAGATGACATGATGTAGAGGGATAAACTCAAGCAATATGATATAAACCCCATATTTTTATCCTCGATGGCAAAAATACAATACGTGCCTTGCTGCCCCTACTGTCACTGGGAAAGGACACCGCAAGATTGAACCCATAGCCAAGCACTTCTCCCATTGCAAGAACTATAGATCTAGTAGGCCAAACCAAACCAATAAATCGAAGAGACTTGCAAGGATATTATGAGCACACATAAAAAGTTCAGAGAAGAACCAAATAGCTTTCATAGATAACCTTGATCATAAACTCACAATTCATCGGATCTCGACAAACACACCGCAAAAAGAGATTACATCGAATAGATCTCCTCGAAGACCGAGGAGAACTTTGTATTGAGATCCAGAGAGAGAGAGAAGAAGCCATCTAGATACTAGCTATGTGTAATGCCCCAAATGTAACACTTTCCCAATATGGCAATATATAAACTTTGGCTTCATCAATTCCTTTCCGGGCTCTTCTTTCATTTCGGGTTCTTCGTTTTGTCGTGTGCGTGTGTGCATTTCATTCATGTCATGTTGTCATGTGCATTGCATTGCATTTGTATTGTTACTTGCATCCGGTCCCACTCGTCTCTCCCCATTGTCCGCTTCGAGTTCCGAATCTCTCACACGTGCCCATGGCATCCCCGAGTCCTTCTTTCGTGTGTGGCCGTGTAACGTTTCCGGAATGGCGTGAGACTTGTCGTGCGATGTTGTTTTGGTACGTGTAGGCTGCCTATCAAGTTTCGTCGTGTTTGGAGTTCGTTTGGTACTTCAACGGTTAACCTAGTGGGCTAAAAGAACCTCTTCTTTGAGGCCCAAGACCCCCTCCACAACAGCCCACCAACCCAGCACAACCCTTCCCATCCTCTCGGCCGTCGAATTGTGATCGCGTGGCCGAAAACCGCTCCCCATTTGGACTCTCCTAGCTCCCTATGCCTATAAAAACGTCCACACCCCTCCATTTTCGCTACCAAAACCCTAGTTCCTCCTCCTCCGCCGCGCCGGACACGTCCGGACGGACCGGACACGTCCGCCCGAACGCGCCCAGCCAATCGCAGCGCGCCACGCGTCCTTCCCGTGCCCACTTTGCCGCCGGCCCGCGGGGCCCGAATCAGGCCCGCGCGAGCCCAGCCGCCGCCGCCCGTCTTTATCGCTTCTCCTCCGCGCTCGGCCTCGCCCCGCAGGATCCAGGCAGATTCGTCGCAGCCGCCGTGTAACCCGCCGCTGCAAGGGACCCCGCCGCCTTCCTCGCCCTCCGGTCGAGCCAGCTCGCCGGAGCTCCGCTCATCCGCCGCCCCGCCTCGCTCCGGGCCGGATCCGGCGAGATCCGGCCAGGGAAGCTCGCCGTGACCCCCCCTCCGAGGACTCCCGCGCCGCCCTGCTACTCGCTGCCTGCCGCCGGCAACGAGCAGCGCCGCCTCTGCTTCGTCCACGCGAGGAGGACGCCGATCCCCTCCCCGCCTGGGCTGCAACCGCCGCCACTGCGTGGGCCTCCCCCGCGGCCCGCATCGCCCGGCCCAGCCGCTTCCTCCATCCGGCCGAGCCACCACCTCGGGCCGAGCCCGCAAGGTGAGGCCCAGCCGCCGCCCCGTTCCGGCCCAATCTTGTGTTTTTTTAGTTTTGCGTTTTTAGTATTTTTCCACTAATTGCATATTTACGGATTAGTCCCTGAGATTGTAATTCTGATGCATACTTTGCATACATGTATCTTTTTGTGTGTAAGTCCGATTTGTGCATATGATATGTCAAAATGACCGTGGTGATGTGCTCTACACTTTGTTCCATTGTACCATGCTTGTTTGACTTCATCTAGAGGTCTTAATCTTTGTGACAAGAGTGCTACTTGATATAAACTGCTGCTACTTGTTATTTTCATGCCATGTTTGAGATGTGATAACTTGGTGCATGTTTATCCAAATGAAGCAAATGAGATGTAAAAATGTTCATCATGAGATGCTTTACATGATGGTTGCTGTAGCATGCTTGTTAGGGTTCATATTGCCATGTTAGTCTCTGTTGCAAAAGTGCATGTGGCTGTTAAGTTTTGTAACATGTTATGAGATGCTGATTTGAAGTGCTCGTTGCTTTTGATGTGTTTGCCCCCATGTCACATGTTAACATGTTTTAGAATCTCCTTCATGTGGTCTTTGCTGTGGTGCAAACCATTTTTCCATGATATGCCTTGAGGTGACTTAAACATGCTTGTAAACATGCCATGCCAACTTAACTGTTTTATACTTAGTGAAAATTCTACTAAGTTTGGAATCTGTCATATCCTGATGCTATGTTTGCTTGCTGATGGCTTCTCGCCCCTCGTTGGTTACCCCAAGTGGAAGGTTTGAGATGCAGTGTAGCAGAAGTTTTCCCTTGGCAAAGATACCAAGGATCGATTTCCCTGAGACTCCCAGTTTCAACAAGAAGGTGTCAACTGCTAACGGCGCCAGATATTAGCAATCAACGTGGACCTGCACACAGATACAAATAACTTTGCTCCCAACGAGTACAGAGAGGTTGTCAATCCCTCCGGCCTTGTCGTTTACAAAGGATCAAACACAAGTGATAGTAGTGATAGGTTTTGCTGCAATAGTAAGTAAAAAGCGGAAAGTAAATAGCGGATGTGATCAATGATGGTAATATGGACCGGAGTCCCATGATGTTCACTAGTGATGTCTCTCTCCCAAAAGACGATAAAACAGCTATGTGAGGTAAACGAATTACAGCTGGGCAATTGACAAGACCATGTGCGCAAACCAATGCTGACTAAGTTGCAAGAAATGTAGAGGTTCAAAGCATGGGCGGTACGCCAAGGCAAGTAGACCGAAATCCATCTGCATCTACTACTAATCATCCACCTTGAGATATCTATCCAGAACATCTCGCTGGTATTAAGTTGCGAGTCCCACCCATAGTTTAAACTCAAAGCAACAGACAACTGCATTAAAAGAACTTTGCGTAAAGTAAACAATCCTTGCACCCGCGGGCACAAGCACCGTTGTTTTCCCCCTTGTGGCAACAACACATCCCCTAGACTCATCTTTCTGTCACTCAAGCTAGTCATCGAGGGGCATGAACCCACAATCAAGCATAACGTTCCCTCTTGGAGTCACTACCTACTACTTGGCCAAAGCAATAAATAACAACAGAGAACATGCAAGAATTACTTACGAACATAAATATAAAAGAGGTAGATCAAATATATTACTCAAACACAATCTGAACATAATCTCACAATCCATCGGATCCCAGCAAACTCATCATAGCAACAGCATAAGGATTACATATGTGCCTCGATCATGTAGGGCAGCTCACGAGGACTAATTAGTGAAGCACAAGAACGGGAGGAGAACATCACATAGCTACTGGTCATGGACCCATGGTCCAAGGGAGACTACTCACAACTCATCCGGGAGGCATCCATGGTGGTGGAGAAGCTCCCGGTGGTGATCCTCCCCTCCGGCAGGGTGCCGGGAAGAGTTCTCCTGGTGCTCCCGATCTTGGAAGCGCAGCGGCGGCGGAACAGAGAAGAGATCGCGAAAAAGGGTTCCCGTCTCGAGGGTTTCGGGACACGATATAAATATATGCCAAAGGGGGGCATCAGCGGAGGCTCGGGGGGCCCAGGCGCCCCCCCCGGCGTGGCCAGGAGGGGTCCGCGCCACCAGGGCGCCTGGAGCCCTGGTGGCCCCCCTCCGGCTATACTTCGGGTGCCGGGAAGCTTCTGGAACGCTGATTTTTTATATAATTTTTCCGGGATTTTTCTGGCAGTTCTCATAATGGGAAAACCTGAAATACAAAAACAGCCGAAAACAGAAACTGGCACTGGGGTGCACTGAGTTAATAGGTTAGTCCAAATATGATCAAAAGTGTATGGAAGTGTATAAATAACATAGCAATATCACCCAAAAGAGGCATGGAGCAAGCAGAAATTATAGATACGTTTTGGACGTATCACTTGCTGCCCTAGGCAAATCCATGTTAGTTTTGGGGTGGCCATTGTTCATTCCTTGTTGTATATGTTGTTGTATATCCATCCATGCCCTCACTTGATCATATGGGTTGCTGTAGCTTATTTAATTCTTGCTCCCAAGTTGCTATAAAATATTACTGTTAGGTTTTTAACGTCATGATCAAAATGTTGTAGCTTGTTGCTATTGATCCATGCCTCCTATGGAGATGCTCCAATGGAGTTGTTTGCTGTAGGATATGTCTACTTCATGTCCATGCTTCTTGTCACCATGTTTGAGTGCTGCAGAGTATATATTTCTTGCTCCAAAGTTGCTATGTGGCTGTTAATTTCAGCTTTGCATTGTATCTTGTTTTGAGTGTATGTGTTGAACCGTTGCTCCGTTTTGAGCGTGCCCTATATGAAACTTGTGCGATTTTGCATGTAGATCATAATATCATCTTGTTTACATGTTTGGAGTATGTTGGCTTGATGTTTGGGTGCATCTTGTACCGTTGCCATGCTTATCTTGTTTTGTTCATATCTTCTAGACTGTAGCTCCGTTTTAAACAAACTTTATATGAAACTTGACTATAATTTCGTGTAGAACATCATGGTGCATGTTAACTTGCTGTTTAACAACTTTAACTTAAGGTTTGTTCAGATCTGGACCAATTTCAACATATGCATATGAGGACTTACCGGATTCGCCATATGTAGTTTCCGACCTCTTTTAAACTTGTTGACTTGTGTTGTTTTGAGTGCTTCCTGCCTTGCCATGTTTTGCATCATATATAGACTCTTCTTGCATCATACTTGCTTGAGCATATTGTCATGTTCTTGTGTTGTTTCTCTGTGCTTCCTACCTTGCCATGTATTGCATCATATATAGACTTGTCATGCATCATACGTGCATCATGTTGAATGTGCATTGCACCTTGTTTTGATTTCGTGCCTCGTTGTGTTCTTGTGTCGAGTAGATCCGGAAGCCGAGACCGAGCACGAGAACGAGATTACTACCGAGGTTGAGTACGAGGAGCCGTCTTACGATCCCATCGACGACTCGACAGGCAAGATGACCAGACCCAGATATCATTACTATCTTTGCCTATTGCTAGAAGTCTCGCTCTTTAGCTTATTGCCTCGATGCCCATGTTTGTTTGTCAGCCTCCTATTATAACCATGAATCTGTCTAACCACCCAACCTAGCAAACCTTTGTTTGGCTACGTAAGCTTCGCTCAGCCCCTCTTATAGCATTGCTAGTTGCAGGAGAAGATTTGAAAATTCTTGCTTCATGTTGAAGTTATTGTTGGGATATCACACTATATAAACTCTTAAACTAAATCATCAATATATTGGTAATGGGTGGAAGGCTAAGCCTCTTGCTTGGTGATTTGTTCCACTCATGCCGCCCTAGGAACCGTATAAACCGGTGTTATGTTCCTTGAATATGCGTTCCTAACACGGTTGGGGTTATGGGACCCCCTCGATAACCCGCTTAGCGCTAAACCTTTTCCAGCAAGTCCCAACATTGGTACTCCATTTGCCTAATAAATAAAACTTGCATAGGGTCTAGCTATCCCGTGATCTTAATTAACAACCCCGGGCCAGTGCTCCACATGAGTGTTGGTCCAAACTGGGGGTCCTGCAGGGCCGCCTTGGGGAAACCCGAGGTATCTGGTATAACCTGTAGTATCACCCATCCGGTCGTGGCCTGAGACTAGATACGCGCGGCTACTGTCAGGGTGTCGGCACGCCGGGAGGATTTTCTGGATTAGTTTTACCTATGTCGGAATATCTTGAGCACGGGATTCCGAGAATACTCGTGCCTTCCCACCTTGGAGTTGCGACTCCGCAGATCGTGAGCTTGTCATGGGCTAAGTTGGGACACCCCTGCAGGGTTTTGAACTTTCGAAAGCCGTGCCGCAGTTATGTGGCAGATGGGAATTTGTTAATATCCGGTTGTAGAAAACTTGACACCATGTTCAAAACACACTACCAGCGTGAGTAACCGTGACGGTCATTTTCCGAAAGGGGTTCGGGAAGTGAACACGGTGGGGTTATGATTGACGTGCATAGATAGGATCACTTCGTGATCACTTTGACGCTCGTGGCACTTCTCTTCTCGCTCTAAACACGTAAGCTAGTGCTAGTGCAGCCGCAACCTTTATTCTTTCTTCAGCCTTGTTCCACACCCAAGGCTTAGATAGTTTTGCTACCCGGGAACGGGATTGCTGAGTCCTCCGTGGCTCACAGATTCTATACCACACCAGATGTAGGTACTATGGTGAACTACTCAGGTGATGGCACGGAGCTATACTGGGAGTACGATGAAGAACGTAGTCGATACTATGTGCACTATCCCGATGATCAATAGTGGTTTCAACTAGGGGAGATTCGGACCTTGTGGCTTTATGTATTTGGTACCTTTCATTTGGATCTTCGCCCGTAGTCGGGTTGTGATGTTATTTGGATGATGATTTGCTCATGTAGTGTATTGTGTGATGTGGCGAGTGTAAGCCAACTATCCTTTTGCAATTTCATCCCTATTATTACATGAGTCATGCAAAGATACCAAACTTGAGATCATTCTAGAATGGGCTTATAACTTTAAGTCGTGCTTCGACACGTAGGAGGTATAGTCCCATCCTGGGCATTACACTATGGACCCGAAGGTCTGTGGTAAACTACTCACAACTCATGGTGAGGGCGATGATGATGATGATGAAGGCCTCCGTGATGGATCCCCCTCCAGTGGAGCTCCGGAACAGGCTGCAAGATGGGATCTCCACGGGAATAGAAGGTACGGCGGTGGAATTAGGGTTTTCTCTCTGTTCACGGAGTTTCTAGGGTACGTAGACTTATATAGGAAGAAGGAGGGCACCGGGGGACGCTCGAGGGGGCCACGAGGCAGGGGCGCACCCTGGGATGGGGGGCGCGCCCCCCACCCTCATGGGCCAGCCCTCCGTCCCCTGACGTGGTTCTCAAGCTCCGCGTGCGTGATTTTCTCCAAAAATATCTCTCGCGAAGGTTTCATTCCGTTTGGACCTCGTTTGATATTCTTTTTCTGCGAAACCCTGAAACAGGCAAAAAACAACAATCTGGACTGGGCCTTTGGGTTAGTAGGTTAGTCCCAAAAAATGATATAAAAGTGAGTGATAAAGCCCATTAAACATCCAAGACTTCATAAATAATAACATGGAACAATAAAAAATTATAGATACGTTGGAGACGTATCAAGCATCCCCAAGCTTAATTCCTGCTCGTCCTCGAGTAGGTAAATTGATAAAGAAAGAATTTTTGATGTGGAATGCTAACCAATATAGTTTTTCAATGTAATTCTCTTAATTGTGGAATGAATGTTCAGATGTGAAAGATTCAAGATAAAAGTATATATTGACATAAGAAATAACAATACTTCAAGCATACTAACAAAGCAATCATGTCTTCTCAAAATACTATGGCTAAAGAAAGTTATCCCTACAAAATCATATAGTCTGGCTATGCTCCCTCTTCATCACACAAAATATTCATATTATGGACAACCCCGATTTCAGCCAAACATTTGTTTTCATACTCTATCTTTTCAAATCTTTCAACTTTCACGCAATACATGAGCGTGAGCCATGGGCATAACACTATGGGTGGAATAGAGGTGGTTGTGGAGAAGACAAAAAGGAGGGAGATAGTCTCACATCAACTAGGCGTATCAACAGGCTATGGAGATGCCCATCAATAGATATCAATGTGAGTGAGTAGGGATTGCCATGCAACAGATGCACTAGAGCTAAATCTTTCCCTAATAATAAAGCACTGATTGACTTTGTCGGGTTCACCGTCACAATACGCTTTCGTCCCGTCGTAATATGCTTTTATGATTCGTATAGACAAAATCTTTTACCTAATATATATAATAATAAAAGAGTAATCGCTTCTTCCCAACGTAATTTCGTCCGCTCCTTCGTCCGTCTCAAAACTTCGTAGGTCGCTTTCCTGTCTTCGTCTCAAAACCGTCCGTCTCAAAACTTCCTACGTAGCTTTCCTTTCTCCGTCTCAAAACCAACCTCAACGTGCTTCAAAAAACAACGCGAGCTACGCCGTGCTGCAGCTGGTGTCCATCCCACCTATCCTGATGTCAAATCAAATAATAAAGCACGGATTGACTTTGTCGGGTTCACCATCACAATACGCTTTCGTCTCGTCGTAATACGCTTTTATGATTCATATAGATAAAATCTTTTACCTAATAATAAAAAAGAGTAATCACTTCTTCCCAACGTAATTTCGTCCGCTCCTTCGTCCGTCTCAAAACTTCGTAGGTCGTTTTCCTTTCTCCGTCTCAAAACTGTCCGTTCATTCGTCCGTCTCAAAACTTCCTACATAGCTTTCCTTTCTCCATCTCAAAACCAACCTCAACGTGCTTCAAAAAACAACGCGAGCTACGCCGCCCTGCAGCCGGTGTCCATCCCACCTATCCCGATGTCAAATTTACTTTTTAAATAGTCCCACATCGGCTCCTTACATCCAATGCATCTAATTTATATACGTCTTAGATTTGTCTGGGTGTTAAGAAGCTATCTACGAATAAGAGAAGCCATCTAGGAATAAGAAATAAGAGGCTATAAGGAAGAAAAAAGGGGCCAAAGGAAACGGAATAAAGGATGAATGAACTCCAAAGTGGGAAAGGAGCGCGACTGGAATGGAACGAAGGTTGCTGTGGCGTGGTCCAATTGAGAGTGCCTAGCGAGCTTTAGAGGCCCCAAGCAAGAAAGGCCGGGAGTAGGAGCAGAGAATGGAATGGAACTTGTTGTGTGTCCCCAAGCAAAAAGGCTGGGACTCAGAGCAGAGGATCACGGCGTGCACTCCGGCGGAAACCGCCACCGGCGTGCTGTCTTCACTCGACGGACCGACGATTCGCCGAAGAGCGAGACGAGGCTGGATTTCGGCGTGGCCCACCTTCCTTCCCTTCCCCCGCATAGCCTAGCTGTGTCGTGCACACGGCCTGACCCTGCCCCTCGCCGGCCCCCGGCGCACACCAGGAGTCCTCGTCGCACGGAGAGAGGTGTGAGTTCGCGATGGGGGAATCCATAGTTCATTGTTGGATGAGGGGCGGGGGAGGACGGAATTTGGAATTTGAGCAACGCTGTCTAGATAAGGGAGCTCTCAGTGGGGGATTCTTGGTCTATTGCTTTTTTCAATGGTTGCACCGTTTAGAAGCTGCTGGAAGCTATGTGTGCCATCGATTAAAAAAATAAATCAGAATGGGTACCAATTAACCAATTATAAGAGTGTTTCACGTACGACGGATCTCTTACGATTTTTGTTCCATGCAGTATGGGCAGCGTCAACTGCATATGTAAAAGGCATCCTCACCATTCACTGTCACGTAGGACGGAAATCGTACTAGATTCTATCGCACGTGAAGTAATTTCGCCGATTGTAGTTACTTTTTTTGTGGGTTATTACTTGATGTTAGTTATTATTGTCGTCAGATACAGTAATTAAAAGTGAGTGAAATATTGGTACTAGATGTTTCTCAAAGGGAGAAGGTATTTGGAGCTCACTTAGACTTGCTGACAATTAACATATTCCTCAACTCTGAATGTTACCGATTTCGTTAGTGAGATAGGGAGGGAAGAAGGAGGAATGAAGAGTAGAGAGAATGCAACAACACTCCATCTTACTCACGTTATGTTTCGCCCCCGCACGCCAACCTGGATAGAGGAGCACTCCCCTCCGTTTTAACATCTCTCCTGCAACTCTGTGTGCCCTAATCATGATCCCCAACGAGGCTAGATGATAATGTCCAGGGAAGAAGTGGATATGTTGGAATGGGGGGTGTGCTAACTCTTTACCTTTTGGACATCATATTTTTTTGAAATGCCGAAGTATAAATATAAATTAATGTTAATAGGGATGTGGGATTTGTGAGCTGATAAATTGATGCGAGAGTGTGTGACCCGACGAACTTGCACGATGTGGCAGTTCGGCCGGCGCTAGCCATCGGCCGACCACATAGTGCAACAGCTCGGGGACGAGGCGGACCAACATAGAGGAGTAGTCTGCGTGGCGGTGACCATACACCATGGCGGCCCGGCTCCAACGGCGAGTGTTGTCCATCAGCCGGCGACGAGGACCTACAACTTTTTTCAAGAACACCTCGAGAGGGGCATAACCTACAACTTCAGAAGGACCTACAACCTCATGCACATGCTAAATAGACTTAGCACATGTGCTTGCAATCAGGTATATATGGTCTTTCTAATCGAATTGCCATATTTTTGTCATCTTGTGATCTCATGGGCAGTCGAGCATGCATGCTTGCCAAACCTCAATTTTGCTGCTTGCAAGAGCCTCTTGTGAATGTTCGTCCTCCTCAGAACGGGAGATGAAGCCTCTGTTATATTAGTGAAAGGAGGTCACCGCAAAGACACAATGACTTAAGTGGCAAGATAAGTGTCTAAATGCAAATTATTTATGTTTCGATGTTGTGCTTTCTATTCGACCAGAAAACCGAGAGAGGACAGATACATGGATACACGAAGTCTCCCGGATGCATAGGGTATGTCCCACTAAGTTCCCTCCTTTAATCAGTTTTGTGCATGATCACTCATATACCATTTTTATTATTAGCACCTCGTTATTTTTATCCCTTTGCAATGCACGGGCATTTGTGCTAGTATGAATGAAAGCTCAACAAAAAAACTAGTGGGTGTGCATCCAACTTGCTTGCTCACGAAGACCTAGGGCATTTGAGGAAGCCCATCGTTGGAATATACAAGCCAAGTTCTATAATGAAAATTCCCACTAGTATATGAAAGTGACTAAACATGAGACTCTCTACAATTAAGAACATATTGCTACTTTGAAGCACAAGTGTGGAAAAAAAGATAGTAGCAATTGTCCCTTTTTTCTTTTCCTTTTTTTCCTTTTTTGGGCTTTTTTTTTCTTTGGCCTTTCCTTTCTTTTGCGGAGGGGCTTTATAGATTTAGCCTTTCATCCCATGGGCAATGCTCTAATAATGATGATCATCACACTTTCATTACAACTCAATATTACAACTCGATACTACAACAACAAAGTATGACTCTATATGAATGCCTCCGGCGGTGTACCGGTATGTGCAATGAAACAAGAGTGACATGTATTAAAATTATGCATGGTGGCCATACCACAAATACGATGTCAACTACATGATCATGCAATGGCAATATGACAATATGATGCGTGTCATATGAACGGAACGGTGGAAAGTTGCATGGCAATATATCTCGGAATGACTATGGAAATGCCATGATAGGTAGGTATGGTGGCTGTTTTGAGGAATAATATGGTGGCTGTTTTGAGGAAGGATATATCGTGGGTTTATGGCACCGGCGAAAGTTGCGCGGTACAAGAGAGGCTAGCAATGGTGGAAGGGTGCGAGTGCGTATAATCCATGGACTCAACATTAGTCATAAGAAATCATATACTTATTGCAAAAATCTACGAGTCATCAAAAGAAAGCAATCAACCTCCTAGGGGGGAGGTTGGTAGGAGTTAACCATCGCGCGCCCCCGACCTCCACACAAAGGTTGGCACTCTACAAATACCTCATTCTCTAACTTCGTCACATAGCGGTTCACCATACGTGCATGATATGGGAATCACTAACCTTAACACAAGTATTCCCCAGTTTCATAATAACTCCACTAGCATGACTCTAATATCACCATCCTCATATCTCAAAACATTTACCAAGCATCCAATATCTCATTCTATTCAATGCACTTGGTGTGATTTTTTTTTACTACATTGACATTGGATGTTTATCATGTGAAGACTAGTTTCTTTAGCCTAAACACATTACCATGCTGTTTTAATAGACTCTCAAAAGGATATAAGTGAAGCATAAGAGTTCAACAATTTCTACAAAATATTACCACCACCGTGCTCTAAAAGATATAAGTGAAGCATTAGAGCAAAAACTATTCAACTCAAAAGATATAAGTGAAGCACATAGAGTGTTCTAATAATTTCTAGGCCATATTAAACTCTCTCAAATATGTGTGTCCAGCAAGGATTTTGTGGCAAACTAACAAGCAAAGACTCAAATTATACAAGACGCTCCAAGCAAAACACATAACATGTTGCAAATCAAAATATAGCTCCAAGTATAGTTACAGATGGATGAAGACGAAAGAGAGGATGCCTTCCCGGGGCATCCCCAAGCTTAGAATTTTGATTATTTTGAATTTACTTGGGGTGCCATGAGCATCCCCAAGCTTAGGCCTTTTCTACTCCTTGTTCCATAGTCCATCAAAGCAATACTCAAAACTTGAAAACTTCACACCACAAAACTTAGACAAAAATTCTCGTGAGCTCCGTTAGTATAAGAAAGCAAACCACTACTCAAAGGTGCAGCAATGAATTCATTCTTTGTTTATATTGGTGTTAAACCTACTGTATTCCAACTTATCTATGGTTCATATCCTCCAATACTACTCATAGATGCATCGGAATAAGCAAACAACACACGAAAAACAGAATCTGTCAAATACAGAACAGTCTGGAGTAATCTGCAGGTTTCACCTACTTCTGGAACTCCAAACAATTCAAACTAAATTGGTAAATTTGAGGAATTTGTCTTCCAATCATCTGCAAAAAGAATCAACTAAAAAGCAGGCTCCAGTAATATCTGAAGACCACTTTAGTGAGCACTAATGATTCTGTTTTTCACAGCAGGATCACATAAACTTCACACAAGTCTTCCCAAAGGTTCTACTTGGCACAAACACTAAACAAAACATGAAACCACATCTAATCAGAGGCTAGATGCAATATTTATTCCCTAACAACAGCAAATAAAATAAAATTGGGTTGCCTCCCAACAAGCTCTTTTTTTATAGCCATTAAGATAGGCTTGAGAATTCAACGATGCTCACATGAAAGATAAGAATTGAAGCACAAAGAGAGCACCATAAAACATGTGACAAACACATATAAGTCTAACATACTTTATATTAATAGGCATTTTATAAGCAAACAAATTGGCAAGACAAGCAAGATCTAGCATATGCAAGGAAGAAGATAGAAACAAGATCAATCTCAACATGAAGAGAGGTAATTTAGTAACATGAAGATTTCTACAACCATATTTTCCTCTCTCATAATAATTGCATGTAGGATCATAGGAAAATTCTACAATATAGCATTCACATGACATATTGTCAACACGATCCACATGCATGCGAAGTTGGCACTCTTCCAAAATAGTGGGATCAACATTAACTAAAGTCATGACCTCTCCAAACCCACTCTTATAAAAAAATTCATAAGATTGATCATACTCCAAATATGTGGGATCTAAAGTTGACACTCTTCCAAACCAACTTTAAATATTATTGCAAACATTATTATCAATCTCATATTCATCATGGGGTTGAAATAAATTTTCAAGATCGTAAGAAGCATCACCCCAATCATGATCATTGCAACAAGTAGTGGACATAGCAATACTAGCATCCCCAAGCTTAGGGTTTTGCGTATCGTTAGCACAATTGACATTAATAGAATTTATAATAACATCATTGCAATCATGCTTTTTACTCAAGGAGCTATGGTGAATCAATTTATATTTTTCTTTCAATACTTCGTCACAATTTTCAGATTCATAAATTTCAAGCAAAACCCCATAAAGATAATCTAGTGCAGTCAACTCACTAGCAATAGGTTCAACATAATAGGATCTCTTAAAGAGATTATCAAGTGGATGAGGATCCATACTTTAACAAGCGAAGATGCAAGCTAATTGAGGGCACATAACACACAAGCAAACGAGAGGCAAGCGAACGGTAAACACACGGCAGAAGAAGGGCAAATAAAACGACAAGGGTGAAGTGGGGGAGAGGAAAACGAGAGGCAAATAAATGTAATGCGAAGGATAAGGGTTTGTGATAGGTACTTGGTATATGACTTTTGCGTAAGCCTCCCCGGCAACGGCGCCAGAAATTCTTCTTGCTACCTCTTGAGCTTGCGTTGTATTCCCTCGAAGAGGAAAGGGAGATGCAGCACAGTAGCATAAGTATTTCCCTCGGTTTTTGAGAACCAAGGTATCAATCCAGTAGGAGACCACGCGCGAGTCCCTCGCACCTGCATAAACAAATAAGAACTTCGCAGCCAACGCGATAAGGGGTTGTCAATCCCTTTACGGTCACTTACGAAAGTGAGATCTGATAGAGATGATAGTTTATATTTTTGGTATTTTTAGTTTAATAGAACAACAAATAAAAGCGATAAAAGTAAAGTAGATGTATATTGATATGTTGAGAATAGACCCCGGGGCCATAGTTTTCTCTAGTGGCTTCTCTCATGATAACTATATTCTACGGCGGGTAAACAAATTACTGTCGAGCAATTGATAGAAAAGCGAATAATTATGAGACTATCTAGGCATGATCATTATATATAGGCATCACGTCCAAAACAAGTAGACCGACTCCTGCCTGCATCTACTACTATTACTCCACACATCGACCGCTATCCAGCATGCATCTAGTGTATTGAGTTCATAAGAACAGAGTAACGCCTTAAGCAAGATGACATGATGTAGAGGGATAAACTCAAGCAATATGATATAAACCCCATCTTTTTATCCTCGATGGCAGCAATACAATACGTGCCTTGCTGCCCCTACTGTCACTGGGAAAGGACACCGCAAGATTGAACCCAAAGCCAAGCACTTCTCCCATTGCAAGAACTATAGATCTAGTAGGCCAAACCAAACCAATAATTTGAAGAGACTTGCAAGGATATTATGAGCACACATAAAAAGTTCAGAGAAGAACCAAATATCTTTTATAGATAACCTTGATCATAAACTCACAATTCATTGGATCTCGACAAACACATCACAAAAAGAGATTACATCGAATAGATCTCCTCGAAGACCGAGGAGAACTTTGTATTGAGATCTAGAGAGAGAGAAGAAGCCATCTATATACTAGCTATGGACCCGAAGGTCTGTGGTAAACTACTCACAACTCATGGTGAGGGCGATGAAGATGATGATGAAGGCCTCCGTGATGGATCCCCCTCCGGTGGAGCTCCGGAACAGGCTCCAAGATGGGATCTCCATGGGAACAGAAGGTACGGCGGTGGAATTAGGGTTTTCTCTCTGTTCACGGAGTTTCTGGGGTACGTAGACTTATATAGGAAGAAGGAGGGCACCGGGGGACGCTCGAAGGGGCCACAAGGCAGGGGGGCGCACCCTGGGTAGGGAGGTGTAATGCCCAGTATGCGGCTATGTCCCCCACATGTCGAGGCACGACTTAAGGACATAAACACATGCTAGAATGATCTCAAGTATGGTATCTTTGCACAACTCATGTAAAATCAGGGATGAAAGTGTAAAATGATAGTTGGCTTACATTCGCCACGTTACACAAGTGAATACAATAGCATACATCATCCAAATAACATCAGAGTCCGACTACGGATGAAATCCAAACGAAAAGATACCATAAATAACACAAGCCCGGATCATCCTAGTAAGAGCCACTACTGATCGTCGGGATAAGACACATAGTAACGTCCACGCTCTTCGTCGAACTCCCAGTACATCGCTGAACCATCTCCTGCATCGGTCTCAGCAGTACCTGTATCTGGTGTGTGTTGAATCTGTGAGCCACAGAGGACTCAGCAATCCCGTTCCCAGGTAGCAAAACTATCAAAGCCTTAGGTGTGGAAAGGCCGTAAACAAGGTTGCAACAAGCACTAAGCACTAGCTTACGAGTTTAGAGCGAGAAGAGTACAAGTGCCAACGATCGCCAAGTTGATTAAGATGTGATCCTAACTACTCACGATCAAACATAACCCCACCGTGTTCACTTCCCGAAGCACTTCGAAAAGAGACCATCACGGTTACTCACGCAGGTAGTGTATTCATGAATAAGGTGTCAAGTTATCTACAACCGGATATTAACAAATTCCCATCTTCCACATAACCGCGGGCACGGCTTTCGAAAGATCAAAACCCTGTAGGGGTGTCCAAACTTAGCCCATCACAAGCTCACGATCTACGGAGTCTAAACTCCAAAGTGGGAAGACCCGAGTATTCTCGGAATGCCGTGCTCAAGATATTTCGACAAAGGTAAAACTAATCCAGCAAGACCTCCCGGCGTGCCAACACCCTGACAGTAGCGGCGCGTATCTTGTCTTAGGCCACGACCGGATAGGTCAGCCTACTGGTAATACCAGATACCTCGGGTTTCCCCAAGGCGGCCCTGCAGTCTGGCCAGTTTGGACCAACACTCATGAGGAGCACTAGCCCGGGTTGTAAAATTAAGTCCTCGGGGTCCGGAAAGTCCTTATGCAAGTTATTTAGTTATGGCAAATGGTAAAACCAAGGTTGGGCCTTGCTTGAAAAATTTAGCAATGAGCGAATTATCAAGGGGGGCCCATAAACCCCAACCGTGTTAGGAACGCAAAATCAGAAAACATAACACCGGTTTATCGGTTCCTAGGGTGGCATGAGTGGAACAAAACACCAAGCAAGAGGCTTAGCCTTCCACCCATTACCAATATATAGGTGATTTAGTTCAACAGATTATATATTGTGATATCCCAACAATAACTTCATCACGGGGCAAGAATCTTCAAATCTCCACCTGCAACTAACAACGCTATAAGAGGGGCTGAGCGATGCGTACTTAGCCAAACAACGGTTTGCTAGGAAGGTGGTTAGAGTGTTTCATGGCAACAATAGGAGGGCAGACAAGCAGGAATAGGCATCGAGGCAATTTATAAAGAGCGAGACATCTAGCATAGGCAAAGATAGAAGTGATATCTGGGAATGGTCATCTTGCCAGTTGATTCCACGGAGGGATCGTAACCTTGCTCCTCAAACCCAGCCTCGGAAGGAACCTCGAACTCCGAATCGGCTCCCGGCTCTACCCAATACAAGAGCACAACAATGGCACAATATCAAACACGGTGCAATGCACAATCAATATGATGCAACACATGTCAAGGGATGCAAGTATGATGTGCGTATGCATGAGGAAGCTCTTGAGCCTAAGGAGAAGATGATGGAAAATGCCTCATCTTGGGAAACCAAGCAAGCCACTGGATAGAGGGTAAGATTTCAGTTGAAATTGATATAAAGATCACCGGAAACGGATGCACGGTTTCCAAATGGCAAGCAAAACTGCAGTTTACAGCAACATGACATCTTTGGAGCAAGAAATAATTATGCTACAGCACCCAAACATGGAGACAAAAGGCATGGATGTGAAATAGACATGATACTTAACAAGCATGCACTTAGAACACACCCAAAACCTTGTTGGAACACAATTAAACAAGCATGACAAGTTGTAATAAATTTATAGAATTCTCAGACTTAGTGAAAATTACAAGGCATGGCAGAATTACAACTGATATGCATGTTTACAAGCTTGTGCAACTCAACTCAAAGCATGGTATGGCAAGTTAAGGTAACCAACAGCAAGAAGACATATTTGAGAAGCCACTCAAAGCAAGAACATGCTTATAGGATGCTTGGAACAGTAGCTACACTCGTGGCAAAACTAAACTTGTTGATAACATGCTGACAGATACATTTTATAGCCTCTTGAGAGCATGAAAACAACAAGTTACAGCAATCCATCATGCTAGCAAAAGGCATGGCAACAACATACACAACATGCTCTTCAATAATAACCACATGGCTACTTCTACAAGATACTAGAACATGTCCCAAACACCATTGCAAAAGAGCAAAAGTTTATCAAGACTTAGCAAAATCTGGGCATGGCAGGAATTACAACATGAAGGCATGTTAACAAGCTTGTTACACTCATTTCAAGACATAACATGGCATGGAAGCGAATCTATCATGTAGAGCACATACTCAAGAGCAAAACTCATGTTGACACCTAGCTCATATGACACATGGATAAATAAGCACAAGCAAGACAAAACTTCATCTCATAACAAGTTCAGAAGCTTATCAGCCAAATGCACTTTTGCAACAGAGATAAACATGGCAATATGAAACCTAACATGAATGCTATAGCAACCATCATGTAGAGCATTTCACAATGAAGATCTGGACATATCATTCACTCCATTCGGACGAACATGCACAAAGATACTAGCTCACGAACATGGTAACAAATTTACACAGACAACAAGTGCTGAAACAGTTTCAGCAACATGCACTCTTGCCACGAAGATTAAGTCAACAAGATGAATTCTAACATGCATGAAACTGATACTAACATGTAGAGCACGATGAGACGAACATTTTGACATATCATACGCGCAAAACGGAGCTACGAGCATGAAGTTATAACATGGCAAGGAGGCAACAAATTCAACGGATTTGGCGACTTAGTGAAATTGTACCTCCGCGAAAGTCAACGCGGGACGACGATATCCGGGACGGAGCGGGACGAGGCGTTTGGATCGGCTCCCGGTGGATCTGATCCACCCGGGGCAGATCCGACCGGAGTGGAGCGGCGGCTCACCGGAGACGGCGGCCGGCGAGGAGGCGCGGCGGCTGGAGGCAGCGTACGGCGGGGCCGGGGCGGCGGCAACGGGGCCGGCTGGGGCGGCGGTCGGCGGCGACGGGGCCGGCCAGGGCGGCGGTCGGCGGCGAGGTGCCGGCGGCGGCGTTGGGCGGCGACAAGAGGCGGCGGGCGCGGGTGGTCGCGGGTGGCGGCGGAGGCTGGGAAACCGGCTACGGGCCGCGTGGGCCCGCGCGGTGCGGCGACGGATCTGGCGGGCGGCGGATGTGTCCGGCGCGGACGGTCACGTCCGCCCGGCACAGTTTTCGATGCGACAGATGGAGGAAGAAGGGGGCTAGGGTTTCCTTCGAAATTTTGGACGGGGGAGACATTTTTATAGGCATTGGGAGCTAGGGAGGTCCAAATGAGGAGCGGTTTTCGCCCACACGATCGCGATCCTACGACCGAGAGGATGTGAGTGGTTGTGCTGGGTTAGTGGGTTTCTTCGTTTTATATATTTCCATAAATGGAAGGTATCACACATGGGGTGTTACAAACTCTCCTCCACTACAAAAAGATGTCGTCCCGAGATCTAGGACTGGAAGAAGGAGGGATACTCGGAACAAAGGTGATCTTCTCGTTCCCACGTAGCTTCTCGGTCGGTATGGTGTGACCACTTCACTTTCAAGAATTTGATGGACTTGTTGCGGGTCTTGCGCTCAGTTTCTTCAAGAATAGCAAGAGGGTGCTCACGATAAGACAAGTCTTGTTGAAGATCAATCTCTTCGAACAGAATGGTGCGTTCAGGCATCTTGAAGCACTTGCGGAGTTGAGACACGTGAAACACATCATGAACATTTGCAAAGTTGGAGGGAAGCTCGAGTTGGTAGGCTAGATCGCCTCTCTTGCCAAGAATCTTGAAAGGGCCAACGTATCTTGGAGCAAGCTTGCCCTTGATACCGAACCTCTGAGTGCCCTTCATGGGAGAAACACGAAGATAGACATGGTCTCCAATGTCGAAAGCCAAGTCACGATGCTTGTCGTCATAGTAGCTCTTTTGACGCGATTGCGTGGCCTTGAGATTCTCACGTATGACTTTGCACATTTCTTCGGCTTCTGAGATCAAATCATTTCCAAGGAGCTGACGTTCACCAGTCTCGGACCAGTTGAGAGGGTACGACACTTTCTGCCATAGAGGATTTCAAAAGGAGCTTTGCTGGCACTTGCTTGGAAGCTGTAGTTGTAGGAGAATTCGGCAAACGGAAGGCTATCTTCCCATTTCATGCTGAAGGAGATGACACAAGCTCTTAGCATATCTTCGAGGATCTGGTTCACTCTTTCAACTTGACCACTAGTCTGAGGGTGAAACGCAGTGCTGAAGCGAATCTTTATGCCCATGGCTAACTGAAAAGAATCCCAAAACTTGGAGGTGAACAAGCTTCCATGGTCTGAGGAGATCACTTGAGGAATGCCATGCAAAGAAACAATTCTGGAGGTGTACAGCTCTGCCAGCTGAGCTGCGTTGATGGATTCTTTGACTGGAAGAAAATGTGCTACTTTAGTTAGCTTGTCAATCACCACAAAGATAGCATCATTTCCCTTCTTGGACTTGGGAAACCCAGTGACGAAATCCATCTCAATGTGATCGAATTTCCACTCGGGAATAGGTAGGGGTTGAAGGAGTCCGGCTGGACGTTGATGCTCTGCCTTCACTCTTCTGCAGACATCACATTCATTCACGAATTGGGCAATCTCCATTTTCATGCGAGTCCACCAATATGATTGTTTGAGGTCATGATACATCTTGGAATTTCCAGGATGTATCGAGAGGAGGGAGTCATTTGCTTCGTTCATTATGAGCTTCCTGAGATCACCCTTGGGAACCACAATCCTGTGCTTAAAGAACAAGGTGTCTTTCTCATCAACGCGATAGCACTTGTACTTGGGAGTACCCTTAGCAATACCATGTTTCACTTTCTGCACCATAGCATCACTGAGTTGGGCCTCACGGATTTGATCTTCCAAGGCAGGAGCAACTTGAAGGTTTGCAAGAAAGCCTTGCGGAACAACTTGGAGGTTGAGCTTCCTGAATGATTCACAAAGTTCAGGCTGGAACGGTTTGAGAAGGAGACTGTTGCAATACGCCTTTCTGCTCAAGGCATCTGCAATGACATTGACCTTGCCAGGGGTATACTCAATGCTTGGATCATACTCTTGAATCATCTCAACCCATCGAGTCTGGCAACGGTTAAGGTTTGGCTGTGTGAAGATGTACTTCAAGCTCTTGTGATCGGTAAAGATGTCCACTTTTCTGCCCAACATAAGGTTTCTCCACGTGATCATGGCATGTACAACTGCTGCTAGCTCGAGATCATGTGTGGGGTAATTCTTCTCATTTGGTTTCAGCTGATGAGAAGTGTATGCCACAATCTTCTTATCTTGCATGAGAACACCACCAAGACCTTTCAATGAAGCATCACAAAAGACTTCATAAGGCTTGGACTCATCCGGAGGAGTAAGAACTGGAGCAGAAATGAGCTTCTCTTTGAGTGTCTTGAATGCCACATCACAATCAGGAGTCCATGAGTACTTGACATTCTTCTGCAACAGGTTGGAAAGAGGCTTGGCAATCTTGGAGAAGTTCTTAACGAACCTTCCACAATAGCTAGCGAGACCAAGGAAGCTTCGGAGTTGCTTGACATTCTGCGGAGGTTCCCAGTTGACAATAGCTTCAACCTTCCCGGGGTTAACAGAAATGCCCTCGGCAGAGATAATATGGCCAAGATAAAGGACTTTATCCAGCCAGAATTCACATTTGGAGAACTTCGCATAGAACTGGTGTTCACGGAGCCTGTCAAGGACCAAACGAAGGTGCTTGGAATGGTCTTCTTCATTCTTGGAGACTACCAAGATATCATCCAGATAGACGAGAACAAATTCATTGGTGTAGGGGTTGAATATGAAGTACATCATCCTCGAGAAAGTGGGTGGAGCATTTGCAAGGCCGAAAGACATGACCGTGTATTCATAGGAGCCATAGCTTGTTCTGAATGTGGTCTTGTGAATATCTTCTTCACAGATACGAATCTGATGGTAACCCATCCGAAGATCGAGCTTCGAGAACACCTTTGCTCCTTTGAGCCGCTCGAACAATTCATTGATATTGGGGAGCGGGTACTTATTCTTTATTGTCTTCTTGTTCAGTGGCCGGTAATCAACGCAAAGGCGTTCCGTGCCATCCTTCATCTTGACAAATAGAACACCACAGCCCCAAGGAGATGTACTAGGCCAGATTAGACCCATACGTTCTTGCTCATCGAGTTGTTTCTTCAGCTCCTTCAACTCTTCAGGAGAAAGCTTGTACGGATGTAATGCCCAGTATGAGATTATACCTCCTACGTGTTGAGGCACGACTTAAAGGTATAAGTGATGGGCCTCGAACCCCTCGTTGGTTACCCCAAGTGGAAGGTGTAAGATGCAGTAAGTAGAAGTGTTTTCCCCTAGCAAAGATGCCAAGGATCGATTCCCAGAGACTCCTAGGTTCAACAAGTAGGTGTCAATTGCTACGGCGCCAGATTAGTAGCAACCAACGTGGACCTTCACACAGATACAAATAACTTTGCTCCCAACGAGTACAGAGAGGTTGTCAATCTCTCCGGCCTTGTAGTTCACAAAGGGTTAAAAGCAGTGATAGTAGTGATAGATAGTTTTTGCGATAGTAAGTAAATAACGAAAAGTAAATAGTGGATGTGATCAATGATGGTAATATGGACCGGAGTCTCATGATGTTCACTAGTGATGTCTCTCTCCCAAAAGACGATAAAACAGCCATGTGAGGTAAACAAATTACAGCTGGGCAATTGACAGGACCACAAACGCAAACCAATGCTGACTACATTGCAAGAAAGGTTGAGGTTCAAAGCATGGGCGGTACGCCAAAGTAAGTAGACCGAAATCCATCAATATCTACTACTAATCATCCACCTTGAGATATCTATCCAGAACATCTCGCTGGTATTAAGTTGCGAGTCCCACCCATAGTGTAAACTCAATGCAACAGACAACTGCATTAAAAGAACTTAGCGTAAAGTAAACAAACCTTGCACCCGCGGGCACAAGCACCGTTGTTTTCCCCCTTGTGGCAACAGCACATCCCCTAGACTCATGTTTCTGTCACTCAAGCTAGTCATCGAGGGGCAAGAACCCACAATCAAGCATAACGTTCCCTCTTGGAGTCACTACCTATTACTCGGCCAAAGCAATAAATAACAACGGAGAACATGCACGAATTACTTATGAACTAAAATATAAAAGAGGTGAATCAAATATATTACTCAAGATCAATCTGAACATAATCTCATAATCCATCGGATCCCAGCAAACTCAACATAGCAACAGCATAAGGATTACATAGGTGCCTCGATCATGTAGGGCAGCTCACGAGGACTAATTAGTGAAGCACAAGAACGGGAGGAGAACATCACATAGCTACTGGTCATGGACTCATGGTCCAAGGGAGACTACTCACGAGTCATCCGGGAGGCGTCCATGGTGGTGGAGAAGCTCCCGGTGGTGATCCTCCCCTCCGGCAGGGTGCCGGGAAGAGTTCTCCTGGTGCTCCCGATCTTGGAAGCGGCGGCGGCGGCGGAACAGAGATGGGATCGCGAAAAGAAGTCCTGTTCTGAGGGTTTCGGAGAGTCCTTTAAATATATGCCAAAGTAGGGCACCGGGGGATCCTCGGGGGGCCGAGGCGCCCCCCCGGCGCGGCCCAGGGGGGGCGTGCCCACAGGGCGCCTGGAGCCCCTGTGGCCCCCCCAGGCTGCCCTTCGGACGCAGTGTTGTTTCCGTATCGCTGATTTTTTATATAATTTTTCTGGATTTTTTTGGGCAGTTCTCGAAACGTGAAAACCTGAAATACAAAAACAGCCGAAAACAGAAACTGGAACTGGGGTGCACTGGATTAGTAAGTTAGTCCAAATATGATCAAAAGTGTATGGAAGTGTATGAATATCATAGCAATATCACCCAAAAGTGGCATGGAGCAAGCAGAAATTATAGATACGTTTTGGACGTATCAACATCCCCAAGCTTAATTCCTACTCTTCCTCGAGTAGGTAAATGATAACAAGAATAATTTCTGTGGTGACATGCTATTAACCATATAGGACTTTCTCATAGTCATATGACAAAACCTTACTGAGACAATGATTCTAAAGTAATTAAGTTGTCTCAAGAGAAAATCACAAATGACTGAAAGTTTTACAACATGAAACTGAAACATCAAAAAGATTTGCAATGAACATGATGTGCAAATATGATAAAGTGATATCTAGCTTGCCCCCTTTAGTGATGCAAAACATAAATGGAAGGGCATCTTCAAGGTTTAAGTGATGACTAGATACAATCATTTCAGAATAAACGATATCACAATCATGCAAAAGACAATGCTACTTTGGGACAATGCACATTACACTCAGAATGACAATCATGCTCTCAGTAGTTGGTGCTTCAATCACAAAGGTAAAAAGAAAGGTTAAGTGCTAGAGCTTTTTATTTTGAAAACATGGAAGCAATTGTGTCAACGGTAGTAGTACTTCATATGTGTCATGTATAAAACATCTTATAAGTTGCAAGCTTCATGCATCGAATACCAATAGTGCTCGCTCCTTGTCCTAATTAGCTCGGATCCCCATGGGTTATCATTGCATTGCATATGTTTTAACCAAGTGTCACAAAGGGGTACCTCTATGCCACCTGTACAAAGGTCCAAGGAGATAGATCGCATTTGATTTCTCGTTTTTGATAGATCTCAACTTGAGGACATCCATACCGGGACAACATAGAAAATAGATGATGGACTCCTCTTTAATGCATAAGCATATTCTCATGAGAGATTTAGGATTAAGGTCCAAGCTAAAACTTCCACCATGATGCATGGCTTTGGTTGGCGGCCCAATGTTCTTCTCTAACAATATGCATAGTTATTCAACCCACGGTAAATCACCCTTACTTCAGACAAGACGAACATGCATAGCAACTCACATGATATTCAACAAAAGTGTGACAGTTGATGGCGTCCCCAGAAACATGGTTACCGCTCAGCAAGCAACTCATAAGAAATAAGATACATAAGCAACATATTCTTTACCACAATAGTTTTTAGGCTACTTTCCCATGAGCTATGTATTGCATGGTTAGTTTGCTTAGTACAGGTGGATATTAGCAAAAGACTGGGAGCGACCAACTAAGAGAGCAATGACGGTCATAATCATGCAGAGCGACAAAGCAATATTGAATCAGGCATGGTACTTATATCGCTACTTAGAAATAAAAGATCATCAAGGCTTGACAAACTTTCTTTACAGTCTTGAATATGCGTGAGCACACGCCAAGTCAATCAAAATAAATTCTCGAAGGAAGATATTACTAAACCATACCACATCATAGGCAAACAAACCAAGTTGGTACTCCAATAACACATTGGGAACCCCCCAGCTATTTGAGATTAACCAAAAGAAAACCTGAACTACTAAGCACCATCATGAAAGTAGCATCTTTATCATAGACACATTAACCCATGCAACGGAAGCAAACTCTCTTAATAAGGTGAGCATGGTAATTAAAGAGAGTTCAAGCAACCAACTAAATAAAAGCTCTTGAAAAGATAAGCATGAATACTAAGAGCAGAGTATGATAGTAGCTATTAAAAGCCAAAGAACGCACACAGCATAGATAGACATGAAAATTCTATGTAATGTTCTAGGTAGAGGTGGAGTGTGTTTCTCTCCCACATAAAGGAATGCTGGGTTCCGACTTGTTATGAAAAACTAAAAAGAAAACTAAAAGCAAGACGCTCCAAGCATAGCACATAACACATGAAGTGATCAAAATATAGCGAAACGAAAGACGAACTGATAATGTTGAGGGAGAAGGGGATGCACGGGGGCATCCCCAAGCTTAGACGCTTGAGTCTCCTTGAATCTTTTTATCATCTTCCCTCGCACACTTGAAAACTCCCTTCATACATAACTCATCATAATCTGATTAGCGAGGTTAGTACCCTTAATAAAATAATTATACCTTGCTGGAAATAAGGATATTCTTGAAGTTCTACTGTTTCTCAAGATTGCCAAAAGGTTTTTGCAAAGAAAAAGCAAGTTCTTAATTTGCAAAGTGAAGGTAAGGCAAAACAGGACAGAATCTGTGAAAAACAGAACAGCAGGCAGTAATTGACCTGTTCGGGATACTTCTGCAACTCAAATAAAAAAACTCAGAACTGACGCACGAAATACAATTATATAGAGAACGCTGTCGAAAAAATTCAGACCAAAAAGATGATCTGGTGATTTTATACGAATTTTTCTATCCAAGGACAGAATCTGTTTCCTGGACAGCACCTCACAACTTTTGAACTTTCTAGCAATCAGAGGCTATACTTGGCACAAATATGAAAAGCAAAGATACAATGATGATGCTACAGCAGTAAACAACATCAAGACACAACAAAAGCAAATTTTTTATTCATATGGGCTGCCTCCCAAAAGCGCTTTCTTTTATGCCTTTAAGCTAGGCATAATGCAAAGATCAAGTTTTATCAAGAGTAAAAGAATAACTAGCCCGTACAACGGACTCAAAAGGTAACTTGACCTTCTTACGAGGGAAGTGTTCCATCCCTTTCTTGATAGGAAACTGAAATTTTATATTACCCTCTTTCATGTCAATGACAGCACCAATGGTGCGCAAAAAGGGACGTCCCAAAATAATTGGACATGAAGGATCACATTCAATATCCATAATAGTGAAATCAACGGGCACATAATTATCATTGACAACAATAAGAACATCGTCGATCCTCCCCAAAGGTTTCTTTATGGAAGAATCAACGAGACGAACATTACCAAAAGAACAAGAATCATAAGGTTTCAATTTAAGCATATCATATATCCTTTTGGGCATAACAGAGGTACTAGCACCAACATCACATAATGCATAACAAGAGAAGTCATTCAAATAAATTTTTATCATAGGATCCCAACCATCTTCTAGCTTTCTTGGTATGGAGGCTTCTACTCTAAGTTTCTCCTCCCTAGCTTTGATAAGAGCATTAGTGATATGCTCTGTGAAGGCAAGGTTAAGCGTGCTAGTGCGGGGATCTCTAGACATTTTGTGAAGGAAATCAATAACTTCGGTAAGAGTGCAATTATCAAAATCAAGGTCACGAGCATCAAGTAAAGTGGTAGTGGTGTCCTTAAGGTTCACTTGGTTGGTAGTTTCTATAGCATCACCATTAATAGGTCCATTGGGACCAGGAGTACATTGGGTGCTAAGAGTGTGAAAATCCTCAATAACTTGGATAGTAGCAACAGTGTGGTGGGTAGGAAGGCTCTTAATTCTTTCCTCTTCCTCCCTTTCTCTAGCCCATCTCTCTTTAAGCTTAGCCATCATCCTAATGTTTTCATTAATTTGTACTTGAGTAGCATTAATAGGGATGACTTCCCTCTCCTTGAGAGGAGAAGTTTCAATTTTTAGCAATTTTAACTCATTGGCTAAGTGGTCTACCTTAAAAGAAAGATCATCTAGTTTATGTAGTTTCTCTTCTACATTCTTATTAAAGGCTTTTTGGGTAGTGATGAAATCTCTAAGCATGGTCTCTAGTTCAGTGTTGGAGTTCTTGGTACTAAGATAAGCATTGTTGTTCCCATAAGAGTTAGAGGGGAACGATCTAGAATTGTTACCAAAGTTACTCCTATAAGCATTGTTGTTGAAATTATTTCTAGAGATAAAGTTAACATCTACTTGTTCTTGAGCAATCAAAGAATTTAAAGGAACATCACGAGGATCAACAGTAGATTGCTTCGAAAGTAGAGACATGATCAAGTCAACTTTTTCATTGAGGGAGGAAATCTCCTCGACAGAGTTTACCTTCCTACCTATTGGAGCGCGTTCGGTGTGCCATTGGGAATAGTTAGTCATCATCTCATCGAGAAGCTTTGTGGCAGCACCAAGTGTAGTTGACATAAAAGTTCCTCCCGCGGCCGAATCTAACAAGTTCCGCGAGGTAAAGTTCAAGCCTGCATAAAAAGTTTGGATAACCATCCAAGTAGTCAAACCGTGAGTAGGGCAGTTCTTGATAAGAGACTTCATACGTTCCCAAGCTTGGGCAACGTGTTCATTATCCAATTGTTTAAAATTCATGATGTTACTTCTAAGTTGGATAATTTTAGCAGGTGGATAGTATTTTCCGATAAAAGCATCTTTGCACTTGTCCTAAGAATCTATGCTATTTCTAGGCAAAGACTTAAACCAAATTTTAGCTCCTCCTCTCAAAGAGAAAGGAAAAAGCTTAAGCTTAACAATATTACCATCTATTTCTTGGTACTTTTGCATATCACAAAGTTCTACAAAGTTGTTCAAGTGTAAAGCAGCATCATCTCCAGCACCGGAGAATTGTTCTCTCATGACTAAGTTCAGCAAAGCAGGTTTAATTTCATATGAATGTGCTGAAGTGGCAGGTGTAGTCATAGGTGTGCTGATAAAGTCATCGTTGTTGTGACTAGTGAAGTCACACAACTTGGTGTTCTCGGTGGAACCCATAGTAGCAAGCAAGCAAGATAACTATTTTTGTGATTTTCGATAAAAGGAACTAAAGCAAAAATGAAAAGTAAACTAACAAGACTAAAAAGCAAAGGTAAAAGATAGCATGCAACTCCCCTATCCTGAAGAGTGGAGTCCCCGGCAACGGCGCCAGAAAATACTCCTTGATGGGCCTCGAACCCCTCGTTGGTTACCCCAAGTGGAAGGTGTAAGATGCAGTAAGTAGAAGTGTTTTCCCCTAGCAAAGATGCCAAGGATCGATTCCCCAGAGACTCCTAGGTTCAACAAGTAGGTGTCAATTGCTACGGCGCCAGATTAGTAGCAACCAACGTGGACCTGCACACAGATACAAATAACTTTGCTCCCAACGAGTACAGAGAGGTTGTCAATCTCTCCGGCCTTGTAGTTCACAAAGGGTTAAAAGCAGTGATAGTAGTGATAGATAGTTTTTGCGATAGTAAGTAAATAACGAAAAGTAAATAGTGGATGTGATCAATGATGGTAATATGGACCGGATTCTCATGATGTTCACTAGTGATGTCTCTCTCCCAAAAGACGATAAAACAGCCATGTGAGGTAAACAAATTACAGCTGGGCAATTGACAGGACCACGAACGCAAACCAATGCTGACTACATTGCAAGAAAGGTTGAGGTTCAAAGCATGGGCGGTACGCCAAAGTAAGTAGACCGAAATCCATCAATATCTACGACTAATCATCCACCTTGAGATATCTATCCAGAACATCTCGCTGGTATTAAGTTGCGAGTCCCACCCATAGTGTAAACTCAATGCAACAGACAACTGCATTAAAAGAACTTTGCGTAAAGTAAACAATCCTTGCACCCCCGGGCACAAGCACCGTTGTTTTCCCCCTTGTGGCAATAGCACATCCCCTAGACTCATGTTTCTGTCACTCAAGCTAGTCATCGAGGGGCATGAACCCACAATCAAGCATAACGTTTCCTCTTGGAGTCACTACCTATTACTCGGCCAAAGCAATAAATAACAACGGAGAACATGCAAGAATTACTTATGAACTAAAATATAAAAGAGGTGAATCAAATATATTACTCAAGATCAATCTGAACATAATCTCATAATCCATCGGATCCTAGCAAACTCAACATAGCAACAGCATAAGGATTACATAGGTGCCTCGATCATGTAGGGCAGCTCACGAGGACTAATTAGTGAAGCACAAGAACGGGAGGAGAACATCACATAGCTACTGGTCATGGACTCATGGTCCAAGGGAGACTACTCACGAGTCATCCGGGAGGCGTCCATGGTGGTGGAGAAGCTCCCGGTGGTGATCCTCCCCTCCGGCAGGGTGCCGGGAAGAGTTCTCCTGGTGCTCCCGATCATGGAAGCGGCGGCGGCGGCGGAACAGAGATGGGATCGCGAAAAGAAGTCATGTTCTGAGGGTTTCGGAGAGTCCTTTAAATATATGCCAAAGTAGGGCACCGGGGGATCCTCAGGGGGCCGAGGCGCCCCCCTGGCGCGGCCCAGGGGGGGGCGCCCACAGGGCGCCTGGAGCCCCTGTGGCCCCCCAGGCTGCCCTTCGGACGCAGTGTTGTTTCCGTATCGCTGATTTTTTGTATAATTTTTCTGGATTTTTCTGGGCAGTTCTCGAAACGTGAAAACCTGAAATACAAAAACAGCCGAAAACAGAAACTGGCACTGGGGTGCACTGGATTAGTAAGTTAGTCCAAATATGATCAAAAGTGTATGGAAGTGTATGAATATCATAGCAATATCACCCAAAAGTGGCATGGAGCAAGCAGAAATTATAGATACGTTTTGGACGTATCAATAAGCTCATACTAGAATGATCTCAAGTTTGGTATCTTTGCACGACTCATGTAAAATAGGGATGAAAATTTCAAAAGAGTAGTTGGCTTACACTCGCCACATCACACAATACATTACATAAGCAAATCATCATCCAAATAACATCACAGTCCGACTACGGACGAAGATCCAAATGAAAGATAGCAAATAAATATAGCCACAAGGTCTGAATCTCCCCTAGTGGAAGCCACTACAGATCATCGGGATAGTGCACATAGTATCGACTACGTTCTTCGTCGAACTCCCAGTACAGCTCCGTGCCGTCACCTGTGTAGTTCACCATAGTACCTGCACCTGGTGTGGTGTAGAATCTGTGAGCCATGGAGGACTCAGCAATCCCGTTCCCGGGTAGAAAAACTATCTAAGCCTTGGGTGTGGAACAAGGCTGAAGTAAATAAAGGTTGCAGCTGCACTACCACTAGCTTACGTGTTTAGAGCGAGAAGAGAAGTGCCACGAGCGTCAAAGTGATCACAAAGTGATCCTATCTAAGCACGTCAAACATAACCCCACCGTGTTCACTTCCCGAACCCCTTCGGAAAATGACCGTCATGGTTACTCACGCTGGTAGTGTATTCTGAACATGGTGTCAAGTTTTCTACAACCGGATATTAACAAATTCCCATCTGCCACATAAGCGCAGGCACGGCTTTCGAAAGTTCAAAACCCTGCAGGGGTGTCCCAACTTAGCCCATTACAAGCTCACGATCTGCGGAGTTGCAAGTCCAAGGTGGGAAGACCCGAGTATTCTTGGAATCCCGTGCTCAAGATATTCTGACATAGGTAAAACTAATCCAGCAAGACCTCCCGGCGTGCCGACTCCCTGATAGTAGCCGCGCGTATCTAGTCTCAGGCCACGACCGGATGGGTGATGCTACAGGTTTTTACCAGCCCTCGGGTTTCCCCAAGGTGGCCCCACAGGCTCCCCATTTCAGACCAACACTCATGTGGAGCACTGGCCCGGGGTTGTTGATTAATAAAAGGGTTTATAACTCCCTATGCAAGTTTTAGTTATTAGGCAAATGTAGAACCAATGTTGGGCCTTGCTGGAAAATCTTTAGCGCTAAGCGGTTTATCGAGGGGGTCCCATAACCCCAACCGTGTGAGGAAAACAAAATCAACGAACATAACACCGGTTTATACAGTTCCTAGGGTGGCATGAGTGGAACAAAACACCAAGCAAAAGGGTTAGCCTTCCACCCATTACCAATATATACATGATTTAGTTTAAGAGTTTATATAGTGTGATATCCCAACAATAACTTCAACATGAAGCAAGAATCTTCAAATCTTCTCCTGCAACTAGCAATGCTATAAGAGGGGCTGAGCGAAGCTTACGTAGCCAAACAAAGGTTTGCTAGGTTGGGTGGTTAGACAGATTCATGGTTACAATAGGAGGCTGACAAACAAACATGGGCATCGAGGCAATAAGCTAAAGAGCGAGACATCTAGCAATAGGCAAAGATAGTAATGATATCTGGGTCAGGTCTTGCCTGTCGAGTCGTCGATGGGATCGTAAGACGGCTCCTCGTACTCAACCTCGGTAGGAACCTCGTTCTCGGTCTCAACTTCCAGCTCTACTCAACAAAATAACACAACATGGCAAGATATCAAACAAGGTACAATGCACAATCAACATGATGCAAGTATGATGCATTTCATGGCAAGGGATGAAGCACACAAGAAGAACACCAAACAACAAGTTTAAATGAGGCCGGAATCAACATATGCATATTTTGAAATTGGTCCAGATCTGAACAAACCTTATGTTAAAGTTGTTAAACAGCAAGTTAACATGAACCATGATGATCTACACGAAATTCTAGTCAAGTTTCATATAAAGTTTGTTTAATTCGGAGCGACGGTCTAGAAGATATGAGCAAAACAAGACAAGCATGGCAACGATGCAAGATGCACCCAAACATCAAGCAAACACACTCCAAACATGTAAACAACATGATATTATGACTCTACATGCAAAATCACACAAGTTTCATATAGGGAACACTCAAAACGGAGCAACGGTTCAACACATACACACGAAACAAGATACAATGCAAAGCTAAAATTAACAGCCACATAGCAACTTGGGAGCAAGAAATATATACTCTACAGCACCCAAACATGATGACAATAAGCATGGACATGAAGTAGACATATCCTACAGCAAACAACTCCATTGGAGCAACTCCATAGGAGGCATGGATCAATAGCAACAAGCTACGCCAAATTGATCATGCTGTTAAAAACCTGACAGTTATAGTTTATAACAACTTGAGAGCAAGAAATAAATAAGCTACAACAAGCCAAAAGTGCAAGTGAGGGCATTAATGGATAGTCAATAACATGAACAGCAAGGAAAGAGCATTGGCCACTCCAAAACATGCATGAATTTGACTAGGGCATCAAGCAAACATAGCATCAGGTTATGACAGATTCCAGCCTTAGCAGAAATTTCACTAAGTATAAAACAATTATGTTGGCATGGCATGTTGACAAGCATGTTTAAGTCACCTCAAGGCATATCATGGAAAGTGGTTTGCACCACAGCAAAGACCATATGATGGAGATTCTAAAACATATTGCCATGTGACATGGGGACAAGCACATCAATAGCAAGGAGCACTTCAAATCAGCATCTCATAACATGTTTCATAACTTAACAGCCACATACACTTTTGCAACCAAGATTAACATGGCAATATGAACCCTAACATGAATGCTACAACAACCATCATGTAGAGCATTTCACAATGAACATTTTGACATATCATTTGCTTCATTTGGATAAACATGCACCAAGTTATCACATCTCAAACATGGCATGAAAATAACAAGTTGCAGCAGTTTATAACAAGTAGCACTCTTGCAACAGAGATTAGGACCTCTAGATGAACTCAAACAAGCATGCCACAATGGAAAAAAACGTAGAGCATCTCACCATGGTCATTTTGATGTATCATTTGTACAATTTGGACTTACACACAAAAAGATATAGCCATCACAACATGCAACAAAAATATGCAACTCCTGGGACTTAGAGAAAAAATTCAACCTCAAGGGGGAGGTCGGGAGGACACGTCCGCTGATGTGGAAATCGTTCATATCGGCGGGTCGGGTCCGACCCGTTAGGGTTCGTCGGCGGCTGGATTGGCGGCAGCCGACGGGATCTCGAGGCGGCGGGCCCCTCGGCGGCGGGCGGTGAAGACGCGAAGCGGCGGCGGCTTGGATCCGCCCGGCGGAAGGAGAGAGCGGCGGATTGGCGGCGAGGAGGACCCGGGGTGTCGACGGTTGGGTGCTCCGGCGGCGGGGAGCTCGGGGCCGGCGGCGGTTGTTGCGTGGAGGCGGCGATCGGCGGGGAGGCGCGCCCGGCGGCGGGGAAGACAAGGCGCGGGTCGGCGGACGAGGTGCGGCTCGGATCGGCCCGGGGGCAGGCCGGATCTGGGCCCGGCGGCGGGGAAGTGGGCGCGGCGGGCGTGGCCAACCCGGGGCTGCCACGTGGCGGTGGGAGGAGGTCCGGACACGTCCGGCGGCGGCGCAGACACGTCCGGCGGCTGTGGGAGGCGAGGAGCTAGGGTTTGGACGCAAAAATGGACGTGGGGGACTAATTTATAGGCACAAGGAGCTAGGAGACTCCAAATGTGGTGCGGTTTTCGGCCACACGATCACAATTCGACGACCGAGATGATGGGAAGGGTTGTGCTGGGTTTGTGGGCTGTTGTGGAGGGGGTCTTGGGCCTTAAAGAAGAGGTTCTTTTAGCCCACTAGGTTAACCGTTGGAGTACCAAACGAACTCCAAACGCGACGAAACTTGACAGGCGGCCTACACGTACCAAAACAACATCGCACGACAAGTCTCATGTCATTCCGGAAACGTTACATGGCCACACACAAAAGAAGGACTCGGGGATGCCACGGGCACGTGTGTGAGTGTCGGAACTCGAAACGGACAACGGGAAGAGACGAGTGGGACCGGGTGCAAGTGACAACACAAATGCAATGCAATGCACATGACAACATGACATGAATGAAATGCACACACGCACATGACAAAACGAAGAACCCGAAATGAAAGAAGAGCCCGGAATGGAATTGATGAAGTCAAAGTTTCATATATTGCCATATTTGGAAAGTGTTACATCTGGGGCATTACAAACTCTCCTCTACTACGAAAAGATCTCGTCCCGAGATCTAGGACTGGAAGAAGGAAGGGTACTCGGAACGAAGGTGATCTTCCCGTTCCCACGTAGCTTCTCGGTCGGTATGGTGTGACCACTTAACTTTCAAGAACTTGATTGACTTGTTGCGGGTCTTGCGCTCGGTTTCTTCAAGAATAGCAACGGGGTGCTCACGGTAAGACAAGTCTTGTTGAAGATAAATGACCTCAAACAGAATGGTGCGTTCAGGTGTCTTGAAGCACTTGCGGAGTTGAGACACGTGAAACACATCATGAACATTTGCAAAGTTGGAGGGGAGCTCAAGTTGATAGGCTAGATCGCCTCTTTTGACAAGAATCTTGAAAGGGTCCACGTATCTAGGAGAAAGCTTTCCTTTGATACCAAATCTTTGGGTGACTTTCATAGGAGAAACACAGAGATAGACATGATCTCCAATATCGAAAGCCAAATCACGATGCTTGCCGTCATAGTAGCTCTTTTGACGCGACTAAGCGGCCTTGAGATTCTCACGTATGACTTTGCATATTTCTTCGGCTTCTGAGATCAAGTCATTGCCAAGGAGTTGACGTTAACCAGTCTCGGACCAGTTGAGAGGGGTACGACACTTTCTGCCATAGAGGATTTCAAACGGAGCTTTGCCGGCACTTGCTTGGAAACTGTTGTTGTATGAGAACTCGGCAAACGGGAGACAATCTTCCCACTTCATGCCAAAAGAGATGACACAAGCTCTGAGCATGTCTTCGAGGATCTGGTTCACTCTTTCGACTTGACCACTAGTCTGAGGATGAAACGCAGTGCTGAAACGGATCTTAGTGCCCATGGCTGACTGAAAGGAGTCCCAGAACTTGGATGTGAACAAACTTCCACAGTCTGAGGAGATAACTTGAGGAATGCCATGTAATGACACAATTCTGGAAGTGTACAACTCTGCCAGCTGAGCTGCATTGATGGATTCTTTGACTGGAAGGAAGTGAGCTACTTTGGTTAGCTTGTCAATCACAACAAAGATAGCATCATTCCCCTTCTTGGACTTGGGAAACCCAGTGACGAAATCCATTTCAATGTGGTCGAATTTCCACTCGGGAATAGGAAGAGGTTGGAGGAGACCGGCTGGACGTTGATGCTCTGCCTTCACTCTTCTGCAGACATCACATTCATTAACGAATTGGGCAATCTCCCTTTTCATGCGAGTCCACCAGTAAGATTGCTTGAGGTCTTGGTACATCTTCGAACTTCCAGGATGAATCAAGAGGAGGGAGTCATGTGCTTCATTCATTATGAGCTTCCTGAGATCACCCTTGGGAACCACAAGTCTGTCATCAAAGAACAAGGTGTCTTTCTCATCAACACGATAGCACTTGTATTTGGGAGTACCCTTTGCAATACCATGTTTCACTTTCTGCACCATAGCATCACTGAGCTGGGCCTCACGGATCTGATCTTCCAAGGTAGGAGCAACTTGAAGATTTGCAAGAAAGCCTTGCGGAACAACTTGGAGGTTGAGCTTCCTGAAAGATTCGCAAAGCTCAGGCTGAAACGGCTTGATAAGGAGACTGTTGCAATATGCCTTTCTGCTCAAGGCATCTGCAATGACATTGGCCTTGCAAGGTGTGTATTCGATGCTTGGATCATACTCTTGGATCATCTCAACCCAACGAGTCTGGCGAAGGTTCAGGTTCGGCTGTGTGCAGATGTACTTCAAGCTCTTGTGATTGGTGAAGATGTCCACTTTTCTGCCCAACAGAAGGTGTCTCCACGTGATCAAGGCCTATACCACTGCTGCTAGCTCGAGATCATGTGTGGGGTAGTTCTTCTCATTTGGCTTCAATTGACGAGAAGTGTATGCCACAATTTTCTTGTCCTGCATTAGAACACCACCAAGTCCTTGAAGAGAAGCATCACAGAATACTTTGTAGGGCTTGGACTCATCCGGAGGAGTAAGAACCAGAGCAGAGATGAGCTTTTCTTTGAGTGTTTTGAATGCCACATCACAATCCGGAGACCAGTTGATTCTTCTGCAGCAAGTTTGAGAGAGGCTTGGCAATCTTGGAGAAGTTCTCAACGAACCTTCTGCAATAGCTAGCGAGACCAAGGAAGCTTCGGAGTTGCTTGACGTTCTGCGGGGGTTCCCAGTTGACAATCGCTTCAACTTTCTCTGGGTTGACAGAAATACCCTCAGCAGAAATGATATGGCCAAGATATAAGACCTTATCTAGCCAGAATTCACATTTGGAGAACTTCGCATAGAACTTGTGTTCATGGAGTCTGTCGAGGACCAAACGGAGGTGCTTGGCATGATCGTCTTCATTCTTGGAGAATACCAAGATGTCATCCAGATAGACGAGAACGAATTCGTTGGTGTAGGGGTTGAATATGTAGTGCATCATCCTCGAGAAGGTGAGTGGAGCATTTGTGAGGCCAAAAGACATGACTATGTATTCATAGGAGTCGTAGCTTGTTCTGAATGCAGTCTTGTGAATATCTTCTTCACGGATACGGATCTGGTGATAACCCATCCGGAGATCGAGCTTTGCGAACACTTTTGCTCCTTTGAGCTGCTCGAACAATTCATTGATATTGGGGAGCGGATACTTGTTCTTTATTGTCTTCTTGTTCAACGGCCGGTAATCAACGCAAAGGCGCTCCGTGCCATCCTTCTTCTTGACAAATAGAACACCACAGCCCCAAGGAGAAGTGCTAGGCCTGATTAGACCCATACGCTCTTGCTCATCGAGTTGTCTCTTCAGCTCCTTCAACTCTTTAGGGGAAAGCTTGTACGAACGCCGACATGCTGGCTCGGTACCGGGCTCGAGTTCAGTGACGAATTCAACTTGACGATGCAGAGGCATGCCTGGAAGCTCTTCAGGGAAAACATCTTCATATTCATTGACCACCGGAATTTGAGAGATGGCATTAATCTCGCCCTTGTCATTGAGAGAGAATATCCTGATTGTGTTATCTCGAGAGGCGAAGATAATCACGTCTTCGTCAGGATGAGTAATCTTGACTTCCTTATTTGCACAATCAATGTGAGCATCATGCTGGGAAAGCCAATCCATCCCAAGAATAAGATCAATGTCGGAGTTGCCAAGAACAACCAGAGAAGCCAGAAAGCGGTAATCACCCATACGAATAGATACATCCGGAGCAAATATATTAGAAGTCATTCGTTTCCCCGGAGAAGTAACTTGCAACTTCTGAGGTAAGCTTTTGATGTCAATATTGTGCTTGGATGCAAAAGGTTGAGGCATGAAAGAACATGATGCACCCGAATCAAACAACACTTTTGCAGGAATAGAGTTAACTGGAAGGTTACCAAGTATCACATCTAAAGAATTCTCTGCTTGAGCTGCATTCATCAGATTCACTCTTGCTTGCTTTGGATTATGCTTGAGAATAGCAGTGCTGACAGGTGGAGGAGGCGGAAGGCGCCTTGGGTTGGGACACTTGTTAGCATAATGACCCTTCTGAGTGCACTTGTTGCAAACCACTTCTGAGAGAGGACGGTGATAAGGAGCACTTGACTTCGAAGCTTGAAAGTGATTCTTTGACTGATTGCTTGGGTTGGGTGGGTGGGAGAAACCACGGCCACCAGAATGCTTGTTGTTGTTGTTGGGAAGTCGGATCACTAGAGGAGGTGGAAGCCAAAACTTCTGCTGCTTTGCAACCACTTGGGAAGAAGAGGAGGAGTGAACAGCATCTCTGATCCTCTTTTTGGAAGCTTCCATCTTGAGCTGGGCTGCCTCTTGCTTAAGTGCCATGTTATAGAATTGATCAAATTCATCAGGCTCGAACAAGGTGAGAGCTAGCTGGAGTTCATCCTTTAGACCACCACGGAAATGATAAATCTTGCTCTTGGCATCTGGGATGTCTTGCTTGGCATAGCGGGCAAGGTTCTGGAACTTGACATTGTATTGATAAACAGACATTGAGCCTTGCTTCAGGTTGCGGAATTGCTCACGCATACCTTCGATGACACTTGTTGGAATGTGGTGAGAGCGAAAATCCTTGCACAAGTCAGCCCACGAGATTTCACGCCCTTCTCTGGAGTCTTTGTACTGCTGCCACCAATCAGCGGCTTGGTCCTTGAGTTGGAAGGCGGCAAACTTCACATAGTCCTCAGGTCTCACGTTACTGCACTCGAAATGCTTCTTGATATCTGTTATCCAGTCTTCAGCATCTAGAGGGTCCACACAGTAACTGAATGCCTTCGGTTGGTTTGCCAGGAACTGGTTGATTGTAGCAAAGTGAGGTTGATTGAACAAATTGCCTTGGCCTTGGTTCCCATGACCACCTTGATTTGCTTGAATGTTCTGCATCATTTGCATAAGCATCTGGGTGTTCTGGTTCGAAGCTTGCATAATTGCTCCCCAGGCCTCAGACGGAGGAGGAGGGGAAGGAGGATGATCAGGAACTTCTTCACCCTCTGGGTTAGCGTTGGGAACCCTTTTAGGAGCTATCCTGAATGAGATGACAACTATTAGCCATTGATTGAGAGAATATATAAGCTGAATCAACGGCTAGAAATTGCAACATAAGTCTTCACATGAACATTCAAACAAGATGAACGAATGTAATCCATAGTTTAATGATACGACAATCTTCACGAGAAGCCACTTGGGAGAACAAAAGGTAAATAAAAACAACAAGGAGCAGATAGAACAAATACAAGATAGAAGTTTCGTTCGACATATTCGTGCTGAAAGCTCATGGAACATGTTACAAAAGGGTTTTGCAATCCCCGGATCGGCATAGCCAAGAACCCTTTAAGATGCAACTCCCGACCGGAACAACGCCCATAAAACTACTTCACTCAATGTAGAACCCCGAACTCCATATCATGCATTCATTGGAAAAATGCCTACGAGCTACTAGATGAACCCACCTATTAATTTCTGAATGTTTCCAGTTATGCAATCAGGTGTTGGGGATACAGGGGAAGCATCGTGCACTCAACTCTAATCCTACATCCAGCTGTATCCATCCTTCAACACATAACCAGTTATTTCCGGAAACCGTTTACCTCGGACCTTCGAAACGCATCTGCTATACAAGCTATGGCAATACTCCCGAACTACCTCCCCAATGCTGGGTGACGTCGGGGTTATCTTGCCACTAACCGCATAGGAGAGTTTTCGATGTCGGCCGTTTTAAGTATTCCAGAACTGCTGTGATATGTTTGTGACGACAACACCTCGGAGCTCAACTCCCCGGGACACTGCCACAACCCCTAATTGAAAGAAGGCATCGAGAACAATGTTCTCGTCACAAAGACATCGGAACAATCCAAACAATACTCGCGTGATCCTAAAAAAAATTGGTGAATTTTTGAGAGTAGAAGAGATAAGTAATCATCAGGAGTCCTCACCAGAGTGAAAAGAGATGAGGAGCAAAAAGAAATCCTACTCTCCGTTATATATATAGGACTCAAAACATTTTCAAGTGTGTGCCTAGACTCAACCATCAACGATTCGATCAATCAATGGGGGCTTCTAGGTCGGAGAAGGCTCTGAATACCAACTTGTAATGCCCAGTATGAGATTATACCTCCTACGTGTCGAGGCATGACTTAAAGGTATGAGCTCATACTAGAATGATCTCAAGTTTGGTATCTTTGCACGACTCATGTAAAATAGGGATGAAAATTGCAAAAGAGTAGTTGGCTTACATTCGCCATGTCACATAATCCATTACATAAGCAAATCATCATCCAAATAACATCATAGTCCGACTACGGACGAAGAGCCAAATGGAATGTACCAAATAAATATAACCACAAGGTCCGAATCGCCCCTAGTAGAAGCCACTACTGATCATCGGGATAGTGCACATAGTATCGACTACGTTCTTCGTCGAACTCCCAGTATAGTTCCGTGCAGTCACCTGTGTAGTTCACCATAGTACCTGCATCCGGTGTGGTGTAGAATCTGTGAGCCACGGAGGACTCAGCAATCCCGTTCCCGGGTAGCAAAACTATCTAAGCCTTGGGTGTGGAACAAGGCTGAAGTAAATAAAGGTTGCAGCTGCACTAGCACTAGCTTACGTGTTTAGAGCAAGAAGAGAAGTGCCACGAGCGTCAAAGTGATCACGAAGTGATCCTATCTAAGCACGTCAAACATAACCCCACCGTGTTCTCTTCCCGAACCCCTTCGGAAAATGACCGTCACGGTTACTCACGCTGGTAGTGTATTCTGAACATGGTGTCAAGTTTTCTACAACCGTATATTAACAAATTCCCACCTGCCACATAACCGCGGGCACGGCTTTCGAAAGTTCAAAACCCTGCAGGGGTGTCCCAACTTAGCCCATTACAAGCTCACGATCTGCGGAGTCGCAACTCCAAGGTGGGAAGACCCGAGTATTCTCAGAATCTCATGCTCAAGATATTCCGACATAGGTAAAACTAATCCAGCAAGACCTCCCGGCGTGCCGACACCCTGACAGTAGCCGCGCGTATCTAGTCTCAGGCCACGACCGGATGGATGATGCTACAGGTTTTAACCAGCCCTCGGGTTTCCCCAAGGTGGCCCCGCAGGCTCCCCATTTCGGACCAACACTCATGTGGAGCCCTGGCCCGGGGTTGTTGATTAAGAAAAGGGTTTATAACTCCCTATGCAAGTTTTAGTTATTAGGCAAATGTAAAACCAATGTTGGGCCTTGCTGGAAAAGATTTAGCGCTAAGCGGTTTATCGAGGGGGTCCCATAACCCCAACCGTGTGAGGAACGCAAAATCAAGGAACATAACACCGGTTTATACGGTTCCTAGGGTGGCATGAGTGGAACAAAACACCAAGCAAGAGGCTTAGCCTTCCACCCATTACCAATATATAGATGATTTAGTTTAAGAGTTTATATAGTGTGATATCCCAACAATAACTTCAATATGAAGCAAGAATCTTCAAATCTTCTCCTGCAACTAGCAATGCTATAAGAGGGGCTGAGCGAAGCTTACGTAGCCAAACAAAGGTTTGCTAGGTTGGGTGGTTAGACAGATTCATGGTTACAATAGGAGGCTGACAAACAAACATGGGCATCGAGGCAATAAGCTAAAGAGCGAGACATCTAGCAATAGGCAAAGATAGTAATGATATCTGGGTCAGGTCATCTTGCCTGTCGAGTCATCGATGGGATCGTAAGACTGAACCTCGGTAGAAACCTCGTTCTCGGTCTCGACTTCCGTCTCTACTCAACACAAGAACACAACCTGGCACAATATCAAACAAGGTGCAATGCACAATCAACATGATGCAAGTATGATGCATTTCAAGGCAGGGGATGAAGCACACAAGAACAACACCAAACAACAAGTTTAAATGAGGCCGGAATCAACATATAGCAAAACCGGTAAGTCCTCATATGCATATTTTGAAATTGGTCCAGATCTGAACAAACCTTAAGATAAAGTTGTTAAACAGCAATTTAACATGCACCATGATGATCTACACGAAATTCTAGTCAAGTTTCATATAAAGTTTGTTTAATTCGGAGCTACGGTCTAGAAGATATGAGCAAAACAAGACAAGCATGGCAACGGTGCAAGATGCACCCAAAAATCAAGAAAACACACTCCAAACATGTGAAAAACATGATATTATGATTCTACATGCAAAATCACACAAGTTTCATATAGGGCACGCTCAAAACGGAGCAACGGTTCAACACATACACACGAAACAAGATACAATGCAAAGCTAAATTAACAGCCACATAGCAACTTGGGAGCAAGAAATATATACTCTACAGCACCCAAACATGATGGCAATAAGCATGGACATGAAGTAGACATATCCTACAGCAAACAACTCCATTGGAGCAACTCCATAGGAGGCATGGATCAATAGCAACAAGCTACGCCAAATTGATCATGCTGTTAAAAACCTGACAGTTATAATTTATAGCAACTTGAGAGCAAGAAATAAATAAGCTATAGCAAGCCAAAAGTGCAAGTGAGGGCATGAATGGATAGAAAATAACATGGACAACAAGGAAAGATCATTGGCCACTCCAAAACATGCATGAATTTGACTAGGGCATCAAGCAAACATAGCATCACGTTATGACAGATTCCAGACTTAGCAGAAATTTCACTAAGTATAAAACAGTTATGTTGGCATGGCATGTTTACAAGCATGTTTAAGTCACCTCAAGGCATATCATGGAAAGTGGTTTGCACCACAGCAAAGACCATATGATGGAGACTCTAAAACATATTGCCATGTGACATGGGGACAAACACATCAATAGCAAGGAGCACTTCAAATCAGCATCTCATAACATGTTTCATAACTTAACAGCCACATACACTTTTGCAACCAAGATTAACATGGCAATATGAACCCTAACATGAATGCTACAGCAACCATCATGTAGAGCATTTCACAATGAACATTTTGACATATCATTTGCTTCATTTGGATAAACATGCACCAAGTTATCACATCTCAAACATGGCATGAAAATAACAAGTTAAAGTAGTTTATAACAAGTAGCACTCTTGCAACAGAGATTAGGACCTCTAGATGAACTCAAACAAGCATGCCACAATGGAACAAAACGTAGAGCATCTCACCACGGTCATTTTGATTTATCATTTGCACAATTTGGACTTACACACAAAAAGATACAGCCATCACAACATGCAACAAAAATATGCAACTCCTGGGACTTAGAGAAAAAAATTCAACCTCAAGGGGGAGGTCGGGCGGACACGTCCGCTGACGTGGAAATCGTCCGGATCGGCGGATCGGGCGCGGACGAAGCGGAGCGGGCGACGGGTCGAGTCCGACCCGTTATGGTTCGTCGACGGCTGGATCGGCGGCGGCCGACGGGATCTCGAGGCGGCGGGCCCCTCGGCGCGGCCGGTGAGGGCCTCGGCGGCGGGCGGTGAAGACGCGAGCGGCGGCGGCTCAGATCCGCCCGGTGGAAGGAGAGGGCGGCGGATTGGCGGCGAGGAGGACCCGGGGCGGCGACGGTTGTGTGCTCCGGCGGCGGGGAGCTCGGGGCCGGCGGCGGTTGTTGCGTGGAGGCGCGGCGGCGGCGATCGGCGACAAGGCGCGCCCAGCGGCGGGGAAGCGGCACCGGCGGCGGGGAAGACAAGGCGCGGGGCGGCGGACGAGGTGCGGCCCGGATCGGCCCGGGGGCGGGAAAGTGGGCGTGGCGGGCGCGGCCAACTCGAGGCTGCCACGTGGTGGTGGGAGGAGGTCCGGACACGTCCGGCGGCGGCGCGGACACGTCCGACGGCTGCGGGAGGAGAGGAGCTAGGGTTTGGACACAAAAATGGACGTGGGGGACTAATTTATAGGCACAAGGAGCTAGGAGACTCCAAATGGGGTGCGGTTTTCGGCCACGCGATCATGATTCGACGACCGAGATGATGGGAAGGGTTGTGCTAGGTTTGTGGGCTGTTGTGGAGGGGGTCTTGGTCCTTAAAGAAGAGGTTCTTTTAGCCCACTAGGTTAACCGTTGGAGTACCAAACGAACTCCAAACACGACGAAACTTGGCAGGCGGCCTACACGTACCAAAACAACATCGCACGACAAGTCTCATGTCATTCCGGAAACGTTACACGGCCACACACGAAAAAAGGACTCGGGGATGCCACGGGCACGTGTGTGAGTGTCGGAACTCGAAACGGACAACGGGAAGAGACGATTGGGACCGGGTGCAAGTGACAACACAAATGCAATGCAATGCACATGACAACATGACATGAATGAAATGCACACACACACACACGACAAAACGAAGAACCCGAAATGAAAGAAGAGCCCAGAATGGAATTGATGAAGTCAAAGTTTCATATATTGCCATATTTGGAAAGTGTTACATCTGGGGCATTACAACGGACGCCGACATGCTGGCTCGGTACCGGGTTCAAGTTAAATGACGAATTCAACTTGACGATGGGGAGGCATGCCTGGAAGCTCTTCGGGGAATACATCCTCATATTCGTTAACCACCGGAATCTGAGAAATGGCAATAATCTCGCCCTTGTCATTGAGAGAGAATAGCCTGATTGTGTTATCTCGAGCTGCGAAGATAATCACGTCTTCGTCAGGGTGAGTTAGCTTGACCTCCTTGTTTGCACAATCAATATTTGCATCATGCTTGGATAGCCAATCCATCCCAAGAATAAGATCAATGTCGGAGTTGCCGAGAACAACCAGGGAAACCAGAAAACTGTAATCACCCATATGAATAGATATATCTGGAGCAATCAAATTATAAGTCATGTGCTTGCCAGGAGAAATAATTGATAACTTCTTATCCAGATGAACCGAAGTGAAATTATGCTTGGTGAAGAATGGTCTTGATATGAAACTGAGTGATGCACCAGAGTGAAACAAAACTTCTGCAGGAATTGAGTTAATTGGAAGATTACCAATAATCACATCAGAAGAATTCTCTGCTTGAGCTGCATTCATCAGATTCACCCTTGCAGCCCTGGGGTTGTGCTTAACAATAGCATTGCTGACAGGTGGAGGAGGCGGAAGACGCCTTTGAGTACACTTGTTTGCATAGTGACCCTTTTGGCCACACTTGTTGCAAGTAACTTCAGAAAGAGGCCGCTGATAAGGACCACTTGATCTTGAAGCTTGGAACTGAGGCTTGGACTGATTGCTTGGGTTGGGTGGGTGGGAGAAACCACGACCACCTGAGTGCTTGTTGTTGCTTGGATGACGGAGCACTGGAGGAGGCGGTAGCCAGAACTTCTGTTGCTTGGCAACCACTTGAGAGGAAGAGGAGGAGTGAACAGCATCTTTGATCCTCTTTTTGGAAGCTTCACACTTGAGCTGCGCTGCCTCTTGCTTGAGAGACATATTGTAGAATTGATCAAATTCATCCGGCTCGAACAAGGTGAGAGCTAGTTGGAGTTCATCTTTCAGACCACCTCGGAACTGATATATCTTGCTCTTGGCATCGGGGATGTCTTGCTTCGCATAACGGGCAAGATTCTGGAACTTGGCATTATATTGATAGACGGACATGGTGCCTTGCTTCAGGTTGCGGAATTGCTCACGCATGCCTTCAATGACACTGGTTGGAATGTGGTGAGAGCGGAAATCTTTACAGAAGTCAGTTCATGAGATCTCACGACCACCGCTGGAGTCTTTGTACTGTTGCCACCAATCAGCAGCTTGATCTTTGAGTTGGAAAGTGGCAAACTTGACATAATACTCAGGTCTCACGTTACTGCATTCAAAGTGCTTTTTGATGTCTGTGATCCAATCTTCAGCATCGAGCGGGTCCACACAGTAACTGAAAGACTTCGGTTGGTTTGCCAGGAATTGGTCCAGTGTCGCAAAGTGAGGTTGATTTAACAGATTGCCTTGGCCTTGGTTCCCATGGTAGCCGTGATTTGCCTGGTTCGCTTGAAAGTTCTGCATCATCTACATGAGCATCTGACTATTCTGGTTGGTTGCTTGCATAATTGCTCTCCATGCCTCAGACGGAGGAGGAGGGGAAGGAGGTCGTTCAGGAGGACGCTCTTCTTCACCCTCTTGGTTAGGGTTGGGAACCTTCTTGGGAGCCATCCAGAATATGATGATGATGACCCACAAGTGTAGGGGATCTATCGTAGTCCTTTCGATAAGTAAGAGTGTCGAACCCAACGAGGAGCAGAAGGAAATGATAGGCAATTTTCAGTAAGGTATTTTCTGCAAGCACTGAAATTATAGGTAACAGATAGTTTTGTGATAAGATAATTGGTAGAAAGTGACAAACGGTAAAAGTAAATAAGGTGCAGCAAGGTGGCCCAATCCTTTTTGTAGCAAAGGACAAGCGATGAAAAACTCTTATGCAAGGTAAAGTGCGCCCGAGGACATATGGGAATTATCATCAAGCTAGTTTTCATCACGATCATCTGATTCGCGTTCGGTACTTTGATAATTTGGTATGTGGGTGGACCGGTGCTTGGGTGCTGCCCTTACTTGGACAAGCCTCCCACTTATGATTAACCTCTAATGCAAGCATCTGCAACTATGAAAGAAGTATTAAGGTAAACCTAACCATAGCCTGAAACATATGGATCCAAATCAGCCCGTTACGAAGCAATGCATAAACTAGGGTTTAAGCTTATGTCACTCTAGCAATCCATCATCTACTTATTACTTCCCAATGCCTTCCTCTAGGCCCAAATAATGGTGAAGTGTCATGTAGTCGATGTTCACATGACACAACTAGAGGAGAGACAACATACATCTCATCAAAATATAGAAGGAAGACCAAATTCACATGACTACTAAAAACAAGACTTCTCCCATGTCCTCAGGAATGAAAGTAACTACTCACAAGACATAATATGGTTCATGATCAGAGGGTATTAATATGCATAATGGATCTGAACATATGATCTTCCAGCAAATAAACCAACTAGCATCAACTACACGGAGTAATCAACACTACTAGCAACCCACAGGTACCAATCTGAGGTTTTGATACAAAGATTGGATACAAGAGATGAACTAGGGTTTGAGAGGAGATGGTGCTGGTGAAGATGTTGATGAAGATAGCTCTCCCCAAGATGGGAGAGTTGTTGGTGATGACGGCGGTGACGATTTCCCCTTCCCGGAGGGAAGTATCCCCTGCAGAATAGCTCTGTCGGAGCCCTAGATTGGTTTCCGCCTCGGTTCCGCCTTGAGACGGCGGCATCTGGTCCCGAAAGCCTCCTCCTGATTTTTTCCAAGTCAAAACACTTCATATAGGAGAAGATGGGCACCTGGGGCCCACCGGCTGGCCCTCGAGGCAGGGGGCGCGCCGTGGGAAGGGGGGCGCGCCCCCCACCCTCGAGGCCAGCCAGTGGCCCCTCTCGTGGATTCCTTTCGCCAGATATTTTTTATATTTTCCGAAAAAATGTTCTGTGGAGTTTCGGGGCTTTTGGAGTTGTGCAGAATAGGTTTCTAGAGTTTGCTCCTTTTCCAGCCCAGAATTCCAGCTGCCGGCATTCCCCCTTCTTCATGTAGACCTTGCAAAATAAGAGGGAAAATGCATAAGTATTGTGAAAAAACATGTATGAACAGCCCATAATGCAATAAATATCAACTTGTAAGCATGATGCAAAATGGACGTATCAACTCCCCCAAGTTTAGACCTCGCTTGTCCTCAAGCGAAAGCCGATATCAAAAAATATGTCCACATGTTTAGAGATAGAGGTGTCAATAAAAATAGAATACAGACATGAGGGCATCATGATCATTCTTATAACAACAACTTATATTAATATGGTCATATGATTCTTAATACAAAGTAACAATTCATCCACAATATCAAGTATGCATCATAAACTTCATTGGAAACTAACAACTTTGGTCTCGGTCATTGAAGCAATTGCAATTTATCATAACATCGGAAAGAGTAAATATAAGAGCTTTTCAGCAAGCCTACATACCTATCATATAGTCTTTCACAATTGCTCACACTCACGCAATACTTATGTTTATGGAGTTTTAATCGGACACAGAGAAAGATAGGGGCTTATGGTGTTGCCACCCAACCTTTTACCTCAAGGGTAATGTCAACAGTAATACATCATGAAAACTTACATCCAAGTGGGTATATATATAAGGATCTTTCCAACACAGTGTGCTTGCCAAAGGATAAAATGAAAAAGGAAAGGTGGATCTCACCTTGACACTTATAAGACAAGAATAGAGGATAGGCCCTTCGCAGAGGGAAGCAGAGGTTGTCATGTGTTTTTATGGTTGGATGCACAAAGTCTTAGCATAGAAGAACTTCGCTTTATAGTGCCACTTGTGATAAGGACCTTTATTATGCAGTCCGTCGCTTTTATTACTTCCATATCACAAGCTTGTATAAAGCTAATTTCTCCCACACTAATAAAGCATGCATATTTTAGCGGGTTTACAACATGACAACTTACTTGGAAGGATCTTTCTCAATCCATAGGTAGGTATGGTGGACTCTCATGGCAAGACTGGGTTTAAGGATATATGGAAGCACAAGTAGTATTTCTACTTAGTGCAAGGATTTTTGGCTAGCATAAGGGAGAAAGGCAAGCTCAGCATGTTGGAAGATCCATGACAATATACTTTATTTTGGATATAAGAAGACATAACCCATTATGTTGTCTTCCTTGTCCAACATCAACTCTTTAGCATGTCATACTTTAATGAGTGCTCACAATCATAAAAGATGTCCAAGATAGTATATTTGTATGTGAAGCCTCTCTTCTTTTATTACTTCCTATTAATTGCAACGATGACCAAAACTATGTTTGTCACCTCCCAACAACTTTTATTTATCATACTCTTGTATGTGAAGTCATTACTTCCCATAAGATAGATATGATCTTTTTGATACTCTTTTTGTTTTCTTTCTTTTTATCATGACCCGAGTGAGGAAATCAAGCCCTTGACTCAACACTAATCTTTATTATATAGCTCACGGACTCGATTACAAAGGATAAAGCTCACAAAGCAAAAGCTCACAACTCGATCATGCTAACTTTATTCTAATAGATCAAGATACTACCAAAAGGATCGAACTAAGTAAAACGGTAAAGATAGGAGTGATGGTGATACGATACCAGGGTCACTCCCCCAAGCTTGGCAGTTGCCAAGGGGAGTGCCCATACCCATATGATTATGTCTCCTTCTTCGGGGTTGGTGATGATGGAGTTGCAAGTAGTGACGGGGGATCCTCATATATCGAGCGTAGGAGATCTTCCAGCTTGCGGATAATACCTTTGAGAGCAGCTATGTAATCCTTCAACAAAAGATTTTCACTTGTGAGATGCTTGTTGCGGATCTGAGCTAACTCAAGCATCCTGAAAGCTTCTAGCTCAGCTGAGGTAAAGAGATTAGGAAGGGATTTGGAGATGTCTTCTCCTCCCGCTGCCGGAGCCGGATCTTCCACCTCCATCTTGATCTTCTTCTCCTTGTGGATCTCCTCGGGTCCTTCCTCTTCAGATCTATCTTCATTAGTCAAGCATCGTCGCCTTCGTTGTTGGAGGAGGGAGACGACATGATGCCTGGCTTCACAAACCTTAACAGAAATCAGCTCGAAACGAAAACAGAGGAATTCTGCGTGATACAGAGGTCAAAATCTTCGGGAGTATATATAATGAAATTTTCCCGCACAAAAGGAGTAACCCATAAGAAAACGGAGTCCAGGGGACACACGGGGTGCCCTCGAGGCAGGGGGCGCGCCCTACCCTCGAGGAGGCCCCGTGTCTCCTCCGGACTGCGGTTTATTTTTCTATTTCTCTTAATATTCCAAAACGGAGAAAAATTGCCTTTAGAACTATTTTGGAGTCGGTTTACTTACCGTATCACATACCTCTTCCTTTTCGGAGGCTGAATCGTTCCGAAAAGTGTCCCTTATGCATTTCTTCGGGGTTATGGTTTCAATAATATTAGTTTCAACATTTATAGGATTACCTGAGATGTAATGTTTGATCCTTTGACCATTCACCACCTTCGGATTTGTGCCTTCGAAGTTATTGATTTTTATGGCACCGAAACGATAGACCTCCTCGATAACGTAAGGTCCCTTCCACTTGGAGAGAAGTTTTCCTGCAAAAAATCTTAAACGAGAGTTGTATAGCAAAACATAATCACCTACGTTAAACTCACGCTTTTGTATCCTTTTGTCATGCCATCTTTTAACATTTTCTTTAAATAACTTGGCATTCTCGTAGGCCTGGGTTCTCCATTCATCGAGACAGCTAATATCAAATATCCTCTTTTCACCGGCAAGTTTGAAATCATAATTGAGCTCTTTGATAGCCCAATATGCCTTATGTTCTAGCTCAAGAGGTAAGTGACAAGCTTTTCCATATACCATCTTATATGGAGACATACCTGATGGACCTCGAACCCCTCGTTGGATTACCCCAAGTGGAAGGTGTAAGATGCAGTAAGTAGAAGTGTTTTCCCCTAGCAAAGATGCCAAGGATCGAATCCCCAGAGACTCCTAGGTTCAACAGGTAGGTGTCAACTGCTAACGGCGCAATTAGCAATCAACGTGGACCTGCACACAGATACAAATAACTTTGCTCCCAACGAGTACAGAGAGGTTGTCAATCTCTCCGGCCTTGTAGTTCACAAAGGGTTAAAAGCAATATGATAGTAGTGATAGATAGTAATTTGCAATAGTAAATAAAATAGCGGAAAGTAAAATAGTGTATGTGATCAATGATAGTAATATGGACCGGAGTCACATGATGTTCACTAGTGATGTCTCTCTCCCAAAAGACGATAAAACGGCTATGCGAGGTAACAAATTACAGCTGGGCAATTGACAGGACCACGAACGCGAACCAATGCTGACTACATTGCAAGAAAGGTTGAGGTTCAAAGCATGGGCGGTACGCCAAAGTAAGTAGACCGAAATCCATCAATATCTACTACTAATCATCCACCTTGAGATATCTATCCAGAACATCTCGCTGGTATTAAGTTGCGAGTCCCACCCATAGTGTAAACTCAATGCAACAGACAACTGCATTAAAAGAACATTGCGTAAAGTAAACAATCCTTGCCCCCGCGGGCACAAGCACCGTTGTTTTCCCCCTTGTGGCAACAACACATCCCCTAGACTCATGTTTTTGTCACTCAAGCTAGTCATCGAGGGGCATGAACCCACAATCGAGCATAACGTTCCCTCTTGGAGTCACTACCTACTACTTGGCCAAAGCAATAAATAACAACGGAGAACATGCAAGAATTACTTATGAACTAAAATATAAAAGAGGTGAATCAAATATATTACTCAAGATCAATCTAAACATAATCTCATAATCCATCGGATCCCAGCAAACTCAACATAGCAACAACACAAGGATTACATAGGTGCCTCGATCATGTAGGGCAGCTCACGAGGACTAATTAGTGAAGCACAAGAACGGGAGGAGAACATCACATAGCTACTGGTCATGGACTCATGGTCCAAGGGAGACTACTCACGAGTCATCCGGGAGGCGTCCATGGTGGTGGAGAAGCTCCCGGTGGTGATCCTCCCCTCCGGCAGGGTGCCGGAAAGAGTTCTCCTGGTGCTCCCGATCTTGGAAGCGGCGGCGGCGGCGGAACCGAGATGGGATCGCGAAAAGAGGTCTTGTTTCAAGGGTTACGGGGGACCCTTTAAATATCTGCCAAAGTAGGTCATCGGGGGGCTCTCGGGGTGCCGAGGCGCCCCCCCCGGCGCGGCCCAGGGGGGGCGCCCACAGGGCGCCTGGGGCCCCTGTGGCCCCCCCAGGCTCCCCTTCGGAAGCAGTGTCGTTCCCGATACGCTGATTTTTTATATATTTTTTCTGTATTTTTCTGGGCATTTCTCGAAACGTGAAAACCTGAAATACAAAAACAGCCGAAAACAGAAACTAGCACTGGGGTGCACTGGATTAGTAAGTTAGTCCAAATATGATCAAAAGTGTATGGAAGTGTATGAATATCATAGCAATATCACCCAAAAGTGGCATGGAGCAAGCAGAAATTATAGATACGTTTTGGACGTATCAACATCCCCAAGCTTAATTCCTGCTCGTCCTCGAGTAGGTAAATGATTAGAAGAAGAATTTCTGTGGTGACATGCTATTAACCATATAAGACTTTCTCATAGTCATATGACAAAAGCTTACTGAGACAATGATTCTAAAGTAACTAAGTTGTCTCAAGAGAAAATCACAAATGACTGAAAGTTTTACAATATGAAACTAAAACAACAAAAAGATTTGCAATGAACATGATGTGCAAATATGATCAAGTGATATCTAGCTTGCCCCCCTTTAGTGATGCAAACATAAGTGCAGGGGCACCTTCAAGGTTTAAGTGATGACTAGATACAATCATTTCAGAATAAACGATATCACAATCATGCAAAAGACAATGCTACTTTGGGACAATGCACATTACACTCAGAATGACAATCATGCTCTCAGTAGTTGATGCTTGAAGTGCTAGAGCTTTTTATTTTGAAACATGGAAGCAATTGTGTCAACGGTAGTAGTACTTCATATGTGTCATGCATAAAACATCTTATAAGTTGCAAGCCTCATGCATCGAATACCAATAGTGCTCGCTCCTTGTCCTAATTAGCTCGGATCCCCATGGGTTATCATTGCTTTGCATATGTTTTTACCAAGTGTCACAAAGGGGTACCTCTATGCCACCTGTACAAAGGTCCAAGGAGATAGATCGCATTTGATTTCTCGTTTTTGATAAATCTCAACTTGAGGACATCCATACCGGGACAACATAGAAAATAGATGATGGACTCCTCTTAAATGCATAAGCATATTCTCATGAGAGATTGAGGATTAAGGTCCAAGCTAAAACTTCCACCATGAGGCATGGCTTTGGTTGGCGGCCCAATGTTCTTCTCTAACAATATGCATATTAATTCAACCCACGGTAAATCACCCTTACTTCAGACAAGACGAACATGCATAGTAACTCACATGATATTCAACAAAAGTGTGACAGTTGATGGCGTCCCCAGAAACATGGTTACCGCTCAGCAAGCAACTCATAAGAAATAAGATACATAAGCAACATATTCTTTACCACAATAGTTTTTAGGCTACTTTCCCATGAGCTATGTATTGCATGGTTAATTTGCTTAGTGCAGGTGTAGGTTAGCAAAAGACTGGAAGCGACCAACTAAGAGAGCTATGACGGTCATAATCATGCAGAGCGATAAAGCAATATTGAATCAGGCATGGTAGTTATATCGCTACTTAGAAACAAAAGATCATCAAGGCTTGACAGACTTTCTTTATAGTCTTGAATATGCGTGAGCATACTCCAAGTCAATCAAAATAAATTCTCGAAGGAAGATATTACTAAACCATACCACATCATAGGCAAACAAACCAAGTTGGTACTCCAATAACACATTGGGGATCCCCCAGCTATTTGAAATTAACCATAAGAAAACCTGAACTACTAAGCACCATCATGAAAGTAGCATCTTTATCATAGACACTTTAACCCATGCAACGGAAGCAAACTCTCTTAATAAGGTGAGCATGGTAATTAAAAAGAGTTCAAGCAACCAACTAAATAAAAGCTCTTGAAAAGATAAGCATGAATACTAAGAGCAAAGTACGATAGTAGCTATTAAAAGATAAAGAACACACACAGCATAGATAGACATGAAAATTCTATGTAATGTTCTAGGTAGAGGTGGAGCGTGTTTCTCTCCCACATAAAGGAATGCTGGGTTCTGACTCGTTATGAAAAACTAATAAGAAAACTAAAAGCAAGACGCTCCAAGCATAGCACATAACACATGAAGTGATAGAAATATAGCGGAACGAAAGACGAACTGATAATGTTGATGGAGAAGGGGATGCACGGGGGCATCCCCAAGCTTAGATGCTTGACTCTCCTTGAATATTTCTTGGGGGTGCACGGGGGCATCCCCAAGCTTGAGCGCTTGACACTCCTGAATCTTTTTATCATCTTCCCTCGCACACTTGAAAACTCCCTTCATACACAACTCATTCATAATCTGATTAGCGAGGTTAGTACCCTTAATAAAATAATTATACCTTGCTGGGAATAAGGATATTCTTGAAGTTCTACTGTTTCTCAAGATTGCCAAAAGGTTTTTGCAAAGAAAAAGCAAGTTCTTAATTTGCAAAGTGAAGGTAAGGCAAAACAGGATAGAATATGTGAAAAACAGAACAGCAGGCAGTAATTGACCTGTTCGGGATACTTTTGCAACTCAAATCAAAAAACTCAGAACTGACGCACGAAAGACAATTATATAGAGAACGCTGTTGAAAAAAATCAGACCAAAAATATGATCTGGTGATTTTATACGAATTTTTCTATCCAAGGACAGAATCTGTTTCCTGGACAGCACCTCACAACTTTTGAACTTTCTAGCAATCAGAGGCTATACTTGGCACAAATATGAAAAGTAAAGATACAATGATGATGCTACAGCAGTAAACAACATCAAGACACAACAAAAGCAAAAAAATTATTCATGTGGGCTGCCTCCCAAAAGCGCTTTCTTTTATGCCTTTAAGCTAGGCATAATGCAAAGATCAAGTTTTATCAAAAGTAAAAGAATAGCTAGCCCGTACAACGGACTCAAAAGGTAACTTGACCTTCTTACGAGGGAAGTGTTCCATCCCTTTCTTGAGAGGAAACTGAAATTTTATATTACCCTCTTTCATGTCAATGACAGCACCAACGGTGCGCAAAAAGGGACGTCCCAAAATAATTGGACATGAAGGATCACATTCAATATCCATAATAGTGAAATCAACGGGCACATAATTATCATTGACAACAATAAGAACATCATTGATCCTCCCCAAAGGTTTCTTTATGGAAGAATCAACAAGAGCATTACCAAAAGAACAAGATCAAAAGATTTCAATTTAAGCATATCATATAGTCTTTTGGGCATAATAGAAGTACAAGCTACAATATCACATAAAGCAAAGCATGAGAAGTTATTTATCTTAATTTTAATCATAGAATCCCAACCGTCTCCTATCTTTCTAGGTATGGAGGCTTCTACTTTGAGTTTCTCCTCCCTAGCTTTGATGAGAGCATTAGTGATATGCTCTGTGAAGGCAAGATTAAGCGTGCTAGTGTTGGGATCCTTAGCCATTCCTTGTAGGAAGGTGATAACTTCTGAAATACTACAATTATCAAAATCAATTTTATCATTAGTGGGCAGAATCGTAGTGTCATCCTCTTTGTTTAATTCGCTCTCTATTATAAGAGTTTGAACATCTTCCCAAGTTTCGGGAAGCGTAGGAGCAATTTTAAACTGAGGCTCATACTTTTTTCCTGGAAGGCCATGCCATGGGCACAACTCTCCGTCATAACTAGTGTAATCACAAGGTTTATCTTTTTATAAACCCCGTCAGAGATAAGTGGGGCAATGGAAGTAGGGGTGTACCCCTCCCATTTAGTGTTTTTGGTAGAACTCATAGTAGCAAACAAGCAAGATAACTATTTTTTTTTATTTTTGATAAAAGGAACTAAAGCAAATAATGAAAGGTAAACTAACAAGACTAATAAGCAAAGGTAAAAGATAGCATGCAACTCCCCGATCCTGAAGAGTGGAGTCCCCGGCAACGGCGCCAGAAGATACTCCTTGATGGGCCTCGAACCCCTCGTTGGATTACCCCAAGTGGAAGGTGTAAGATGCAGTAAGTAGAAGTGTTTTCCCCTAGCAAAGATGCCAAGGATCGAATCCCCAGAGACTCCTAGGTTCAATAGGTAGGTGTCAACTGCTAACGGCGCAATTAGCAATCAACGTGGACCTGCACACAGATACAAATAACTTTGCTCCCAACGAGTACAGAGAGGTTGTCAATCTCTCCGGCCTTGTAGTTCACAAAGGGTTAAAAGCAATATGACAGTAGTGATAGATAGTAATTTGCAATAGTAAATAAAATAGCGGAAAGTAAAATAGTGTATGTGATCAATGATAGTAATATGGACCGGAGTCACATGATGTTCACTAGTGATGTCTCTCTCCCAAAAGACGATAAAACGGCTATGCGAGGTAACAAATTACAGCTGGGCAATTGACAGGACCACGAACGCAAACCAATGCTGACTACATTGCAAGAAAGGTTGAGGTTCAAAGCATGGGCGGTACGCCAAAGTAAGTAGACCAAAATCCATCAATATCTACTACTAATCATCCACCTTGAGATATCTATCCAGAACATCTCGCTGGTATTAAGTTGCGAGTCCCACCCATAGTGTAAACTCAATGCAACAGACAACTGCATTAAAAGAACTTTGCGTAAAGTAAACAATCCTTGCACCCACGGGCACAAGCACCGTTGTTTTCCCCCTTGTGGCAACAGCACATCCCCTAGACTCATGTTTCTGTCACTCAAGCTAGTCATCGAGGGGCATGAACCCACAATCGAGCATAATGTTCCCTCTTGGAGTCACTACCTACTACTTGGCCAAAGCAATAAATAACAACGGAGAACATGCAAGAATTACTTATGAACTAAAATATAAAAGAGGTGAATCAAATATATTACTCAAGATCAATCTGAACATAATCTCATAATCCATCAGATCCCAGCAAACTCAACATAGCAACAACACAAGGATTACATAGGTGCCTCGATCATGTAGGGCAACTCACAAGGACTAATTAGTGAAGCACAAGAACGGGAGGAGAACATCACATAGCTACTGGTCATGGACTCATGGTCCAAGGGAGACCACTCACGAGTCATCCGGGAGGCGTCCATGGTGGTGGAGAAGCTCCCGGTGGTGATCCTCCCCTCCGGCAGGGTGCCGGGAAGAGTTCTCCTGGTGCTCCCGATCTTGGAAGCGGCGGCGGCGGCGGAACAGAGACGGGATCGCGAAAAGAGGTCTTGTTTCAAGGGTTACGGGGGACCCTTGAAATATCTGCCAAAGTAGGGCATCGGGGGGCTCTCGGGGTGCCGAGATGCCCCCCCGGCGCGGCCCAGGGGGGCGCGCCCTTAGGGCGCCTGGGGCCCTTGTGGCCCCCCAGGCTCCCCTTCGGAAGCAGTGTCGTTCCCGATACGCTTATTTTTTATATATTTTTTCTGTATTTTTCTGGGCAGTTCTCGAAACGTGAAAACCTGAAATACAAAAACAGCCGAAAACAGAAACCGGCACTGGGGTGCACTGGATTAGTAAGTTAGTCTAAATATGATCAAAAGTGTATGGAAGTGTATGAATATCATAGCAATATCACCCAAAAGTGGCATGGAGCAAGCAGAAATTATAGATACGTTTTGGACCCATCAATACCCATAGGATTTTTGTATGCAGTTCTATAGGCCCATAATGCATCATCTGGTTTCTTGGACCAATTCTTTCTAGACCTATTAACTGTCTTTTGCAGATTAATTTCAACTCCCTATTACTTAGTTCTACCTGACCACTAGTCTGAGGGTGATAAGGTGATGCAATTCTATGGTTGACATCATACTTAGCAAGCATCTTACGGAAAGCACCATGAATAAAGTGTGAACCACCATCAGTCATTAGATATCTAGGGACTCCAAACCTTGGAAATATAACTTCTTTAAGCATCTTAATAGAGGTGTTATGATCAACACTACTAGTTGGAATAGCTTCTACCCACTTAGTAACATAATCAACAACAACTAGGATATGTGTGTACCCATTAGAGGCAGGAAAAGGTCCCATATAATCAAAGCCCCAAACATCAAATGGTTCAATAAAAAGTGAATAATTCATAGGCATTTCTTGACGTCTACTAATATTACCAATTCTTTGACATTCATCACATGATAAGACAAACTTAAGGGCATCCTTGAAGAGAGTAGGCCAATAAAAACCAGATTGCAATACCTTGTGTCCAGCTCTGTCTCCCGCATGGTGTCCTCCGTAAGCTTCGGAGTGGCACTTGCGTAGGATCTGTTCCTGTTCATGCTCAGGTACACAACGTCTAATAATATCATCTACTCCTTCTTTATAAAGATGTGGGTCATCCCAGAAGTAATGTCACAAATCATAAAAGAACTTTTTTCTATTGCTGGTATGTGAAGCTAGGAGGTATAAACTTAGCAACAATGTAATTAGCATAATCATCATACCATGGAGCAGTACGAGAAGTATTTATGAGAGCTAGTTGTTCATCAGTAAAGCTGTCATCAATAGGTTGTGGGTCATCAAGTATATTCTCTAACCTAGACAAGTTATCCGCTACGGGGTTCTCAGCTCCCTTTCTATCAATAATATGCAAGTCAAATTCTTGTAGCAAGAGAACCCATCTAATAAGTCTAGGTTTAGCATCTTTCATTTCCATAAGGTAATTGATAGCAGCATGATCAGTGTGAATAGTTACTTTAGAATCAATGATATAGGGTCTAAACTTATCACAAGCAAATACAACTGCTAAAAATTCTTTCTCAGTGGTAGCATAATTTCTTTGGGCACTATCTAGAGTTTTACTAGCATACTGGATAACATTCAATTTCTTATCAACTCTTTGCCCTAAAACAGCTCCTACATCATAATCACTAGCATCGCACATAATCTCAAAGGGTATATTCCAGTCAGGAGGCTGGACAATAGGTGCAGAGATCAATGCTTTCTTAAGTATTTCAAATGCTTCTAGACAATCATCATCAAAGACAAACGGAATATCTTTCTGTAAAAGATTAGTCAGAGGCCTGGAGATTTTGGAGAAGTCCTTAATGAACCTCCTATAAAACCCAGCATGACCAAGGAAACTTCGTATACCTTTGATATCCTTAGGGCATGGCATCTTTTCAATAGCATCAACTTTAGCTTTGTCAACTTCAATACCTCTTTCAGAAATTTTGTGTCCCAAGACAATGCCTTCATTAACCATAAAGTGGCACTTCTCCCAATTCAAGACAAGGTTAGTGTCTTCACATCTCTGCAAAACTCGATCAAGGTTGCTTATGCAGTCATTGAAAGAAGTTCCGTAAACAGAGAAATCGTCCATGAATACCTCAATAATCTTTTCACAAAAATCAGAGAATATAGCCATCATGCATCTTTGAAAGGTAGCGGGTGCATTACATAAACCAAAAGGCATACGTCTATAAGCAAAGGTACCGAAAGGACAAGTAAAGGTGGTCTTTTCTTGATCCCCCTTTGACACAGGTATTTGAGAGAAACCAGAATAACCATCTAGAAAGCAGAAATGAGTATGTTTGGATAACCTTTCTAGCATTTGATCAATAAATGGCAAGGGGTAATGATCTTTCTTAGTAGTTTTATTTAACTTATGGAAATCAATTACCATCCTATAACCTGTAACTATTCTTTGCGGGATCAATTCATCTTTATCATTAGGGACAACAGTCATACCTCCTTTCTTAGGAACACAATGGACAGGACTTACCCACTGGCTATCAGCAATGGGACAGATAATACCTGCCACTAGAAGCTTTAAAATTTCCTTCCTTACCACTTCTTTCATCTTAGGATTTAACCGTCGCTAATGATCAATAACTGGTTTAGCATTTTCTTCCAATTTTATCTTGTGTTGACATATAATGGGACTAATGCCCTTAAGATCATCCAGAGTATATCCAATAGCAGCTCGGTGCTTCTTCAGAGTTTTCAATAATCTTTCTTCTTCGTGCTCTGAAAGGTTAGCACTAATAATAACATGATATATCTTCTTTTCATCAAGATAAACATACTTAAGGTCATCAGGCAAAGGTTTAAGTTCAAACACGGGATCACCCTTGGGTGGAGGAGGATCCCCTAGGATTTCAACAGGCAAGTTATTTTTCAATACGGGTCCCTATGTAAGGAATATTTCATCTATCTCCCTTCTCTCATTCATATGCATATCATTTTCATGGTCTAGCAAGTATTGTTCTAAAGGATCATTAGGTGGCACGACAATAGAAGCAAGACCAATAAGTTCATCCTTACTGGGTGGTGCCTTTTCAAGGGGTTGTCTATGGATTTTAGCAAAGTTAAAATCATGAGACATGTCCCCTAATCCGACAGTGACAATATCTTTCACGCAGTCTATCTTGGCATTAGCGGTATTCAAGAAGGGTCTACCAAATATAATGGGACAGAAAGCATCTTGTGGGGAACTAAGAACAAGAAAATTAGTAGGGTATTTAACCTTCCCACACAAGACTTCAATATCTCTAACAATCCCAACTGGTGAAATAGTATCTCTATTAGCAAGCTTAATAGTAACATCAATCCCTTCTAACTCAACAGGTGCAATATCATGCATAATTTCGTTATACAAATCAAGAGGGATAATACTCGTACTAGCACCTACGTCACATAAACCATGATAGCAATGATCTCCTATCTTAACAGAGATGACAAGCAGGCCTACTACAGGTTTATCTTTATTCCTAGCATTGGGTTTGGCTATTCTAGCAGACTCTTCTTGGAGATAAATAACATGTCCATCTAAATCTTCTACCAAGAGGTATTTAACTATAGCAATACTAGGTTCAACTTTAATTTGCTCAGAGGGTGTAGGTGTTCTAGTATTACTCTTACGAACTACAGTCGAAGCTTGAGCATGATCCTTTATCCTAACAGGGAAAGGTGGTTCCTCGATATAAGCGGTAGGAATAACGGGATCAACATTATAAGTGATAGTCTTTTCTTCAACTTTAATAGGTTCAACTACTTTTACTTCAATAGGGGGGTGGTATTTAAACCACTTCTCCTTGGGGAGATCAACATGAGTAGCAAAAGATTCACAGAAAGAAGCTACTATCTCAGAGTCAAGTCCATATTTAGTGCTAAACTCACGGAAACATCGGTATCCATAAAAGCTTTAACACAATCAAACTTAGGGGTCATACCTGACTCCTTACCTTCGTCGAGATCCCAATCTTCAGAGTTGCGTTTAATTCTTTTCAATAGATCCCATTTGAAGTCAATAGTCTTCATCACAAAAGAGCCAGAACAAGAATTATCGAGCATGGTGTGATTATTGAGAGAAAGTCGAACATAAATTTTTTGGATGATCATCTTTCTTGAAAGCTCATGATTGGGGCATGAATATAACATTGACTTTAGCGTCCCCCAATCTTGAGCGATGTTTTCTCCTTCGCGAGGCCAGAAATTATAAATATAATTACTATCACGATGAACCTGGTGCATAGGGTAGAACTTCTGATGAAATTCCAACTTCAGACGATTATAGTTCCATGATCCCATATCATCGCATAGCCTAAACCATGTCAATGCATCTCCCTTCAAAGATAAAGGGAGGATCTTCTTCTTGATAACATCCTCGGCCATACCTGCAAGCTTAAACAATCCACAAACTTCATCCACATATATTAGGTGTAAGTCGGGGTGAAGTGTTCCATCTCCTGTATAAGAATTTTCAAGCAGTTTCTCTATCATACCCGAAGGAATCTCAAAGCAAACATTTTCAATAGGTGCAGTAGGTTGAGGAGCAACTCTTTTCTCTTCTGATCGGGGTGAAGATACCCCGAACAAGCCCCTCAAAGGATTTTGAGCCATAGTAACTAGTGACAATAAATTTCAGCACACTATATAAATTTTTCCTTACCAAATTCCACTTACCAAAGGCGCTTCACTCCCCGGCAACGGCGCCAGAAAAGAGTCCTGATGACCCACAAGTGTAGGGGGTCTATCATAGTCCTTTCGATAAGTAAGAGTGTCAAACCCAACGAGGAGCAGAAGGAAATGATAGGCAGTTCTCAGTAAGGTATTTTCTGCAAGCACTGAAATTATAGGTAACATATAGTTTTGTGATAAGATAATTGGTAGCAAGTGACAAACAGTAAAAGTAAGTAAGGTGCAGCAAGGTGGCCCAATCCTTTTTGTAGCAAAGGACAAGCCTGGACAAACTCTTATGCTAGGTAAAGTGCTCCCGAGGACATATTGGAATTAACGTCAAGCTAGTTTTCATCAGGATCATCTGATTCACGTTCGGTACTTTGATAATTTGGTATGTGGGTGGACCGGTGCTTGGGTGCTGCCCTTACTTGGACAAGCCTCCCACTTATGATTAACCTCTGCAAGCATCCGCAACTACAAAAGAAGTATTAAGGTAAACCTAACCATAGCCTGAAACATATGGATCCAAATCAGCCCCTTACGAAGCAACACATAAACTAGGGTTTAAGCTTCTGTCACTCTAGCAACCCATCATCTACTTATTACTTCCCAATGCCTTCCTCTAGGCCCAAATAATGGTGAAGTGTCATGTAGTCGACGTTCACATGACACCACTAGAGGAGAGACAACATACATCTCATCAAAATATCGAACGAAGACCAAATTCACATGACTACTAATAACAAGACTTCTCCCATGTCCTCAGGAACGAAAGTAACTACTCACAAGACATAATATGGTTCCTGATCAGAGGGATATTAATATGCATAATGGATCTGAACATATGATCTTCCACAAAATAAACCAACTAGCATCAACTACATGGAGTAATCAACACTACGAGCAACCCACAGGTACCAATCTGAAGTTTTGATACAAAGATTGGATACAAGAGATGAACTAGGGTATGAGAGGAGATGGTGCTGGTGAAGATGTTGATGAAGATAACTCTCCCCAAGATAGGAGAGTTGTTGGTGATGACGGCGGTGACGATTTCCCCCTCCCAGAGGGAAGTATCCCCGGCAAAACAGCTATGCCGGAGCCCTAGATTGGTTTCTGCCTCGAGACAGCGGCGTCTGGTCCCGAAAGCCTCCTCCTGATTTTTTCCAGGTCATAACGCTTCATATAGGAGAAGATGGGCACCTGGGGCCCACCGGCTGGCCCTCGAGGCAGGGGGGCGCGCCCTGGTAAGGGGGGCGTGCCCCCCACCCTCGAGGCCAGCTAGTGGCCCCTCTCGTGGATTCCTTTCGCCAGATATTTTTTATATTTTTTGAAAAAATGTTCTGTGGAGTTTCGGGGATTTTGGAGTTGTACATAATAGGTTTCCAGAGTTTGGTCCTTTTCCAGCCCACAATTCTAGTTGCCGGCATTCCCCCTTCTTCATGTAAACCTTGCAAAATAAGAGGGAAAAGGCATAAGTATTGTGACAAAACATGTATGAACAGCCCATAATGCAATAAATATCAACTTGTAAGCATGATTGAAAATGGACGTATCAGATGACAACCGTTAGCCATTGATGCAAATAGATAAGCTGAATCAACGGCTAGAAATTTGCAACATAAGTCTTCACAATGAACATTCGAAGAAAATGAACGAATGAACTCCACAATTAAATGGTACAACAATCTTCTCGAGAAGCCACTTGGGAGAACAAAAGATAAAATAAAAACAACAAGGTGCAGATGGAACAAATACATGATAGAAGCTTCGTCCCACATGTTTGTGCTGAATGCCCCATGGAATGTGTTACAAAGGGTGTTGCAATCCCCGGATCAGCATAGCCAAGGACCCTTCAAGATGCAACTCCCAATTGGAACATCGCCCATGAAACCTCTTCACACGATGTTGAACCCCAAACCTCATACCATGCAATCGTTGGAAGAATGCCTACGAGCTACTAGAAGAACCCACCTATTAATTTCCGAAGGTTTCCGGTTATGCAATCTGGTGTTGGGGATACAGGGGAAGCACCGCGCACTCAACTCTAAACCTACATCCAGCTGTATCCATCCGTCAACACATAACCAGTCATCCTCAGAAACGGTTTACCTCGGACCTTCGAAACACATCCGCTATACTAGCTATGGCAATACTCGCGAACTAACTCCCCAGTACTGGGTGACGTCGGGGTTATCTCACCACTAACCGCATAGAGGAGTTTTCGATGTCGGCCGTCTTAAGTATTCTAGAACCGCTGCGATACATTTGTGACGACAACACCTCGGAACTCAACTCCCCGGGACACTGCCACAACCCCTAAATGAAAGGAGGCATCGAGAACAATGTTTTCGTCACAAAGATATCGGAACAATCCAAACAATACTCGCTTGATCCTAAAAAAATTAGTGCATTTTTGAGAGTAGAAGAGATAGAACAACGTCAGGAGTCCTCACCAAAGCGATGAAGGGGTGAGGAGTAAAAGAAATCCTACTCTCCGATATATATATATATATATATATATATATATATATATATATATATATATATATATATATATATATATATATATATATATATATATATATATATATATATATATATATATATATATATATATATATATATATATATATATAACTCAAAACATTTTTGTGTGTGTGCCTAGACTCAACCGTCAATGATTCGATCAATCAGGGGGCTCCTAGGTCGGAGAAGGCTCTGAATACCAACTTGTAATGCCTAGTATGCGACTATGTCCCCCACGTGTCGAGGCATGACTTAAGGACATAAACGCATACTAGAATGATCTCAAGTATGGTATCTTTGCACAACTCATGTAAAATCAGGGATGAAAGTGTAAAATGATAGTTGGCTTACACTCGCCACGTCACACAAGTGAATACAATAGCATACATCATCCAAATAACATCAGAGTCCGAATATGGACGAAATCCAAACGAAAATATACCATAAATAACACAAGCCCGGATCATCCTAGTAAGAGCCACTACTGATCGTCGGGATAAGACACATAGTAACGTCCACGCTCTTCGTCGAACTCCCAGTACAGCGCTGAACCATCTCCTGCATCGGTCTCAGTGGTACCTGCATCTGGTGTGTGTTGAATCTGTGAGCCACAGAGGACTCGGCAATCCCGTTCCCAGGTAGCAAAACTATCAAAGCCTTAGGTGTGGAAAGGCCGTAAACAAGGTTGCAGCAAGCACTAAGCACTAGCTTATGAGTTTAGAGCGAGAAGAGTACAAGTGCCAACGATCGCCAAGTTGATCAAGAAGTGATCCTAACTACTCACGATCAAACATAACCCCACCGTGTTCACTTCCCGAAGCCCTTCGGAAAGAGACCATCACGGTTACTCACGCAGGTAGTGTATTCATGAATAAGGTGTCAAGTTATCTACAACCGGATATTAACAAATTCCCATCTGCCACATAACCGCGGGCACGGCTTCCGAAAGATCAAAACCCTGCAGGGGTGTCCCAACTTAGCCTATCACAAGCTCACGATCTGCGGAGTCGCAACTCCAAAGTGGGATGACCCGAGTATTCTCGGGATCCCGTGCTCAAGATATTCCGACAAAGGTAAAACTAATCCAGCAAGACCTCCCGGCGTGCCGACACCCTGATAGTAGCCGCGCGTATCTTGTCTCAGGCCACGACCGGATAGGTCAGCCTACAGGTAATACCAGATACCTCGGGTTTCCCCAAGGCGGCCCTGCAGTCTGCCCAGTTTGGACCAACACTCATGAGGAGCACTGGCCCGGGTTGTAAAATTAAGTCCTCGAGGTCCAGAAAGTCCCTATGCAATTTATTTAGTTATGGCAAATGGTAAAACCAAGGTTGGGCCTTGCTGGAAAAACTCTAGCACTGAGCGAATTATCAAGGGGGGGCCCATAAACCCCAACCGTGTTAGGAACGCAAAATCAAGGAACATAACACCGGTTTATCGGTTCCTAGGGTGGCACGAGTGGAACAAAACACCAAGCAAGAGGCTTAGCCTTCCAACCATTACCAATATATAGGTGATTTAGTTCAACAGATTATATATTGTGATATCCCAACAATAACTTCATCACAGGGCTAGAATCTTCAAATCTTCACCTGCAACTAACAATGCTATAAGAGGGGCTGAGTGATGCGCACTTAGCCAAACAACGGTTTGCTAGGAAGGTGGTTAGAGTGTTTCATGGCAACAATAAGAGGGCTGACAAACAGGAATAGGCACCGAGACAATTTCTAAAGAGCGAGACATCTAGCATAGGCAAAGATAGAAGTGATATCTGGGAATGGTCATCTTGCCTGTTGATTCCACGGAGGGATCGTAACCTTGCTCCTCAAACTCAGCCTCGGAAGGAACCTCGAACTCCGAATCGGCTCCCGGCTCTACCCAACACAAGAACACAACAACGACACAATATCAAACACAGTGCAATGCACAATCAATATGATGCAACACATGTCAAGGGATGCAAGTATGATGTGCGTATGCATGAGGAAGCTCTTGAGCCTAAGAAGAAGATGATGGAAAATGCCTTATCTTGGGAAACCAAGCAAGCCACTGGATAAAGGGGAAGATTTCGGTTGAAATCGATATAAAGATCACCGGAAACGGATGCACGGTTTGCAAATGGCAAGCAAAAGAAGATTCAAGCAAAACTGCAGTTTACAGCAACATGGCATCTTGGGAGCAAGAAATAATTATGCTACATCACCCAAACATGGATACAAAAGGAATGGATGTGAAATAGACATGATACTTAACAAGCATGCACTTAGAACACACCCAAAACCTTGTTGGAACACAATTAAAAAAGCATGACAAGTTGCAATAAATTTACAGAATTCTCAGACTTAGTGAAAATTACAAGGCAATGTAGAATTACAACGGATAGGCATGTTTACAAGCTTGTGCAACTCAACTCAAAGCATGGTATGGCAAGTTAAGGTAACCAAGAGCAAGAAGACATATTTGAGAAGCTACTCAAAGCAAGAACATGCTTATAGGATGCTTGGAACACTAGCTATACTCGTGGGAAAACTGAACTTGTTGATAACATGCCGACAGATACATTTTATAGCCTCTTGAGAGCATTAAAACAACAAGTTACAGCAAGCCATCATGCAAGCAAAAGTCATGGCAACAACATACACAACATGCTCTTCAAGAATAACCACATGGCTACTTCTACAAGATACTAGAACATGTCCTAAACAACATGGCAAAAGAGCAAAAGTTTATCCAGACTAAGCAAAATCTGGGCATGGCAGGAATTACAACATGAAGGCATGTTAACAAGCTTGTTGCACTCATTTCAAGACATAACATGGCATGGAAATTAATCTATCATGTAGAGCACATACTCAAGAGCAAAACTCATGTTGACACCTAGCTCATATGACACATGGATAAATAAGAACAAGCAAGACAAAACTTCATCTTATAACAAGTTCAGAAGCTTATCAGCCAAATGCACATTTGCAACAGATATAAACTTGGCAATATGAAACCTAACATGAATGGTACAGCAACCATCATGTAGAGCATTTCATAATGAAGATCTGGACATATCATTCACTCCTTTCGGACCAACATGCACAAAGTTACTAGCTCACGAACATGGCAACAAATTTACACAGACAACAAGTGCTGAAACAGTTTCAGCAACATGCACTCTTGCAACGAAGATTAAGTCAACAAGATGAACTCTACAATGCATGAAACTGATACTAACATGTGGAGCACGACGAGACGAACATTTCGACATATCATACGCGCAAAACGGAGCTACGAGCACGAAGTTATAACATGACATAGGAGGCAACAAATTTAACGGATCTGGGGACTTAGTGAAATTATACCTCCGCGAAAGTCAACGTGGGACGAGGATATCCGGGACGTAGCGGGACGGGGCGTTTGGATCGGCTCCCGGTGGATCTGATCCACCCAGGGCAGATCCGACCGGAGTGGAGCGGCGGCTCACCGGAGACAGCGGCCGGAGGCGGCGGACGGCGGGGCCGGGGCGGCAGCGACGGGGCCGGTCGGGGCGGCGGTCAACGGCGAGGTGCCGGCGGCGGAGGGTGGCGCGGCGGAGCTGCGCGTCGGGGCCGGCGGCGGTGGGCGGCGACACGAGGCGGCGGGCGCGGGTGGTCGCGTGTTGCGGCGGTGGCCGGGCGGGCCGGCTACGGGCCCCGCGGGCCCGCGCGGTGCGGCGGCGTATCTGGCGGGCGGTGGATGTGTCCGGCGCGAACGGACACGTCCGCCCGGCACGGTTTTCGATGCGACGGAAGGAGGAAGAAGGGGGCTAGGGTTTGCTTCGAAATTTTGGACGGGGGAGACGTTTTATAGGCATAGGGAGCTAGGGAGGTCCAAATGAGGAGCGGTTTTCGCCCACACGATCGCGATCCTACGACCGAGAGGATGGGAGTGGTTGTGCTGGGTTAGTGGGCTGTTGTGGAGGGGGTCTTGGGCCAAAAGGAAGAGGAGCTTTTAGCCCACTAGGTTAACCGTTGGAGTATCAAACGACCTCCAAACGCGATGAAACTTGACAGGCGGCCTACACGTACTAAAACAACAACGCACGACAAGTCTCACCTCATCCCGAGAACGTTTCACGGCCACATACGAAAGAAGGACTCGGGGATGGGTGCCATGGGCACGTGTGTGAGTGTCGGAACTCGAAATGGACAACGGGAAGAGACGAGCATGACCGGGTGCATGTGACAACATGAATGCAATGCAATGCACATGATAACATGACATGGATGAAATGCAGACACGCACAAGACAAAACGAACGCACAAGACAAAACGAAGAAACCCGAAATGAAGGAAGAGCCCAGAATGGAATTGATGAAGTCAACGTTTCATATATTGCCTTAAATGGAAGGTATCACATATGGGGTGTTATAGGGAGCGCGCCCCCACCCTCGTGGGCCAGCCCTCCGTCCCCTGACGTGGTTCTCAAGCTCCGCATGCGTGATTTTCTCCAAAAATATCTCTCGCTAAGGTTTCATTCCGTTTGGACTCCGTTTGATATATATTTTTCTGCAAAACCCTGAAATAGGCAAAATACAGCAATCTGGACTGGGCCTTTGGGTTAGTAGGTTAGTCCCAAAAATGATGTAAAGGTGAATGATAAAGCCCATTAAACATCCAAGACTTCATAAATAATAGCATGAAACAATAAAAAATTATAGATACGTTGAAGACGTGTGTACAAACGTGGCAGCACCTTATTAATAAGATTTGGGTCTGGCTCTTCAACTTCAGTAGTGAAAAGACCCGCAAAGTAATCAGATATTAGCGGGTTTAAATATGGAGTACCCTCATGCCAAACTCTTTGGTTATCTTTTTACCGTTTAATTCGACTTCTCAACCCGCGGGCAGAAGCAAAGTTGTGAAAATATGAAGTGTTTTTGTCACCGTATTTCAACCATTGAATTCTGCTCCTCTGGGCCCAGTAAATCTCCTCCTGTTGCAGCAGTTTCTCAAGTTCTTCTGCAAGTTCCTTTTGACGAGCAACATTTCCCGGCAATAATACGTCCTTACTGACTGAGTCCAGCTCTCTCTGTACTCGTTTCAACTTCTGTGAGGAGTTCTGGAGCACTGTTTTTCCCATAGGTGAAGAGCTTTATGCACATGTGCTAGCTTCCTCGCCACACCATCATTTTGAATTTCCAGCCCAAGGCCATGCTAAGCCTCTTCCACAACTTGCCTAAAATTTGCCTCCTTGAGGCATCACCGCATCAGGCCTAAAACCAAAGCACTGTCGGCCCAGTATGTTCATGAGTCACTTCGTCTACCAAACTGATCAGGAGTGGTCGATGATCAGACTTGTGGTAGTCCAGATGCTCAACCCTCGTTGCAAGAAACATAGAATTCCGTGCATCATTTGAAACTGCTCACTCGAGTCTCTCTCTCATCATTCCTTTATGCCAGGTAAACTTGTCACCAAAGTAGCCTAGGTCCGACAGATTGCACTCATCCAGGGCGTCCCTAAATGCCGCCATGTACTGAGCTGGTCGGGGATTACCCCCTTCTTTTTCAAAGGAGAACATTATATCATTAAGATCGCCAGCCACCATCCATTGCATATCACATACAGCTCTGAGCTCTCTAAGATGCTGCCAAGTCTTGTGTTTATCAGCCCGCTTTGGTTCTCCGTAGAGACCCGTGAATCTCCAAAAATTCTCAGCCCCACTTTCCACAAAAACATCTATGAAGTTATTGTTCATGTACCTTAGAGGTATTGTTACCTCCTTCTGAAACAACAATAAACCACCGCTCCGGACATCACTCCGGGTAGCATACTTATGATCCATCTTCAATCTTCGCCCTAGACATTATGCTCGGTATTCATCTAAATGACTCTCCATCAAGAACATCACGTCAGAGCTCCTGCACTTTTGAACATGCAACAACGCCCTAACTGCCACAGCCTGTTCCAGGCCATGGCAACTCCAGCTTACGATTCTCACTGTCGAAACTAGTTGATTTAGCACACAAACAAACATGCCATAATCAGAATGATACAAACGGACAGCAAACTGATCGCAACACCTTCCAAGGCAACGGAGTTGCGCCGGGACAGACTACCGGCTTCGAGAGACGAAGCACGTAGCTATTCAAAAATGCAATGGCAGCCCCCGCAAAAGTTTTTTTTTTTTTTTGCCATGGCAGCATTTTTCTTGTATTTAGCATTTGCTCCGGTTTTCTCTTAGCCAGCGTCACAGGACACGGCTTGTGCGGTCCGTGGCGAGTTTGTAGCGTGTCGTGCGTGTGCGTTGGGCTGTGGGATGGCACGGTCGTGCAGGCGCGTGGTTTGCCTAAGTCAAGGAGAGAAAGAAGAGAAAAGTAGCAAGGCAAATTTCAGCTGCGCAAATAAACATTTGTCTCTGAATTTGGTTCATCGCCATTGACGGCCACAACCCCCTTCTCACCCCTCCCTCAGTTGGCATGCCATTCCACCGGCCACGGATACGTACAAGGATGCCTCTTGTGATATTCCTCAAGACAAACATGAGTGGTGAGCCAGCGCCCAGCCACATAAGCAATGGACAGATTTTACTGCTGGTCATGGTTTACCTGGGCATCGGTGCATGCACGGATTGATTCAAAAAGGATCCATGTATGTGATAAATAATGGGCTAGCTTATTTTTAGAGGTAACAATGGGCTAGTTAATTTTTCTACTAAGAGTCCGATTAATATTTAAGTAATGGGCTAATTCATTTAATGGGCTAACTCCAGCCAAGCAGCAAAGCCAAGGTTAGCACTATGTAACACCACCTAATACCTATTATTTAAGTAATGACTTCGTTTTCACTGGTGGAGCTATGTTGAGGCCGAGGGGGCCTATGC
>LR738715.1:819910940-819926387 GCA_902687465.1 Secale cereale
ACTAGTAAACGTGCACGTGCAATGCACGTGTAGACTAACGGAAAAAATATTATTGTATGTATTTTATATAAAGATTTCTAGTACAAATGATTTCTAAACACTAATGTGTACAAATGATTTTTAGTACATCACCAAATAATAAATGTAATTTATCCGAATTTGCTTTACACCTGGAACTGGGTAGGAAAGCAGGAATAGAATCATAGTGCAAGTATCCACAAAATTTGATTCAGGCTTGTTAGACATGACACAACATCAACACTACTAAGGGCTATGTTCTTTTGTGGTGGTTCACATTTTATATATTTATTCAGCTGCTGAAAATTAAAATAACAATAGTTGTGGACATAGGGCCAAAGTTTCATTTAGGATCTGAGCAGTGGGCAGAGAAACTATAACAATGAGATAATCATCCTGAAAGTACTGATCTTATAAATGAAGAAATATTGCGACAATGTACATTAAACATACGGAATTGCGACAATGTACATTAAACATACAGACCCCTTCTTGTTTTGAGGTACCACAATTCCCCGGACTCGGTGTGCTGCATTAAAATAGCGAGCATTGTCGAATTGTTGCAGAAAACTTTTGCATTTATTTCTTTCCACATATCCCAAGTGACAAGCAAGAGAAGCAAAGAAACAACATTCCTCCTGTGACCACGCCAAAGAGCATAACTGTCCATCAGGTGTGGACCGTGCGGATGCCTCCCCAACTTACAATGTTGAACTCTAGTGTGTCAAGCCAATCCTTGGCGGCACTCCAAATTCTGAGGGAGTACCTACACTTGAAAAGAATGTGTGATGTCCTTGCAACTCCATTCATCGCCATCTTGAGAACACATGAAATAATGGTGACCTTGCAATAGAATCAAACAAAAGATCACGTGTCTCCAAAATTACGCGATGAACTTACCTACAGGAATTTTCGAGGTGTGGGTATAAATTGCAAGCTAACTACTATCACTAACATATATGAGCCGCTAGATAGAACCAAGTGCAAACATGATGTTTAGGTAATTACATCCCTACTAATTTGGTAGAGAAAATCAAGCTGTCATGATCCCATTGGCATGTCAAAACTTGCATCAAAATAAAAAAAATCTTACAACTATCATTTTGAAAATGAAATCATAACATACAAAAAATACATTGATCCAATGGTAACTCAAATATGTAGCATCGCTTTAGTAGAAGAAAGAAAATTATAATGTCCTAAAGCTTCTTCGGACACTGCAATGCAGTTATAGCTTCTTCCTTAAGTAGCAAAAGGGGGCTATGCGGGCTATGTGCAATCCATTTTGGATAAGACTTACCATCTGAAGGTAAACCCGAACATGCCGATGGTATAGACCGTAAGTAAAATAAGGCAAGACATATGACTATCAAAATGATTAGAACAAAAAAACATTTGGAAAAAAGCAGCTTGATTTATATGCTCGTCCCCCTCCCGGTTCCTCTCACATATAAAATTTCAAGAAAAAAAAAACAGTGTCTACACATAAAGCTCCCAAACCTGCCGGCTTCAGCCTCACCATCTGATGCATTTGCCATTCATCTCTCTCTAAAAAAAGAGGTGAACGCAGCTGTAATATTTAACATATTTGGGCTGTACAGAACACCGCACAGTTCATACCTATGAAGACATACATTACTGCACTTTGCGGGTTCATTTCTGTCCAAAATTTAAGATACCTTGTGAACATTCTCATCAGATAAAGTGGAACCACTCACCTTTTCCTCTAAGCAGAATAAAGTTGATCTCTGCATAGACAACCTGTCCACTGCCAATAGCAACTTATGTGCACAAAATAGCTCTCCCTGAACCTGCCAAAGCAACAATTAACAATAGCAATGCAGGGAAACTCACAACACAAATAGCTATTATAAGGCTATTAGGGAAACAGGAAGGCAACAAAAACTTCAAAAATAAAATGATTCCATCAATACCCTCTTCTCCTTACCTGTGAATCCTAATTATAGCTGAAGCAGAAGAATATCGATACCTGTCAGTCACATAAAACAGAGCTAATTACTCGAGCTTCTATATTAAAGGATCAAAGGACAATGCATGCCTTGATTAATATGAAATGTGCATATCCAAAACCAAATGTCAGAGCAAGGTTTTAAGAAATAAGATATCCAACTAAAACAATAACCAGGAAGGCAACAAACAAAAGAGATAAATAAAAGCATAATATGTCAAGTTGGCAGCTATGTCCCTGACCATTACGAAGAGAATACCGCTGTCCTGTCCGAAAAACAAATTCAGACCTGCGTCTAATGTTCAAGTGTCATATATCACCAGAGCCAAACAAACAAAAATGAAGTGATCTGTTTTACATTTTTTTACTGTCAATTTGTCATGAAGGCGTCACTAATAAGTTAATAGATGAGAGACGACAATCCTAGTAATATATATTAATGCATTATCAACTTGAATTTCTGCTGCTCAGTTTAACAAGTAATCTAATAGCAGAGGGTAACACATATAAGAATGTTTACCTCCTCTCATGTCCTTGCTGATGCGTTTGATATTTCGAAAATCTTCTTCCAGCCACATTCGCTTTACTTCTGAAATAATCATGTTGCACAAAGAAACAGTAAGTTATGCGATCATTCTAAGATCACCTCGAATCTGATCTGATCACCAATTGTAAAAAGAAAAGCATCATATTCCAAACAATTAATTAATCCATCAAACTGTAATAAGCAGTATGGTAGGAGACATGTGGTTGCCACAATCTTAGCATATATGGGGTCAGCGGTTGCGGAATCTGTGGGAAACAGGACAGGTTAGGTCATGCGTGGGACGGCGAGGTGTGTTGGCATGCAGGGCCGGCGGCAGAGCGAAGGAGCGGCGGCCAGCGGCAGGTGCATACGAGCAGCCAACCCTAGAGGGGCAAGGCGGCGTGTGTGGGGCGCCGCGGAGAGGGATTTTTCATGATGGGTGAAGAGGTGCGAAGGATTAGGGGAATATACTGGTATCGTGTAAGTGCAATGCACGTGTCGTGCGAAGGATTAGATGTATTACAAACTTCGCAGTGGAAATAGAGAGTAGTGATAACTGGTAAGGATCAATGAGATGTAGCGTCTATGTGTGAAATGCACTCTTAACTAATGCAACATGGTAATAGAGATTGTTAAGTAAATATGCCAAAACAGGAGGTATAGTTCGCTAGTTTTTCAGCTTTACAACTCCAGGAAAACACAGACAAGATGCCAAAGAATCAGTGAAGAAGAACTCCATGTAGTTCGCATGTAGATTCCTAGGTTCCGCTTCTCAATCCTAATAAGCACATAAAGATAAGATGAAATGATCATGTACCTTACTCCTTATCACTATAGTTCACAAGGATGCATCATACCTTCTCCTGATGGCCATGCAGCTGCAAAGAGAAATAAATAAATAAACTAAGACAGTGCCGATCTATCTTCCTTTCTTTGTAAAAGATTCAAGTTGTGACAAACTTCAGTTCAACATTCCAAAAAAATGAATTATGTACGCCAAAATTCTCCTAGCTCAAAACAGGCAATCCCACATTCTCCGAACAATATTTTAGGATGTTCCTTCATATTATGCATGGCTCCATGTAACTCAATGATTGAAATGAGCATTTTTATGTCCATGACTGATGTAGTCATCTTTGTAGCATCTGGCAAACACTTTTTGTATTCCTCTGCCTGCATATAATCACCACAAAGCGTAGCCCATTCACTTTGTCAAGCTCAAGTATAAAACTGTACTGTGAAAACAAACTAAGAATTCAGGACAAATACCTTAATTATCTCACTCTCAAGTCTTTCCATGGATGGCACCAATGACTTTTATTTCACTTGCCCATCCACTAACAATGTTTCATGCCTGCATCAGCAAAAAAAAGTTTCAAAAATGCTCCTAACAGAACAGGGAAGACTAAACATGCAACTCTATTGGTAGCAGTCAGCAGCACTGGAACCATTGTTTTGATCACGAAAGATTGAATTGACAAAATCAGATTGCTGCTTTGTGCTTCCTACTACCAACTGTAGTATATTTGGCACACAAGTTCTTACCCGGAGTCAAATTCCGCACCGTCGTCTTGGAATTGCAATTGTTCAGAGAAGCCACCATCGCCTTACAAGTTACAACAACTATGACAGCTCCTTGGAGGCCATCCCGTGGGACAAAGTGGGGATGCCGGAAGACATCTGGAGGGGCACCGCGCAGCCGGCAAAGGATGCGCTGGTCCAGATCTTCCTGGCGGCATCGCCCTGGTGAGACGGGTAGATGACGGAGAGGCGCCGGTGCGGGGCGTGCATGCCGGGCACCGACGCAAGGCGAGGCGTTGTGGGCGGGAGGGTGGCGCCGGTGTGAGGCGCGACAAGGTGTTGCAGCGGACGGCGTTGCGCAGAGGCGACAGCGCGGGGCGGCGAGGCGACGACGCAGCGGAGGGCGGCAACCCATTCGTAGGAGAGGACGATGCTAGATGGGAGAGGCAGCGAGCGGTGGAGCGGGGTGCGCCGGCTGGCCGGCCGGCGGCTAGATGGGAGAGGCGGGGGAAGGGAAGAGGCTACGTGTGTGGGTGCTCGGGGAGAAGTTACGGCAGGGACGGAGAGGTACGAGATTATTAGGGGAAGTGGGCACGATTAGTCTTTCGTAAGTGCACTTTCGTTAACTCAGGTTTTAGACCATCAGATTATGTGATTAACGGCTGAGATGATGATTTGGATCTGCCCTCTCGTGCTTTTATAATGGTAGTAGATTTTATACTTTGTGCATTGTAACACCCAATTTTGTTCTAGACCAGATACTTACGGCCCGTTCGGAAGCTATCCTGCTTCCGAAACGAGCCAGCTTCTCGTGGGAGCTGGGCGAGCTGGCTTCTCGCGGGAGCCAGTGCTGCGTTCGGCAGCAGTGGCTGCTCCAGCTTCCCTTTGCATGGGCTGGCAGCCCATAAGCACGCTTTGGAGCCCATTTGGCTGGTTTCTCGTACGGGGGAGAGAACATATCGAGAGAAAGAGATGGAGCGATCCGTTACGCTGCCTCAGGGTCACTTGGCGGTGGCATATATCCGGTAATTTTGTCGAACTTCTCCTCCTTCGATTCTGGGAGCTGGGTTCGACCAGCTTCTCGTTTTTGCACTACAGGCCGCTCGTTCTCCGGAAGCTGGATTCTGGGAGCTGCATCGTTCGGCTAGCTTCTCGCTGGCTTCTCGCGAAGCTGGAATCTGGAAGACATCCGAACGGAGCCTTAGGCTCAAGTTTGCCCGGGCTTCACAAAATTTCTAGCTTGGCCACTGGTGGTGCTCTACCTACTACTGCAGTAGGGCTAAAAAATGATTAACTTCGCAGCCATCCAACCATAGTAAGGATACGTCTTAATCATTACCCAGTCAATCAACCCCTAGGTTGCTAGGTGGTTTTTGACTAGACGTGCTGACTTGGTAAAAAGCTGTCGGCGCACGCGGTCCAGAATGATCGGCTGCCGGCGCGCTCCTCGGAGGCACGGCAAGTTCAGCCGCCTCGCCGACCTTGGCGCCTCCTTGGGCGTCGCCAGGATCCCCTGCAGCCCGGCGGCGCGCGGATCTCCACTCCGGCAGCCCCTCCAAGCGCGATGAATGCCCTGACGCAGCACCAGGAGAGGGTTCCTTGGGGACACTTTGGATGTTTGACTGACAACTCTTATCATACGCCGGTGCTTGCATCGTCTGACGGTGCCATGTTTGGGCTGCAGGTGCGCGTTGAAAGATCAGGTGGAGAGGCTGGGCTCTGAGGCGGCGACAAGGTTTTGGTTACCGAATGAGGCATTTTTATCGAGGGGACTGGTAAACGCGGTTACCATGGTTAACAAGAAATACCGAGAATATTTCGAACGGATTTTATAGTTGAATTTTGAATTCAAATAAGTGAATGAACGAACATTTGAACCAGAGACTTCTCAAAACAGGAACTAGCTAGGTTGCTACCAACACGCCAGAACCAACTCCCATGACATTAATTAGATCATCCTATGTACTTTACTACAAATCGAGTGTTTAAATTCAAAAACTTCAAAAAAAAATTGTTTTATTTTGTTTGGTACGGGGATTTATCGAGGGGCACGGAAATATGCGATAACTATGGAAAATCTCAAAATTTCAACCGGTAAGGCCTCCTTTGGTTTGGAGGAATCTTATAGGATTTCTAGAGGATAGGAATTTTGTTGGAAAAATTCCTTTGAAGCCCTTTAGTTTGTAGGAATGGATTCCTATGCCTATGTAGGATAGGAACTAATCCTTCACATTATAAAGGATAAAAACCATTAGCCTAGACTCAATGTAAAATTTCTATCCTATGAATCAAGTGACATCTTTTCTCATAGGGGAAGTGAGATGCATGAACCAAAGGAGGCCTAACAGAAACCTTGGGTGGTGACGGGTTCAAGCAGAGCGCGCTCTGCTTCGGTGGCGGCATGGGCGCCCACGGAGGACTCAGACTACTCCAGCGACCGGGGAGAAGGGCAGGGGCAGCATGGCCACGGAGGACCACCTGCGATGGGCGCCTCGCCTTACACCGGCAACACTCCAACCACCCCGCATCCGGGCTCCCTGGCGTTGGCGGCCGGCTCGACCGGCCACGAGAGGGCCCTGATCGTGGTGAGCAGATGGGGGTCGCCGGCACCGGCGTCGAGCACGAGCAGCATCGTCCCCGACCTCCAGGCTCTGGGCGCAGCACCTTGAGGAAGTCGTCGTCCGGCCCACTCGCTCCTCCTCAAGTGCTATCGAATCGGATCGCAGTGTTGATGAGTAGCAACAGCAGTTGGTTGTAGTACTACTACGATGATCAATCCGTGCGGGACTCGACGCCGCATCAAGTGCATAGTCGATGCTGTGAAATTCTATACGAGAAGGAGGCAGGGGTTATCTGCACACACTTTTTTGCCAAGACAGCACGTCCAGTTAGCACCATCTCTATCTCTACCTAATAATAACTACTCCCTCCGTTCTTAAATATTTGTCTTTCTAGACATTTCAAATGGTTACAACATACGGATGTATGTAGACATATTTTAGAGTGTAGATTCGCTTATTTTGTTTCGTATGTAGTTATTTGTTGAAATCTCTAAAAAGACAAATATTTCGGAACGGAGGGAGTAGATCTTTAATGGCGCGGGTTGCTGCGCCCGTCGAATTTGGCTCTTACAGTTCTTAGGATACGAAGTAATTTAAGTTCAATGTTTGCAACGTTCTAAAGTATTGTGCCTCCTAGCAACTTGTGCTTTTCTCCTTAATTTTGGTTCTTCTAATGAGTTTTGAATTACGGTGGTTGATGGATATATGTTTTGTAATTGACTGTGATCTCTTTTGACTCCTACACTCTCTCACAAAGGCTGGCGTCATGACATAAAGAGTAAAAATACTGACGAAAACCAATAGAAATACTTAGAAAATAAAAATAGGCCGTACAAATACTTCAAAAAAATTGAACAACATATTATCTAAACAATATCTACTTATTTCTAACATTGTTGAAGCCCCACAAGAAAACTTACATTTAAGTGGAACAGATGAGATCCTACAGCCCCATATGAAAGGAACTACACCCGGGCATACATCTCTTTTCATCATGTTTACAACAAATTGAGTATATTGTTTACGAAGCTGAAGCTCTGTTATTGTTTTTCTAATTTCATCGACACCATCTTGATCATGCGACATGAGTGTGCAAGTCACCTTGGTTTGGCCACATTAGCATGTTGTTCGACGAAGGACCAGTACCCCTAAAATGTCATGTGGGCTTATTTGAGGTCCTTTATCTGGTAATACACTTCATCTAGGTTGTCCGGCAACAGTCTTCTCGTTTCACGGCTTGTCAGGTCTAATCACATTTGTTGCAAGTTCGCTTGGCACCACATTGAGAAAAATATATGCCGATTATGTAGTACCTAATGTATTACCTGTATGTAATATAATACAATATTAATACCTGAAATTGTTCCACATTATTCAGAGAGATAATTCACATGAGTAAAATAAAAATCTGGATGCTAATCTATAATGCAACATAAATATAAGATGTTGATAGTATCAAATATATTGTACTTTGACACTTTGCTGACTACTGTGTATATAGACATTGGTTTGCCCTTAGTCAACTAATATGCAGTAAAGGGGAACAAAAATACAGTAGCAAAAGTGCAAGTACTGAAAGGAGATGAGAAATAATACTTAAAGTCAGATGAAATATTAATGTGTCATGTACTTATGCTGGTACTAATTTGGTACTTAGTTGCTACCTTGGCATCCCTCTGAAAATAAATAGATGGTAGCACTCTCTATAGAGAGAATTTCGTGTAGACAAAACTCACAGACATGATCTATATTGGCAATTATAGTTTGGACAGAGATCAAGAAGCATGATCTTAGTCAATTTGGACATGCGGATGGCACTAAAATATGTTGGTTGCCAAATTGAATCAAGAAGGCCACAACACATTCACCCTTCAAAAAAAGACCAAAACACATAAGACATTGTAAAGTATGGCAAACAATTTATACTATCTGCTTATTTGGATTGAACAAACTGGTGTGTGCAGAATGCAAAATAACATCCCTGCAAATTATCACAAACAAACATAATGACATAAGTAAAACAAGGCCGCGTTATAATGATATTAATCCAGGAAACAGCAGAAGGACACAGTGTTAGATTTTGTAAAAGGGATTTCTGAAAAACAGTGAAATACTTGGCAAGTTCTCGTTTTTTTAAGTATAAACATGATAGAGGCTTAGAGCATCTCCAGCCGCGCCCCCAACAGGCCCTCCTCAGGCGTTTTTGCCGCGCCGGCGCGTCCAGTCGCGCCCTCAGAAGCCCGTTTTTGGCCGGCTCGGGCCAAAACTGGTGCCGGCGGACCTAGGCCGAACCCGGCGCCCTGGGGGGCGCTTGGGGAGCCGGCACAAGCGGAAAAGGCGCGTGGGTCCACCCTGTCGGCGACCCGAGGGCCTTTTCCCGCCGTTTCGAGACGCTTTTCCCTCGCACCCCTGCCGCTCGCTCGCCTTCCTCCCGCCATTCCCCCCTTTCTCCCGCCAAACGCCGTTCCCGCTCGCCTTCCAGTCGCCGCCATGCCGCCGAAGAAGTACGCCATGCCGCGCGCGGCGGCAACCACGCCCGGCATCGTGGCCCAGCCGAAGCAGAGGAAGCCGAGGGCGCCGCCATTGAAGCCGCCGGGCATGACGAACGCCGAGTGGAGGGTGGAAGTTCAGCGGCGCGACGCAGTCACCGCCGACCGGCGGAATAGGGCCATCGCCAAGAAGGCCCGCGACAACGTGGCGCGCGAGGCGGCGTCTTCCTCATCGGTCGACCACGCGGGAATGATGAATCCACCCGTCGTCAGCCACGCCCAGTACGCGCCCTGGGGACAGCAAGGCGTCGGATCTCCATGGGGATCGTCGTCGCCCGGCTACGCCGACGGCGACGCGCACGGTTGGTTCAACCCAAACATGACCTTCCCCCATGGCCACCCCGCGTCGCGCACACCCTCGCCCGCCTTCGTCGGCGTGCAGTACCCTCCCTACAACTACTCGCCGCCCGCCTACGCGTCCACACCGACGCCCCATCTCCGCCGTGGACCACTGCCCATCTCGCACCTCGGCGACACCGACGACACGGGAGCCGACATGGACGACATCATCGCGTCAGGATCGACCGTGGCCGCCGCGTCTCCCGGGTTCGCCACCCAGGACGAGGTAGTGGACCTCAGCGGCGGCATGGAGGCCGAGGTCGGCTACGTCTACGGCGAGGACGCGCAGGAAGCGTAGGAACCCGAGGAGGAGGAGGAGGAGCCGGCGGCGAAGGGCGCCAGAAGAAGAAGCAGCGGGCGGCTAGGTTAGGCGAACCGCGCATCAAGTGGACGTCCAAGGAGGAGGAATGCCTCGCCGAAGCATGGAAAGTCGTCTGCCTCGACCCGACCACCGGCATGAACCAGAGCTTCGAGTCGTACTGGGACCGCATCAAGGCCGAGTTCGACGAGCGGAAGCTCGTCGACCCCTACTTCAAAGGCGTCTACATGCAGCGCGGCTCCAAGGCGATGGCGAACCATTGGGGACGTATCTAGGGGGCGTGCAACAAATGGCATGGGATCGTCGAGGAGGTCGCGGCTCGCCCGGAGAGCGGCGCCAGCGTCGAGGATCAGGTACGCACGCCGTTCGCCCGCATCTCTTCGTCGTCTACGCCCGCCGACCGCCAACTGTTTGTTCCTCCGCTCAGTTGCTGCGCATGTTCACCATGTACCCGCGCGACAACCTCGACGCCGACTTCAAGTACCTCCACGTCTACAAGCGCATTGACAAGTGCGAGAAGTGGGCGGAGGTCCGACGCACCCTCGACAAGGCCAAGGAGACATACAAGCCGGACACGATGACTCCGGGCGCGTCCGATGGGCGGCCGGACGGCCACAAATTGGCAAAGAAGGGGAAAAACGCCGACGCAGCCACCGCGCGAGTGCAGGAGTCCATCGAGCATTGCCTCGCCGACGTCCAGGCCCGGGCCGTCCAGCGTGAAGAGAAAACCACCGAGTGGTGGTCGTTGTTGATGACGAACAGCGCCATCAAGCTCGACCTGCTCCGGACGAACGTCGACCTGCTCCGGACGAACGTCGCCGCGAAGAAGAGGAACACCGACATGGCTTTTCTGATGGGCGGGGCGGACATGCTCCAGAGCGGCGACGAGCAGCTCAGGGCGTGGTACCTGGCGGAGCGCGGCCTCATCCTGAACCAGCTACAGACAACGCCGACGACGCCAGCTCCCGCGCCCAGGGCCACACGGACGCCAAGCCCGACCGACGCCTCTACATCGCCGCCCAGCAGTACCGAAGCCGCGACGGCACAGCCCAGCACCGAAGCAACTCCGACGCCGCCGAGCCCGCGCACGCCGACTCCGCCAACGCCTGGAGCCGACCCCGCCGAGTGATTCGTTGCACACGCGAACTTGCGGCGTGCGGCGCTATGTTTTTGTAACGCCAGACTACGTCCGATCGCCGGATTTGTGGCGTCTTTTGTGAGCGGGAACGACCTAGTTCAAATTTCCCGCATCCTGGGGCCGGCGCTTGGGGGCGTGACTGGGAGCTAGGTCGTCCCCAGGGGCCGAACTAGCGCCGGCACGCCCCCAGGCCGCTCTATTTAGGCGCCCTGGGGGGCCGAACGGCTGAAGATGCCCTTAAAGTACTTAGAGAACATAATTGATTCAGCCTTTCAACTATTATTTTCTTCTAGTCTGCTATTGGGGGATCTCTAACACCAAAGGAATAACATAAAAGCATCCATTAAAAATCATTGGTTCCTATTATTTTCTATAAAAAAATCTTATTATATGAAAATCGAGAAACCATTGTTGCCTAAAATACAGTACTACCATCCGCGGCCTTCACGAATATATTTGAGTCAAATCATAATACCGTCAGTCTTCTTGTTAAATCATAGTATAGTGCCTCCCAAATAATATTTACCGTATACTGGAATGAGTACTTGGATCCAGTCAAACATCTACAATAAAACTAATACAAACAATATTGTTAGACGATGGTCTCTGAGAAAGAAACAATTCAATATATTAGTGTGGAGGATTCGTGTACTTCTACCACTCTCAGCTGATAGAAGTGGACCACTTCTTTTGCATCCTTGTGTCTTCGTTGCTACATATGTCCAATACTTCATCTCGCAACTATTTCATACCCAATTGTCTGAAAAATCACCACAACATGTCAAGCAAAGGAGTCAGGATGGTTAGATGGAATCCAAGATGACACATATCCACAAACCACGACTGCAGAAGGCGGAGAAGGACGGTGGCGTGTCCCTGCAAAAGATTGGAGTTGGAAATTGAGCATAGAGAAGAGAGGACATTTTTTGGGGGGGTGGGGATGCACAAGATTAGTGGGTGGCTTACCGGCGGCTAGTTGCAAGGACCGCGGATTAACTGCGAAAAGAGGCTCGAAGAGTGACAGGGGAAGGGGATGAAGCGTATATACAGAGGTGCTTATACCCCGAGGCAGCGGAAACGATGGGAACATTACCAGTCAATTTGTAATGAATCTGCGTAGAGAAACTGAACAATGCTTGCGCCTATTAAATTTCAGCGTAGCAGTTTTTGCTCCAATACACACTCTCTCTCTAGCAGGGTCGGTCCGCATCGGCTCCCAGATCCCATCTCTTCCGCGATGACCCTCTCTCTCGCAGCGTTGGACGGATCCTCTTCACTCCTTGCGCCGCTGTGTTGATTTTCTTTTGGAGGAAAAAATAGCGATTGATTGGTGGTCTTTGAGGACGGACGGATCCCGGCCTTTCTGCCTCATTGGGCTGGGTGTAAAGGCCCAGTTAACGAGACAGCTCAGATTTTTCCTGTGGAGAAGCTGCCCTTTAGGACAAAAGATCTAACGGTCCTAAATGACCCAGTCACAACAATGGACAGCCAAAAATGGAGAGGCCGTGAGAAGGCAGGGATCTGGTTCAGTTATATTGTCCTAAAAATAAAGTGAGGAGTGCTTCTGCCCGTCCGTCTAAACAATTAGCCCCGAAGTAGATATAAATTACTCGCTATGCCATTCGAAAGTTAAAAAATGATTTGGTTTTTATTTCCAAAGTCGCCGCCGTGCATAGTGTTTTTATATATGTGATACCCTATTTGTAACATAGAAACAGTAGCAGCATGGTGGCTTGAGTCAATCGAGGTAATGCCAACTTTTTGCCTCTTTTTTTCAGGCACCTCCTCACCCTCCCCACGCCTTCATGGGCCGGCCTGCGGGGCATGGACGTCCCTGTTTTTTTTGTCTTTTTTTGTCTTTTCTCATTTCTGTTTTAGTTTTTCTTCTTCTTAAATTAATCGAAAATTCCAAATTATAAAAAGCTTCCAGCTATCAAAAAATGTTAGAAAAATTATAATTGTGAGTGAATTCAAAAAAAATTGACGGGAAATTATACATTTTTCGCTGTTTCAGAAAATATTGATGATTTTACAAAACTGTTCACAAATTATAAAAAATCACAATCTGGAAAAACACGTTGGGAAGTAAAATCATGTTTATGATTTTGAAAAAAAAATTGATTATGTATTCAAAACATGTTCGTAAATCTGAAAAAAATCTCCCTGAAATTTTATAAAATATTCAAGAAATCCTTTTTTGTGAAATTCAAAATTTATCCTGCAATTTAAAAAATTCATCGATTCAGAAAATGTTAGCTGAGTAAAAATATATTCATGAATTCAAAAACTATTCAAGCATTTCAATAAATGTTTATCTAAACAAAACACATGTTCATGATTTTTTTAAATGTCCTAGTTTTAAAAAGATGTTTGTCGATTCCAAAAACTGTTCGCCAATTTAGAAGTATTTTTTTCTAGGATTTAATTAGTTTACGGAAAGTTATTATATGTCTAGACGTTGGGAGTAGTTCGTGGTCGATGAGATTTGTTTTAAAAGTTTTAAATATTCGCTGGCGCGAGACAATGGCAAGTGTGTTATGCATTGGCAAAGGTCATTGTCTTGGGATTTACCACGTTAAATGCGTTGCGATCACGTGGACATCGTGTCCATCATCGATGAGAGTGGAAAGAAAGATATGTGCCAACATGGTGAGCCACCGTGTTAAAAAGAGAACACTCATATGTCTGGGTATTGAGTCATACTTATTTGGATAACATGTACTCCCTCCGTCTCATAATGTAAGACGTTTTTTGATACTAGTGTACATTATGGGACACTAGTGTACATTATGGGACGGAGGGAGTAATTTTTGTGTCTCCTGTTGCAACGCACGGGCATGTTTACTAGTTAACGCCAAAACCACCTGAAATCCCGTCCAAACCCACCAAAGAGCTAAGTGGTCCGTCTTTTTTTTTCCTCAGGAACATCTTGTATTCCAAATTACGGTAGACCGACCAAATCGGCGGTCACAACACCGGTTACATCATCTGAAAGTTCTGCGTGCCAAACTTGCTGGCTCTCAGACTCCGTACTCGACCCAAAAGCAGCTAGTACATGGGCTAGGAGATTACAAGCTCCAGGGAAGTACATGATTTTATGTTCAATAAAACTTATCTGGAGGAGAAATCTAGCTTCGCGAAACAACACACCTAGAGGACCACGGTCTTGGGAACTAGAGCTGATTGCTTGCTGCAGGTTTATGCAGTCTGTTTCAAAGTAGACACGCCCCATGTCATACGATCCAGCCAACCTGATTGCCTTCAGCATAGCTTCCGCTTCAGCCTGAAGTGCACTAGCCAAGTTCACAAGCTTTCCCTCCACAACTATGACAATGTCACCAGTGCTGTCGCAAGAAACAACGAGCGCCCATCCCCTCGAGCCTGTGGCCCTTTGGAACGCCGCGTCAACATTTATCTTGATAGAGTTGACTCCTGCCTCCTTCTCGTATCAAAGGTTAAATCCTGTCCAAACCCACCAAAGGGCTAATATTCTGCATTGTTGAAGGCCACAAAAAATTCCCATGGACTAACCAAAGAGCACATTTCGCAAATTCTTGTTTTTCTGTTTACATCTATATAAATTTTGGGGCTTGCTTGGTCCACTTTTTATTTGGTTACTCCCATCAAATGTTCACAAATGCAAGTCCAGAAATTGTATACATTTCACAAATGCTGCGGGATCAGTGTATGTGTGTATGAGAGGTAGGGAAGAAGGCTCCGTGATGGAGCGCGCATGTGTGCGCGCGCGCTCGATCAAGAGAGAGAGAGAGAGAGAGAGAGAGAGAGAGAGAGAGAGAGATGGAGGGTGAAAGGACCGATATGGTCGACTAGAGGGGGGGTCAATAGGAGACTACTAATTTTAATCTTTCTTGCCAATTTTAAGGCTTAGCGGATAAATATGGTTCACTAGATATGCAACTAGGTGAACACAACATATATGACAAGCAAGCTTAAAGCTAAATATGCTAGGCAACCATCTAAATAGCAAGTCAACAAGCATACAAGGCAAAGTAAAGTGTGGGGAAGGATTGACCACAAGTGAGACGAGGACGTGGATTTTATCACAAAATTCACTCTTCCTTGGGGAAGAGCTACTCTCTGTTTAGAGCGGTGCCGGAGCCAAACCTTGTGGAACACCACCAAAGGCTCACCGTAATCTCTTTTGAGTCACCCCCAACAGATGAGCCTCGAATCACTTGGGATTGGTCATGAAGACGACCATCACGCCTTTACAAACTTCTTCGAAGCACACCACAAGCAAGGAAGCTTCCGGAGGAACCTCTAACCGCCTAGGAGCCCAAAATCCAAGAGTAACAAGTCAATGGGGAAGAAATGTTGCCGGGAACACGATTTGGTTTGGTCAAGATGTAGATTGGGTCTTGCTCTCCCAATCCCCATAGTTTCAGCAAGTTTGGGTGGAGGGATTGAGAGTATTGAGCAAAATGAGGTGTAGCAATGGTGAAGCTCAACAAGACATTAGGGTTATAGGGATGGGTGTGGAAGAAGG
>LR738715.1:819926504-819936558 GCA_902687465.1 Secale cereale
GGGGGGGGGGGCTTTTATAGTGTTCTTGGCCGAATGCGGTTTCCTGCCCATTGGACCTCATGCGCACAGGCTAAGTCAGCCTCGTGCGCACGGGGTACTCAAAGACTTATGCACCACCCCGTGCACACGGGGTCAAAAGACCCCGTGCGCATGGCGTACTCAGAGAGTTTATCAGCACCCCGTGCGCACGGGGTACTCAGAGACTTATGCACCACCCCGTGAACACGGGGTCAAAAGACCCCGTGTACACGAGGTACTTAGAGAGTTTACCAGCACCCCGTGCGCACGAGGGTCAAATGACCCCGTGTGCATGGGATACCTCGAGAGTTTTTGACTATCCCGTGCACACGGGGTCAAATGACCCCGTGCGCACGGGGTATCTAGGACCACTGTGTTGCAAACTTTCTGCGTACCCGACTAGCACACAATGGACAAGAAGGTGGTAGGAGTAGGAACTAGGAAGGCTAGGTGTATGAGGTTTGGCAATGGCATTCCCACATGACACACATCCACAAAGACCCCTCTTAATAGTGCGGTCTTTCCTACGACTCGAATCGAACCAAAAATAAAACCTTTGAATCGCCGGTCGACCATGCCTTTTTTGTGGTTTAGAGCTGAGCACATACTTCTCTTAAGGGTGTGTGCCTGCCTTTTTTGTGGTTTAGAGTTGAGCACATACTTTCTTTTTGAAACAATATGAAGTGCAAGCCTCTCACACCGACAGTAATTAATTATTCATAACACATGCATATATGCCAAGATCAAGGACATTTACCTTGCTGGCCGGAAAATCAATGTTAACAAGGGCAATCTGGTTAGGTTATGGGTTGACCCATGGGCTTCTCTGATCCCATTTAAAACTCAGTTTCCTGATGTGTATAATATATGTCAAGATCAAAACTGCACTCTAGATGCATTTGTACAGGCTGGTTTATAAGAAAGATGTGCAACACACTATAACATAATTGCATAACCAAGATATATATTTTGATCACGTAAATCAGGGGCGGAGCGAGCGCCCAGCCACCGCGGGCACTTGCCCGGGCTCGTTGGTTGTGAGACACTGCACATGCTTAATAAACAACTAGTGGTTGGGGCGCCACCCGGTGGCGCCGCCTGAGGGGAAGTTTGTGCGGTGCCAGGTAGGGTGGCGCCCTTTCCATGGAATTTTAGCTCTGATTAACATACATGCATGCACAACTGATGCATTACATACAAGGCTCCTTTTCATCAAAAAGTGAATCAAATTCAGCAAATAAACAAGCAATTCTTCAAACATTCTGTTGGCAACCATTCAACATAATTCCATAGATGACAAATATAATTTTCTACAGAGATCTTATGTCAACTATTTACTAACAATGCTAGGTTAACAAGATCAACATAGTACTATTATCCACAAGAAAGGTAAGTTGTTTCTTACGCAGATCAACATTGCCTATACTCCAGCCATAAAAAAAACAGCAACAGTGTGCTGCAAGAATAAGAAAGCCCAATGTCAAACATCAATTTGGCTGTTAAAACATCATTCATTCATCATATAACATTATTTTTATTTGTCAAATCATGTACACCAAATTGGCATTTACAAGAAGTCAAGTTCTCATTTCTGAATGGTTGAAAAATGATCCATTTGGTAACAACAAATGCCAACAATCAAATTCCTATGGGAAGAGATCAGACCATATAAGAATCTAAGAGAACCATACAAGCACCAAAGGATATGGGGCGTCCTTCAAAAGTTCACACAACCTTTCATACGAACCCAACCAAATCTAATAACATACAAGGATGTGAGAAGAGAAGGGACCTTTGGGTATGATAGCTTTGGTGGAGCTTCGACAACTTAAACCAAATTTGACCTTTTCACGTCCAGGGAATTCAAGATGAGTATCGACCTTGCCAGTCTTGCACTTCTTTTTCTTCTCATCCAGATGTCTGAAACCAATGATACATGATAAGTTATTATCCATTTATTATTATATGTTGCCATGAGTGAATGTGGAGGTTTTCTTAAGAGTATATGTCCTAGTTCACAAATAAAAGTTGAAGCAAGATACATGGTTTATTCTTTACACGAGTCAAAATTGGATACAAGTGGACTGATGCAAAAGCTACACAATTAGACTCAAGCAAACCAAGATAGATCAAATGGTTAAACCACTCACTTCTTCCTTTCCAGCTTCCTCGAAACCGAGACATTTGCCTCGAGTTTCTTGAACCGGAGATCCTCAACCATCCATCGCTTCCTCTTCTTCTTTCCACCATCGGCATTCGTGTTATAGTCGGCCGCTGGTCCACCCTCTGCTGCCTAGGCATATATAGCAGCCTCCAACTTCCGCTTCTTTGTTTTCTTCACAATCATTACTAAATTAAAAAGGCGTTGATCGCAGAAGCTAATAGGTTCACAAACTGCTCTTGCAAAGCAGGTGGACATAGTGGAACGAGACGAATTGTGCTAAGCAATTTTGCAAGCGACATCATGTTTCTAGGACATGACACATTACCTTATCCTTCCCCGCCTTGTCCTTCCCCGTCGCATCGGTGCCATGCTTCCCGGTAGTCCCTCTTCCTGATCAACGAGCAAAACAGTTAGCGGACCAACGTTGACATTGTACTAGAGGCAGTAGGAGGGGGTATTGAAGATGCAATTTCACCAACTGTTCAGAACCGGAGCTCTCCATTGTTGTCACACGAGCATAGAATCTATGTTAATTTCGGGTGGAAACCTATTGATGTCACATTAGAGGAATGCCGAAGAAAAGTTTGTAATGCGCCGGTTCGCTGCAAAACGATGGATTTAGGTATCAGGCAGTTAATACTAACATGGTGAAGTGAAACATAAGTCAATATAAAACTAGTCATGTCATTAGTATGTGCACATGATTAGCGAATTGATGCTTCAAGTTTGGTTTCCTACAATTATATCAACCAAATATATGCTAAATCTGCATGTTCAAGCTCAATCTGACTAAACTTATTTGTGTCCAATCAACAATCATGTGTATCAAAAAAGACAGACAAAAAAAGAACAGAGTTATTGGGTCACATAGTAATAAACAAATCAAACTAAATCCATCAACAATTTTTGTATGCCCAAAGAACAGACCATTTTAGCTTTCGGTCAGCTTTAACCCATTATACTCCATAATCATCAAAAGTACTTGACTTGCAATTTGGTTACTGGACAGCCACTACAAATGATGGCCTCATACAATATTATTTCAGATTACATTGAACAATCAAATATTGGAACTAAATGTACAGTAAGGCTTAGATCTTTAGTTCGGCTCTTTACATTTAAGACATTAGTTTTCTGTGGAGCTCCAAAAGCTGGACACTTGCTAAAAAAGAGGTAAAGGTGTTCCCCTTTTACACTAAAAAATAGGAGAGCATCGTCTTATTTACAAGACTGTCACTTACATATGCCCATATCTAAGTGAAATATGCAGTGCAAATAATTGGGATTTTGGGTGTAAACATGTAATAGCCAACTAAGATCTAGAAAGACATGAGACACATGAATGGAATAGCCAACTCATAGGTCAACAGGTTATCTATGTGCCTCCTATTATCTTTCTAAATCTGATCCATCCACATCTCATCCAAAGGTCTAGTAACATGCACAGGAGAGTAACTCAAGTTTGCAATGATCTCTTGCGACAATCAAAGAGCAAAAGTTTACATTCCAGTGTTAATAGTAGGCAGTGAAATGCGGGCCAATAGCTCATGTGCGACATCTTTAAGGTGCAATGGATGCAGTGCGACGTAGTTGATGAAAATAGCTCTGGTGCTATATTTCAGAAGCCCAAATAGCCAAGGCCCACTCGGGCCATTAAACAGGTCGTCAACGGGAGTGAGGTTATGTTTAAGACATGTGGGTCCGACTTGGCAGTGCATCTAGTCACGGGCCCCACTTGGCAGTGCATCAGGTGAAACGTGTCCCCGTGGGTCCCACTTGGCAGTGCCCCTATCTGAAGCCGTTGGTCCCACCCCCCTCCTCTTCGTTCTCGGCGGTGAGCCAGTGACGGCGCCGGAGATTCTGTCCTCGGTGACAGCAGCACGGAGCTTTCGTTCTTGGCGACGACAGCGGCTGTGGTAAGTGAATCAGGAACCCTATCCCGTTCCCCTCCGGCGTACCCCCCCTCTGTGTCAAGCTAGATCTCACCTCTACATCGCCTCTGTTTCCCTTTTTTGGTCGATTTGATCCAGATTTGGGTGGGTGGGAGGGGGGCTGAACGCGATGGAGCCGCCAGAGATAACAACATCAACTAGGTAATCCCTTAATGTGCATCGATTTGTGCCTCTTCTGCTTCCGCTAGCTCGCTAGCTCAGCTCACACTGCTCCACCATTGACAAATAGGGGGGTGCTCGGACGTTCGAATTCACTGTGGAATTCCTTCCTTCTAAGGCGAAGCTAGATGATGGTAGCATGCGGGACATAGAGAGAGATACAATTGTGAAGTGGGAGATTGATCCCCAAGAACTACAGAGCATGGAAGTGCAGGCCGTGAAGAATGTGGTTGAAAAAATTGGGGAGAGCATTTTTTGGGGTCCAGAGCAAGAGGTAGCATTGTTACGGTTTGATAATTGGAAAGGAGAGTATGTGAGAATTGAGGATGGTGAAGAGATGGTTGATTAAATCGATCGACAAGATGGCTGGACAACAAAACAGATTATGTTTCATGCAGAGCTTGTCGATCTGAAATCAGATTCTAAGGTTGGATATGTGCCCTCAAAATTAGCTTCACAGATGGTAGATGATGATTGGGCTTCAGAGAGGCAGATAATGCCCATTTGTGCAGGTGAAGTGACAGTATTACCTGAGGGAGGTGATGGAGAAGAGGTCTCTGATGGTGTTGCAAGGGTTGTTTCTGTTGATTGGAATTCAGTAGAATTAAATGACCCAACTTATTTAGTCATTGCACCAATGGATGACATTGATATGGCCAAAAAAATTGGCATTCTAGTAGCTGATGAAGATAAGGAGGCGAAGGATGGTGAATCTAGTATGCCTACTGATACTGATGCTAACAGAGAAAGAACTGAAGATGTGGATGGACAGCTGATGGAAGATGCTGCAGATGATGTAGATGATGCACATGATGATGAGTTGGTAAATGTGTATGACAAGGAAAACCCTGTTATTGCAGTGAGGAAGTTGTTCCCAAACATGGATGAGTTTAGGATGTGTTTCAAGACTTATGCAGTCAAACATGAGTTTGATGCCAAGACTAAGAGGACTGATAGAAAGAAGTTTTATGCAAGATGTAGAGGTTTTGATGGAAGTGTCAAGCCTTGCAAGTGGTACATATCTGCTAGACGCCAACCTGATGGAAGTACCATTAGGGTTAATCAAATCCCACACCAACATACTTGCATTACAAGTTCACAGAGAGTATCAACCATGACATCACAACTTTGGATTGCAGAAAAGATCACTCCTATTTTAGCCAAGAAACCAAACACTACTGCAAAAAAACTTAAAGTAGACTTGGAAAAGCAATACCCCATTAAGGTGAAGTATAACACGGTGTGGAAGGAAAAACAAAGGGCAATGAAGCAATTATATGGTGACTGGGCAAATACTTTTAGGATGCTTTATAATTTCAAGGCAGAGGTGGAGAAAAGGTCACCTGGCAGTGTTGTGGAGATAGATACTGAGGTAACACTTGATGGAAGAGTGCTTTTCTCTAAGTTTTTTATGGCTTTAAAGCCTTGCATTGATGGCTTCAAGGCAGGGTGTCGTCCATATTTGAGCATAGACTCATCATTTTTAACTGGCAAGTGGAATGGTCAATTGGCAGCTTGCAATGCTTTGGATGGACACAACTGGATGTTCCCTGTGGCTATTGGCTTATTTCAGTCAGAGACAGAGGTCTCGTGGACATGGTTCATGATGCAGTTGAAAAGATGCATAGGGCCAGTGTCACCTTTGGCAGTCCACACAGATGCATGCAAAGGGATAGAAAACGCGGTGAAGAATGTTTTCCCCCATTGTGAGCAGAGGGAGTGCTTCGGCCATATGTGGTTGAATTTGATCAAAAAATTCAGAGGGGAAGAATTTGGTCGCATGTGGCCAGCAGCAAGATCTTACACTAAACAGACACATTCATATCACCTTGGTAAGATAATGACAGCATGCCCTGAGTTTGGTCCATGGGTGAACACCTACCATTCTCTATTATGGTATAGGTCGGGATTTAACACTGCCATCAAGTGTGATCATATCAACAACAACTTGGCAGAAAGTTTTAACAACAAGGTGAAGCAGTTAAAAATTTTGCCTGTGCATGACATGGTTGACCAAATCAGGATCATGATCATGTGCTTGTGGGAATTGAGAAGAAGGATTGGTGATTGTCTACAAGGGGATAAGCTTCCTGCAGTGGTACAATAGGTGGTCAACAGGAGCAGAAATCTTAGACATTTATCTGTTGAAAAATCTTCTGTGTGGGGTGCTAAAGTTAGAGATACCAAAACTGGTAGAAGGCATGTTGTTAACACGAAAATGCATGATTGCACTTGTTTGGAGTGGCAACACACTGGGAAACCATGTGATCATGCCATACTTTTCTTGGCCTCCCGACCAAAGATAAATATGCACCCATATTTGCACGAATATTACTCAGTAGCAAGATTCAAGGCTGCATATGCAACTCCAATTCCAGCACTTACAGATCAGTCTCAGTGGCCTGAAGTGGAAACTGAGTTTTCCATGTGTCCTCCCCTAACAAAAAGAAAGGCTGGCAGGCCTAAGGAGAGTAGATTCAAGGCATGGTTTGAGAAAGGTGGGAGTAGCAAAAAGGGCAAGGGAAAGAAGGATGCAACACCAAAAAGGTCCCAGAAAGGTAACAAAAATAGATGCAAGTTGTGCCAGGAACTAGGGCACCGAGTTGGATCTCCCAAATGTTGTTACACTCCTGAAAGGCCAAAGTATGTGGGCATATGTTTGCATTGTTTACTATTTTGTTGCATTTTTCAATTACTAACCAGTTGACATGCTTTATATTTTTAGGAGGAAGTGTGCAGGTGAGCCCCTTGTTGTTGAAGAGTGTTGGCCAAAGAAAAAGGCAAGAGGCAATGGTTGTAGAAGAAAGAGACATTTTGGTGAAACAATGCATATTCAACCAGACTTGGATGGTGTGGTGCAAAATGAGCAAGACTTGGATGGTGTGGTGCAAAATGAGCAAGACTTGGATGTGCTGCTACAAGATGAGCAAGATTGTGATGTTCTGCTGCCAACTGAAGATATGTGTATCTCTGAAGATCCTGCTGTAGTCAATAGTCAGACTGAAGAAACTGGTGTGGAGGTGCACACCAAAGAAACTGAAATTGCAGTCAACATTCAGACTGCTCTCAAGGATGAAACTGAACCTCAGCGTGTCGAGGTTCAGACTGAAGAAGCCCATGTTGAGGTACACACCGAAGAAACTAAAACTGCTGTCAACATTGAGACTGAAGACACTGATCATGAGGGTGTTGGTGAGGTGTTGAAAAGACCGGTGAAGAAAACCAAGATGATCAGTGAACTTGTGTGTGTAGTAGAACCAAAAACAAGAAGTGCTAAGGCGAAGAAGGGCACACGACATGGTAGGAAGAGGTGGAACAGAGAACAGTTTGAAAATTTGGGGCATGTAATAATATTTGTAAATTGGTGTGTACTGGTAGTCACTATGTATCCCCGTATTTCTATTCGAACTTGTTTGTTGGTACTTTGTCTAAACCAGCCAAATAAAATTCAAATTTGGGCTCAAATTTGAATTAGGGATGGGGTATTGATGTTTTAATGCAATCTAAAGTACCTCAACTGAAATATGTTTGCTTGCTGATCATTGCGATCCCTTTTGGTAAGTTGAACTCATAGTCATGAAAAGTTTGTTTCAAATGACCTCCAAAGGTAGGGTAAACGGCCTCATATTTAAGCAAGTTTTTTTGGCACCTTGTCTAAACCAGCCAAATATTTTTCCTACACATCTATTCTACCTATATAGTGTAAATCTAAAGTCTCACTATTTATTGAATTAATTTTCTATTATTTCATTTTTTTGAAAAAACAAGGTTTAATAGAAAATTATATATAAAACAAGTTTAAAACATGGAAATGAGAAAAGTACGTTAAGATCTTTCTTAGTCAATCCAAAATGAAGTTTTGGTGAGGTTTTCACACTTTTCATTTTCAAAACCCCACCTACTCTCGGGTGCCCACTACTCTCTCCCTTGAACTCCATACTACATTGTTCGAGGAATGACAATTTTGTGAAGAATTTTTCGTAAAAATATATGTAAACCATATTTATATTTTTTTCTCGTTACTATACGACATAATAAGACTATGCGTGCAAGTTTTATATTTTCTTGATTTTTTTTGAATTAGTTATGCTCAACCCTAAGCAGTCAAAACCCCTCTCAAAACCCCGCACACTATCGGGTCGTCGATCGTTGTGCGCGGACGGTTGAGATCAGGCGCTAGGGTTAGCTACAGTGTGCATCGATCCGCATGAGATGCGCTGATTGGTTTAATCGGTGGGGTTTGGATCAGCCTCTCTCATTGGGGCATTAGGGTCGTTCGTTTCAATCCAACGGCACGAGTTGACGCGGTGCATGGACCAAGCCTACGCAGTGCCCTTTCCATCGTTGCATGCATGCCCACCCGCAGAACTGTGCCCGTGCATTGCATGCATGCCCTCGACGTAGTAGCCCTGCTCCACCACCCCTATCGACACAGTAAGTTGTCGCATGCCTACCATTAGAACGGATGCAGCGTCGCATCAAAGCAAGCACCCGGTCACAATGCAGCAGCCAGACCCCGATGAAGACAACCAAAAAAGCCAACGGTGCAATGCGTGCGGTGCATGGCGTGCTCCTCTTTGAGGACACAATGGGCGTCCCGGACACAATACTGGCATGATGGTCGATGCAGTTCAAACGGCATGATGCCCATTACAAGATGGGCAAATGAAGGCGTCCATTGTTGTCACGTCTCCCATCGTCCGACCAGTGCCCTCTAGCAAAGCCCTAGGGCAATTTAATGGGCTACGGCATGAATGTAGGGGCGGCACACGCAGAGAACGGGGCAGGCGGGTCCCCTTGACCCATGACAGGACACACGCGTGCGTGAGCCCTTCCCCCTTGACCCGCGACCGGTGGCACAGAAGCGTCGCAGCCCGTTTCCCACGATCGTTTACATACTTCATGGGGCGCCACCAAACGCCGCCCGCCCATTAATTCTACGGGGTGAAACCACGTCGCACTTGGGCTATTTAAGCCGGGTACTATCGTCTTCCTCTCCCTCCTCATCCATACCCCATCCTCTGCCTCCTCTGCCCTCCTTCTTCCTTCTTCTCCATCAAACCCGATCGAGCCCTCGAGCCACCCCGCCACCATGCAGTACAACGGCCCCACCTACCGCTTCCCCCCAACCATGTCGGAAAGGCTCTACCCGGCCGGAGTGTATGTAGAGAAAACCCTTAGGGTTTGGGCGATCTCACGGTGGAGGGGCGCAAGGGAGTTAACGGAGTTCTTCCTTGCGGCCGGCTTCCGCCACCTCCCCCGCGGCTCTCCTCAGATGTACCATGTTGAGGAGGTAAACCACAACGGCGTTGTGGTTGCGCTCATCGCCACGTTCACTAACCCTTTCGATGCTTTCCACCTCCTCGGGCGAGCGTATTGGATTGGTTGTGAGTTCATAGCTTTCACCACCTATAATATCTTCACCGACCTCAACAACATCTTCCCCAACAACGGTGTGATGCACACGCTCCCGTACCCCATCAACAACGAGGAGGAGTGAAGGGCGGCGCCCGGAGGAGCGAGGTGGCGTTGTTCACCTGGGGGAGGAGGAGAAGAAGAACCCGAAGAAGAACCCGCGTTTGGTGCCCCCCGATCTATCTAGCTTGCTATATATCTATCGTATTAGTTTTTAAAAGTTGTAATTGTTATGCTACTATTATTAAGTTGTCTTAGTATTTTAAGTTGTAAGGCTATCGTGGAGTTGTAAGGCTATCGTGGAACTATGGGTTGCAATCGTTATGCTACTATCTATATATATATA
>LR738715.1:819936630-820044980 GCA_902687465.1 Secale cereale
ATATATATATATATATATATATATATATATACTAGCAAAAGAGCCCGTGCGTTGCAACGGGATAGAAAAAAACACACGTTCTTAACCCAATAACCACGACTCGAGACCCTGGTAGGTAGATGTTCTTTATTTTAAAATGACATCACATTTGTGTTCCCGATGGTGGTCTCAAACGTATTTGAATATGGTCAGTCCTAAGGCGTCTCTCTCCCACACACACGTACGCGCGCTCGCACGCACACAATCGCTCAGAATAAGATGAGAAAAATGTTATTTTTTTCCCGTGAGGTTTTTCAGAGTTGTGTGTGCGTGGTTATCAATGTATTTTCCTCTCAATCAGGTTTTAATGTGTGTTTATTTGCAATTTGGATCGCCACCAGTGCGAAAGAAAAACGGACCGTGCATTATAGATTATGTTTGCACACAAATTAATAGTTTAGAAATATTTAACAGCTAAAAGTAACAGTTTATTTAGATTCTACATATTTTTCTAATCAAATTTCATATATAATATGTTAAAATCGGAGTTACGGTTTAAAAGATAAGGATATTTTTGTTTTAGATAAACTACAGATTAATTAACTAAAAGGTTAGGGGTTTTTCTGTTAAAACACAAAAAAACGATTCGGCTGACTTAAATATGGATGGCGGGTTGATTACATGAAACCTGAGGGGTTTTTATGCGAAAATGCCAAAAAACGGTTCGGTATGACTTAAACGTGTAGTGCGGGTTAATTTAAAGAAAGCAGAGGGGCTTTTCTGCAAAGTGGCATGACGGACGGGCTGAAACCCAACTTTCTTTATTATTAGGTAAAGATATATATAGTGTTTCATGCTATTATTTATAGATTGCTATGGTTTGTGCTTTATGTATTGCTATGGGTTGCTACGGGCCCGGGTTGCTACACCCCAATCACCACACACACCATCTTCAAAATATTGGCCAAACCATGGACATGCAACTAGGAAATGCAAACTAATTTACTTCATGCAAGCATGCAACTCATTTAGTTCATGGAACCGTAGACATGCATAAAAACAAGTAACATTTAGTTTTAGTGCATCAAAAAATGACCCATCACAAAATTTAGTGCAAGAAAAAGGCCAAAGTAAAAACAAGTAACATTTTTTTGAGACACAAAACAAGAAACATTTTATTTGCCGAAGTTAGAGGTGGGCTGGTGCCCCTACGCGGGTGGGCTCGTCTTGGGCATGGTTATTTTCTCAGGGCCCATTTTCTCACAGCCCAACATCTATTCGGCAGCCCAGTTTTGTTTTTTTACTAGAAACTAAATTTGGGTGTGTACTCTGTTAACTGAAGAACAAAAACAGAGGAAACAGAGCATGAACACTGAATAGGGCCCCTGAGAATGCCCCCCCTGAGAATATCATTACAATAATTCAAGCAAGTTTTGCTTCACACAAATTGCAATTCATTTAACAAATGATCCCTGGCTAAGCCCTCAAACTACTGGGCACCCCTGAAACTAGATGACACACTAACTGAAACTCTAACAAATTCTAGCGATTGATGAACATCAAGTAAAATAAACCCATAGCAATGACACAACCATAAAATGCTCCATCCATCATATTTGCTTGCTGCTTCAAATCGATCAGATGCTTTAGTTGCTTGCCAATTTTCTTCAATTCACACTTTAGTTCTGCACTGTGCATCAGCGGATCGGCTCTGTCCGCCAAATTGGGGGCTTGTTCCACGGCAAGCCGCCCCCCAAAATTGAGCTCTTGGGTTGGGGTTGATCCCTCCAATTTCAACCTTTCAACATAGTCATCGAGCCACTCAAAATGCCCACATTTCTTCAGAACCTGAAAAACAGGGGGCCGGCGGCGAATGAATCCTAGATCCACCACCCAGATCCACCGCCCTAATTCGAGGAAAAAGAAAGAAATCGGGAGAAATTAGACCATAGGATTGGTCAAGAACACAGATCTAACCTGCCCCGGCTGTGGCTTGCTCAAGCATTTCACAAACTCGCGCCCAGGGTTGCCATTATCTTCCCTCACACAAGTCAAATGCTTCAGAGGCTCCATGCGCGGGCAATCGAGGCATCTTGTCAACGGCAGTGGACCGTACTGCATCCATGATTGGCGGGTGGCCGAAGTCGAGCTAGACATCACTCGCCGGCGGCGCGCTTCGTTGCCAGAGCAGAGGAAGAAGAAGGTGGGAAAGGAAAGGGGTAGGGCAAGCAATGGAGGGGGCGGGCTGGCTCGGGTCGGGGCGCGCTGATGAGCACGGGCATGCTTGCGTGGATAAGTTGTGGGTCCCACCCGCATGCGAGTAACTGGTGGGTCCCGCCTGATAACTCAAATCGCTAACCCCTCGTGTTTTTCATTTTATGGTTAAACAGAGCCATGTCGCATTGGAGCTATTGTTGGCTTCAAAAACGTCGCATTGCAGCCATTCTTTCCAACAACGTCGCACTCCTTCCAATTCGCATGAAAAACATCGCACATGAGCTATTGGCCCGTGAAATGCACCCAAAAAGCCAGAACTTGCAGCAAATAAGGAAATTCAGCATTACTAATGAGAAACACATATAGAGAAAGTAGAAGAAAATACTTCAACAGTGTTCCATAGTTGAACAGTTCCATCAGAAGATGATGTAGCCAACTGAGTCGAATTCGCTCTGAATCTTATCTCCGTCACAAAGTTCGTCTGTTCTTCTGGTTTAGTATCTATGTCAAAATTATCCATTTTCCAGAGGAAAACCTACAATATCATAGAAACATCACATATAAGAAAATATAAATTGCTTTACAATGGCCTAATTTTCTATCAGATAGACAAAGCAATAACAAAATTACATGTTAACTTTGCAGGTAAAGGTGAGTGAAAGGGTAATATTGCATCTCCAGAGATAAATAGAATAAGGTGTATGTGTTGGTGTACGGTAAGATACAAGAAATATGTGACGAGTGAAATTTTACTAGGGGTTGGGGCGCCACCTTGTGGCGCCTCACGAGAGGAAGCTAGGGCGGTGCCAGGTTGGCAGCCGCCCATTCTAGTTCCCTTTTTTATAATCTTGGTAACACACCAACATGACATGTTAGTAAGAAGTTGCACTACAAATTTTGGAGGTTTAGGATGACGGACGAGATGTCATGTTTGCTCCTCCTATTCACAGGCTGAAGCTCTACTAGCAACAGATGCTTACGACGATGCAGGAGATGCCGTCTTTGCTCCTCCTGTTCATCGCTTGATCCGTGAGATGGTTCGCAGCTGCCTATGTGTCCCTGATGTCATTGATCTTTGTTAGATAAATATGTCTATCAAATTGTAAAGATTGATAGTCCACCTTACTATCTACTAGATATTTTCAGTCCTTTTCAAAGGAACCAAACAATTTGCAGTTGACAGTTTATACAAATACATACCCATGATTATTAAGATGACATGTATACATTATTTTGTCTATCCAACAAGCAAATTTCCACGACAAGAAAACAATTCAAGCACCAAATAGTGCATGAACCACATCAGGAGGAGAGGAGGGGGACCAAACAACGAGGTCACTTACCTTTTATCTGCCGGCAACCATATCAATCATCGCCGTCACCTCTTGCTGCCTCGACCACCATCGTGGATCAACAGCGTCTTGCACCGCACTATCGTATTCCTGTATTTACTCTAATAAAGAGAATTTTCATCATACAAGGATGTGCTTCTGCCGCTAACATGCATCTACAGAAGACCATATATAGTATATGTGTGCAAATTTATTCCTCTCCAATGTCCATAATTGTCATGTCCTCCCTATGTTCCTAACACTCTTAGTTTCTGATATGAACATGCTACTATACTGACGTTTGGTGTAAGTGGTACTGTTTTAGAATGATAAAATAGACTGCTCTTGGTTGTTGTCTCACTGGAATCGATTAGAGTATAACGAACATGAGCAAGCCATCATTGATTTACAACTTTTGTACTTCTGATCCCCCATTCTTTAGCAAACTTGTAATTCTTCTTTCTTGTATTGATCCAAATTATTTCATGGTGTCACTTAATTCATAGTACAGATTTTCTTTTAACATGGATAAGAATAGAGACTAACCCTAAAACAAATTGATGGTTAACTTGTGTAATGCCCAGGATGGGACTATACCTCCTATGTGTCGAGGCACGACTTAAAGGTATAAGCCCATTCCGGAATGATCTCAAGTTTGGTATCTTTGCACGACTCATGTAAAAATAGGGATGAAATTGCAAAAGGAGATAGTTGGCTTACACTCGCCACTTCACACAATACATTACATAAGCAAAACATCATTCAAAACATCACAACCCGACTACGGGCAAAGATCCAAAAGAAAGATACCAAAACATAACGTTAAACCATAGGTCTAGATCGAATCCTAGTAGAAACCACTACTGATCGTCGTAACGTCACAAGCATACGGCCACTCTCTTCATCGAGCTCCTAGTGAAGTACTTGAACCAGCTCCTGCATCTTCTCGGCTGAACCTGCATCTGGTGTTGTAGTATCTGTGAGCCACGAGGACTCAGCAATCCCATAACCATGGGTATCAAGACTAGCAAAGCTTTATGGGTAGGAAGAGGTAAAGTGGTGAGGTTGCAGTAGCGGCTAAGCATAATATGGTGGCTAACTTACGAGTACAAGAATAAGATGAGCATCTACGCAAACGGTCGCAACTAGTAGTGATCGCTAAAGATCCTGAACTACATACGAGTCAAACATAACCCCACCGTGTTCTCTTCTCAAAGTGAAAAGAGACAGTCACGGTTACTCACACAGTTGTGTGTTTTACTTCGGATCCTCTGTCAAGTTTTCTACAACCGGACATTAACAAATTCCAATCTGCCACATAACCGCGGGCACGGCTTTCGAAAGATCATAACCCTGCAGGGGTGTCCCAACTTAGCCCATCACAAACTCTCACGATTAGCTGAAGTGATAAATATAATATCATCACTCCTTATCTTAGGGAGAACCGATCAGGCTCGGCATCCCGGTGCACAAGACATTTCAACAATGGTAAAACAAGTCCAGCAAGACCTCCCGGCGTGCCGACACCCTGATATAGTAGCCGCGCGTATCTCATCTCAGGCCACGTCCGGATGAGCAATACGTACAGCAACCGAAGACCCCAGATAACTGGGTGGCACCGCAAGTGGCTCTAGTTTGGGACCAACAGCATCAGCACTGGCCCCCCCTGTTATGTAGAATTAAGAACCCGGGGACATGACCCCCTATGCAATTAATTAATTAATTAAGTTGTTATTATGAGCAAATTAAAACCAATGTTGGGCCTTGCTGGAGGAGTTTTATTCAAAGTCGAACTGTCAAGGGGTCCCCATCCACCCATCGTGTAAGGAACGCAAAATCAAGGAACATAATGCCGGTTTATCGGCGCCTAAGGTGGCATGAGTGGAACAAAACACCGAGCAAAAGGCCAAGCCTTCCACCCATGCCCAGTATATAGGTGTGTTAATAGTAATTATAGATATTGTGATATATCCAACAACAAGTTCCCTCTTGGAACGATCTTCATCTTCACCTGCAACTAACAATGCTATAAGAGGGGCTGAGCAAGCGGTTAACATGCCAAACAGAGGTTTTGCTAGGAAGGTTTCAAAGGTTAGAGGTTTCATGGCAACAAGGAGAGGCTGACATAAAAGATGGGTAGCGCGACATGTAACGATACCATCGAGACAACTAAGCATTGCAATAGTAGTAAAGGTATCCAAGGGTATGATCATCTTGCCTGGGATTCCACAAGGAATAAGAATGGATCCATGAAGTAGACGGAGCAACATAGTCGAGCGGATCCTCACAACTCCGGAACGAAACTAGCTAACAAGAGAAGCAACCGGAAAGAAGAAAACAACACGGTGAACACACAAGCATAAACATGGCATACGATGCACATCCAAGTAAGATGCATGTCCGGTTTAAATATGCATGTCATGGCAAGGTGCACAAACAAAACTACAAGTTAAGTGGAGCTCAATATGCAACGAGTTGCTGATACGTCCAAAACGTATCTATAATTTCTGCTTGCTCCATGCCACTTTTGGGTGATATTGCTATGATATTAATACACTTCCATACACTTTTGATCATATTTGGACTAACTTACTAATCCAGTGCACCCCAGTGCCAGTTTCTGTTTTCGGCTGTTTTTGTATTTCAGGTTTTCACGTTTCGAGAACTGCCCAGAAAAATCCAGAAAAATTATATAAAAAATCAGCGATACGGAAACAACACTGCGTCCGAAGGGCAGCCTGGGGGGGGGGGCACAGGGGCTCCAGGCGCCCTGTGGGCGCGCCCCCCCTGGGCCGCGCCGGGGGGGCGCCTAGGCCCCCCGAGGACCCCCCAGTGCCCTACTTTGGCATATATTTAAAGGACTCTCCGAAACCCTCGAAACAGGACTTCTTTTCTCGATCCCATCTCTGTTCCGCCGCCGCCGCCGCTTCCAAGATCGGGAGCACCAGGAGAACTCTTCCCGGCACCCTGCCGGAGGGGAGGATCACCACCGGGAGCTTCTCCACCACCATGGACGCCTCCCGGATGAATCGTGAGTACTCTCCCTTGGACCATGAGTCCATGACCAGTAGCTATGTGATGTTCTCCTCCCGTTCTTGTGCTTCACTAATTAGTCCTCGTGAGCTGCCCTACATGATCGAGGCACCTATGTAATCCTTATGCTGTTGCTATGTTGAGTTTGCTGGGATCCGATGGATTATGAGATTATGTTCAGATTGATCTTGAGTAATATATTTGATTCACCTCTTTTATATTTTAGTTCATAAGTAATTCTTGCATGTTCTCTGTTGTTATTTATTGCTTTGGCCGAGTAGTAGGTAGTGACTCCAAGAGGGAACGTTATGCTCGATTGTGGGTTCATGCCCCTCGATGACTAGCTTGAGTGACAGAAACATGAGTCTAGGGGATGTGCTGTTGCCACAAGGGGGAAAACAACGGTGCTTGTGCCCGCGGGTGCAAGGATTGTTTACTTTACGCAAAGTTCTTTTAATGGAGTTGTCTGTTGCATTGAGTTTACACTATGGGTGGGACTCGCAACTTAATACCAGCGAGATGTTCTGGATAGATATCTCAAGGTGGATGATTAGTAGTAGATATTGATGGATTTCGGTCTACTTACTTTGGCGTATCGCCCATGCTTTGAACCTCAACCTTTCTTGCAATGTAGTCAGCATTGGTTTGCGTTCGTGGTCCTGTCAATTGCCCAGCTGTAATTTGTTACCTCATATAGCTGTTTTATCGTCTTTTGGGAGAGAGACATCACTAGTGAACATCATGAGACTCCGGTCCATATTACCATCATTGATCACATCCACTATTTACTTTTTGCTATTTTATTTACTGTTGCAAAAACTATCTATCACTACTATCATATTGCTTTTAACCCTTTGTGAACTACAAGGCCGGAGAGATTGACAACCTCTCTGTACTCGTTGGGAGCAAAGTTATTTGTATCTGTGTGCAGGTCCACGTTGATTGCTAATTGCGCCGTTAGCAGTTGACACCTACCTGTTGAACCTAGGAGTCTCTGGGGATTCGATCCTTGGCATCTTTGCTAGGGGAAAACACTTCTACTTACTGCATCTTACACCTTCCACTTGGGGTAACCAACGAGGGGTTCGAGGCCCATCAAGGAGTATTTTCTGGCGCCGTTGCCGGGGACTCCACTCTTCAGGATAGGGGAGTTGCATGCTATCTTTTACCTTTGCTTTTTAGTCTTGTTAGTTTACCTTTTATTTTTTGCTTTAGTTCCTTTTATCGAAAATCACAAAAATAGTTATCTTGCTTGCTTGCTACTATGGGTTCCACCGAGAACACCAAGTTGTGTGACTTCACTAGTCACAACAACGATGACTTTATCAGCACACCTATCACTACGCCTGCCACTTCAGCACCTTCATATGAAATTAAACCTGCTTTACTGAACTCAGTCATGAGAGAACAATTCTCCGGTGCTGGAGATGATGCTGCTTTACACTAGAACAACTTTGTAGAACTTTGTGATATGCAAAAGTACCAAGAAATAGATGGTAATATTGTTAAGCTTAAGCTTTTTCCTTTCTCTTTGAAAGGAGGAGCTAAAATTTGGTTTCAGTCTTTGCCTAGAAATAGCATATATAGATTCATGGGACAAGTGCAAAGATGCTTTTATCGGAAAATACTATCCACCTGCTAAAATTATCCAACTTAGAAGTAACATCATGAATTTTAAACAATTGGATAATGAACACGTTGCCCAAGCTTGGGAACGTATGAAATCTCTTATCAAAAATTGCCCTACTCACGGTTTGACTACTTGGATGGTTATCCAAACTTTTTATGCAGGCTTGAACTTTACCTCGCGGAACTTGTTAGATTCGGCCGCGGGAGGAACTTTTATGTCAACTACACTTGGTGCTGCCACAAAGCTTCTCGATGAGATGATGACCAACTATTCCCAATGGCACACCGAACGCGCTCCAACAGGTAGGAAGGTAAACTCTATCGAGGAGATTTCCTCCCTCAATGAAAAAGTTGACTTGATTATGTCTCTACTTTCGAAGCAATCTACTGTTGATCCTCGTGATGTTCCTTTAAATTCTTTGATTGCTCAAGAACAAGTAGATGTGAACTTTATCTCTAGAAACAATTTTAACAACAATGCTTATAGGAGTAACTTTGGTAACAATTCTAGACCGTTCCCCTCTAACTCTTATGGGAACAACAATGCTTATCCTAGCACCAAGAACTCCAATACTGAACTAGAGACCATGCTTAGAGATTTCATCACTACCCAAAAAGCCTTTAACAAGAATGTAGAAGAGAAACTACATAAACTAGATGATCTTTCTTTTAAGGTAGACCACTTAGCCAATGAGGTAAAATTGCTAAAAATTGAAACTTCTCCTAAGGAGAGGGAAGTCATCCCTATTAATGCTACTCAAGTACAAATTAATGAAAATATTAGGATGGTGGCTAAGCTTAAAGAAAGATGGGCTAGAGAAAGGGAGGAAGAGGAAAGAATTAAGAGCCTTCCTACCCACCACACTGTTGCAACTATCCAAGTTATTGAGGATGTTCACACTCTTAGCACCCGATGTACTCCTGGTCCCAATGGACCTATTAATGGTGATGCTATAGAAACTGCCAAACAGGTGAGCCTTAAGGACACCACTACTACTTTACTTGATGCTCGTGACCTTGATTTTGATAATTGCACTCTTACAGAAGTTATTGATTTCCTTCACAAGATGTCTAGAGATCCCCGCACTAGCACGCTTAACCTTGCCTTCACAGAGCATATCACTAATGCTCTCATCAAAGCTAGGGAGGAGAAACTTAGAGTAGAAGCCTCCATACCTAGAAAGCTAGAGGATGGTTGGGATCCTATGATAAAAATTAATTTGAATGACTTCTCTTGTTATGCATTATGTGATGTTGGTGCTAGTACCTCTGTTATGCCCAAAAGGATATATGATATGCTTAAATTAAAACCTTATGATTCTTGTTCTTTTGGTGTTCGTCTCGTTGATTCTTCCATAAAGAAACCTTTGGGGAGGATCGACGATGTTCTTATTGTTGTCAATGATAATTATGTGCCCGTTGATTTTACTATTATGGATATTGAATGTGGTCCTTCATGTCCAATTATTTTGGGACGTCCCTTTTTGCGCACCGTTGGTGCTGTCATTGACATGAAAGAGGGTAATATAAAATTTCAGTTTCCTCTCAAGAAAGGGATGGAACACTTCCCTCGTAAGAAGGTCAAGTTACCTTTTGAGTCCGTTGTACGGGCTAGCTATTCTTTTACTCTTGATAAAACTTGATCTATGCATTATGCCTGGCTTAAAGGCATAAAAGAAAGCGCTTTTGGGAGGCAGCCCACATGAATAAAATTTTTGCTTTTTTTGAGTCTTGATGTTGTTTACTTCTGTAGCATCATCATTGTATCTTTGCTTTTCATATTTGTGCCAAGTATAGCCTCTGATTGCTAGAAAGTTCAAAAGTTGTGAGGTGCTGTCCAGGAAACAGATTCTGTCCTTGGATAGAAAAATTCGTATAAAATCACCAGATCATCTTTTTGGTCTGAATTTTTTCGACAGCTTTCTCTATATAATTGTCTTTCGTGCGTCAGTTCTGAGTTTTTTGATTTGAGTTGCAGAAGTATCCCGAACAGGTCAATTACTGCCTGCTGTTCTGTTTTTCACAGATTCTGTCCTGTTTTGCCTTACCTTCACTTTGCAAATTGAGAACTTGCTTTTTCTTTGCAAAAACCTTTTGGCAATCTTGAGAAACAGTAGAACTTCAAGAATATCCTTATTTCCAGCAAGGTATAATTATTTTATTAAGGGTACTAACCTCGCTAATCAGATTATGATGAGTTGTGTATGAAGGGAGTTTTCAAGTGTGCGAGGGAAGATGATAAAAAGATTCAGGAGTGTCAAGCGCTCAAGCTTGGGGATGCCCCCGTGCACCCCCAAGAAATATTCAAGGAGACTCAAGCGTCTAAGCTTGGGGATGCCCCCCGTGCATCCCCTTCTCCATCAACATTATTAGTTCGTCTTTCGTTCCGCTATATTTTTATCACTTCATGTGTTATGTGCTATGCTTGGAGCGTCTTGCTTTTAGTTTTCTTTTTAGTTTTTCATAACGAGTCGGAACCCAGCATTCCTTTATCTGGGAGAGAAACACGCTCCACTTCTACCTAGAACATTACATAGAATTTTCATGTCTATCTATGCTGTGTGTGTTCTTTGTCTTTTAATAGCTACTATCGTGCTTTGCTCTTAGTATTCATGCTTATCTTTTCAAGAGCTTTTATTTAGTTGGATGCTTGAACTCTCTTTAATTACCATGCTCATCTTATTAAGAGAGTTTGCTTCCATTGCATGGGTTAATGTATCTATGATAAAGATGCTACTTTCATGATGGTGCTTAGTAGTTCAGGTTTTCTTATGGTTAATCTCAGATAGCTAGGAGGTTCCCAATGTGTTATTGGAGTACCAACTTGGTTTGTTTGCCTATGATGTGGTATGGTTTAGTAATATCTTCCTTCGAGAATTTATTTTGATTGACTTGGCGTATGCTCACGCATATTCAAGACTGTAAAGAAAGTCTGTCAAGCCTTGATGATCTTTTGTTTCTGAGTAGCGATATAACTACCATGCCTAATTCAATATTGCTTTGTCGCTCTGCATGATTATGACCGTCGTTGCTCTCTTAGTTGGTCGCTCCCAGTCTTTTGCTAACCTCACCTGCACTAAGCAAATTAACCATGCAATACATAGCTCATGGGAAAGTAGCCTAAAAACTATTGTGGTAAAGAATATGTTGCATGTGTATCTTATTTCTTATGAGTTGCTTGCTGAGCGGTAACCATGTTTCTGGGGACGCCATCAACTGTCACACTTTTGTTGAATATCATGTGAGTTGCTATGCATGTTCGTCTTGTCTGAAGTAAGGGTGATTTACCGTGGGTTGAATTAATATGCATATTGTTAGAGAAGAACATTGGGCCGCCAACCAAAGCCATGCATCATGGTGGAAGTTTTAGCTTGGACCTTAATCCTCAATCTCTTATGAGAATATGCTTATGCATTAAAGAGGAGTCCATCATCTATTTTCTATGTTGTCCCGGTATGGATGTCCTCAAGTTGAGATCTATCAAAAATGAGAAATCAAATGCGATCTATCTCCTTGGACCTTTGTATAGGTGGCATAGAGGTACCCCTTTGTGACACTTGGTTAAAACATATGCAATGCAATGATAACCCATGGGGATCCGAGCTAATTAGGACAAGGAGCGAGCACTATTAGTATTCGATGCATGAGGCTTGCAACTTATAGGATGTTTTATACATGACACATATGAAGTACTACTACAGTTGACACAATTGCTTCCATGTTTCAAAATAAAAAGCTCTAGCACTTCAAGCACCAACTACTGAGAGCATGATTGTCATTCTGAGTGTAATGTGCATTGTCCCAAAGTAGCATTGTCTTTTGCATGATTGTGATATCGTTTATTCTGAAATGATTGTATCTAGTCATCACTTAAACCTTGAAGGTGCCCCTGCATTTATGTTTTGCATCACTAAAGGGGGCAAGCTAGATATCACTTTATCATATTTGCACATCATGTTCATTGCAAATCTTTTTGATGTTTCAGTTTCATGTTGTAAAACTTTCAGTCATTTGTGATTTTCTCTTGAGGCAACTTAATTACTTTAGAATCATTGTCTCAGTAAGCTTTTGTCATATGACTATGAGAAAGTCCTATATGGTTAATAGCATGTCACCACAGAAATTATTCTTGTTATCATTTACCTACTCGAAGACGAGCAGGAATTAAGCTTGGGGATGTTGATACGTCCAAAACGTATCTATAATTTCTGCTTGCTCCATGCCACTTTTGGGTGATATTGCTATGATATTCATACACTTCCATACAATTTTGATCATATTTGGACTAACTTACTAATCCAGTGCACCCCAGTGCCAGTTTCTGTTTTCGGCTATTTTTGTATTTCAGGTTTTCACGTTTCGAGAACTGCCCAGAAAAATCCAGAAAAATTATATAAAAAATCAGCGATACGGAAACAACACTGCGTCCGAAGGGCAGCCTGGGGGGGCACAGGGGCTCTAGGCGCCCTGTGGGCGCGCCCCCCCTGGGCCGCGCCGGGGGGGCGCCTAGGCCCCCCGAGGACCCCCCAGTGCCCTACTTTGGCATATATTTAAAGGACTCTCCGAAACCCTCGAAACAGGACTTCTTTTCTCGATCCCATCTCTGTTCCGCCGCCGCCGCCGCTTCCAAGATCGGGAGCACCAGGAGAACTCTTCCCGGCACCCTGCCGGAGGGGAGGATCACCACCGGGAGCTTCTCCACCACCATGGACGCCTCCCGGATGAATCGTGAGTACTCTCCCTTGGACCATGAGTCCATGACCAGTAGCTATGTGATGTTCTCCTCCCGTTCTTGTGCTTCACTAATTAGTCCTCGTGAGCTGCCCTACATGATCGAGGCACCTATGTAATCCTTATGCTGTTGCTATGTTGAGTTTGCTGGGATCCGATGGATTATGAGATTATGTTCAGATTGATCTTGAGTAATATATTTGATTCACCTCTTTTATATTTTAGTTCATAAGTAATTCTTGCATGTTCTCTGTTGTTATTTATTGCTTTGGCCGAGTAGTAGGTAGTGACTCCAAGAGGGAACGTTATGCTCGATTGTGGGTTCATGCCCCTCGATGACTAGCTTGAGTGACAGAAACATGAGTCTAGGGGATGTGCTGTTGCCACAAGGGGGAAAACAACGGTGCTTGTGCCCGCGGGTGCAAGGATTGTTTACTTTACGCAAAGTTCTTTTAATGGAGTTGTCTGTTGCATTGAGTTTACACTATGGGTGGGACTCGCAACTTAATACCAGCGAGATGTTCTGGATAGATATCTCAAGGTGGATGATTAGTAGTAGATATTGATGGATTTCGGTCTACTTACTTTGGCGTATCGCCCATGCTTTGAACCTCAACCTTTCTTGCAATGTAGTCAGCATTGGTTTGCGTTCGTGGTCCTGTCAATTGCCCAGCTGTAATTTGTTACCTCATATAGCTGTTTTATCGTCTTTTGGGAGAGAGACATCACTAGTGAACATCATGAGACTCCGGTCCATATTACCATCATTGATCACATCCACTATTTACTTTTCGCTATTTTATTTACTGTTGCAAAAACTATCTATCACTACTATCATATTGCTTTTAACCCTTTGTGAACTACAAGGCCGGAGAGATTGACAACCTCTCTGTACTCGTTGGGAGCAAAGTTATTTGTATCTGTGTGCAGGTCCACGTTGATTGCTAATTGCGCCGTTAGCAGTTGACACCTACCTGTTGAACCTAGGAGTCTCTGGGGATTCGATCCTTGGCATCTTTGCTAGGGGAAAACACTTCTACTTACTGCATCTTACACCTTCCACTTGGGGTAACCAACGAGGTGTTCGAGGCCCATCAGTTGCATATTGACGAAACACCACGTGTTATTTATTTAGTTGACTCTCGTTTACTTACAAGACAAGATTAAATGTTTGTTAACATGGCAAGAAAGTGAAGCAAAACAAACTACCTATTTATACATTTTAAATGAGGCCGGAAAAACAACAACAAAAATTCCGGAAAATCCCCATGAGCATGTTTAGCAATTTTTTAAGCAAACAACAAGTCACACATTTAATGTTGTTAACATGATGCGGATGACATGATCAAGTTTATGCAATTTTTTTTATTAAAGTTAACATGAAGAGATATGAAGTATTGTCACCGTGGTGGAAGAAAAGGGTGCCACGGCAACGATCCAAAAATGATGCAACGACAACATCTCGGTTCCGGTAACTCGTTGAGAGACCGATGCAAAAGATGACGGAGAGCGTGAGCGAGACGAACGGGATGAAAGGTGGGGTGATCCCGTCACCGGGTTCCCACGAGTGGGCGACGAGGCAACCGAGGAGCATGACAGAAGGACGAAACAGGCACGGTGCACACAAGGGAAACATCTCATACAACACAAGCATTCCATGGGTCATCGTCTCGGGGTTATACCTTCGGAGCGTTCGGTCTCGGAGGGGGTTCGAGTCGTAGTGGAAGTAGCCGTTCTCGCAACTCGTAGAGGAATTAGGCAAACACGTTTCCGAAGAGGTACTCGCCGGAGGGGTACTTGTCGAGTCGTCGTTGACGTAGGGGTACACGTTCGTGGAGGTACTTGCGGTCTCGGCGACGGTAGTTGTTCACGTTCGTAGAGGTACTCGTTCCGTTCGTAGATGTACTTGGCGCATCCATCGTTTTCCGGGGCGACGGTAGTGGTACTTGTTCATGAAGTTGTTCTCGTTCGTAGTTGTTGTAGGATCGAAGAAGTATGTCTAGAGGGGGGGGGGTGATTAGACTACTTGACAATATATAAAAAAAATCTGCCTTTTGGTTGTGCAAAGTTTTAGGCAGTTTTACAATTAAGATCAAGTCAAGTATCACACTACACATGCAATTCTAGAGTATGGGCAGCGGAAAGTGAATTGCATATATAGTAAAGAGAGGTGGAGAAGATCAAACGCAGTTTGGTGACACGGAGATTTTTGTCGTGGTTCCGATAGGTGGTGCTATCGTACATCCACGTTGATGGAGACTTCAACCCACGGAGGGTAACGGCTGCGCGAGTCCACGGAGGGCTCCACCCACGAAGGGTCCACGAAGAAGCAACCTTGTCTATTCCATCATGGCCTACGCCCACGGAGGACTAGCCTTACTCGGGGTAGATCTTCACGAAGTAGGCGATCTCCTTGCCCTTACAAACTTCTTGGTTCAACTCCACATCTCAAAGACGGAGGCTCCCAAGCGACACCTAACCAATCTAGGAGGCACCACCCTCCAAAAGGTAATAGATGGTGTTGATGATGATGAACTCCTTGCTCTTGTGCTTCAAATGATAATCTCCCCAACACTCAACTCTCCTCACTGATATGGCTGTGGTGGAAGAAAGATTTGAGTGGAAAGCAACTTGGGAAGGCTAGAAATCAAGTTTCATATGGTAGGAATGGAATGGCTTGATCTCAACACAAGGGTAGGTGGTTCACTTCTCAGAAAGTGTATGGTAGGAGTGGTAGACTTTCTGATGGCTCTCCTCACGAATGAAGAGGGGGTGGAGGGGTATATATAGCCTCCACACAAAATCCAACCGTTACACACACATTTGACCAATCTCGGTGAGACCGAAGTTAAAACTCGGTCAGACCGAAAGTTCAAATATAGTGAACGTTGGGATTTTCGGTGGGACCGAAAATACCATCTCGGTGTGTCCGAAGTGAGTCAAAGGTTGGAGCTTGCCATCTCGGTGGGACCGAAAGTAACAACTCGGATATTCCGAAGTGATGTCAAATGGTTACAGAAGGTTGGCAGTCCATTTTCGGTGAGACCGAAACTCAAAATCGGATGGACCGAGAAATTAGGGTTTGGAGGAATAACTAAGGTGGTTCATCTCGGTGGGACTGAGTTTGCAGAATCGGTTTGTCCGAGATTACTTATGAGTGTGTTGAGTAGTGAAGAGTGCTGATAGTTGAGGGAGCTAGATCACCAAGCACTTTGAGCAACCAGATCATTAACACAACCTCATCCCCTTTTAATAGTATTGGCTTTTCCTATGGACTCAATGTGATCTTGGATCACTAAACCAAAAATGGAGTCTTGAGCTTTTGCCAATGCTTGCCTTAGCATTTGAGGGGTCCATTTCTTCAGTCATCTTGCCATACCAATGTGATTGGATTTCCTGAAAATACTTGATAAAAGCATTAGTCCAACCACAAAGTATGTTGTCATTAATTACCAAAACCACCCAGGGAGCAAATGTGCTTTCAATCTCCCCCTTTTTGGTAATTGATGGCAACACACTAAAATTATACTAAACAAAACATCAAAGCTTATTGCAAGCAAGACAGAATTATCATGAAAGCTTTGACAAGCATGTAGTACACAGGCTCCCCCTACAAGTGTGCAAGATTTTCATAGATTATGGTTTTGGACTACCACAAGCACACAGGAGAGATAAGCAAGATGTGCTACATGCAGCTTGGCTATATGCATCAGAGCAGATGAAAGGGAAGTGAGTGATAATACAAATGTGCATGGTGATTTCTTGCAAACAAGTATTTACAAGCAAGTCACCATCATGCACATTCTGCAAGATGCATATACTTACCTTGAGGTTCCTTGGCTTGTACCTGAAAGAATAAACTTGGGAAAACAAGGTTAGATAACACAAGAGTATTCCTTCAACCAACTGCAAGAACATCAAGAGTACCAAGCCAGGGAGGACATGTGTAAAGAGTGTCTCATATTGAGCACAAGCTTGAAACAGCAAACATGTCTCCGAAACTAAAAGATTTTCAATGAACTCTGAGAGATTTTGTTATGGAAAGCAAAATCAAAAGAATGATGCCAATTGCAATGTCCAATGTAAAACACGACAAAGCTTTGATGTGATTCTCTCCCCCTTAAGATAAGATTGCTTTTCTTCTCCCCTTAAGTCTTCTCTTCTCCCTCTACTCCCCCTACTCCCCCTAAGTCCTCTCCCCCTTTGACATCAAGTGCCGAAAAGGACAGAAAACTAGGTAGGACAGGAAAGATGGAAAGAAAGAAAGAAAGAAAGAAGGAAAGAAGTGGGATCCTTAAGAATCACAACAGGGCAAATTTGAGTCTTCTCCCTCTTTATGATTTAAGTCTGAGTGGAGCTGTAGAAGATGATATCCTGAAAGATAAATCAGTGACACCAAATTGAAATAAATTGGTGACGCCGAGTTTAATTCCAAGGAAATACAGAAATAATTCAGCTCACTCTGCGAGGAATGTTTCAAAAGATTTGCAATGAATTTGTAAAAGATTTTCGGGGAATTGATCAGAGCCAAAAGGATATTCACAAAGACATAAGAAAAGAAATAAAAAGATTCCTAGATGAAGTTTTTTTTGTTTAAAGAAAACTCAATGAGAGAACATAAGAGAAAACAGAAAGACTCCAAAAGCATATGTACTTCATCTAGATAAAGGTCGGCGACAAAGTCACCTATGTTTGAGTATATTGACTTAGGAGTCAAATGAAGACATTTGATCATAGGTCATACTCATCGTTTAAGCTCAAAATGGGGTTGCCATTTTTCGATTAAGCATTTGATGTGATCACATCTTATGAAGCTGCTTGTACTCATGACTTTGAGCAAAGCTCCTCAAAGATGTGAAGAACATACCTTGGGTTTGTTGTTGCTTTACTCATGTAGGTAAGCTTGATGTAGGTGCTCATTGAATGTGAAGTTGGAGCGCCATTTCTACTTGTGTAGTTCATCTTCCTACATGGGTTAGGCAAGCAATGAAATACTCAAGAATATCCAAGATGACAAGAGTGAAATACTAGATGTATAAGGTGTCAAAAAGGATATGTGGAATTTTGTTCCTTGAACTCAACATCCCAAAGGGCTAGATACTTGGTCAATGACAAGATTACTCATGATTTGAGTGTGTGGTAATCTTGTGGAATGTAGATCATCCAAGTACCTGCAAGGAGTTAGATGCAATACAAGGAGGCAAATGTGTCCAAGACATATGATCATCATCATAAGAGAAATATCAAGGATTAGTCAAGAGGCTCATGCCTTGCATGCATCAATGGAGTTATCACTCCAAGTTTGAAGCATCAATGATGTTCAACTCACTCCTCAAGCGACAAAACACTTTCTCATCAAGAGGTTTTGTAAAGATATCAGCAAGTTGTTTGTCAGTACGAACATGCTTAAGATTAATATCACCCTTGGCAATATGATCACGAATAAAATGGTGACGAACTTCAATATGCTTTGTTCGAGAGTGTTGCACTGGATTGTGTCCAATTTTAATTGCACTCTCATTGTCACAAAGCAAGGGAACACGTCTCACATGTATCCCATAATCCTTAAGCGTTTGTGTCATCCATAGTAATTGAGCACAACACGAACCAACAGCAATATATTCTGCTTCGGCAGTGGATAATGATACCGAATTTTGTTTCTTGGAGGACCAAGATACAAGGGATCGACCAAGGAATTGACACGTACCCGAAGTTGACTTTCTATCAACCTTGTCACCGGCATAGTCCGAGTCGGAATAGCCAACAAGATCGAAAGAGGCCCTCTTAGGATACCAAATGCCAAAGTTTGGTGTATGTATCAAGTATCTCACTATCCTTTTAACAGCTTTAAGATGACATTCTTTAGGGGCTGCTTGATATCGCGCACACATGCATACACTCAACATTATGTCAGGACGAGAAGCACAAAGATATAGTAGAGAACCAATCATAGAACGGTAAACCCTTTGATCAACGGGTTCTCCATCTTTTGTCAAGTCATTATGTCCACTAGTAGGCATGGGGGTACTCATACCTTTGCTTTCTTGCATGTTGAACTTCTTGAAGAGATCTTTGGTGTACTTTGTTTGTGAGACAAAGGTACCCTCCTTAGATTGCTTGATTTGCAACCCAAGGAAGAATTTGAGTTCACACATCATGGACATTTCATACTTCTCCGACATGAGCTGTCCAAACTTCTTGCTAAAATGGGGGTTAGTTGAACCAAAGATAATATCATCAACATATATTTGGCACACAAATAGTTCACCATTAACCCTTTTCGTGAACAGCGTTGAGTCTATCTTTCCAATCTCAAAGCCTTTTTCAAGAAGAAAGCTAGTTAAGCATTTGTACCAAGCTCTAGGAGCTTGTTTAAGACCATAAAGAGCTTTGTGCAACTTGTAAACATGATTAGGCTTTTTGGGATTCACAAAACCGGGAGGTTGTTTCACAAATACTTCCTCCTCAATTTCACCATTTAGGAAAGCACTTTTGATGTCCATTTGATAGAGAGTAATATCATGATGATTGGCATAAGCAAGAAGAATGCGAATGGACTCAAGTCTAGCAACGGGGGCATAGGTCTCACCATAGTCCATACCTTCGACTTGTGTGTAACCTTGAGCTACGAGACGAGCCTTGTTGCGAATGACTTGTCCATCTTCATCTTGCTTGTTCCGAAACACCCATTTGGTTCCAATGATGTTTTGATCATCGTTGGGCTTCTCTACCAAAGTCCATACCTTGTTCCTCTCGAAGTTGTGTAGTTCTTCGTGCATAGCGTTCACCCAATCCGGGTCTTTAAGTGCTTCTTCTACCTTCATAGGTTCAATACTAGAGATAAATGAGTAATGCTCACAAAAGTTAGCTAAGCGAGTTTTAGAGCGAGTAATTCTCCCGGAGTTGATGTCGTTCATCATTCGTTCCACGGGATGATTCTTCTTGACTCTTGCTCGAACTCGGGATAGCTTTTGTTGATGTTGTGGCTCAGCTTCCTCATCATCTTCATCTTCCTCTTCTTCTTCTTCATTGTTGTTGGTGTTGTCTTGAGGTGGTGGAGAAGGAGGTTGTGGTGGATCTTCTTATTGCATTTCCTCATCTTGGTGAGTTCCACTTGTGGAGGCCTCCATGTTGCCTTGAGGTTCATCTCGCCGTGAGGTAGGTGGCTCCACATATGTAGATGAGGTACTCTCCTTCACTTCCATGGGACGAATCTTCCCAATAGATAAATCTTGGATAGCTTCCGATGGGTCCTTGTCTCCTACATCAATAGGAATTTGCTCTACTTGCGAGCCATTAGATTCATCAAACTTCACGTCTACCGTCTCTTCAACCTTTTGGGTGAAATTGTTGTAGACACGGTAGGTGTGGGAGTTTGATCCATAACCAAGAAGAAAGCCTTCATGAGATTTAGGAGCAAATTTAGACCGACGGTGCTTATCAAGGATATAGCATTTTGAACCAAAGACACGAAAGTATCCCACTTGGGGTTTGTTACCGGTGAGAAGCTCGTATGATGTCTTGCCGAGAAGCTTATGAAGATAAAGCCTGTTGATAGCATGACAAGCTGTCTCGACCGCTTCTCCCCAAAAATGTTTCGGTGTCTTGTATTCATCAAGCATCGTTCTTGCCATCTCTATGAGCGTTCGGTTCTTCCTCTCAACAACTCCATTTTGTTGAGGAGTGTACGTAGCCGAGAACTCATGTAGAATCCCTTCCTCATCGAGAAAAGAGTCTACATTGGCGTTCTTGAACTCTGTTCCATTGTCACTCCGAACTTTCTTGATCTTCACCTCAAATTGATTTTGGGCCTTTTTGGCAAAGGTCTTGAAGATCCTCTGAACCTGCGATTTATCATCAAGGAAAAATACCCACGTAAATCTGGAATAATCATCAACTATAACTAGACCAAAGGAGTTACCACCAAGGCTTTTGTAAGCATTGGGACCGAAGAGATCCATATGAAGAAGCTCAAGCGGTCTCCTTGTGGTCATGATGTTTTTCACGGGATGACTTCCACCAACTTGTTTTCCTGCTTGACAAGCACTACAAAGTCTATCTTTGTCAAAGAAAACATCTTTAACACCAAGAATATGATCACCTTTGATCAGCTTGTCTAGGTTACGCATACCAACATGTCCTAGCCTTCTATGCCATAACCAACCTTTAGAGGATTTAGCAATGAAACAAGCTCTAGGTTGGGCTTTCTTAGTGAAATCAACAAAATATAAATCACCTCTACGAATACCAGTAAAAGCCATGTTTTGATTATCACGACGAAAGACTTGGCAATCTACTTTGGTGAATAGCACATTGAATCCAAAGTCAGCTAATCTAGACACGGAAAGTAAATTGTATCCAAGAGATTCTACAAGCATGACATTTTGAATAGAGCTATCATGAGATATGGCCACCTTACCAAGGCCAAGTACCTTACCCTTGGAGTTGTCTCCAAAAGTCACATACTTGCGTGGGCCATCGTTCTTTGCAAGCTCTCGAAACATGTCTTTGTCTCCGGTCATGTGATCGGTGCATCCACTATCAAGAATCCACTCTTTTCCGCCGGACATGTAGTCTCTCATATTTGCCATAAGATTGAGACTCTTCATGACCTTGTCTAGCTCGGTGTCCGAATTAGAGTAATCATCATCATGCTCATGCTCATCATCATATTGACCCATAGATTGTTCATCATCAACACCTAGGTCAATTTGATAAGTACTTGCATTAGTTTGGTCAATGGAACAATAATCTTCGGAATGCAATGCAAGAGCATTTCTAATGATAATATTGATAAGACCGGGATCACCCTTCTTTTTCATAAGATCACGAAGCTCAAAAAAACATTTATCAAAGTTGGGATCATTGGGGTGCAACTTATCAAATTCAATAGTCTTGTGTAGAATTTCATCAAGACTTCTCAAAGAGTAGTCTGGATAAAGTTCTTCCAAGAATTTCCACATAGCATAGGCACACTCAAAGTTTGTAACAAGATTAAGCAAGTCATCAGGTAACCCTCTAATGATAAGATTTACAGTTCTAAGGTTACGAAGCAAATCAAGCTCTTCATCCATGGTAGGGTGCAAGGGATCAAAAGGAGGCACATAAGGGGTCTTAACATATTTGCACAAATTGTACATTTTAAAGATACTAAGCATTTCAGACCTCCAAGAGTTATAGAACCTTCCATTAAGAACAGGCACTCTATGGCTAACACTCCCATCCATAGACACGTCCATCTTCCTCCAATGGTGTGTAAACCAAAGCAATGGAGACCAATGCTCTGATACCAATTGTAGGATCGAAGAAGTATGTCTAGAGGGGGGGGGTGATTAGACTACTTGACAATATATAAAAAAATCTGCCTTTTGGTTGTGCAAAGTTTTAGGCAGTTTTACAATTAAGATCAAGTCAAGTATCACACTACACATGCAATTCTAGAGTATGGGCAGCGGAAAGTAAATTGCATATATAGTAAAGAGAGGTGGAGAAGATCAAACGCAGTTTGGTGACACGGAGATTTTTGTCGTGGTTCCGATAGGTGGTGCTATCGTACATCCACATTGATGGAGACTTCAACCCACGGAGGGTAACAGCTGCGCGAGTCCACGGAGGGCTCCACCCACGAAGGGTCCACGAAGAAGCAACCTTGTCTATTCCATCATGGCCTACGCCCACGGAGGACTAGCCTTACTCGGGGTAGATCTTCACGAAGTAGGCGATCTCCTTGCCCTTACAAACTTCTTGGTTCAACTCCACATCTCAAAGACGGAGGCTCCCAAGCGACACCTAACCAATCTAGGAGGCACCACCCTCCAAAAGGTAATAGATGGTGTTGATGATGATGAACTCCTTGCTCTTGTGCTTCAAATGATAATCTCCCCAACACTCAACTCTCCTCACTGATATGGCTGTGGTGGAAGAAAGATTTGAGTGGAAAGCAACTTGGGAAGGCTAGAAATCAAGTTTCATATGGTAGGAATGGAATGGCTTGATCTCAACACAAGGGTAGGTGGTTCACTTCTCAGAAAGTGTATGGTAGGAGTGGTAGACTTTCTGATGGCTCTCCTCACGAATGAAGAGGGGGTGGAGGGGTATATATAGCCTCCACACAAAATCCAACCGTTACACACACATTTGACCAATCTCGGTGAGACCGAAGTTAAAACTCGGTCAGACCGAAAGTTCAAATATAGTGAACGTTGGGATTTTCGGTGGGACCGAAAATACCATCTCGGTGTGTCCGAAGTGAGTCAAAGGTTGGAGCTTGCCATCTCGGTGGGACCGAAAGTAACAACTCGGATATTCCGAAGTGATGTCAAATGGTTACAGAAGGTTGGCAGTCCATTTTCGGTGAGACCGAAACTCAAAATCGGATGGACCGAGAAATTAGGGTTTGGAGGAATAACTGAGGTGGTTCATCTCGGTGGGACTGAGTTTGCAGAATCGGTTTGTCCGAGATTACTTATGAGTGTGTTGAGTAGTGAAGAGTGCTGATAGTTGAGGGAGCTAGATCACCAAGCACTTTGAGCAACCAGATCATTAACACAACCTCATCCCCTTTTAATAGTATTGGCTTTTCCTATGGACTCAATGTGATCTTGGATCACTAAACCAAAAATGGAGTCTTGAGCTTTTGCCAATGCTTGCCTTAGCATTTGAGGGGTCCACTTCTTCAGTCATCTTGCCATACCAATGTGATTGGATTTCCTGAAACATACTTGATAAAAGCATTAGTCCAACCACAAAGTATGTTGTCATTAATTACCAAAACCACCCAGGGAGCAAATGTGCTTTCAGTTGTTCATGTCATCGGTAGGGGTACTTGTCGATCTTGCCGGTCTCGGTCTCGCGTAGTCGTACACGGGTCGTCGTGGTACTTGGTCGTGGCACTTGACGCGTCGTCTTGGAACTTGTCGATCTTGCCGGTCTTCATGAACCGAAACGAAGCAACACAAGAGCAAACATAAACGGCAGCATGGGGAGACGAGGCCATGGCAGTGGTATGGCGAGGAGGAAGACCTGCGCGGCGGCGCTGGAGCAGAGGCGAGGCCGCTGGAGAAACTCCAAGGCGAGGAAGATGGAGGGCTCGCGGCGGCCAGAGGAGGCAGGGCGCGCTGGAGCTGCGGGCCAGGCGAGGACGGGCGACCGGGGCGGCGCCGGCACAGGGCTTTACTGGAGGACCGGAGGGAGGCGCACAGGGAACGAGGCCCCCGACCACGGGCGCTGGAGGACGGGGCGCGCTGGCTGCGGCCTTGGCGCTTGGCGGAGGGAGGAGGTGCGGCCTGGGCGCGCAGGGAGACGAGGAAGAGGCCGTCGGCCGAAGGCGAGGCGACGCGTGAAGGCGCTGCTGGAGGGAGACGGACGGCATGGAGGGGCGCGGCAGCCAGGCGAGGCGAGGACGGGACCGGAGGGAGGCGGGCTCGGACGAACGGTGCTGGGGCTCGAACGAGGAGGGAGTTAGCGAGGGGAGGAGTGGATCGGGAGATGGGGATCGAGCGATGGAATCGGGGCAGAGGGGACGAGCGGTCGGTGGGAGAGTGCGGCGCAGAGGGGGAAAGGAGCGAGGGGGTGAGGAGCGATGCTGCTAGCTAGGGTTCGGGGAGAGCGGAGGGAGGCCTGGGCCTTGGGCCAGGAGGAGAGGGAGGCTGAAGGGAATTGGTGGAGGCCTGGCCATGGGGAGGAAATTGAGCCAGATGGGCTGCTCCTTATTAATCTCTTTAGCAGAAATAAAATTAGAGAGAGTCCAAAAAAATAAGAAAGGAGGCCAAGAACAGAAAAATAAATGATGGAACATTTTGTAAGGCTTCAATGAATATTACCAACCCAACAAAAATGGTTCCAACAAAATAGGGAAGTGCAAACCAAAATATTTAGCTTGCAATAAAGGAGTTTGAGAGGAGTCCGGACTTTAGGAGGAGTCTCGACAAAAGGGAAAAGGATAGAAGAGACGGTTTGGCGGTGAAACTTGAAGCGAAAGAGGTCTGAAGAATAAATGCGAGTGTGTTACGTTGATCCCAAACAATTGGAATATTTAATATAGCTCCCTAAATATTGGGGGGATATATTATAAAGAGAAGTCATCCTTCCCTCGATTTAAATGGACCGAAGGTCCACACGATTTATTTAGTTGAGAAGAAAAGATGAATGACATGATGGCATGATGACATGATGCAATGCAAAATAAATAACACAAGCACAAAAGAAACACAAGGGGAAACCCGGAACATCTGGAATCTTCTGTAATCTTCTGCGACGTCGGTCTTCGGGCGTCACAACTCTCCCACACTAACAGAGGATCTCGACCCGAGATCTTAGAGATAGCACCGGATAAAAACGGAAGAGGAAGAGGTAAAACAAAATTGCTTCTTTGACAAACGAGTGAAACCAAAGAACCTTGGGAGGTTAAACAATCTTGAAAGAAGAATACAACGGAGATGAACGACGTTAGGAGCACTCCGGTAAAAGGAGGAACAATGAACATTATGAGAACCTTGTAGGTTGAAAGACATGAAACAAGTGCTTACGAACCAAAAGAATTAGAAACTGCACCGGTATAGCCAAGGAATAAGAATGACAGAATTTGGAACAGCACTCCGACTGAAAATGGAAGGAATTAACAAGAACTTGAGGAGATGGAATGATACTTGATGAAAACAACAACACACAGCCTCCGGAACAATTAAAAGAATGGCAAAAGGGGTAAGAAAGATTTCAGATAGCACTCCGGTTAAAAAGATATGCAAAACTTGATAAGATGAGAGAACTAGAATGAAGAGTACAACACTCCGGTTAAGTGATAAGCAAGGGAAAGAACATGATCTCGATAAAACGATATGATGGTTTGGAGAGAGCAACATCACAATGCCTCTGGAATGAAAGAATAGTATATAAATCAACGAAAGAAATGAATGGAGAAGAAAAATGACAACTTCTCCCACAAATGAATATGAAAAATCATCCTTACGAAGAAGGGATGAACGGAGTTGTTGGAAAAAAAATCAACAACGAAAACGAATAAGCTTGATGTGGGCTTATGGAAAAACATCTCAAAATTAAGAGGTGACAACCAGCCACTGACGGAAACATTTGATAGGATTGAGATCAACAAGGAGATGAAAAACTCTTTCACCGAGAGGATAATTAAGAACTTGGGTCATTTATAAGCACCACAATAGCAACAATCCTTAGGGAAAACTTTTAGGTGAAATACAACCCAAGATAACTCCAACGAATAATTGAAGGGTTGAAAAGATCTCCTGAACAAGGAAAATGATGGTTTTAAATATCTCCTTCTTGATAACTCGTGAATCATAATTCATGAAGGAATTGACAAGAATGACATAACACCATCTAAAAAGACAAGGTAGAAAGGATTGCACTTGTAAAGCATGATGAAGAATGCTTGAGCTCCAACAAGAATCTTTATGAAAACTTCGAGTATGAATTAAATCATGATGAACCTCCATGAAGAACTCCGGTAATGAAAGCATGAGAAGTGAAAGATGAAAGAATAAGATTCAAGGCCTGCGATGAATTAGATGGAGGTTTGGAATGGTATCATAGAAATAACTTGGAGCTCCGGAAAACAAGATGAACAACTTGAAACCTAGAATTTATTCCTCATGAATAAACTCTAACAAAGGGATTAATCCACTTGGATGAAATAAGAATAAGAATTATGTTATGCATATCCTTCATCAATTTAAATTGACGACAAACAATGGATTTGGCATACTACTTATTCTCGTTGCAAGGAATTAAAGAAAGATCTCGCACAAACTTGGGTAAATCTTCAACAAAGCACCGGTAGGATTATGAAAAGAACGAGTGAATTAAAACGATAACAAGGAAGAGTAAAGTTGAAAGAACCACCGTTAAAAAAATATGGAGACGAACGAAGAGACATCAATGAAGAATAGTTGGAGGACGAAGTTGAAAACTGAGAACGGCGAAATGTTCTGAATGATGACCTTCGGAGGATCACAAAGGAACGAATTCATGAAATGCTTCGGATGGGTATAAAAAGAATTCCTCACAGTCTAAACAATAATGAGGATGGCATGAAGCTAGAACCACGAATCTTCAAGAGAACGGCCAAGATTTAAGAGAAACACTTCTCCGGTCTCCTAATGCTGAAAATGACAACGAGAACCACCTTGTAGAATTGCGAGATGCTCCGGAATGAAGAATTAAAAAGGTTGAACCAATGATGAAAAAGAATTTGAAAGCGGTCGTGGAGAAGGACTGTGACTGATGGGATTCATACTTACGTCACACTTTGAAAAGAATTTGAGTATAACTCCAGAAAATTAGAAGAGTCAGGTAAGATCTTGGAAAAAGACCTGTGGGTTAGGGCCCACTCAAAGAAATCACCGTTGGAAAAGATTGCTTAAGAGATATTGCACCGGTTAAATTAAATGGCTTGAGTAAGATGACAATGCTCAAAATAATTTGAACGGATTAAGAATGGAATTATGAATCTTCAGCACTCCGGATATGAATAGCAAGAGGAGAATGATTAATTGGTGCACCGGAATAAGAAAGCATTGTGAAATGAGGAAAAGGATAAGATCAACACCGAAATCTTGAATTACATCCACCGGCAGAATTTGAGAACAAAAGAATGATGAACTTGAAGCTCTTGAGCAACTTCACGATAAATCACCGGATAAGAACATTGAAGGAAAAGAATGAAGAAACATCACATGAATAAAAAGGACACTTGATTAAGAATTCCAGCTCCATAAAGAAAAAGGGAGGGATGGTGGGGAAAAACAAAGACGACTTGGGTTGAATGAAACAGACAATCGTCAGATTTCTGAACGGCGTCTGTATGGAATAACTTGAAGAGAAGGCACACCGGTTGAAAAGGATTAACATGAAGATCTTGATTATCAAAAATAATTAGCACTCCCATAGAAATATAAGAATACCGATTAGGAAAGGTATGGAATCAACATTTGACATCGAAGCAACTCGAATACCAGAATCAAAACAAAACAAAGGATAGATATGTTGCAACCTAATCTTCACAATATCATTCGAACAGAGAATTGAACGAATGAATTCCGTAGGTACATCAACTTGTCGAGAAGCCACTTGGAAGAACAAAAGGTAAATAAAAAGGAACAAGGAACAGATAGAACAAATACAAGATAGAAGCTTCATTCCACATATTCGTGCTGAAAGCTCATGGAACGTGTTACAAAAGGGTTTTGCAATCCCCGGATCAGCATAGCCAAGGACCCTTTAAGATGCAACTCCCGATCGGAACAAGCCCATAAACCACTTCACTCAATGTAGAACCCCGAACTTCATATCGTGCATCCGTTGGAAGAATGCCTAGAACTACTAGATGAACCCACCTATTAATTTCCGAAAGTTCCCAGTTATGCAATCAGGTGTTGGGGATATAGGGGAAGCACCGCGCACTCAACTCTAATCCTACATCCAGCTGTATCCATCCTTCAACACATAACCAGTTATCTCCGGAAACCGTTTACCTCGGACCTTCGAAACGCATGCACTATACAAGCTATGGCAATACTCCCGAACTACCTCCCCAGTAATGGGTGATGTCGGGGTTATCTTGCCACTAACCGCATAGGAGAGTTTCGATGTCGGCCGTCTTAAGTATTCTAGAACTGCCGCGATATATTTGTGATGACAACACCTCGGAGCTCATCTCCCCGGGACACTGCCACAACCCCTAATGACAGGAGGCATCGAGAATAATGTTCTCGTCACAAAGACATCGGAACAATCCAAACAATACTCGCGAGATCCTAAAAAAAAATTTAGTGCAATTTTTGAAAGTAGAAGAGGCAAGAGTAATCGTCAGGAGTCCTCACCAGAATGAAAGGGGATGAGGAGCCAAGAAATCCTACTCTCCGATATATATATAGGACTCAAAACATTTTCAAGTGTGTGCCTAGACTCAACCGTCAACGATTCGATCAATCAGTGGGGGCTTCTAGGTCGGAGAAGGCTCTGATACCAACTTGTAATGCCCAGGATGGGAATATACCTCCTACGTGTCGAGGCACGACTTAAAGGTATAAGCCCATTCTGGAATGATCTCAAGTTTGGTATCTTTGCACGACTCATGTAAAAATAGGGATGAAATTGCAAAAGGAGATAGTTGGCTTACACTCGCCACTTCACACAATACATTACATAAGCAAAACATCATTCAAAACATCACAACCCGACTACGGGCGAAGATCCAAAAGAAAGATACCAAAACATAACGTTAAACCACAGGTCTAGATCGAATCCTAGTAGAAACCACTACTGATCGTCGAAACGTCACAAGCATACGGCCACTCTCTTCATCGAGCTCCCAGTGAAGTACTTGAACCAGCTCCTGCATCTTCTCGGCTGAACCTGCATCTGGTGTTGTAGTATCTGTGAGCCACGAGGACTCAGCAATCCCATAACCATGGGTATCAAGACTAGCAAAGCTTTATGGGTAGGAAGAGGTAAAGTGGTGAGGTTGCAGCAACGACTAAGCATAATATGGTGGCAAACTTACGAGTACAAGAATAAGATGAGCATCTACGCAAACGGTCGCAACTAGTAGTGATCGCTAAAGATCCTGAACTACATACGAGTCAAACATAACCCCACCGTGTTCTCTTCTCAAAGTGAAAAGAGACAGTCACGGTTACTCACACAGTTGTGTGTTTTACTTCGGATCCTCTGTCAAGTTTTCTACAACCGGACATTAACAAATTCCAATCTGCCACATAACCGCGGGCACGGCTTTCGAAAGATCATAACCCTGCAGGGGTGTCCCAACTTAGCCCATCACAAGCTCTCACGATTAGCTGAAGTGATAAATATAATATCATCACTCCTTATCTTAGGGAGAACAGATCAGGCTCGGCATCCCGGTGCACAAGACATTTCGACAATGGTAAAACAAGTCCAGCAAGACCTCCCGGCGTGCCGACACCCTGATAGTAGCCGCGCGTATCTCGTCTCAGGCCATGTCCGGATGAGCAATACGTACAGCAACCGAAGACCCCAGATAACTGGGTGGCACCGCAAGTGGCTCTAGTTTGGGACCAACACCATCAGCACTGGCCCCCCTGTTATGTAGAATTAAGAACCCGGGGACATGACCCCCTATGCAATTAATTAAATAATTAAGTTGTTATTATGAGCAAATTAAAACCAATGTTGGGCCTTGCTGGAGGAGTTTTATTCAAAGTCGAACTGTCAAGGGGTCCCCATCCACCCATCGTGTAAGGAACGCAAAATCAAGGAACATAATGCCGGTTTATCGGCGCCTAAGGTGGCATGAGTGGAACAAAACACCGAGAAAAAGGCCAAGCCTTCCACCCATGCCCAGTATATAGGTGTGTTAATAGTAATTATAGATATTGATATGTCCAACAAAAAGTTCCCTCTTGGAACGATCTTCATCTTCACCTGCAACTAACAACGCTATAAGAGGGGCTGAGCAAGCGGTTAACATGCCAAACAGAGGTTTTGCTAGGAAGGTTTCAAAGGTTAGAGGTTTCATGGCAACAAGGAGAGGCTGACATAAAAGATTGGTAGTGCGACATGTAACGATAGTATCGAGACAACTAAGCATGGCAATAGTAGTAAAGGTATCCAAGGGTATGATCATCTTGCCTGGGATTCCACAAGGAAGAAGAACGGATCTATGAAGTAGACGGAGCAACATAGTCGAGCGGATCCTCACAACTCCGGAACGAAACCGAAGCTAACAAGAGACGCAACCGGAAAGAAGAAAACAACACGGTGAACACACAAGCATAAACATGGCATACGATGCACATCCAAGTATGATGCATGTCCGGTTTAAATATGCATGCCATGGCAAGGTGCACAAACAAAACTACAAGTTAAGTGGAGCTCAATATGCAACGAGTTGCATATTGACGAAACACCATGTGTTATTTATTTAGTTGACTCTCGTTTACTTACAAGACAAGATTAAATGTTTGTTAACATGGCAAGAAAGTGAAGCAAAACAAACTACCTATTTAGACATTTTAAATGAGGCCGGAAAAACAACAACAACAATTCCGGAAAATCCCCATGAGCATGTTTAGAAAATTTTTAAGCAAACAACAAGTCACACATTTAATGTTGTTAACATGATGCGGATGACATGATCAAGTTTATGCAATTTTTTTATTAAAGTTAACATGAAGAGATATGAAGTATTGTCACCGTGGTGGAAGAAAAGGGTGCCACGGCAACGATCCGAAAATGATGCAACGGCAACATCTCGGTTCCGGTAACTCGTTGAGAGACCGATGCAAAAGATGACAGAGAGCGTGAGCGAGACGAACGGGATGAAAGGTGGGGTGATCCCGTCACCGGGTTCCCACGAGTCGGCGGCGAGGCAACCGAGGAGCATGACAAAAGGACGAAATGGGCATGGTGCACACAAGGGAAACATCTCATACAACACAAGCATTCCACGGGTCATATTCTCGGGGTTATACCTTCGGAGCGTTCGGTCTCGGAGGGGGTTCGAGTCGTAGTGGAAGTAGCCGTTCTCGCAACTCGTAGAGGAAGTAGGCGAACACGTTTCCGAAGAGGTACTCGCCGGCGGGGTACTTGTCGAGTCATCGTTGACGTAGGGGTACACGTTTGTAGAGGTACTTGCGGTCTCGGCGACGGTAGTTGTTCACGTTCGTAGAGGTACTCGTTCTGTTCGTAGATGTACTTGGCGCATCCATCGTATTCCGGGGCGACGGTAGTGGTACTTGTTCATGAAGTCGTTCTCGTTCATAGTTGTTCATGTCATCGGTAGGGGTACTTGTCGATCTTGCCAGTCTCGGTCTCGCGTAGTCATACACGGGTCGTCGTGGTACTTGGTCGTGGTACTTGACGCGTCGTCTTGGAACTTGTCGATCTTGCCAGTCTTCATGAACCGAAACGAAGCAACACAAGAGCAAACATAAACGGCAGCACGGGGCGACGAGGCCATGGCAGCGGTATGGCGAGGAGGAAGACCTGCGCGGCGGCGCTGGAGCAGAGGCGAGGCCGCTGGAGAAGCTCCAAGGCGAGGAAGATGGAGGGCTCGCGGCGGCCAGAGGAGGAAGGGCGCGCTGGAGCTGCGGGCCAGGCGAGGACGGGCGACCGTGCCGGGGCCGGCGCAGGGCTTTGCTGGAGGACCGGAGGGAGGCGCACAGGGAACGAGGCCCCCGAGCACGGGCGCTGGAGGACGGGGCGCGCTGGCTGCGGCCTTGGCGCTTGGCGGAGGGAGGAGGTGCGGCCTGGGCGTGCAGGGAGACGAGGAAGAGGCCGTCGGCCGAAGGCGAGGCGACGCGCGAAGGCGCTGCTGGAGGGAGACGGACGGCGTGGAGGGGCGCGGCAGCCAGGCGGGGCTCCAAGGCGAGGCGAGGACGGGACCGGAGGGAGGCGGGCTCGGACGAACGACGCTGGGGCTCGAACGAGGAGGGAGTTAGCGAGGGGAGGAGTGGATCGGGAGATGGGGATCAAGCGATGGAATCGGGGCAGAGGGGACGAGCGGTCGGTGGGAGAGTGCGGCGCAGAGGGGGAAAGGAGCGAGGGGGGTGAGGAGCGATGCTGCTAGCTAGGGTTCGGGGAGAGCGGAGGGAGGCCTGGGCCTTGGGCCAGGAGGAGAGGGAGGTTGAAGGGAATTGGTGGAGGCCTGGCCGCGGGGAGTAAATTGAGCCAGATGGGCTGCTCCTTATTAATCTCTTTTGCAGAAATAAAATTAGAGAGAGTCCAAAAAAATCAGAAAGGAGGCCAAGAACAGAAAAATAAATGATGGAACATTTTTGTAAGGCTTCAATGAATATTACCAACCCAACAAAAATGGTTCCAACAAAATAGGGAAGTGCAAACCAAAATATTTAGCTTGCAATAAAGGAGTTTGAGAGGAGTCCAGACTTTAGGAGGAGTCTCGACAAAAGGGAAAAGGATAGAAGAGACGGTTTGGCGGTGAAACTTGAAGCAAAAGAGGTCTGAAGAATAAATGCGAGTGTGTTACGGTGATCCCAAACAATTGGAATATTTAATATAGCTCCCTAAATATTGGGAGGATATGTTATAAAGAGAAGTCATCCTTCCCTTGATTTAAATGGACCGAAGGTCCACACGATTTATTTAGTTGAGAAGAAAAGATGAATGACATGATGGCATGATGACATGATGCAATGCAAAATAAATAACACAAGCACAAAAGAAACACAAGGGGAAACCCGGAACATCTGGAATCTTCTGGAATCTTCTGGGACGTCGGTCTTCGGGCGTCACAACTTGACTGAAGCTAGATCCTATTTTCTGAACCCAAGATCAAGTAAACAGTAGAAGCCACTCATAAATTATTTGACTAAGAATTGTTCATGGTATCCCCTAGTCCAAGGTTGTACCATCCTAAAAGATTTGATTGTTGCAGCCGAACTCAAAATACAATTAGTGCCTGCATATAGCACCTCTGCTTCTCTTGCTCCCATACATGTCATGGATAGCTCTCCATTGTACTGTATTGACACAAAATAATGAACATTCGATTAGCTTGAATCAAAATAATGAACAAGCAGATCTTGCTGCTTCAGATAAATAATGAACAAGCAGATCTTGGTGCTTTAGATTAATCTGTTCAGAACACACTAAAGGTATCACACAAAAGTATCAATAGTCGGCAAATTTAGTATTGTGCTAATCATATCGAATCAGGAAGAAGATCACAAAACAAAATTCACAACTAATTTTAGTGAACAAGAGAATCTTCGCCTGAGAAGGAAGTAAGAAAATGGGATTAGTTCACCTTTGATCTATAATAGCACATTTTGGAATACCCAATTTCTTCTTCAACTAGGCAAGTATCCAGGACTAAAATATTCCCAGCTCATTGGTGGGCGACCTTACTGAAGCTCCTACATATAGGAAAAGGATGATTTCAGGATGGGAAATGACAACAATAGCTATCAGGCAAAGCTCACTGTATGATGTTGGTGCCATTTGCAGATTTGATACAACAGTTCTAGTGATAAACAAAAGATGTAGCACTATATAAAATTGGGTAAGTGTATACTCAAATGCTTCCCTACATGAAAACAAAAGCCGGCAAAGCACACATTTTAGTGAACATGTTTCAGCTTTATTTTCTTATTCGCATTCGGAAAGGTTCAAAGAGAACATAAGCAAACCTAATAATAACCTCACAATCAAACAAAATATACACAATTTCATATATTTTTGGTTTCTTCATACTTTTATTCACCTCATGGATTCTTATAAATCTAAAATCATCTAGTTATGATTGTCTGGAACTAATTTTTTTAAGAATGAAATCACATGGCTTATATAGACCACTCCTTCCCTGCCAGCCCTCTAGGATTTTCAACAAATACCTTGTAGGCGTACAAAACCAAATTCTGCACAAGCAAAGACTATAAGTTCTGGAAGCAGGGCACCGGGAAGAGAGAAAAAAAATCAAGAAGGGGTGAGGTTAATCTCTTTACTTGTAAATGATGTAGTCGTCCTGTCCTTTGAATAAAGAAGATTTAACTGTCAAAAAAATATGGTGGACAGTTTGCCATAATAGAATCTGCACTTCTATTAAGATAAAAATAAATAGTCAAGCAGACAGTTAATCTGATGATGGAGTAAGAACATCATCAGCCAAAGTAAGATTTCAGAGGATGTTCTGAAGATGAATAACAGGGTACCCACTACAGAAAATTTCAGAGGATGCTATAGAGGATGTTCTGAAGATGAACATCAGGGTACCCACTACAGAAAATTTCAGAGGATGCTATAGACGATGTTCAGCCTGAAGATGAGAGGTTCACGTGGAAACGTGCGGTGTAGTGGCTCTCCTCCTCATCTGCAGCAACGCCGCAACCCTCGTCGCTCTCCTCCATCGCAGCGCCGCCCCTCCTCGTTCTCCTCCGCAATGGCCTTGGGCTGCCTCGCTTTCACTATGGGCGCCACTTTCCTTCCTCTCCCCTGCGTGGCAGCTCGCCTTCCTCTCCTCCGCCATATCGACTACCGCCCGCCACCCTCTTATTTGCGGTGCAGTGCGGGAGATGACCTTCTCCGCTCCTCCCTTGTCTACTCCTTTCCCTTGTCACTGCCCCTACTCTACAGCTCCACCCCATCACGGCGCTGACGACCACACCTTGCTAGGTTGTGCTCGTCGTTCCGCGGCTTCCTCGGGACGAGAGCTTGCGGTGCCACTCACCTTCCTTTGGTGGCCAGAGCCGGAGGAGCGATAGGGCGGGGGCGATGGCGGCGACGGTAATCCTAGTTGGGGAGAGAGGAGGTTGCGTGTGGAAGAGAGAAATTTCTGGGAGAGGAGGAGGCGTGTGCGTTGGGACAGGAGGAGAGGAGAGGGCTTTCTTCGCGACGAAGCGAACGACGCAGCTTTCCAACGTGGACTCAACTCATTTGTCTCGTTGCTTGCCGACGTGTAATGCGCAAGCGATCGGCCTTGATGCGTAGCTTATTGCTATTAATTACTGGAGACAAATCTTGATTGAAACAACAATGGAAGTGGAGGTGCTATGTGGGAGCCTTTGCTGCTGCCGCCATGGATCTGGAGCTCGGGGGATAGGGGAGCCACTTCTTCCCATCTACTGTACCTCACCCCGGCCGCCGAGGCACGACACCATCGACCCAACACCGGTGGCGTGCTCGCAGCCGCTTCCCTTCTTAGTCACCGGACCATCAGCTAGCCAATGATGTGTTCTTCCTCGCACCCTTCTAGCAGTCACTTTGACCAGATCGATCCGCCGCCTCCCGCGCATCGTTGATTCGGAAAGAGGGCCCTGTGGTTCTATCTATCAAGATCCATCAGTTGACACAACTGGCGGGAAACGACGGTAATATTTTTTGATCATTCTGTGAATAAACTTGAACATTGTTGTAGAATAACCAGCCATTAAACATGATATTATTATATACTGACATTGATATGAATTTTCACCAAACGTTCTTGTTATTGTGAGCAGAAAAGATTTTCTAGTTCTATATGTTATCGAATTGGACAAGGTGTGTAGATGTATGTGTAGGTTTTGAACCATTGTGATTTTGGGCTGTGCTCACTATGTATCAGTATTAAAATTAGATTCCTAAACCGTTTAACGTAATAGCCTTTCCAGTGTCGCTTTCGTGTACCGCATGTTCTAATTAGAAGCTAAGGTTGTGTTTGGTTTCCTGGGTGGCATGTAGCTCGCACCCGACATTACAATGTGATAAAGATAGCTCCGATTGTGCTACATAATTCATGGTATAAAATGTCCAGCTAATTACTTTCAAAAAAAGAAGCAGAAATAGAAAACACAATTTTAAAATATTAGAAGGTTTCAGTGTTTAAATTCAAATAAACAGTTTAGGGAACCTTCTCCATATATTGGTTGGAGGCAGCAGTTCATATAATTTTCTCACAACCAAAAAAGCATGATCAGTTATGTCAAATCATAAAAATCAATTGAACTATTGATAGAGACAAATGAAACATTAGTTTTTGTCGCCACCACGTTGAGCCATTTAATCAAGGTGGTCTACTAACATGCGCATTCAGGAAATAATGTTAAAAGCCAATAGCAAAAAAAGAGTTGAAACTTCTAGCCACCTGAAATCTCTCAGTTTGTAGGGCAAGTATATGACAACCTACACATCCCAGCAAGATTGCATTAGTAGTGGCCATCCACTCAGGCTGATCTCCCTTTGCTTTGGTCTGCTGCTATAACCTCTCTTGGCTAAACCCATATTCGGGATGGGCTATTGAAATCGGAAGTCCTTCTTGAAGCACAAAGGTCTTTACATGAAAATGTACGGCGTGTTGAAGATGCCCCCGTTGATCTTTCTTATCAATCTGCATCAACTCATGCAGTCTTCTCAGGCCCTAAATTCTCAAATGTTGTCTTCTGATGAGGCAATTTGTGGACCAGCAGGATTTTGGTATTTTATATACAGAAGTATCTATCTTGACCAGTATATATCATCTGAGTTTGCCTTGCTCATAAGAAATCTAGATTAACAGAATAGCTATATTGATGACAATACATTATATACTTCCGTATTAGTTGTGACGCCCGAAGACCGACGTCCCAGAATATTCCAAAAGATTCCAGATGTCCCGGGTTCTCCCGTGTGTTTCATTTGTGCTTGTGTTATTTATTTATTTTTGCATTGCATCATGTCATCATGCCATCATGTCATATTTATTTTTGCATCTCAACTTAAATAAATCGTGTTGACCTTCGTGAAGGAAATATGCCCTACAGGCAATAATAACGTTGTTATTTGTATTTCCTTATATCATGATAAATGTCTTTTATTCATGCTAGAATTGTATTAACCGGAAACTTAGTACATGTGTGGATACATAGACAAAACAGTATGTCCCTAGTATGCCTCTACTAGACTAGCTCATTGATCAAAGATGGTTATGTTTCCTAGCCATAGACATGAGTTGTCATTTGATCAACGGGATCACATCATTAGGAGAATGATGTGATGGACAAGACCCATCCGTTAGCATAGCACTATGATCGTTTAGTTTAACTGCTATTGCTTTCTTCATGACTTATACATGTTCCTATGACTATGAGATTATGCAACTCCCGAATACCGTAGGAACACCTTGTGTGCTATCAAACGTCACAACGTAACTGGGTGATCATAAAGATGCTCTACAGGTGTCTCCGAAAGTATTCGTGGTGTTGGCATAGATCAAGATTACGATTTGTCACTCCGAGTGTCGGAGAGGTATCTCTGGGCCCTCTCGGTAACACACATCACAATAAGCCTTGCAAGCAAAAGACTAATGAGTTAGTCACGAGATGATGTGCTACGGAACGAGTAAAGAGACTTGCCAGTAACGAGATTGAACTAGGTATAGAGATACCGACGATCGAATCTCGGGCAAGTAACATACCGTTTGACAAAAGGAACAACGTATGTTGTTATGCGGTTCTGACCGATAAAAGATCTTCGTAGAATATGTAGGAGCCAATATGAACATCCAGGTTCCGCTATTGGTTATTGACCGGAGATGAGTCTCGGTCATGTCTACATAGTTCTCGAACCCGTAGGGTCCGCACGCTTAACGTTTGATGACGATCGGTATTATGAGTTTATGAGTATTGATGTACCGAAGGTAGTTCGGAGTCCCGGATGAGATCACGGACATGACGAGGAGTCTCGGAGTGTCCGAGACATAAAGATTGATATATTGGACGGCTATATTCGGACACCGAAAGTGTTCCGGAAAAGTTTCGGATTTATCGGGAATGCCGGAGGGGGTTATCGGAACCCCCTACGAGAGGGGATGGTCCATAGTGGGCCTAAAGGGAAAGAGAGAGGCAGCCCATAGGGCTGGCCGGCGCCCCCACCTAGGGTTCCTAGTTGGACTAGGATTGGGGGGGGGGGGGCGCCACCTCTCCTATTCCTTTCCCTCTTCCTTCTTTTGGTGAATCCTACTAGGAATAGGATTGCAATCCTATTCCTAGTAGGAGTCCACTCCCTAGCCGCACCAGGAAGGGCCGGCCGGCCTCCCTCCCTTGCTCCTTTATATACGGGGGCAGGGGGGCACCCAAAGACACACAAGTTGAATTGTTTTAGCCGTGTGCGGTGCCCTCCTCCACAGAATCACACCTCGCTCATACCGTCGCGGAGCTTAGGCGAAGCCCTGCGCCGGTGAACACATCATATCCGTCACCACACCGTCGTGCTGACGAAACTCTCCCGTGAAGCTCAACTGGATCAAGAGCTCGTGGGACGTCATCAAGCTGAACGTGTGCTGAACGCGGAGGTGCCGTACGTTCGGTGCTTGATCGGTTGGATCGCGAAGAAGTTCGACAACATCAACCGCGTCACTTGACGCTTCCGCTCCTGGTCTACGAGGGTACGTAGACACACTCTTCCCTCTCGTTGCTATACATCTGGTAGATAGATCTTGCGTGATCGTAGGAAAAATTTAAAATACTACGTTCCCCAACAGTGGCATCAGAGCCAGGTCTATGCGTAGATGATATGCACGAGTAGAACACAATGAGTTGTGGGCGATACTAGTCATACTGCTTACCAGCATGTCATACTTTGCTTCGGCGGTATTGTGAGATGAAGCGGCCCGGACCGACATTACGCGTACGCTTACGCGAGACTGGTTTCACCGTTACGAGCACTCGTTGCTTAAAGGTGACTGGCGGGTGTCTGTCTCTCTCACTTTAGCTGAATCAAGTGTGGCTACGCCCGGTCCTTGTGAAGGTTAAAACAGCACATACTTGACGAAACATCGTTGTGGTTTTGTATGCGTAGGTAAGAACGGTTCTTGCTAAGCCCGTAGCAGCCACGTAAAACTTGCAACAACAAAGTAGAGGACGTCTAACTTGTTTTTGCAGGGCATGTTGTGATGTGATATGGTCAAGACATGATGAGTTATACGGTTTTGTATGAGATGATCATGTTTTGTAAAGTTATCGGCAACTGGAAGGAGCCATATGGTTGTCGCTTTATTGTATGAAATGCAATCGCCATGTAATTGCTTTACTTTATCACTAAGCGGTAGCGATAGTTGAGGAAGCAATAGTTGGCGAGACGACAACGATGCTACGATGGAGATCAAGGTGTCGCGCCGGTGACGAAGGTGATCATAACGGTGCTTTGGAGATGGAGATCAAAAGCACAAGATGATGATGGCCATATCAGGTCACATATTTTGATTGCATGTGATGTTTATCTTATTATGCTTCTTATTTTGCTTAGATCGACGGTAGCATTATAAGATGATCCCTTACTAAATTTCAAGGTATAAGTGTTCTCCCTGAGTAAGCACCGTTGCGAAAGTTCGTCGTGCCGAGACACCACGTGATGATCGGGTGTGATAGGCTCTACGTTCAAATACAACGGGTGTAAGACAGTTTTGCACACGCAGAATACTCGGGTTAAACTTGACGAGCCTAGCATATGTAGATATGGCCTCGGAACACTGGAGACCGAAAGGTCGAGCGTGAATCATATAGTAGATATGATCAACATAAGATGTTCACCATTGAAAACTACTCCATCTCACGTGATGATCGGACATGGTTTAGTTGATTTGGATCACGTGATCATTTAGATAACCGGAGGGATGTCTATCTAAGTGGGAGTTCTTAAGTAATATGATTAATTGAACTTTAATTTATCATGAACTTAGTCCTGGTAGTATTAGCATATCTATGTTGTAGATCAATAGCTCGCGATGTTGCTCCACGTTTATTTTTTATATGTTCCTAGAGAAAACCAAGTTGAAAGATGTTAGTAGCAATAATGCGGAATTGTTCCGTGATCTGAGGATTATCCTCATTGCTGCACAGAAGAATTATGTCCTTGATGCACCGCTAGGTGACAGACCTATTGCAGGAGCAGATGTAGATGTTATGAACGTTTTGACAAAAGCTCGATATGATGACTACTTGATAGTTTAGTGCACCATACTTTACGGCTTATAACCGGGACTTCAAAAACGTTTTGAACGCCACGGAGCATATGAGATGTTCCAAGAGTTGAAATTAGTATTTCATACTCATGCCCGTGTCTAGAGGTATAAGACCTCTGACAGTACTTTGCCTACAAGATGGAGGAGAATAGCTCAACCAATGAGCATGTGCTCAGATTGTCTGGGTAGTACAATTGCTTGAATCAAGTGGGAGTTAATCTTCCAGATAAGATAGTAATTGACAAAGTTCTCTAGTCACCATCACCAAGTTAGTAGAACTTCATGATGAACTATAATATGCAAGGGATGACGAAAGTAATTCCCGAGACTCTTCGTGATGCTGAAATCGCCGAAGGTAGAAATCAAGAAAGAGCATCAAGTGTTGATGGTTAAACAGACCACTTGTTTCAAGTAAAGGGCAAAGGGATAGAAGGGGAACTTCAAGAATAATGACAAGCAAGTTGTCACTCCCATGAAGAAACCCAAAGCTAAACTCAAGCCTGAAACTAAGTGCTTCTACTGCAAAGGAAAGGGTCACTAGAAGTGGAACTGCCCTAGATACTTGGTGGATAAGAAGGATGGCAAAGTGAACAAAGGTATATTTGATATGCAGATTATTGATGTGTACTTTACTAGTGTTCATAGCAACCCCTGGGTATTTGATACTGATTCAGTTGCTAAAGTTAGTAACTCGAAACGAGAGTTGCGGAATGAACAGAGACTAGTTAAAGGTGAAGTGACGATGTGTGTTGGAAGTGGTTCCAAGATTGATATGATCATCATCGCACACTCCCTATACTTTCGGGATTAGTGTAGAACCTAAATAAATGTTATTTGGCATTTGCGTTAAGCATGAATATGATTTGATCATGTTTGTTGCAGTACGGTTATTCATTTAAAGTCATAGAATAATTGTTATTCTGTTTACATGAATAAAGCCTTCAATGGTCATACACCCAATGGAAATAGTTTGTTGGATCCCGATCGTAGTGATACACATATTCATAATATTGAAGTCAAAAGATGCAAAGTTTATAATGATAGTGCAACTTATTTGTGGCACTGCCGTTTAGGTCATATTGGTGTAAAACGCATGAAGAAACTCCATAATGATGGACTTTTGGAATCACTTGATTATGAATCACTTGGTGCTTGCGAACCATGCCTCATGGGCAAGATGACTAAAACTCCGTTCTCCGGAACTATGGAGCGAGCAACAGATTTGTTGGAAATCATACATACTGATGTATGTGGGCCAATGAGTGTTGAAGCTCACGGCAGGTATCGTTATTTTCTGACCTTCACTGATGATTTAAGCAGATATGGGTATATCTACTTAATGAAGCACAAGTCTGAAACATTTGAAAAGTTCAAAGAATTTCAGAGTGAAGTAGAGAATCATCGTAACAAGAAAATAAAGTTTCTACGATCTGATCGTGGAGGAGAATATTTGAGTTACGAGTTTGGTCTTCATTTGAAACAATGTGGAATAGTTTCACAACTCACGCCACCCGGAACACCACAGCGTAATGGTGTGTCTGAACGTCGTAACCGTACTTTATTGGATATGGTACGATCTATGATGTCTCTTACCGATTTACCACTATCGTTTTGGGGTTATGCTTTAGAGACAGCTGCATTCACGTTAAATAGGGCACCATCTAAATCCGTTGATACGACACCTTATGAACTATGGTTTGGCAAGAAACCAAAGTTGTCGTTTCTTAAAGTTTGGGGCTGTGATGCTTATGTGAAAAAACTTCAACCTGATAAGCTCGAACCCAAGTCGGAGAAATGTGTCTTCATAGGATACCCAAAAGAGACTGTTGGGTACACCTTCTATCACAGATCCGAAGGCAAGATATTCGTTGCTAAGAATGGATCCTTTCTAGAGAAAGAGTTTCTCTCGAAAGAAGTGAGTGGGAGGAAAGTAGAACTTGATGAGGTAATTGTACCTTCTCCCGGATTGGAAAGTAGTACATCACAGAAAATTGTTCCAGTGATTCCTACACCAATCAGTGAGGAAGTTAATGATGATGATCATGAAACTTCGGATCAAATTTCTGCTGAACGTCGTAGATCAACTAGAGTACGTTCCACACCAGAGTGGTACGGCAACCCAGTTCTGGAAATCATGTTACTAGACCATGATGAACCTACGAACTATGAGGAAGCGATGATGAGCCCAGATTCCGCAAAATGGCTTGAAGCCATGAAATCTGAGATGGGATCCATGTATGAGAACAAAGTATGGACTTTGGTTGACTTGCCCGATGATCGGCAGGCCATCGAAAATAAATGGATCTTCAAGAGGAAGACCGACGCAGACGGTAATGTTACTGTTTACAAAGCTCGACTTGTTGCGAAAGGTTTTCGACAAGTTCAAGGAGTTGACTACGATGAGACTTTCTCACCTGTAGCGATGCTTAAGTCTGTCCGAATCATGTTAGCAATTGCCGCATTTTATGATTATGAAATCTGGCAAATGGATGTCAAAACTGCATTCTTGAATGGATATCTCAAAGAAGAGTTGTATATGATGCAACCAGAAGGTTTTGTCGATCCAACAGGTGCTAACAAAGTATGCAAGCTCCAGCGATCCATCTATGGACTGGTGCAAGCATCTCGGAGTTGGAATATACGCTTTGATGAGGTGATCAAAGCATATGGTTTTATACAGACTTTTGGAGAAGCCTGTATTTACAAAAAAAGTGAGTGGGAGCTCTGTAGCATTTCTAAAATTATATGTGGATGACATATTGTTGATTGGAAATGATATAGAATTTCTGGATAGCATAAAAGGATACTTGAATAAGAGTTTTTCAATGAAAGACCTCGATGAAGCTGCTTATATATTAGGCATCAAGATCTATAGAGATAGATCAAGACGCTTAATTGGACTTTCACAAAGCACATACCTTGATAAGATTTTGAAGAAGTTCAAAATGGATCAGTCAAAGAAAGGGTTCTTGCCTGTATTACAAGGTATGAAGTTGAGTAAGACTCAATGCCCGACCACTGCAGAAAAATATAGAGAGAATGAAAGTCATTCCCTATGCCTCAGCCATAGGTTCTATAAAGTATGCCATGCTGTGTAGCAAACATGTTGTGTACCTTGCCATGAGTTTGTCAAGGGGGTACAATAGTGATCCAGGAGTAGATCACTGTACAGCGGTCAAAATTATCCTTAGTAACTGGATGACTAAGGAAATGTTTCTCGATTATGGAGGTGATAAAGAGTTACGTCGATGCAAGCTTTGACACTAAATCCAGATGACTCTAAGTATCAATCTGGATGCGTATTGAAAGTGGGAGCAATTAGCTAGAGTAGCTCTATGCAGAGCATTGTAGACATAGAAATTTACAAAATACATACGGATCTGAATGTGACAGACCCGTTGACTAAACTTCTCTCACAAGCAAAACATGATCACACCTTATTACTCTTTGGTATTAATCACATAACGATGTGAACTAGATTATTGACTCTAGTAAACCCTTTGGGTGTTGGTCACATGGCGATGTGAACTATGGGTGTTATTCACATAACGATGTGAACTATCAGTATTAAATCACATGGCGATGTGAGCTAGATTATTGACTCTAGTGCAAGTGGGAGACTGAAGGAAATATGCCCTAGAGGCAATAATAACGTTGTTATTTGTATTTCCTTATATCATGATAAATGTCTTTTATTCATGCTAGAATTGTATTAACCGGAAACTTAGTACATGTGTGGATACATAGACAAAACAGTATGTCCCTAGTATGCCTCTACTAGACTAGCTCATTGATCAAAGATGGTTATGTTTCCTAGCCATAGACATGAGTTGTCATTTGATCAACGGGATCACATCATTAGGAGAATGATGTGATGGACAAGACCCATCCGTTAGCATAGCACTATGATCGTTTAGTTTAACTGCTATTGCTTTCTTCATGACTTATACATGTTCCTATGACTATGAGATTATGCAACTCCCGAATACCGTAGGAACACCTTGTGTGCTATCAAACGTCACAACATAACTGGGTGATCATAAAGATGCTCTACAGGTGTCTCCGAAAGTATTCGTGGTGTTGGCATAGATCAAGATTAGGATTTGTCACTCCGAGTGTCGGAGAGGTATCTCTGGGCCCTCTCGGTAACACACATCACAATAAGCCTTGCAAGCAAAAGACTAATGAGTTAGTCACGAGATGATGTGCTACGGAACGAGTAAAGAGACTTGCCGGTAACGAGATTGAACTAGGTATAGAGATACCGACGATCGAATCTCGGGCAAGTAACATACCGTTTGACAAAAGGAACAACGTATGTTGTTATGCGGTTCTGACCGATAAAAGATCTTCGTAGAATATGTAGGAGCCAATATGAACATCCAGGTTCTGCTATTGGTTATTGACCGGAGATGAGTCTCGGTCATGTCTACATAGTTCTCGAACCAGTAGGGTCCGCACGCTTAACGTTTGATGACGATCGGTATTATGAGTTTATGAGTATTGATGTACCGAAGGTAGTTCGGAGTCCCGGATGAAATCACAGACATGACGAGGAGTCTCGGAGTGTCCGAGACATAAAGATTGATATATTGGACGGCTATATTCGGACACCGGAAGTGTTCCGGAAAAGTTTCGGATTTATCGGGAATGACGGAGGGGGTTACCGGAACCCCCTACGAGAGGGGATGGTCCATAGTGGGCCTAAAGGGAAAGAGAGAGGCAGCCCATAGGGCTGGCCGGCGCCCCCACCTAGGGTTCCTAGTTGGACTAGGATTGGGGGGGGGGGGCGCCACCTCTCCTATTCCTTTCCCTCTTCCTTCTTTTGGTGAATCCTACTAGGAATAGGATTGCAATCCTATTCCTAGTAGGAGTCCACTCCCTAGCCGCACCAGGAAGGGCCGGCCGGCCTCCCTCCCTTGCTCCTTTATATACGGGGGCAGGGGGGCACCCAAAGACACACAAGTTGAATTGTTTTAGCCGTGTGCGGTGCCCCCCTCCACAGAATCACACCTCGGTCATACCGTCGCGGAGCTTAGGCGAAGCCCTGCGCCGGTGAACACATCATATCCGTCACCACGCCGTCGTGCTGACGAAACTCTCCCGTGAAGCTCAACTGGATCAAGAGCTCGTGGGACGTCATCAAGCTGAACGTGTGCTGAACGCGGAGGTGCCGTACGTTCGGTGCTTGATCGGTTGGATCGCGAAGGAGTTCGACAACATCAACCGCGTCACTTGACGCTTCCGCTCCCGGTCTACGAGGGTACGTAGACACACTCTTCCCTCTCGTTGCTATACATCTGGTAGATAGATCTTGCGTGATCGTAGGAAAATTTTAAAATACTACGTTCCCCAACACTTCGGTCCATTTAAATCGAGGGAAGGATGATGTCGGTGTACTAAGATAGGGGTACCTTAGTACCCCAACTTGTGCACGGGCAGTAGCAGCTTCCCGTGGCAGGGCATACCACGTGCTCGCCAAGAACCTTTCTGGTCCCTATGAAGCCATTCAAGAAAAAAGTATACAAGTCAGAAGATCAAGGCCCCGACAAGAGGAGCTTGCCGGGAAGGCCGTACTAGGCTCAAGATTATCACGTTAGCACAAGACCCTGGCAAGAGGAGCTTGCCAGGAAGGCCAAGGAACACATATCTCAAGAGATGCCTCGGCGCATCATGCGCCCCGGCAGGACCCGGAAAGCGACAAGCTTCCGGGCCCGGCAAGATCACGACCCCGGCAAGGTGCTTGCCGGGGAAACCTACGCTGTGTGCCCGCGCTCCAGCTCATCTGCCCACGCGTCGCCCTGGGGCCCTTCTAGGGACGCGTGGCGGACGGCTGTGCAGCCTGGGGCACACGGTGGCAAGCCACGGTGACGAGGCTACCGCCGTGGTGAACGGAAAAGCATGGACGGACGCTTTTGGGGGCGACGGCGACGGGCATTTAATGCCCTTGTCCCCCACTGTCGAAATTAGGTGAAGACCACTGTTCATCCACTGTTCATGCACTATTCACGTACTGTTACAACTACCACCAAATTTACACTTTTACCCTCCTCTAGGTTGACACCTGTCGGAGACCCCTTTGAGCTATAAAAGGAGGCCCATGCATAACGTAGAGGAGGTTCGGTTCGAAACCTAGACAACTCTCTCGCTCGGGGTAGCTAGCACTGTAGATCTTCAAGCTCCTGAGCCCAAGAACTCAATACAACCTAAGTAGGAGTAGGGATTTACGCGTCCGCGCGGCCCGAACCTGGGTAAAACTGCCCGCGTGTGCCCCTCGATCTGCTCTTCATGCTCCCTCCGCTCCCTTACCGTAACGTAGAAGGGGCTCCGGTCCCATAGGTGCTCGTGGGAGGACAGTTTCCCCCGACATCTTTGGCGCGCCAGGGAGGGGGCGTCGAGGTTGTGCGAACCTGATCCGGCGCTCACGCGGGCGCAACCTTCAGCAACTTCACCAGCTTCATCAACCTCATCGACAGCATCAACATGCCTCCGAAGAAGAAGGCTTCGGAGGTCGGAGGCCCGTCTGCTTCGATCCCACCGCCACCAGAACCAACGGTTGGTGGAGGAGACACCGGCGGAAGGGTGGTCGTCAGCGAGGAAACTCACGGCGCCACCAAATCCAAGGACAAGACGGACGACCGAGCGAACTCCAAAGCCTCGGTGTCCGTGCACGCACCACATCCCTCTCAAGAGGTGCCAGACCAGCAGCGCCGTGGTACAGGAGGTACCATACGCTTGCTGGGGCGTGGCCAAGCCGGAGGATCGCAGGATGCTCAAGGCCAGTGCGCTGGTACGAGCAAGGCGCGGTCGCCGAGGCGAGAAACTGCTCCTTCTAACCCTGTTAGAAGTCCGAGCATATCTCGCTCCTCGCACCGCTCGCCGCCGCTCCCCTCCTCTCCAGCAGAAGCTCTAGCAAGAGCACAGCTGCTCCTCGACTTCCCTCCAGCGGCAGATAAAGCCGAAGACTGGAGGGCGATGATCCAGAGCCTCATCGCCTTCGCCAACAACGACACGCCGCAGCAGCCGGCAACGTCGCGGCCGCGGCAAGTCGACCAGACGAAGGTCGATGGAGACAAGACCGCCGGGGGTGCAACTACCGTGCACTCCCCGCCGCGGAAGCAGAAGACGCCACCCCGCTGGATCAACGTCGACGACGACTGCACGGCGTCGTCGGATCCGCGGGCTCGTCGTGACCAGCGCCAGGTCCTCGACGACAGGCGGCAAGAGGACGCTCGAACCCGCATCGAGCATCGACGAGAAGCCCGAAGACAGTCAGATCAGCGCACTGGGACCGCTGTCGACACGCACGCGCCCGGTGAACCAGGCGACTTGCCGTACGCGGCAGGTTGCCCTGCGTTCACCCGTGAGCTGCGGCGAGTCCAGTGGCCCAGCATGAAGAATTTCAAGCCCGATGTACCCGAGAAGTACGACGGCAAGACACACCCCTCGGAGTTCCTCAACATCTACACCATTGCGGTGCAGGCTGCCGGGGGACGCGACGAGAAGATCCTGGCTAACTACTTCCCGCTAGTGCTTAAGCCGAACGTCCGGTCTTGGCTTATGCACTTGCCGGAGAACTCCATCTCCTCATGGGCAGATCTGTGCCACCAGTTTGTTGGCGCCTTCACGGGCGGCCACAAACCCCACAGTCAGGAGAGCGATCTCCACATCCTCGCCCAGAAGGAGGGAGAGTCCCTGCGCAAATACATCCAAAGATTCAGCCGCGTCCAGCACAACATTCCCGACGTCCACCCTGCCGCGGTTATCAGCGCGTTTCACCAAAACGTGCGTAACCGCCGGATGAGGGAGGAGATGGCCATGACCAAGATCCGGGATGTCAGCGAGCTCTACGCTCTGGCTGACAAGTGCGCGCGCGCTGAAGAGGGGAGGAGACTCTCCGGAGAGGATACCGGCGCAGGAGGAAGCGACAGCGAAGATGCCGCCCCGGCAAAGAGAAGCCGGCGGCGAAATAACAGAAACAAAAAGAGCAAGGAGGTGCTAGTCGTCGAGCAGTCCGGCAAGGAGGCTCCCGCCAAGAAGGCACAGGCTGGCGGTTCCGGCAAGGAGCCCGCCCCTGTAGCGGCGGCCGACAAGCAGGACGGCTCCGACAAGCAGTACTGCAAGATCCACCGCACCAAGGGCCACGATCTTCAGAACTGCAAGAGAGTCGAGTACCTCGTAGAGCAGCAGAAGGCTGAATACGAGCGTCGCGACAAGGAGAAGGCCCAAGGAGGCGGAGGAGAACCAAGCAAGAAGCGGCCGTTCAACGGCCGGGGAGGACGTCGTGGCAAGGCCAAGCAGCGGCAAGGTGACAGACCTCCCCGGGGCCGCGACAAGGATGAGGATGAAGACGACGATGATGACATGGAAGAAGGAGATAACAGCAAGCAGGAGTTCCAGAAGGCCACAGAGGTTCTGTGTGTCGACGGAGGTGCCTCTCTGCACACTTCCCATCGCCAGCTCAAGCAGTGGGTGCGGGAAGTGAATGCAGCTGAGCCGCCCGTCGAGTCACGCAGGCTGCTGAAGTGGTCCAGCACGCCCATCATTTTTGACCTTGAGGACCATCCTGACCGCACAACTGCGGTTGGGTGCTTGCCGATGTTGGTCTCACCAACTATCCGCAACCTCAAGGTCACCAAGATGTTGGTTGACGGCAGGGCCGGCCTGAACTTGATCTCCTCAGCTGTGATCAAGAAGCTACAGATCCCCGACAGCGAGCTCGAGGAAACCGGGTCGTTCCAAGGGATCAACCCGGGAAGGAGCAAGCCGAAGGGGAAGATTACGCTGCCAGTGACCTTTGGCGGGGAGCTCAACTTCAGGACGGAGCGGGTCACGTTTGATGTTGCCGACATCCCATTACCATACAATGGGATACTTGGCCGTCCTGCCCTCGCCAAGTTCATGGCAGCTTCCCACTTTGCATACAACGTACTCAAGATGTCGGGGCTGATAAGCGTCATCTCTGTCCCCGGCGTACAAGAAGGATGCGCTTATCTGCGCCGACAAGATCTACCGGGATGTAGCAGCCGCAGCAGACAGCAACAAACTTGCCGCTGAAGCTCCCGGGGGGAAGACCAAGTCCAAGTCCGGCAAGAGTTCTGGGGCCCACTCCGGCAAGCGCACCTCTTCGGAGTGCTGCGCTGCCGTCGAGGACGCACCATCGAGCTCCACCGGCAAGTGCAAGAAAGGAATGGCAGCTCCACCGGCAACCAAGAAGGTGTCCGCCAAGGAGGACGGCACTGGTGGTACCTTCACCATCAGTGCTACACTCAACCACAAATAGGAAAGCGCGCTCGTTGCCTTCCTGCGGGCGAATGTCGACGTGTTTGCATGGCAACCGTCTGACATCCCCGGCGTTCCCAGGAAGGTAATGGAGCACAAGCTTGCTGTTTGTCCTCACGCGCGGCCCGTCAAGCAGAAGGTCGGGAAGCAAGCCGTGGAGCGCCAAGAGTTCATAGCTGAAGAGATAAAGAAGCTAGAAGCAGCAGGCCTGGTTAGAGGCGTAATACATCCCACGTGGTTGGCCAATCCAGTTGTCGTGCGAAAGGCTAATGGAAAGTGGAGACTTTGTATAGACTTCACCGACGTGAACAAAGCTTGTCCCAAGGATCCCTTTCCCTTGCCGCGCATCGACCAAATTGTTGACTCCACAGCTGGATGTGAATTGCTCTCATTCCTTGATGCATACTCAGGTTACCACCAGATATTCATGGCTAAGGAAGATGAAGAGAAGAGTGCATTCATTACTCCATGCGGCACATATTGCTTCATACGCATGCCCTTTGGATTGAAGAATGCAGGCTCCACATTTGCGAGGGTGGTGCACACTGCTTTTGAGCCACAGATCCACAGGAACATAGAAGCCTACATGGATGATATAGTGGTCAAGAGTAAGAGCAAAGATACCCTGATACAGGACTTAGAGGAAACCTTTGAGAATCTGCGCAAGATACAGCTCAAGTTGAACCCCGAGAAGTGCGTCTTCGGAGTTCCCTCCGGCAAGCTTCTCGGGTTCTTTGTGTCCCAGAGGGGGATTGAAGCCAATCCCGACAAGATAAAAGCCATCGAGCAGATTGAAGCCCCGAAGCGCGTCAAGGACGTAAGGAGACTTGCTGGTTGTGTGGCTGCCCTCAGCAGGTTCATTTCAAAGTCTGCAGAACGCGCCCTGCCTTTCTTCAAAATATTGAAAAAGGCAGGTCCTATGAAATGGACTCCGGAAGCGGAGGCAGCGCTGCAGGACTTGAAAGGATACCTGTCTTCCACTCCAATACTTGTCGCACCTAGACCACAAGAGAAGTTGCTGCTGTACCTAGCGGCAACCAATCAAGTGGTTAGTGCTGCGTTAGTAGCGGAGAGGGAGGCAGATGAGGAACCCACGGCCCCGGCAAGTGAATCCAGCGACAAGCAGGGGGCTTCCCCGACAAGCTCTGGCCCCGACAAGGACAAGTCTGCGCAGGAACAAGGAGAAGTAAGAAGGAAGATGGTGCAGCGCCCAGTGTATTTTGTAAGTTCCCTCTAGCAGGGGGCTAGGTCAAGATACTCTGGGGTGCAGAAGTTGCTGTTCGGCCTCCTCATGGCCTCAAGAAAGCTGCGCCATTACTTCCAAGCACACGAGATAACGGTGGTCACTCGCTTTCCGTTGAAAAGGATATTGCAAAATCCCGAAGCAACAGGCAGGATCGTCGAGTGGGCACTGGAGTTGTCAAGCTTTGGTCTCAAGTTTGAGAGTACTTCAACCATACATAGCAGAGCTTTGGCAGAATTCATAGCAGAATGGACTCCAACGCCAGATGAAGAAGTCCCAGAGACAAGCGTCCCCGTCCAAGAAGCGAGCAGCGAATGGATAATGTACTTTGATGGTGCTTTCTCGCTGCAAGGCGCCAGTGCCGGCGTGGTACTCATAGCGCCCACCGGAGAGCACCTCAAGTATGTTGTCCAGATGCACTTTCCCAAGAAACAAGCGACAAACAATACTGCAGAGTATGAAGGTTTGCTTGCCGGCCTCAGAATTGCGGCTGAGCTTGTTGATTGTGCGGGGAGATTCACAGTTGGTGGTCCGACAAGTGAATAAGAATTACCAGAGCCCTTTGATGGAAGCTTATGTTGATGAAGTGAGGAAGCTCGAAGAACACTTTGAAGGTCTGCAAATGGAGCACGTCCCAAGAGCTCAGAATGATATTGCAGATGGCCTCTCAAAGTGTGCTGCGATGAAGTTACCTGTGGAACCAGGGACCTTCGTGCTCAAGTTAACTCAGCCGTCCGTTACACCATCAGTTGGGCAAAACAAGAAGAGGAAGTTGGTCTTCGGCGATTACTTGCCGGCGGATCTTCCCGAAGCCGCCGCCAAGGTCCCCAAGATCAATAGCCAAGATGCTGAGGAACAGTTTGCTCCTGCAGATCCAAGGGTCTGTACAGTTGAAGCAAGCGTTCCCGACATGCCTTGCCCCGGCAGGCTTGCCGGGGGACCATCAGCTCCGGCAGAGCCGCAGGTTCTTGCCGTAGAAGCTGAGGTTCCCGCAGCAGCCCTCATGCCTTTAGTCCTCGTTGTCGAGCCTCAGGCTCCAGCATGGGCACAGCAAATCGTCCGTTTTCTGCAAACTGGAGAACTTCTCGACGAGCCAGAAGAGATAGAGAAAATAACCAGGCAGTCAAGTATGTACCAGTTCGTTGGCGATGAACTGTACAGAAGAAGACTCAATGGTGTCAGGTTGAAGTGCATTTCCAGGGAAGATGGACAGAAGCTGTTGGCAGAAATACATGGAGGCATATGTGGCCACCACATTGGCGCAAGGGCACTTGCCGACAAGGCGTTCCGGCAAGGGTTCTTCTGGCCAGAAGCCCTCCAAGATGCAACTGCACAAGTAACCAAGTGTGAAGCGTGCCAGTTCCATGCCAAGCAAATTCACCAGCCAGCTCAAGCTCTCCAGACGATCCCTTTGTCCTGGCCCTTCTCGGTCTGGGGGCTCGATATCCTCGGCCCCTTTCCCCGCACGGTCGGGGGCTTTGAGTACTTGTACGTAGCAATCGACAAGTTCACAAAGTGGCCAGAAGTGGAACCGGTGAGAAAGGTGACAGCACAGTCATCAGTCAGGTTCTTCAGGTCGATTGTTTGCCGTTTCGGAATCCCTAACAGGATCATCACCGACAACGGCACACAGTTCACAAGTCGCACCTTCATGCAGTACGTCCAAGACCTTGGCGCCAAGGTCTGCTTCGCTTTTGTTGCTCACCCGAGGAGCAATGGTCAAGCGGAGAGGGCCAATGCTAAAGTGCTGCGCGGACTCAAGACAAGAACGTTCGACAGGCTGCACAAGTGCGGAAGAAACTGGATAGAGGAGTTGCCGGCGGCTCTTTGGTCAATCAGGACGACACCAAATCGAGCCACCGGACAGACGCCCTTTGCTCTTGTCTACGGAGCAGAGGCAGTTCTCCCCACGGAACTCGTATACGGATCTCCTCGAGTGCTCGCTTACGATGAGCTCGAGCAAGAGCAACTGCGACAAGATGACGCATTGCTCCTTGAGGAGGAACGTCTCCAGGCTGCTGTACGAGCTGCTCGATACCAGCAAGCCTTGCATCGCTATCATAGCCGCAAGGTCAAGGCCAGTAGTCTCGAGGAAGGCGACCTTGTTCTTCAGCGTGTTCAGTCCGCCAAGAATTCCAACAAGTTGACGCCGAAGTGGGAAGGCCCTTATCGGGTGAGACAAGTCACAAGGCCCGGCGCTGTCCGCCTTGAGACCGAAGAAGGCTTACCGGTGAGCAACTCCTGGAACATAGAGCATCTTCGCAAGTTTCACCCATAAGGCGCGGTTGCCGTGATCCGCTCCGGCAACCACCTTTTGTACAAGTCTTGCCGCTGCTGCATGTAAACCTTTGTACAAAGCCGGGCGCAGATCCCGTGCGTCAGTAAAGCTTTTGTGCTTCGCACCACTTGTCATTTCCATGTTTTTCTTTGTTATTTGCATACATCATCTGACACTTTGTGCAGCGCACATCCCCGGTGAGCACTAGCAAGCCGTAAGGCCCTATACTTGTTTTCCCTCCTCTTTTTCTTTCCCTCTTAAGCAGAAGGAGTATTCCTCGCGCACAAGTTTGCCGGGGGGAAGGAGATGGAGGTATGAACCAAGTATTGTTCAAGTATTGTTCAAGGAAGAGAAGCCTTGTCGGGGAGCAAACAATCTATGAAAGCTAAGTCACCAAAGTTTGAGCAATTCAAATTTTTCGAACTTTTTAGTTGCCTTCCTTGAACAACCACACTTTGTATGGAAAACCTGTGCGCGGAGGAACCTACCCGTGGCTAGCTGCACCCTTACTTTGTTTCGAGCACGCTCAACGACTTAAGTGAGCTGCGACAAGTGTCGCGCCCTTACTTCGTTTTCGAGTTCGCTCAACAATCTAAGTGTGCTGCGACTAGCTGCGGCAAGGTTTCTTGCCGGCGAAGGTATTGCCAGCAGGCTGCTAAGAGTCCAGCACTCAACGCTCGCGGCAAGGGTCCTTTTGCCGGCAAGTTCCCTGAAAGCGTAAGGTGGAATGCATACAAAGTGAAGGGACCAAAGCAAGGGAGATAACACTGCATTGGTTGCTCAAAATAAAATTGTATATTACAAAGATAACTTGTCGCAATATTAATAGATTTTTGTCCGTAACATACTTTGCAGCGGCAGAGGAAGCAGAAAGAAAGGAATCTAATCTACGCGATCGCCTTCACGCCTCGTGATCTTGCCCACCTTGGCGACGATGTGGGCAACCTGCGCCTTCAACGCCTCCTGATCAGCTTCGGGCGGCAGGGTGCGGAGGACGTTGACGAGGTTGATGCCGGGGTTACGGAAGACGATCTTAGACAAGACCCGCTCCATGGTGCCCATGCAGAGCCGACGCGCCTCGTCGGCTAGCTGCACGGGGATCCTCTCCCGTAGCCGCGCAAGCGCCGGCGCAATTCCCCTGAAGAACAGACTCAACTTGGCGCTGTGGGGGAGACTCTCGTCCGGGGAGTACACGAGATGCTCCGCCCTCAGCGCCACCATCTCCTTGTCAATATTGGCAGCGGAGGTGACCAGCTCATCAGTCCACTGCTCCACTGCCCGGTTGAAGTTGTTCGCCGAGACGGCGGTGCTCTCCACCAAGTTCCTTTCCTTGCGGAGTTCGTCCTTCAGCTTCGTCTCACGGTCCCGGGCGGCGTCGAGCGAGCCAGTCAGGGTGGAGACCTTCAGCTCTAAATCAGCAATGGAGTCCTTGGCGGCAGTGAGTTCCTGGCCCTTATCAGAGAGGCGTACCTGCAAATCCGAATTGGTATGGGCGTCCTTCTCCCGCTCCACGTTGAGCGCGGTGACCCTGTCCTCGCTCGCCTTCAGGAACAACTCCAGCTGCGCCACCCTGGCCTCCAGATCCTTCTTAGCAGTTTCCGCGGCAGCGGCGGCGTCCCTCGCCTCCTTCAGGGCCCCGCCGATGGCTTTCTCCCGGGCGGTGAGGTCGTCCTCGTGGCTGTCGAGGTCGACCTTCCGCTGGTTGAGCGCCCTCTCCCGCTGAGACAGCTCCTCGGCGGCCCGCCGCTGCTGCTCTTCTACCTCAGCCTTCTCCAGGAGGAAGGCTTGCTGCGCCCCGGCAAGCTCTTCACGCTCCCCCGCCAAGTTGCGGAGGGCCGCCTGGTTGGCGGCATGGAGCTCCGCGGCGCGCTTCTCCAAGTCTGCTCCAGCCTTGCCGGTGAGAGCCTCCCGAGACTCTAGCTTCGCCTGCCTGGCCCGATACAAAGCCAGGAGCCGACGAAGGAGTCCCTCCTCTTCGGGCTCTTCGCTGTCGCCGGGCGCTTCAACGATCTTCAAGCCGGCGGAGGCGAGGACCTCTCCGTCAAAGGTCTCTCCCTCCGCGGGTGCTCGAGACGAAGACGCCCACGGGACTTGAATAAAGACCCCGTTGGCGGCCTTCAAGTAGACACCCGACCGCTCCGCGGAGGCGGAAGGGTCGGCGGCCGGTGCAGCGTCCGGCGCTCCTGCAGCCTCCGGGCCAGCAGTATGGTCGCCGGTCCCTTCCCCAGCCGCGGCGTCGGCGGTCGGGGCGGTCTCCTCGACGACTGGCTCGCCAGCTCCAGCCGTTCCCTCGGCAGTAGTGGCGTTACCGCCGTCGCCGGGCACCTCCTCGTCAGCGGTGGCCTCCGTCTCCATCAGCTCTGGGGCAGGAGGATCTAGCAGAAGAAAAAGAAAAGAAAGAGTCAAGCAAATATCCAAAAATACAAATCCAAGAAGAAGAAGTTGCAAGGCTTACCTTCGCGGATTTCTTCGACGACAGGGTCCCTCGCCGGGGAGTTTTCCCTTGGCGGCGGAGTAGTAGCCCCTGCTGGCGGAGGGCCGCCTGCGCCCTCCCTTGGAGGGGTGCTCACCCTTGTCGGGCTGGTCACCCTTGGCGGGGTACTCGCCCTTGGCGGAGTGCCCGTCCTTGGCGGAATGTTCTCCCTTGCCGGGGAGTTCACCCTTGGCGGGGAGGGTGGAGCAAGTGGCTCGTCGGGGGCGACCTCCTGGCGCTCCTGCAGCTGCGGGTCCACTTATGCACAAGACAACAAGACATTAACCAAGATGATAACCTCAAGCGCGCCCGTCAAGCAGAAAGGTAAATACCAGACTTACGCTGGGGGCTGCGCTGGGGGCTGCTCCTCGGAGCAGCAGGCTGATCCGGCAAGCTCGTCGCCGGCGCGTCGCTCGTCGCCGCGACGGGCTTGTCGTCCTCGACGTTGACCATAGGGATCTTGGCCCTCTTTGCCATCCGCTGGGTCAAGGTCCTGCGAAGCAAAACAAAAGCAAGATCAGAACCAAGCAAGGAAAATCAAGACAAAATCAAAGAAACTAAGGAATTGCAAGTACTTACTCCTCTTCCTCTTCGTCGGAGCTAAGGGCGGAGAAGTCGAACTCCGCCTGGTGTGCTCCCGCGCGAGGAGCAGGAGGAGAAGGCTCCCTCGGGCGCTTGGCGGTCTCCGGGGCTGTGGGCTGTGAAGACCCGGCCCCTGTTGTCGCCGAGGACTGAGGGGCAGAAGGAGCACCCGTCCCGCTCCGGGAAGATCCCCCTCCGCTTGGCGCTCGAGTACGGGGCGCCTCCTTGGCACCTTCGCTCGTCTTGGTGGTGCGCGTCGCACGGCGTGCCGGCTGCTGTCGACGCGCCTGTGGCCTCGCCGTCTCAGCTGCCTTGCGGAGGCGCTTCGTCGGTTGCTGCGGAGGGCTTGGCGGAGGCGGAGAGTTCTCCAAGGACGAGGAGGCATCGTCGTCAAGATTCAGAGATCCACCGGAGTCTTCATCGGAATCTCCAGCCTCGGCGTCCTCCTCCTCCTCGGCAGGCCCGCTGGACTCAGTGCCATGCCCGGCGGCCTCGCTCCCCCCGACAACCTCGCTCGTCCCGGCAAGCCTCGCGGAGGGCTCCCCGGCAAACTCCTCAGGCGCGATCTTCAGCAGCTTGAGAATTTCCGCCTCCTCTGCTTGACTCACTGCGTCCGCGGCCTCTGCCTCGTCCACAGTATATCCAAATTCGCCCGCTGCCGCAGCTGCGGCGGCCTCCTCCATCCTGGAGGCGATGTAAGCTATATCCCGGCCAGAAGTATCCCGGGTAAGGCCCTTCTACTCCTCGGCCTTGCAGGGCTTCTCGACCAAGTTGTCGAAGAAGGTCAGCACGGTCTCTGGCGGAGGCTCCAGCCAAGTGGGGACGACGCCATGAGAGTCGCACTCGGGCATCATCGCGCGTATAGAATCTCGGGCAGTGCTGTTGCACAGCGGCACCACTCCCCGGGAAGGTCCGAACCACTCCGGGTGGGCGGGGTCATGCTTGAAGAGCTCCTTGACCATCCCCTTCAACTCCAAGATGGTGAAGTTGTAGTTCAATCCAGGGCGCAGCCTCATGATGTCTGCCGCGTTGCCGAATTCCCAGGCATGCCTCTTCCTTTCCTGTAAAGGGGCGATGCGGCGGCGGAGGAAATCTGCTCCAACTTCTCCAACAGTCAAATTGGCGACCCGGAGACGAATGATCCTAATGAGGGCGATCTGAAGCTTGCTGTCCTCCGGGGCCAATTCACTCCAATCCCTGCCACGCACTATGGCAGTCGTGCGCGGCGAGGTAAAGGGCTCGGCCTTATCTTCTAGCACCCAGCACCAATCGGCTCTCCACTCCTCCCACTTCCCGCGGAGCTCTCCCTTCAGGTACGATTCCTTCTTGTTCAGCCTGAAGATCCAGGAGATGCCGCCGGAGAGGGGAGCGCCGGACTCTACTCTAGGCATAAAGAAGTGGCGGAAAAGAGCTACATTTGGATGAACCCCAACATAGTTTTCGCACAGATGTGCGAAAACGGCCATCATAAGGATGGCGTTGGGGGTGAAATCTAGGAGGTGGAGGCCGTACGTGTTCATTACATCGCAGAAGAACTCCGAGTACGGAGGGCACAAACCACAGTGGAAGAATGCGGCAAAGAAAAAGTACCCGCCGGGGAACATGTCGACGGCGACGGCGGGGAGGACTCTGGTGCGGGGATGAGCTTTGGTCTCCCTCGCCCAGAACAAATAGTATTTGTCCCGCAGCTCCCTCGGACCAAGCCTTGGCGCGAAGACCATGCACTTCTTCCGCAGGGCAGCCAGTTTCGCCGCCTGCTCGGACTTCTCCTTCTTCGTCTTGTCGCCCTTCGGGGCCATGGCGGGGATGGCGGGGAGGACGACGGCGCTGCGGACGCTGCGGACGGCGGAGGAGGGAGTGGAGCTGGGCTCTCTGTCGACCTTTGGGAGGCGGAGGGCGACGGGGGTTTCTGGAGAATCAAGGCGCAATGAAGACGATGGAGGGAACTGCCCCTGCTTTCTCTGCTTTTAAGGGGGGAGTGGGGGACGTTCCGCATTTCCCATTGAAGAGCAGGCCACGATCTCTCCCACGACGCCACAATCGACGCGTGCCATTAGGGAGGGATGCGGCGGATATGGAAGGGGATACGGCTTGCCGTGGGCCGCGTGTGCCTGTGCACTGTTTTGGGCCTAGCCCAACAGCGCTCGGCACCGTGTGTGGCCCAGGCCCGGGGGCTCCTGTCGGTGTACTAAGATAGGGGTACCTTAGTACCCCAACTTGTGCACGGGCAGTAGTAGCTTCCCGTGGCAGGGCATACCACGTGCTCGCCAAGAACCTTTCTGGTCCCTATGAAGCCATTCAAGAACAAAGTATACAAGTCAGAAGATCAAGGCCCCGACAAGAGGAGCTTGCCGGGAAGGCCGTACCAGGCTCAGGATTATCATGTTAGCACAAGACCCTGGCAAGAGGAGCTTGCCAGGAAGGCCAAGGAACACATATCTCAAGAGATGCCTCGGCGCATCATGCGCCCCGGCAGGACCCGGAAAGCGACAAGCTTCCGGGCCCGGCAAGATCACTACCCCGGCAAGGTGCTTGCCGGGGAAACCTATGCTGTGTGCCCGCGCTCCAGCTCATCTACCCACGCGTCGCCCTGGGGCCCTTCCAGGGACGCGTGGCGGACGGCTGTGCAGCCTGGGGCACACGGTGGCAAGCCACGGTGACGAAGCTACCGCCGTGGCGAATGGAGAAGCATGGACGGACGCTTTTGGGGGCGACGGCGACGGGCATTTAATGCCCTTGTCCCCCACTGTCGAAGTTAGGTGAAGACCACTTTTCATCCACTGTTCATGCACTATTCACGTACTGTTACAACTACCACCAAATTTACACTTTTACCCTCCTCTACGTTGACACCTGTCGGAGACCCCTTTGAGCTATAAAAGGAGGCCCATGCACAACGTAGAGGAGGTTCGGTTCGAAACCAAGACAACTCTCTCGCTCGGGGTAGCTAGCACTGTAGATCTTCAAGCTCCTGAGCCCAAGAACTCAATACAACCTAAGCAGGAGTACGGTTTTACGCGTCCGCGCGGCCCGAACCTTGGTAAAACTGCCCGCGTGTGCCTCTCGATCTGCTCTTCGTGCTCCTTCCGCTCCCTTACCGTAACGTAGAAGGGGCTCCGGTCCCATAGGTGCTCGTGGGAGGACAGTTTCCCCCGACAGATGACTTCTCTTTATAACATATAAAAGCCTCTCAATATTATTAGGGAGCTATATTTTAAATATTCCATTTGTTTGGAATTAACCCAACACACTTGCATATTTTCCCCATGCCTATTTCACTCCAAGTTTCTCCGTCAAAACCTTCCCTATATTTATTTTCTCGTTTATCGAGGTTCCTCCAAAAACCTCAACATTTTTGGACTCTTTAAATACCCCATTCATATTCAAATCTCTTTGAACCATATTCAAATGAATTTGAATTCATATCTTTCAATCTTGTCACTTATATTTTTCTCGGACCGTGCTCATTTTTATGGGCCCGAGAAAAATATCCCATGTGCTAAATCTTCCACTAAGCCTCTCTTTTCTTTTCCCTCTTTCTTCTTTTTCTGTTAAAGCGATTTAATAGAAGAAGAGCAGCCCCAGCCGCAACCAGTACAGCCGGCCATCTGGGCCTACTCCCCTCTAAGCCCATCTCCTCCCTGGCCATCTCAGCCACGAGCCGGCCCAGGCCTCCCCAGGCCTCCGCCCGACCGCTCCATCCTAACCCTAGCGAACGCATCCCCATCTCCCCTCGCTCTCTCCCCTCGTTCCTTTTCCCCTCGATGCGCCGCCAGGGTCGTTCGAACCCCCCTCGATCCCCTCGTCCCGCAGCCTCCTCCCTCGCCCGTGCGCCACTCTCCCCATCGATCTTCAACATCGCCTCGTCCCTCCTCGTCCTCCCGCACAGGAGCGCCGCTCGCCTCCTTCTTCTGCGCAGCCAAGCCGGTCGCCCGTCCTCAGCCGCGCATGCCCCGCAGCGCCGTGGCGTCCCTTCCCCTCGGCCAGGAGCCCCCTGCGGCCTCCCTTCTCCAAGCCCGACGCGTCGTCCGCCGCTGGACCTCCGTCGCCAGGGCCGGCACCGCCCTGCCTCCGTCTCCCTCGCGTGGTGTCGCACGCCTCCATCCCCAGCGTGCCCGCGCCTTGTCCTCCCACGCAGGAGCAGTCCGGCCAGAAGCCTTCCGGCCTCTTCCTTGCCACTCCCTTCCAGCGGCTCTTCCCCGTGCTCCTCGCCTCCAGCCTCGACCCCGACTCCAGATGCCGCGCCTTCTATGGCCTCGCTGCCAAGTGCCGCTCCTCCAGCGACGTGCTGCCGCTTTTGTTTTTTTTATTTTGTGTTGCCTTGTGCTGTTGGGTTTGTCCAGGAAACGTGTACGACTACCCGACGAGACTGCAAGAACCGAGACCGGCACGACGCGTCAAGTACCACGACCAAGTACCACGATGACAAGTACCCCTTCAGAGAAGTGAACAACTACGAACGAGAACGCCTTCATGAACAAGTACCACTACCGTCGCCCCGGAAAACGATGGATGCGCCAAGTACATCTACGAACGGAACGGGTACATTTACGAACGTGAACAACTACCGTCGCCGAGACCGCAAGTACCTCTACATGAACGTGTACCACGATGACCTCGTTGCCACGTGCACAACTACTTCCTCTCCGAACGTGAACGCCTACTTCCTCTACGAATCGCGAGAACGACTTCTTCCTCTACGCTCTCGAACCGCCCCGAAACGAGTGTTTCGAAGGTATAACCCCGAGACGATGAACCGTGTGATGTTGTGGTTGTATGAGATGTTTCCCTTGTGTGCACCGAGCCTGACTCGTCTTTTGTCATTGCTCCTCGGTTGCCTCGTCGCCGACCCGTGGGAACCCGGTGACGGGATCACCCCACCTTTCATCTTGTCGACTCGCTCACGTCATCTTTTGATCCGGTCTCTCAACGAGTTGCCGGAACCGAGATGTTGCCGTTGCATCATTTTCGGATCGTTGCCGTGGCACCCTTTCTTTCCACCACGGTGACAAATACTCCTTATCTTCTTCATGTCAACTTTTAATAAAAATTGCATAAAACTTGATCATGTCATCCGCATCATGTTAACAACATTAAGAATGTGTGAATTGTAGTTGCTTAAAAATTACTAAACATGCTCATGGGGATTTTCCGGAATTGTTGTTGTTATTTCCGGCCTCATTTAAAATGCCTAAATAGTGTTGTTTTATTATGCTTCACCTCTTGCCATGTTAAAAACACTTAATCTTGTCTTGTAAATAAACGAGAGTCAACTAAATAAGTAACATGTGGTGTTTCGTCAATATGCAACTCGTTGCATATTGAGCTCCACTTAACTTGTAGTACCTGTTTGTGCATTTTGCCATGCCTTGCATAATTAAACCGGACATGCATCATACTTGGATGTGCATCGTATGCCATGTTTATGCTTGCGTGTTTACCGTGTTGTTTGCTTCTTTCCGGTATGCTTCTCTTGTTAGCTTCGGTTTCGTTCCGGTGTTGTGAGGATTCGCTCGACTGTTGCTCCATCTACTTCATGGATCCATTCTTCTCCCTTGTGGAATCCCAAGCAAGATGATCATACCCTTGGATACCTTTACTACCATTGCCATGCTTAGTTGTCTCGATGCTATCGTTACATGTCGCGCTACCCATCTTTTATGTCAGCCTCTCCTTGTTGCCATGAAACCTCTAACCTTTGACACCTTCCTAGCAAAACCACTGTTTGGCTATGTTACCCACTTGCTCAGCCCCTCTTATAGCGTTGTTAGTTGCAGGTGAAGATGCAGTTCGTTCCAGGTGGGAACTTGTCGTTGGAATATCACAATATCTATAATTATTATTAACACACCTATATACTGGGCATGGGTGGAAGGCTTGGCCTTTTGCTCGGTGTTTTGTTCCACTCATGCCACCTTAGGCGCCGATAAACCGGCATTATGTTCCTTGATTTTGCGTTCCTTACACGATGGGTGGATGGGGACCCCTTGACAGTTCGACTTTGAATAAAACTCCTCCAGTAAGGCCCAACATTGGTTTTTAATTTGCTCATAATAACAATTTAATTAATTAATTAAATTTGCATAGGGGGTCGCGTCCCCGGGTTCTTAATTCTACATAACAGGGGGGCCAGTGCTGATGGTGTTGGTCCCAAACGGGGGTTCTGCGGGGCCGCCACGGGGAAACTCGAGGTATCTGGTATAACATGTAGAATCGCCCATCCGGTCGTGGCCTGAGACGAGATACACGCGGCTACTATCAGGGTGTCGACACACCGGGAGGTCTTGCTGGACTTGTTTTACCATTGTCGAAATGTCTTGTGCTACAGGGATGCCGAGCGTGATCGGATTTCCCTAAGATAAGGGGTGATGATATTATATTTATCACTTCAGCTAATCGTGAGAGCTTGTGATGGGCTAAGTTGGGACACCCCTGCAGGGTTATGATCTTTCGAAAGCCGTGCCCGCGGTTATGTGGCAGATTGGAATTTGTTAATGTCCGGTTGTAGAAAACTTGACAGAGGATCCGAAGTAAAACACACCACCGTGTGAGTAACCGTGACTGTCTCTTTTCACTTTGAGAAGAGAACACGGTGGGGTTATGTTTGACTTGTATGTAGTTCAGGATCTTTAGCGATCACTACTTTTGCGACCGTTTGCGTAGATGCTCATCTTATTCTGGTACTCGTAACCTAGCCACCATATTATGCTTAGCCGCTGCTGCAACCTCACCACTTTACCTCTTCCTACCCATAAAGCTTTGCTAGTCTTGATACCCATGGTTATGGGATTGGTGAGTCCTCGTGGCTCACAGTTACTACAACACCAGATGCAGGTTCAGCCGAGTTTGACGCAGGAGCGGGTTCAAGTACTTCACTTGGAGCTCGTTGAAGAGAGTGGCCGTATGCTTGTGACGTTTCGATGATCAGTAGTGGTTTCTACTAGGATTCGATCTAGGCCTGTGGTTTAACGTTATGTTTGGTATCTTTCTTTTGGATCTTACCCTTAGATGGGTTGTGATGTTTTGAATGATGTTTTGCTTATGTAATGTATTGTGTGAAGTGGCGAGTGTAAGCCAACTATCTCCTTTTGCAATTTAATCCCTCTTTTACATGAGTCGTGCAAAGATACCAAACTTGAGATCATTCCAGAATGGGCTTATACCTTTAAGTCGTGCCTCGACACGTAGGAGGTATAGTCCCATTCTGGGCATTACAAGTTGGTATCAGAGCCTTCTCCGACCTAGAAGCCCCCACTGATTGATCGAATCATTGACGGTTGTGTCTAGGCACACACTTAAAATGTTTTGAGTCCTATATATATATCGGAGAGTACGATTTCTTTTGCTCCTCATCTCTTTCACTCTAGTGAGGACTCCTGACGATTACTCTTGCCTCTTCTACTTTCAAAAATCGCACCAAATTTTTCTTAGGATCTCGCGAGTATTGTTTGGATTGTTCCGATGTCTTTGTGACGAGAACATTGTTCTCGATGCCTCCTGTCATTAGGGGTTGTGGCAGTGTCCCGGGGAGTTGAGCTCCGAGGTGTTGTCGTCACAAACATATCGCAGCGGTTCTAAAATACTTAAGACGGCCGACATCGAAAACTCTCCTATGCGGTTAGTGGCAAGATAACCCCGACATCACCTAGTACTAGGGAGGTAGTTCGGGAGTATTGCCATAGCTTGTATAGTGGATGCGTTTCGAAGGTCCGAGGTAAACGGATTCCGGAAATAACTGGTTATGTGTTGAAGGATGGATACAGCTGGATGTAGGATTAGAGTTGAGTGCGCGATGCTTCCCCTGTATCCCCAACACCTGATTGCATAACTGGAAACTTTCGGAAATTAATAGGTGGGTTCATCTAGTAGTTCTAGGCATTCTTCCAACGGATGCACGATATGAAGTTCGGGGTTCTACATTGAGTGAAGTGGTTTTATGGGCTCGTTCCGATCGGGAGTTGCATCTTAAAGGGTCCTTGGCTATGCTGATCCGGGGATTGCAAAACCCTTTTGTAACACGTTCCATGAGCTTTCAGCACGAAGATGTCGAACGACGCTTCTATCTTGTATTTGTTCTATCTGTTCCTTGTTGCTTTTTAATTACCTTTTGTTCTCCAAGTGGCTTCTCGACAAGTTGATGTACCTGCGGAATTCATTCGTTCAATTCTCTGTTCGGATAGATCTGTTGCAACATAATCTTCTTCATAAACATATCTATCCTTTGTGTTTGTTTTGATTCTGGTATTCGAGTTGCTTCGATGTCAAATGTTGATTCCATACCTTTCCTAATCGGTATTCTCATAGTTATATGGGAGTGCTAGTCCTTCTTAATCATCAAGATGGTCATGTTAAATTCTTTTTCAACCGGTGTCCATTTTGTTCGTCTCAAGTTGTCTTTGTTTCCCCACCCTCCCTCCCTTTTTTTTGGAGCCAGAGTCCCTAATGAAGTATCCATTTTATTCATGTGATATTTCTTCATTCTGTTCCTTCAATGTTCTTATCCGGTGATTTATCGTGAAGATGCTCAAGAGCTTCAAGTTTTTCATTCTTTGTTCTCGTTTAATTCTGCCGGTGGATGTAATTCAAGATTTCGGTGTTGATCTTATCCTTTTTCCTCTTTTCACAATGCTTTCTTATTCCGGTGCACCAATTAATCATTCTCCTCTTGCTATTCATATCCGGAGTGCTCAAGATTCATAATTCCATTCTTAATCCGTTCAAGCTATTTTGAGGATTACAATCTTATTCAACCATTTAATTCAACCGGTGCAATATCTCTTAAGCAATCTTTTCCAACGGTGATTTCCTTAGTGGGCCCTAACCCACAGGTCTTTTCCCAGGATCTTACCTGAATCTTCTAATTGTTTTCCGGAGTTATACTCAAATTCTTTTCAAAGTGTGACATAAGAATGATTCCCATCAGTCACATGCCTTCTCCAAGATCGCTTTCAAATTCTTTCCATCGTTGGTTCAACCTTTTATTTCTTCTTTCCGGAGTGCCTATACAATTCATGGTGGTGTATCGCGTCGTCATTCTCAACATTTGAAGACCGGAGAAGTGTTTCTCTTAAATCTTGGCCCGTCTTCTTGAAGATTTGTGGTTCTAGCTTCATACCATCCTCATAAGTGTTCCGTTTGTGAGGAATTCTTTTATACCCGTCCGAAGCATTTCATGAATTCTTTCCATTGTGATCCTCCGAAGGCCATCATTTCAGAAGATTTCTTCGTTCTCAGTTTTCAACCTCGTCCTCCAAATATTCTTCATTGATGTCTCTTCGTTCGTCTCTATATTCTTACGGTGGTTCTTTCAAGTTACCCTTCCGTTGTTATCGTTTTAATTCATTTGTCCTTTTCATAATCCTATCGGTGGTTCGTTGAAGATTTACCCAAGTTTGTGCGAGATCTCTCTTGAATTCTTTGCAACAAGAATAAGTAGTAGGCCAATTCCGTTGCTTGTCATCAATTTAATTTGATGAAGGATAAGCATACAGTAAATCTTATTCTTGTCTCCTCGAAGTGATTAATCTCTTTCCATGGAGCTTGTTCATCATATCATATCCTTGGTTCTAAGTTGTTCATCTGGTTTTCCGGAGCTCCAAGTTATTTCTATTATATCATTTCAAAGCTCCATCTAATTCATCACAGGCCTTGAATCTTATTCTTTTCATCTTTCGCTTCTCATTCTTTCATTACCGGAGTTTTCATGGTGGTTCATCATCATTGAATTCATCCCCGAAGTCTTCATCAAGATTCTTGTTGGAGCTCAAGCATTCTTCATCATGCTTTCAACTGCAATCCTTTCTACCTTATCTTTTCAGATGGTGTTATGTCATTCTTGACAATTCCTTCTTGTTTCATGATTCACGAGTTATTAAGAATGAGATATTTAAAACCATCATTTCTTTCTCTTAGGAGATCCTTTCAACCCCCCATTTTTATTTCGTTGGAGTTATCTTGGGTTGTATTTCACCTAAAAGCTTTCCCTGAGAATTGTGCTATTGTGGTGCTTATAGATGACCCAAGTTCTTCATTTATCATTCCGGTGAAATAAGTTCTTCATCTCCTTGTTGACCTCAATCCAATCAAATGTTTTCGTCAGTGGACGGTTGTCACCTCATAATTTTGAGATGTTTTCCACAAGACCACAACGAGCTTATTCTTTTCGTTGTTGATTTTCCATCAACCCCATTCAACCCTTCTTCGTAAGGTTGCTCTTTCTAACGCATTTGCCGGAGAAGTTGTCATTTGTCTTCTCCGTTCATTTCTTTCGTTGAATTATATGCTATTCTTTAATTCCGGAGGCATTGTGATATTGCTCTCCAAACCATCATCTTGTTTTGTCAAGATCATGTTCTTTTCCTTGTTTATCTATTTAACCGGAGTGTTGTATTCCTCATTCAAGTTCCGTCATCTTATCTAGTTTTGCCTCACTTTTCAACCGGAGTGCTGTCTGAATCTTTCTTACCCCTTGTGCCATTCTTTTAATTGTTCCGGAGGCTGTATGCTGTTGTTTTCATCATGTATCATCCCATCTTCTCAAGTTCATGTTCAATTCCTTCCATTTTCAGTCGAAGTGCTGTCTGAATCATATCATTCTTATTCCTTGGCTATGCCATTGCGGTTTCTTATTCTTTTGGTTCGTAAGCTCTTAATTCATGTCTTTAAACCTACAAGGTTCTCATTATGTTCCTTGTTCCTCCTTTTACCGGAGTGCTCTTAACTTCGTTCATCTCCGTTGCATTCTTTCTTTCAAGATTGTCAACCTCTCAAGGTTCTTTGGTTTCACTCGTCTGTCAAAGAAGCAAATTTATTTTATCTCTTCTTCTTCCGTTTTTACCGGTGCTATCTCTAGGATCTCGGGTCGAGATCCTCTGTTAGTGTGGGAGAGTTGTGACGCCCGAAGACCGACGTCCCAGAAGATTCCAGAAGATTCCAGATGTCCCGGGTTCTCCCGTGTGTTTCATTTGTGCTTGTGTTATTTTTTTTTTCATTGCATCATGTCATCATGCCATCATGTCATATTTATTTTTGCATCTCAACTTAAATAAATCGTGTGGACCTTCGGTCCATTTAAATCGAGGGAAGGATGACTTCTCTTTAGAACATATAAAATCCTCTCAATATTATTAGGGAGCTATATTTTAAATATTCCATTTGTTTGGAATTAACCCAACACACTTGCATATTTTCCCCATGCCTATTTCACTCCAAGTTTCTCCGTCAAAACCTTCCCTATATTTCTTTTCTCGTTTATCGAGGTTCCTCCAAAAACCTCAACATTTTTGGACTCTTTAAATACCCCATTCATATTCAAATCCATTTGAACCATATTCAAATGAATTTGAATTCATATCTTTCAATCTTGTCACTTATATTTTTCTCGGACCGTGCTCATTTTTATGGGCCCGAGAAAAATATCCCATGTGCTAAATCTTCCACTAAGCCTCTCTTTTCTTTTCCCTCTTTCTTCTTTTTCTGTTAAAGCGATTTAATAGAGCAGCCCCAGCCGCAACCAGTACAGCCGGCCATCTGGGCCTACTCCCCTCTAAGCCCATCTCCTCCCTGGCCATCTCAGCCACGAGCCGGCCCAGGCCTCCCCAGGCCTCAGCCCGACCACTCCATCCTAACCCTAGCGAACGCATCCCCATCTCCCCTCGCTCTCTCCCCTCGTTCCTTTTCCCCTCGATGCGCCGCCAGGGTCGTTCGAACCCCCACTCGATCCCCTCGTCCCGCAGCCTCCTCCCTCGCCCGTGCGCCACTCTCCCCATCGATCTTCCCCATCGCCTCGTCCCTCCTCGTCCTCCCGCACAGGAGCGCCGCTCGCCTCCTTCTTCTGCGCAACCAAGCCAGCCACCCGTCCTTAGCCGTGCATGCCCCGCAGCACCGTGGCGTCCCTTCCCCTCGGCCAGGAGCCCCCTGCGGCCTCCCTTCTCCAAGCCCGACGCGCCGTCCGCCGCTGGACCTCCGTCGACAAGGCCGGCGCCGCCCTGCCTCCGTCTCCCTCGCTTGGTGCCGCGCGCCTCCATCCCCAGCGCGCCCGCGCCTTGTCCTCCCGCGCAGGAGCAGTCCGGCCAGAAGCCTTCCGGCCTCTTCCTCGCCACTCCCTTCCGGCGGCTCTGCCCCGTGCTCCTCGTCCAGTGCGCCTCGCCTCCGGTCTCGACCCTGACTCTAGACGCCGCGCCTTCTATGGCCTCGCTGCCAAGTGCCGCTCCTCCAGCGACCCGTGCATCCCGCCACTCTCCCTCGGGTAGCAGCTCGCGGAGCTGCAGCCACCTCGCCTCGAGCAGCCCGGCAGCCAGGAGCTGGCCTCGTCGCCCCCCCTCCCGTGCTGCCGCTTTTGTTTTTTTTTTATTTTGTGTTGCCTTGTGATGTTGGGTTTGTCCCGGAAACGTGTACGACTACCCGATGAGACTGCAAGAACCGAGACCGGCACGACGCGTCAAGTACCACGACCAAGTACCACGATGACAAGTACCTCTTCGGAGAAGTGAACAACTACGAACGAGAAAGCCTTCATGAACAAGTACCACTACCATCGCCCCGGAAAACGATGGATGCGCCAAGTACATCTACGAACGGAATGAGTACATCTACGAACGTGAACAACTACCGTCGCCGAGACCGCAAGTACCTCTACATGAACGTGTACCACGACGACCTCGTTGCCTCGTGCACAACTACTTCCTCTCCGAACGTGAACGCCTACTTCCTCTACGAATCGCGAGAACGACTTCTTCCTCTACGCTCTCGAACCGCCCCGAAACGAGTGTTTCGAAGGTATAACCCCGAGACGATGAACTGTGTGATGTTGTGGTTGTATGAGATGTTTCCCTTGTGTGCACCGAGCCCTACTCGTCTTTTGTCATTGCTCCTCAGTTGCCTCGTCACCGACCTGTGGGAACCCGGTGACGGGATCACCCCACCTTTCATCTTATCGACTCGCTCACATCATCTTTTGCTCCGGTCTCTCAACGAGTTGCCGGAACCGAGATGTTGCCGTTGCATCATTTTCGGATCGTTGCCATGGCACCCTTTCTTTACACCACGGTGACAAATACTCCTTATCTTCTTCATGTCAAATTTTAATAAAAATTGCATAAAACTTGATCATGTCATCCGCATCATGTTAACAACATTAAGAATGTGTGAATTGTTGTTGCTTAAAAATTACTAAATATGCTCATGGGGATTTTCCGGAATTGTTGTTGTTATTTCCGGCCTCATTTAAAATGCCTAAATAGTGTAGTTTTATTATGCTTCACCTCTTGCCATGTTAAAAACACTTAATCTTGTCTTGTAAATAAACGAGAGTCAACTAAATAAATAACATGTGGTGTTTCGTCAATATGCAACTCGTTGCATATTGAGCTCCACTTAACTTGTAGTACATGTTTGTGTATTTTGCCATGCCTTGCATATTTAAACCGGACATGCATCATACTTGGATGTGCATCGTATGCCATGTTTATGCTTGCGTGTTTACCGTGTTGTTTGCTTCTTTCCGGTATGCTTCTCTTGTTAGCTTCGGTTTCGTTCCGGTGTTGTGAGGATTCGCTTGACTGTTGCTCCGTCTACTTCATGGATCCGTTCTTCTCCCTTGTGGAATCCCAAGCAAGATGATCATACCCTTGGATACCTTTACTACCATTGCCATGCTTAGTTGTCTCGATGCTATCGTTACATGTCGCGCTACCCATCTTTTATGTCTGCCTCTCCTTGTTGCCATGAAACCTCTAACCTTTGACACCTTCCTAGCAAAACCACTGTTTGGCTATGTTACCCGCTTGCTCAGCCCCTCTTATAGCATTGTTAGTTGCAGGTGAAGATGAAGTTCGTTCCAGGTGGGAACTTGTTGGTTGAATATCACAATATCTATAATTATTATTATCACACCTATATAGTGGGCATGGGTGGAAGGCTTGGCCTTTTGCTCGGTGTTTTGTTCCACTCATGCCACCTTAGGCGCCGATAAACCGGCATTATGTTCCTTGATTTTGCGTTCCTTACACGATGGGTGGATGGGGACCCCTTGACAGTTCGACTTTGAATAAAACTCCTCCAGTAAGGCCCAACATTGGTTTTTAATTTGCTCATAATAACAACTTAATTAATTAATTAAATTTGCATAGGGGGTCGCGTCCCCGGGTTCTTAATTCTACATAACAGGGGGGGCCAGTGCTGATGGTGTTGGTCCCAAACGGGGGTTCTGCGGGGCCGCCACGGGGAAACTCGAGGTATCTGGTATAACCTGTAGATTCGCCCATCCGGTCGTGGCCTGAGACGAGATATGCGCGGCTACTATCAGGGTGTCGACACACCGGGAGGTCTTGCTGGACTTGTTTTACCATTGTCGAAATGTCTTGTGCTACCGGGATGCCGAGCCTGATCGGATTTCCCTAAGATAAGGGGTGATGATATTATATTTATCACTTCAGCTAGTCGTGAGATCTTGTGATGGGCTAAGTTGGGACACCCCTGCAGGGTTATGATCTTTCGAAAGCCGTGCCCGCGGTTATGTGGCAGATTGGAATTTGTTAATGTTCGGTTGTAGAAAACTTGACAGAGGATCCGAAGTAAAACACACCACCGCGTGAGTAACCGTGACTGTCTCTTTTCACTTTGAGAAGAGAACACGGTGGGGTTATGTTTGACTCGTATGTAGTTCAGGATCTTTAGCGATCACTACTTTTGCGACCGTTTGCGTAGATGCTCATCTTATTCTGGTACTCGTAAGCTAGCCACCATATTATGCTTAGCCGCTGCTGCAACCTCACCACTTTACCTCTTCCTACCCATAAAGCTTTGCTAGTCTTGATACCCATGGTTATGGGATTGCTGAGTCCTCGTGGCTCACAGTTACTACAACACCAGATGCAGGTTCAGCCGAGTTTGACGCAGGAGCGGGTTCAAGTACTTCACTGGAAGCTCGTTGAAGAGAGTGGCCGTATGCTTGTGACGTTTCGACGATCAGTAGTGGTTTCTACTAGGATTCGATCTAGGCCTGTGGTTTAACATTATGTTTTGTATCTTTCTTTTGGATCTTACCCTTAGATGGGTTGTGATGTTTTGAATGATGTTTTGCTTATGTAATGTATTGTGTGAAGTGGCGAGTGTAAGCCAACTATCTCCTTTTGCAATTTAATCCCTCTTTTAAATGAGTCGTGCAAAGATACCAAACTTGAGATCATTCCAGAATGGGCTTATACCTTTAAGTCGTGCCTCGACACGTAGGAGGTATAGTCCCATTCTGGTCACTACATTAGTGGTCTTTGAGAGAAAATCTGATGTGTGCAGAATAGACAAGCTTATCAAAAGGTTACAATCAATGGAAGATCCGGGGGGATGTAGAGTGGGAGGCCTGCCTTGTTGTTGAGGAGGCAGTGGCAGAGGAGGACGCCACGAAAGCCTCGCGGGCCAAACTTTGTGTTGGGGAACGTAGTATTTCCAAATATTTCCTACGATCGGGCATGATCTATCTAGGAGAAGCATAGAAACGAGCGGGGAGAGTGTGCCCACGTACCCTCGTAGACCGAAAGCGGAAGCGTTTAGTAACGCGGTTGATGTAGTCAAACGTCTTCGCGATCCAGCCGATCCAAGCACCGAATGTACGGCACCTCCGCATTCAGCACACGTTCTTCTCGATGACTTCCCACGAACTCTTGATCCAGTTGAGGTCGAGGGAGAGTTCCGTCAGCACGACGGCGTGGTGACGGTGATGATGAAGTTACCAGCGCAGGGCTTCGCCTAAGCACTACGACGATATGACCGAGGTGTGTAACTGTGGAGGGGGGCACCGCACACGGCTAAGAAATCAACTTGTGTGTCTATGGGGTGCCCCTGGCCACGTATATAAAGGAGGAGAGGAGGAGAGGGCCGGCCCTCCTATGGCGCGCCCAAGGGGGGAGTCCTACTCCCACTAGGACTAGGATTCCCCCTTTCCTAGTAGGAGTAGGAGAAGAAGGAAGGGGAGGGAGAGAAAAAAAGGAAGGAGGGGGCGCCGCCCCTCCCCCTAGTCCAATTCAGACTAGGCCATGGGGGGGCGTGCGGCCTGCCCTAGGGAGCCTCCCTCTCTCTCCCCTAAAGCCCAATAAGGCCCATTTACTCCCCGGGGGGTTCCGGTAACCTCACGGTACTCCGGTATTTATCCGGTGACCCCCGGAACCCTTCCGGTATCCGAATATAACCTTCCAATATATCAATCTTTATGTCTCGATCATTTCGAGACTCCTCGTCATGTCCGTGATCACATCTGGGACTCCGAACTACCTTCGATACATCAAAACACATAAACTCATAATACCGATCGTCATCGAACGTTAAGCGTGCGGACCCTACAGGTTCGAGAATTATGTAGACATGACCGAGACTCATCTCCGGTCAATAACCAATAGCAGAACCTGGATGCTCATATTGGTTCCTACATATTCTATGAAGATATTTATCGGTCAAACCGCATAACAACATACATTGTTCCCTTTGTCATCGGTATGTTACTTAAATATCCGAGATTCGATCGTCGGTATCATCATACCTAGTTCAATCTCGTCACCGGCAAGTCTCTTTACCCGTTCCGTAATACATCATCCCGTGACTAACTCATTAGTCGTTTGCTTGCAAGGCTTATTATGATGTGTATTACCGAGAGGGCCCAGAGATACCTCTCCAACACTCGGAGTGACAAATCCTATTCTCGATCTATGCCAACACCACAAACACTTTCGGAGACACCTGTAGAGCATCTTTATAATCACCCAGTTACGTTGTGACGTTTGATAGCACACAATGTGTTCCTACGGTATTCGGGAGTTGCATAATCTCATAGTCAAAGGAACATGTATAAGTCATGAAGAAAGCAACAGCAATAAAACTAAACGACCATAGAAGCTAACGGATGGGTCTTGTCCATCACATCATTCTCATAGTTATGTGATCCCGTTGATCAAATGACAACACATGTCTATGGTCAGGAAACATAACCATCTTTGATTAACGAGCTAGTCTAGTAGAGGCATATATACTAGGGACACTCTGTTTTGTCTATGTATTCACACGTGTATCAAGTTTCCGGTTAATACAATTGTAGCATGAATAAAAGACATTTATCATGATATATAAGGAAATATAAATAACAACTTTATTATTGCCTCTAGGGCATATTTCCTTCAGTCTCCCACTTGCCCTAGAGTCAATAATCTAGATTACATAGTAATGATTCTAACACCTATGAAGTTTTGGTATTGATCATGTTTTGCTCGTGGAAGAGGCTTAGTCAACGGGTCTACAACATTCAGATCCGTATGTATCTTGCAAATTTCTATGTCTCCCTCCTTGACTTGATCGCGGGTGGAATTGAAACGTCTCTTGATGTGCTTGGTTCTCTTGTGAAACCTGGATTCCTTCGCCAAGGCTATTGCTCCAGTGTTGTCACAAAAGATTTTCATTGGACCTGATGCACTAGGTTTTACACCTAGATCGGATATAAACTCCTTCATCCAGACTGCTTCATTTGCTGCTTCCGAAGCAGCTATGTACTCCGCTTCGCAAGTAGATCCCACCACGACGCTCTACTTGGAACTGTACCAACTGACAGCTCCACCGTTCAACAAAAATACATATCCGGTTTGTGACTTAGAGTCATCCGGACCAGTGTCAAACCTTGAATCGGCGTAACCATTTATGACGAGCTCTTTGTCACCTCCATAAACGAGAAACATATCCTTTTTCCTTTTCCGGTACTTCAGGATGTTCTTGACCGCTGTCCAGTGATCCACTCCTGGATTACTTTGGTACCTCCCTGCTAAACATATAGCAAGGCACACATCAGGTTTGGTACACAGCATTGCATACATGATAGATCCTATGGCTGATGCATAGGGAATTACTTTCATTTTCTCTCTATCTTCTGCAGTGGTCGGGCATCGAGTCTTACTCAACTTCACACCTTATAACACGGGCAAGAACCCTTTCTTTGACTAATCCATTTTGAACTTCTTCAAAACTTTATCAAGGTATGTGCTTTGTAAAAGTCCAATTAAGCGTCTTGATCTATCTCTATAGATCTTGATGCCCAATATATAAGCAGCTTCATCGAGGTCTTTCATTGAAAATTTCTTATTCAAGTATCCTTTTATGCCATCCAGAAATTCTATATCATTTCCAATCAACAATATATCATCCACACATAATATCAGAAATGCTACAGAGCTCCCACTCACTTTCTTGTAAATACAGGCTTCTCCAAAAGTCTGTATAAAACCATATGCTTTGATCACCTCATCAAAGCGTTTATTCCAACTCCGAGATGCTTGCACCAGTCCATAGATGGATCGCTGGAGCTTGCACACTTTGTTAGCACCTTTAGGATCAACAAAACCTTCTGGTTTCATCATATACAATTCTTCTTTGAGATATCCATTAAGAAATGCAGTTTGACATCCATTTGCCAGATTTTCATAATCATAAAATGCGGCAATTGCTAACATGATTCGGACAGACTTAAGCATCGCTACGGATGAGAAAGTCTCATCGTAGTCAACTCCTTGAACTTGTCGAAAACCTTTCGCAACAAGTCGAGCTTTGTAGACAGTAACTTTACCATCAGCATTAGTCTTCCTCTTAAAGATCCATTTATTTTCAATGGCTTGCCGATCATCAGGAAAGTCAACCAAAGTCCACACTTTGTTCTCATACATGGATCCCATCTCAGATTTCATGGCCTCAAGCCATTTTGCGGAATCTGGGCTCATCATCGCTTCCTCATAGTTCGTAGGTTCATCATGGTATAGTAACATGACTTCCAGAACCGGGTTACTGTACCACTCTCGCGCGGAACGCACTCTGGTTGACCTACAAGGTTCAGTAGTAACTTGATCTGAAGTTTCATGATCATCATCATTAGCTTCCTCACTGATCGGTGTTAGAATCACTGGAACTAGTTGCTACCTCTTGAGCATGCGTTGGTTTTTCCATTAAGAAAGGGTGATGCAGCAAAGTAGCGTAAGTATTTCGCTCAGTTTTTGAGAACCAAGGTATCAATCCAGTAGGAGACTACACGCAAGTTCCTTTTACCCGCACAAACAAATAAGAATCTTGCAACCAACGCGATAAAGGGGTTGTCAATCCCTTCACAGTAACTTGCAAAAGTGAGATCTGATAGAGATGATAAGATAAATATTTTTGATGTTTTTGTTGTATAGATTGGAAGTAAAGATTGCAAAATAAAAGAACAGTAAATATAAATAGTTGACTGAAGATTAATATGATGGAAGATAGACCCGGGGGCCATAGGTTTCACTAGTGGCTTCTCCCAAGATAGCAGATTATACGGTGGGTGAACAAATTACTGTCGAGCAATCGATAAAAAAGCGGATAGTTATGAGAATATCTAGGCATGATCTTGTATATAGGCATCACGTCCGTGACAAGTAGACCGAAACGATTCTGCATCTACTACTATTAATCCACACATCAACCACTATCCAGCATGCATCTAGAGTATTAAGTTCATAAGAACAGAGTAACGCCTTAAGCAAGATGACATGATGTAGAGGGATAAACTCATGCAATATGATATATTCCCCATCTTTTTATCCTCGATGGCAACAATACAATACGTGCCTTGCTGCCCCTGCTATCACTGGGAAAGGACACCGCAAGACTGAACCCAAAGCTAAGCACTTCTCCCATTACAAGAAAGATCAATCTAGTAGGCCAAACCAAACTGATAATTCGAAGAGACTGGCAAAGATATTGTAATCATGCATATAAGAATTCAGAAAAGAACCAAATATTGTTCATAGATAATCTTGATCATAAACCCACAATTCATCGGATCTCGACAAACACACAGCAAAAAGAATTACATCGAATAGATCTCCAAGAAGATCAAGGAGAACTTTGTATTGAGATCCAGAAGGAGAGAAGAAACCATCTAGCTAATAACTATGGACCCGAAGGTCCATGGAAAACTACTCACGACTCATCGGAGAGGCTATCGTGTTGATGTAGAAGCCCTCCATGATCGATTCCCCCTCCGGTGGAGCTCCGGAACAGGCCCCAAGATGGGATCTCACGGGTACAGAAGGTTGCGGTGGTGGAAATAGGGTTTCGTGGTGCTCTCGGATGTTTTCAGGGTATATGAGTATATATATAGGATGAAGAAGTATGTCGGTGGAGCTACGAGGGGCCCATGAGGGTGGGGGGCATGCCTACCCCCCTGGGCGCGACCCCTGCCTCGTGGCCACCTCGTGGCTTCCCTGGCGTGTACTCCAAGTCTTCGGGGTTGCGTTTGTTCCAAAAACGATCCGCCCAAAGGTTTCATTCCATTTGGACTCCGTTTGATATTCCTTTTCTGCGAAACACTGAAATAGGCAAAAAAAAATAGCATTTTGCACTGGGCCTTGGGTTAATAGGTTAGTCCCAATAATAATATAAAAGTGTATAATAAAGCCCATTAAACATCCAAAACAGATAATATAATAGCATGGAACAATCAAAAATTATAGATATGTTGGAGACGTATCAATCATCCCCAAGCTTAATTCCTGCTCGTCCTCTAGTAGGTAAATGGTAAAAACAGAATTTTTGATGTGGAATGCTACCTAACATAATTCTCAATGTAATTTTCTTTATTGTAGCATGAATATTCAGATCCGAAAGATTCAAGACAAAAGTTTAATATTGACATAAGAATAATAATACTTCAAGCATACTAACAAAGCAATTATGTCTTCTCAAAATAACATGGCCAAAGAAAGCTATCCCTACAAAATCATATAGTTTGGTTATGCTCTATCTTCAACACACAAAATATTTAAATCATGCACAACCCGGGTTTCAGTCAAGCAATTGTTTCATACTTTATTTTTTTCAAACTTTTCAACTTTTACGCAATACATGAGCGTGAGCCATGGATATAGCACTATAGGTGGAATAGAGTGGTGGTTGTGGAGAAGACAAAAAGGAGGACGATAGTCTCGCATCAACTAGGCGTATCAATGGGCTATGGAGATGCCCATCAATAGATATCAATGTGAGTGAGTAGGGATTGCCATGCAACGGATGCACTAGAGCTATAAGTCTGTGAAAGCTCAACTAAAGAAACTAAGTGGGTGTGCATCCAACTCGCTTGCTCACGAAGACCTAGGGGATTTTGAGGAAGCCCATCATTGGAATATACAAGCCAAGTTCTATAATGAAAAATTCCCACTAGTATATGGAAGTGACAAAACAAGAGACTCTCTATCATCAAGATCATGGTGCTACTTTGAAGCACAAGTGTGGAAAAAGGATAGTAGCATTGTCCCTTCTCTCTTTTTCTCTCTTTTTTTTCTTTTTTTCGTGGGCCTTTTCTCTTTTTTTCTTTTTTATGGACTCTTTTATTTCTCTTTCTTTTTTCTTTGTCCGGAGTCTCATCCCGACTTGTGGGGGAGTCATAGTCTCCATCATCCTTTCCTCACTGGGACAATGCTCTAATAATGAAGATCATCACACTTTTATTTACTTATAACTCAAGAATTACAACTCGATACTTAGAACAAAATATGACTCTATGTGAATGCCTCCGGCGGTGTACCGGGATATGCAATGAATCAAGAGTGACATGTATGAAAATTTATGCATGGTGGCCTTGCCACAAATATGATGTCAACTACATGATCATGCACGGCAATATGACAATGATGAAGCGTGTCATAATAAACGGAACGGCGGAAAGTTGCATGGCAATATATCTCGGAATGGCTATGGAGATGCCATAATGGATAGGTATGGTGGCTTTATGGTACCGGCGAAAGTTGCACGGTGGTAGAGATGCTAGCAATGGTGGAAGGGTGAGAGTGCGTATAATCCATGGACTCATCATTAGTCATAAAGAACTCATATATGTATTGCAAAAATCTAAAGGTCATCAAAACAAAGCACTAAAAGCATTCTCCTAGAGGAAGGGTTCGTAGGAGTTAACCATCGCGCGATCCCGACCTCCACACAAAGGATGACAAACAATCAATAAATCATGCCCCAACTTCATCACATAACGGTTCACCATATGTGCATGCTACGGGAATCACAATCTTTAACACAAGTATTCCTCAAATTCACAATTAGTCCACTAGCATGACTCTAATATCACCATCCTCATATCTCAAAACAATCATCAAGCATCAAACTTCTCATAGCATTCAATGCTCTTTATATGAAAGTTTTTATTATACCCATCTTGGATGCCTATCATATTAGGACTAATTTTATAACCAAAGCAAATTACCATGTTGTTCTAAAGGACTCTCAAAATAATATAAGTGAATCATGAGAGATCAATAATTTCTATAAAATAAAACCACCGCCGTGCTCTAAAAATATATAAGTGAAGCACTAGAGCAAAACTATCTAGCTCAAAAGATATAAGTGAAGCACATAGAGTATTCTAATAAATTCCGATTCATCTGTGTCTCTATCAAAAGGTATGTACAGCAAAGATGATTGTGGTAAACTAAAAAGCAAAGACTCAAATCATACAAGATGCTCCAAGCAAAACACATATCATGTGGTGAATAAAAATATAGTCTCAAGTAAAGTTACCGATAGATGAAGACGAAAGGGGGGATGCCTTCCCGGGGCATCCCCAAGCTTAGAATTTTGGTTGTCCTTGAATTTTACCTTGGGGTGCCTTGGTAATCCCCAAGCTTAGGCTCTTGCCACTCTTTATTCCATAGTCCATCAAATCCTTACCCACAAACTTGAAATCTTCACAACACAAAACTCAGAAGAAAATCTCGTGAGCTCCGTTAGTATAAGAAAACAAACCACCACTTTAGGGTACTGTATTTAACTCATTATTTATTTATATTAGTGTTAAACCTACTATATTCCAACTTCTATATGATTCATACCGCCCGGTACTACTCATAGATTCATCAAAATAAGCAAACAACACACGAAAAATAGAATCTGTCAAAAACAGTACAGTCTGTAGCAATCTGTAACTTTTGAATACTTCTGTAACTGTAAAAATTCTGAAATAAATTAGTGGACGTGAGGAATTTGTATATTAATCATATGCAAAAAGAATCAACTAAAAATCACTCTCCAGTAAAAAAATGGCAGCTAATCTCGTGAGCGCAAAAGTTTCTGTTTTTTACAGCAAGATCACAAAGACTTCACCCAAGTCTTCCCAAGGGTTCTACTTGGCACAAACACTAATTAAAACACAAAACCACATCTAACCATAAGCTATATGAATTATTTATTACTAAACAGAAGTAAAAGCAAAGAAAAGAAAATTGGGTTGCCTCCCAATAAGCGCTATCGTTTAACGCCCCTAGCTAGGCATGATACAAGAATAGATCTAGGTATTGCCATCTTTGGTAGGCAATCCATAAGTGGCTCTCATAATAGATTCGTAAGGTAATTTGATTTTCTTTCTAGGAAAGTGTTCCATGCCTTTCCTTAACGGAAATTGGAATCTAATGTTTCCTTCCTTCATATCAATAATTGCACCAATCGTTCCAAGGAAAGGTCTACCAAGAATAATAGGACATGTAGGATTGCAATCTATATCAAGAACAATGAAATCTACGAGCACATAATTCCTATTTGCAACAATAAGAACATCATTAATCCTTTTCATAGGTTTCTTAATAGTAGAATCCGCGAGATGCAAATTTAAAGAACAATCGTCAAGTTCATGAAAACCTAACACATCACACAAAGTTTTTGGAATTGTGGAAACACTAGAACCCAAATCACACAAAGCATAGCATTCATGATCTTTAATCTTAATTTTAATAGTAGGTTCCCACTCATCACAAAGTTTTCTAGGGATAGAAACTTCTAATTCAAGTTTTTCTTCATAAGATTGCATTAAAGCATCAACGATGTGTTTGGTAAAAGCTTTATTTTGACTATAAGCATGCGGAGAATTTAGCACGGATTGCAACAAGGAAATACAATCTATCAAAGAGAAATTATCATAATTAAATCCCTTGAAATCCAAAATAGTGGGTTCATTATTATGTAAAGTTTTGACCTCTTCAATCCTACTTTTAGCAGTTTTAGCATCAAGATCTAAAAACTCCGAATCATTGGGACGCCTTTTAACTAAAGTTGACTCATCTCCAGTCCCATCTTTATCAAGATTTATATTAGAAAACAAGGATTTAATAGGGGACACATCAATTAATTTTAGGTCTTCATCTTTATTATCATCTAGACTAGAATAACATGCTTTCATAAAGCAATCTCTTTTAGCACGCATCCTAGCAGTTCTTTCTTTGCACTCATCAATGGAAATTCTCAGGGCTTTGAGAGACTCATTGATATCATGCTTAGGTGGAATAGATCTAAGTTTCAAAGAATCAACATCAAGAGAAATTATATCCACGTTCCTAGCCAACTCATCAATCTTAAGCAATTTTTCTTCAAGCAAAGCACTGAAATTCTTTTGTGAATTCATAAATTCTTTAACACTAATCTCAATATCAGAGGGCATCTTATTAAAATTTCCATAAGAGTTGTTGTAGGAATTACCATAATTATTAGAGGAATTACTAGGGAATGGTCTAGAATTAAAGTTTCCTCTATAAGCATTGTTACCAAAATTATTCCTACCAACAAAATTCACATCCATAGATTCATTATTACTCTCAATCAACGTGGACAAAGGCATATCATTAGGATTAGAAGAAACACTCTTATTAGCAAACAATTTCATAAGTTCATCCATCTTTCCATTCAAAACATTAATTTCTTCAATAGCATGTACTTTTTTACTAGTGGATGTTTCGGTGTGCCATTGAGAGTAATTAACCATAACATTATCTAGGAGTTTGGTAGCTTCTCCTAAAGTGATTTCCTTGAAAGTGCCTCCCGCGGACGAATCTAAAAGATTTCTAGAAGCGAAATTCAATCCAGCATAAAAGTTTTGTATAGTCATCCATAAATTCAAACCATGTGTAGGGCAATTATGTATCATTAATTTCATCCTCTCCCAAGCTTGTGCAACATGCTCATGATCAAGTTGCTTAAAATTCATAATATCGTTTCTAAGAGAAATAATCTTAGCGAGCGGAAAATACTTAGAGATAAAGGCAACTTTGTACTTATTCTATGAATCAATACTATTTCTAGGCAAAGAAGAGAACTAAGTTTTAGCACGATCTCTAAGTGAAAACGGAAATATCTTCAATTTACCAATATCATTATCCACATCTCTCTTCTTTTGCATATCGCATAAATCAACAAAGCTGTTTAGATGGGTAGCGGCATCTTCACTAGGAAGGCCGGAGAATTGGTATTTTATGACAAGATTCAATATAGCGGCATTGATTTCACAAGATTCAGCATCGATAATAGGAGCAATTGGAGTGCTAATAAAATCATTATTGTTGGTATTGGAAAAGTCACACAATTTAGTATTGTCTTGGGCCATAGTGATGAACAAGCAATCCAACATACAAGCATACCAGAAGCAAGCGAACGGAAAAAGAAGGGTGAATAAAACGGCAAAGGTGAAGTGGGGGAGAGGAAAACGGGAGGCGAATGGCAAATAATGCAATGCGAGGGATAAGAGTTTATGATGGGTACTTGATATATAACTTGTGCGTAGATCTCCCCGGCAACGGCACAAGAAATCCTTCTTGATACCACTTGAGCATGCGTTGGTTTTTCCCTTGAAGAGGAAAGGGTGATGCAGCAAAGTAGCGTAAGTATTTCCCTCAGTTTTTGAGAACCAACGTATCAATCCAGTGGGAGACTACACGCAAGTTCCTCGTGCCTGCACAAACAAATAAGAACCTTGCAACCAACGTGATAAAGGGGTTGTCAATCCCTTCACGGCTACTTGCAAAAGTGAGATCTGATAGAGATGATAAGATGAATTTTTTTGGTATTTTTTTGTATAGATTGAAAGTAAAGATTGCAAAACAAAAGAACAGTAAAGATAAATAGTTGACTGAAGATTAATATGATGGAAGATAGACCCGGGGGGCATAGGTTTCACTAGTGGCTTCACTCAAGATAGCAGATTATACGGTGGGTGAACAAATTAATGTCGAGCAATTGATAGAAAAGCGCATAGTTATGAGAATATCTAGGCATCACGTCCATGACATGTAGACCGAAACGATTCTGCTTCTACTACTATTACTCCACACATCGACCACTATCCAGAGTATTAAGTTCATAAGAACAGAGTAACGCCTTAAGCAAGATGACATGATGTAGAGGGGTAAACTCATGCAATATGATATAAACCCCATCTTTTTATCCTCGATGGCAACAATACAATACGTGCCTTGCTGCCCCTACTGTCATTGGGAAAGGACAACACAAGATTGAACCCAAAGCTAAGAACTTCTCCCATTGCAAGAAAGATCAATCTAGTAGGCCAAACCAAACTCATAATTCGAAGAGACTTGCAAATATATTGTAATCATGCATATAAGAATTCAGAAAAGAACCAAATATTGTTCATAGATAATCTTGATCATAAACCCACAATTCATCGGATCTCGACAAACACACCGCAAAAAGAATTACATTGAATAGATCTCTAAGAAGATTGAGGAGAACTTTGTATTGATATCCAAAGAGAGAGAAGAAGCCATCTAGCTAATATCTATGGACCCGAAGGTCTATGGTAAACTACTCACAACTCATCGGAGAGGCTATGGTGTTGATGTAGAAGCCCTCCGTGATTGATTCCACCTCCGGTGGAGCTCCGGAACAGGCCCCAAGATGGTATCTCACGGGTACAGAAGGTTGCGGCGGTGGAAATAGGGTTTTGTGGTGCTCTCGGATGTTTTCAGTGTATATGAGTATATATATGCCGAAGAAGTATGTCGATGGAGCTACTAGGGGCCCACGAGGGTGGGGGTGTGCCTACCCCCCCTAGGCGTGCCCCCTGCCTCGTGGCTTCCTTGGCGTGTACTCCAAGTCTTCTAGGTTGCGTTTGTTCCAAAAATGATCCTCCCGAAGGTTTCATTCCATTTGGACTCCGTTTGATATTCCTTTTCTACGAAACACTAAAATAGGCAAAAGACAGCAATTTGCACTGGGCCTTGGGTTAATAGGTTAGTCCCAAAAATAATATAAAAGTGTATAATAAAGCCCATTAAACACCCAAAACAGATAATATAATAGCATGGAACAACCAAAAATTATAGATATGTTGGATAAGTATCACTACTTTCTGTGATGTACTACTTTCCAACTCGGGAGAAGGTACAATTACCTCATCAAGTTCTACTTTCCTCCCACTCACTTCTTTCGAGAGAAACTCCTTCTCTAGAAAGGATCCATTTTTAGCAACGAATATCTTGCCTTCGTATCTGTGATAAAAGGTGTACCCAACAGTTTTCTTTGGGTATCCTATGAAGACACATTTCTCCGACTTGGGTTCGAGCTTATCAGGTTGAAGCTTTTTCACATAAGCATCGCAGCCCCAAACTTTAAGAAACGATAACTTGGGTTTCTTGCCAAACCACATTGCATAAGGTGTCGTCTCAACGAATTTAGATGGTGCCCTATTTAACGTGAATGCAGCTGTCTCTAAAGCATAACCCCAAAACGATAGTGGTAAATCGGTAAGAGACTTCATAGATCGCACCATATCTAATAAAGTACGGTTACGACGTTCGGACACACCATTACGTTGTGGTGTTCCAGGTGGCGTGAGCTGTGAAACTATTCCACATTGTTTCAAATGAAGACCGAACTCATAACTCAAATATTCGCCTCCGTGATCAGATCGTAGAAACTTTATTTTCTAGTTACAATGATTCTCTACTTCACTCTAAAATTCTTTGAACTTTTCAAATGTTTCAGACTTGTGCTTCATCAAGTAGATATACCCATATCTGCTCAAATCATCAGTGAAGGTCAGAAAATAACGATACCCGCAGCGAGCTCAACACTCATTGGACCGCATACATCAGTATGTATGATTTCCAATAAGTCAGTTGCTCGCTCCATTGTTTCGTAGAACGGAGTTTTAGTCATCTTGCCCATGAGGCATGGTTCGCAAGCACCAAGTGATTCATAATCAAGTAATTCCAAAAGCCCATCAACATGGAGTTTCTTCATGTGCTTTACACCAATATGACCTAAACGGCAATGCCACAAATAAGTTGCATTATCGTTATCAACTTTTCATCTTTTGGCTTCAATATTATGAATATGTGTATCACCACGATCGAGATCCAACAAAAATAGGCCACTCTTCTAGGGTGCATGACCATAAAAGATATTACTCATATAAAATAGAACAACCATTATTCTCTGATTTAAATGAATAACCGTCTCGCAACAAACAAGATCCAGATATAATGTTCATCCTCAACGCTAGCACCAAATAACAATTATTTAGGTCTAAAACTAATCCCGAAGGTAGATGTAGAGGTAGTGTGCCGACGGCGATCACGTCGACTTTGGAACCATTTCCCACGCGCACCGTCACCTCGTCCCTAGCTAATCTTCGTTTAATCCATAGCCCCTGTTTTGAGTTACAAATATTAGCAACCGAACCAGTATCAAATACCCAGGTGCTACTACGAGCATTAGTAAGGTACACATAATTAACATGTATATCAAATATACCTTTGTTCACTTTGCAATCCTTCTTATCCGCCAAATATTTGGGGCAGTTCTGCTTCCAGTGTCCAGTCCCTTTGCAGTAGAAGCACTCAGCTTCAGGCTTGGCTCCAGACTTGGGTTTCTTCGCGGGATTAGAAACTGGCTTGCTATTCTTCTCAAAGTTCCCCTTCTTTCACTTGCCCTTTTCTTGAAACTAGTGGTCTTGTTAACCATCAACACTTGATGCTCCTTTTTTATTTCTACCTCTGCAGCTTTGAGCATAGCGAAGAGCTCGGGAATTGTCTTTTGCATCCCTTACATATTATAGTTCATCACGAAGCCTTTATAGCTTGGTGGCAGTGATTGAAGAACTCTACCAATAACACTATCTTCATCAACTTTGCAACCAAGTTGAGTCATGTGATTGTAGTACCCAGACATTCTGAGTAAGTGTTCACTGATAGAGCTGTTCTCCTCCATGTTGCCGCTATAGAACTTATTGGAGACTTAATATCTCTCAATCTGGGCATTTGCTTGAAATATTAACTTCAACTCTTGGAACATCTCATATGCTCCATGACGTTCAAAACGTCTTTGAAGTCCCGATTCTAAGCAGTAAAGCATGGCACACTGAACTATCTAGTAGTCATCAGAACGGGCTTGCCAAACGTTCATAACGTCCGGAGTTGCTCATGCAGCAGGTCTGTCACCTAGCGGTGCTTCAAGGACATAATTCTTATGTGCAACAATGAGGATAATCCTCAAGTTACGGACCCAGTCCGTGTAGTTGCTACCATCGTCTTTCAACTTAGCTTTCTCTAGGAACGCATTAAAATTCAAGGGAACGGTAGCACGGGCCATTAATCTACAACAACATACATATGCAAAAAACTATCAGGACTAAGTTCATGATAAATTAGAGTTCAATTAATCATATTACTAAAGAACTCCCACTTAGATAGACATCCCTCTAGTCATCTAAATGATCACGTGATCCAAATCAACTAAACCATGTCACATCATCACGTGAGATGGAGTAGTTTTCAATGATGAACATCTTATGTTGATCATATCTACTATATGATTCACGCTCGACCTTTCGGTCTCTAGTGTTCCGAGGCCATGTCTGTACATGCTAGGCTCGTCATGTTTAACCCGAGTATTCTGCATGTGCAAAACTATCTTACACCTGTTGTATTTGAACGTAGAGCTTATCACACCCGATCATCACGTGGTGTCTCGGCACGACGAACATTCGCAACGGTGCATACTGAGGGAGAACACTTGTACCTTGAAATTTTGAAAGGTATCATCTTATAATGCTACCGCCGTTCTAAGCAAAATAAGAAGCATAATAAGATAAACATCACATGCAATCAAAATATGTGACATGATATGGCCATCATCATCTTGTGCTTTTGATCTCTATCTCCAAAGCATCGCCATGATCTCCATCATCACGAGCTTGACACCATGATCTTCATCGTAGCGTCATGGTCGTCTCGCCAACTATTGCTAGTTGCTACTACTACTAACGCTAAGTCATAGTGATAAAGTAAAACAATTACATGGCCTTCGCAATTCATACAATAAAGAGACAACCATAAGGCTCCTGCCAGTTGCCGATAATTTACAAAACATGATCACATCATACAATAACGTATAACTCATCATGTCTTGACCATATCATATCACAACATGCCCTGCAAAAACAAGTTAGACGTCCTCTACTTTGTTGTTGCAAGTTTTACGTGGCTGCTACGGGCTTAGCAAGAACCGTTCTTACCTACGCATACAAAACCACAACAATTTTTCGTCAAGTGTGTTGTTTTAACCTTCATAAGGATCGGCTGTAGTCACACTCGATTCAACTAAAGTGAGAGAGAAAGACACCCGCCAGCCACCTTTAAGCAACGAGTGCTCGTAACGGTGAAACCAGTCTTGCGTAAGCGTACGCGTAATGTCGGTCCGGGCAGCTTCATCTCACAATGCCGCCGAATCAAAGTATGACATGCTGGTAAGCAGTATGACTATTATTACCCACAACTCATTGTGTTCTACTCATGCATATCATCTACGCATAGACCTGGCTCATGATGCCACTGTTGGGGAACGTAGTATTTCAAAAATTTCCTACGATCACGCAAGATCTATCTAGGAGAAGCATAGCAACGAGCTGGGAGAGTGTGTCCACGTACCCTCGTAGACTGAAAGCGGAAGCGTTTAGTAACGCGGTTGATGTAGTCGAACGTCTTCGCGATCCAACCGATCCAAGCACCGAACGTACGGCACCTCCGCGTTCAGCACACGTTCAGCTCGATGACCTACCACGAACTCTTGATACAGTTGAGGTTGAGGGAGAGTTCCGTCAGCATGACGGCGTGGTGACGGTTGTGATGAAGTTACCGGCGCAGGGCTTTGCCTAAGCACTACGACGATATGACCGAGATGTGTAACTGTGGAGGGGGGCACCGCACACGACTAAGAAATCAACTTGTGTGTCTATGGTGTGCCCCCTGGCCACGTATATAAAGGAGGAGAGGAGGAGAGGGACGGCCCTCCTATGGCATACCCAAGGGGGGGAGTCCTACTCACACTAGGAGTAGGATTCCCCCTTTCCTAGTAGGAGTAGGAGAAGAAGGAAGGGGAGGGAGAGAAGAGAAGGAAGGAGGGGGCGCCGGCCATCCCCCTAGTCCAATTCGTACTAGGCCATGGGGGGCGCGGCCTGCCCTAGGCAGCCTCCCTCTCTCTCCCCTAGAGCCCGATAAGGCCCATTTACTCCCCGGGGGGTTCCGGTAACCTCCCGATACTCTGGTATTTATCCGGTGACCCCCGGAACCCATCCGGTGTCCGAATATAACCTTCCAATATATCAATATTTATGTCTCGACCATTTCGAGACACCTCGTCATGTCCGTGATCACATCCAGGACTCTGAACTATCTTCGGTACATCAAAACACATAAAGTCATAATACCGATCGTCATCGCACGTTAAGCATGCGGACCCTACGGGTTCGAGAACTATATAAACATGAACGAGACTCATCTCTTGTCAATAACCAATAGCGGAACCTGGATGCTCATATTGGTTCCTACATATTCTACGAAGATCTTTATCGGTCAAACCGCATAACAACATACGTTGTTCCCTTTGTCATCGGTATGTTACTTACCCGAGATTCGATCGTTAGTATCATCATACCTAGTTCAATCTCGTCACCGCAAGTCTCTTCACTCATTTTGTAATACATCATCCCGTGACTAACTCAGTAATCGTTTGCTTGCAAGGTTTATTATGATGTGTATTACCGAGAGGGCCCAGAGATACCTCTCCGACACTCGGAGTGACAATCCTATTCTCGATCTATGCCAACACCACAAACACTTTCGGAGACACCTGTAGAGCATCTTTATAATCACCCAGTTACGTTGTGATGTTTGATAGCACACAAGGTGTTCCTACGGTATTCGGGAGTTGCATAATCTCATAGTCATAGGAACATGTATAAGTTATGAAGAAAGCAATGGCAGTAAAACTAAACGATCATGGTGCTAAACTAACGGATGGGTCTTGTCCATCACATCATTCTCATAATGATGTGATCCCATTGATCAAATGACAACACATGTCTATGGTCAGGAAACATAACCATCTTTGATTAACGAGCTAGTCTAGTAGAGGCATACTAGGGACACTCTGTTTTGTCTATGTATTCACACATGTATCAAGTTTCCGGTTAATACAATTCTAGCATGAATAAAAGACATTTATCATGATATATAAGGAAATATAAATAACAACTTTATTATTGCCTCTAGGGCATATTTCCTTTAGTTTTCTGGCCTCCTGCTTCAACTCATGCACATGTTATCATCAGCGACAAACAAAGCCGGCACCATGGTCGTGCTCCTGCTCGACAGTGGCACTGCTCGAGGTCAAGCGCCAGCAGCGCCTCCAGCTGCATCAGGGGCGGGGCCTTCTCCCCGTCGAACATCTCCGCCGCCGGCACCTCTCACTCCGGCTACAGGGCCGAGACATGCCCCGTCCGCACCAGATCCCCTCCACCCGATGTCCTCTTGGTGGCTCAGGTGCAGCGACGAGCCTGTGCTCTTTCTCTAGAGGAGGGAGACGGCCAAAGAAGGCGGGACAATGCAGGGCCGAGCTCGGCTAGGAGGGATGAACGGAAAGGAGAAGTGGCGGAGGCAGAGGCGGCCGAGGCTGCATGTGAGAGAGGCGGAAGAGAAGGGATACGGGGTTTGCTTCGTGAGGAAGGGATGACGAGCAAACATGTCCAGTAACATCTTTTTTCTCCCACACAGTACCCCTGATGACATGGCTACCGCGAGCTATCGCTCTTGATGTGTTGCTGAATGGTTTTAATGGACACATTTTACTGCTGGTCATGGTTTACCTGGTCACCGGTGCATGCATGGATTGATTTGAAAAGGATCCATGTATGCACATATGTGATAAATAACTAGAAAAATGTGCCTGTGCGTTGCAACAGGAGTGTAACACCCCGGACACACCCGCCGGTGGTCGTTACTCCTGGCGGGATCTAGACTGGCCTCACATATCAATACTAGTCTTTTCTGCGCACTTTGTCCTCACTCGTGCGCACCCGGGAGGAACTTCCCGGTCGGTCACCCATCCTGAAACTACTCCAAGCTGAGAACGCTTAAGTTTGGAGTTCTTTCCGAATGGGCTCCCGGAAAAGAAGGAATTCCTTATTGATATAAGTAGTCTATCATCCCTAATAAGCTAGGCTATCACATACACCCCCACTCAGAGGAACCGACGTCCTCGTCGGGCCACATGAACGTTCCCTCTTGGCACAAATGTCTGTGCATCCAGTCCAGTGCATGTGCCATGTCGTGTGCCACGATGGGTCACAAACATCATGAACAACATGACCGCGCACCTGTCTGCAAACATCCGTGTAATCGCAAGGGTCGGCTCTGATACCAACTTGTAACGCCCCGGACTCACCCGCTGGTGGTCGTTACTCCTGGCGGGATCTAGACTGGCCTCACATATCAATACTAGTCTTTTCTGCGCACTTTGTCCTCACTCGTGCGTATCCAGGAGCAACTTTCCGATCGGTCACCCATCCTGAAACTACGCCAAGCTGAGCATGCTTAACTTTGGAGTTCTTTCCGAATGGGCTCCCGGAAAAGAAGGAATTCCATATTGATATTAGTAGTCCATCATCCCTAATAAGCCAGGCTATCACAGGGAGAAACAATGATCATATGACCCGATCAATTAGCAACACCCACTCTTAAAAACAAAAGGATCTGACACTTGTGGTTGCATGATACGGGAGGTTGGCCACCGGAGGAGGAGGAGGGTTGCCCTTAGCCGCATCGCCAACTCCACTTCCATGGTGGCCGCCGAAGCTAATAGGGCGGTCGGGTATCCTGGTGCGCCTTTCATCCATATCCCTTCCTAGGACATAGAAAACATGTTTCCTTGTAATCTTATCATTCTAGCTTACTTTTACTAATCGAATCACAATAAACTTCCGCTTGGTTGGCTGGGTCACGGATCTGGACTACTCCGTGATAAGGGTCATCGATCGAAGGAATGGTTCTTCAGGACAGAGAGCTACATCAATAGATGAAATGAGCTATCAGAATTAAATATTTCAGCGCAATTATCTTGCGCCACAAACTTTCAGTATAAATGCAGAAAATGATGTGAAGTACCATAAGCTCATCTTATTTTATGCACCTTATTTAGTGTTTGCAATTAATATTTCCGCATGCAATATCAACGTCACAATCAAGAAGGACCACAATATCAAGCCAATATTTGCATCCACGATCAACCATGGCAAGCTTGAAGTACGGGACAATCAAATATGATTAGCCTCCCTAAGTCAGTATCCTAAGTAACAGGAATAATTTTGCTTTATCTTGAGCTACATTTGTATCTAATTCAAAGGAACTATAGACAGACTAATAGGGTTCAGTTCTTGTATTTGGCATGAACATACGGATTGCCTGGTGGTTTGCCGGGCTGGTTTGAGGCTCGACGCTGCTGGTTTAAATCCTGGTAGAAGCTATTTCTTTTTTTTATCAGGATTATCGAGAGGCCCATCATATGAGGGTCGGACGACGTACCAACAAACTGATTTTCGAATAAACAAACATGACGAAGGACTAAAAAAAGTGGAGAAACAAACCTTTCTTTAATATAATATATACTAGCACATATGCCCGTGCGTTGCAACGGGAGAGAAAATTATCGTGTCCATCAAAACATTCACCAACGCGACACAACAGCATCTGGACGATGCCACCCAGCAATGATAGTGGGGTAAATGAGGTGGTCTCCTGCCCGATGGCGCCTAAGATAGAAGCGTATCAGTGCGGGCGTCGGCTAGTTGATGCGGTAGCTGAAGAAGATCTGATGCTATGCCGTGTGCATGCACACACCTTGTACACGTCCAACACCCGCCCATCTAATGCTACCGCCTTGGACACGGCTCCTGGATGATTTCATATGTCTAGGTTATCGATGAGAATTTTCATCGAAAAATGAGAAGGGCTAGGATAATTAGCGCATATGTTTGTATTTGGTCGTCTGGCAGGAGGTACACGGTAGCATCAACATTGACGGCACACCGAGATGTTGCGATTGCATCCACTGAAGCTTGAACCCAAGGATATATATGGGTGGTGTCTGATCAAATCGCATGCACATGAGATGTCCGTGACGGTGCGAGTCATGGAGGCAAGGACAAATCGGAGATGGATGATGGGGGTCCCACATGTCCTCCATGAACTCTTGGACGTAGAGTTAGTTTTGTACCTTACCTGGAATTACTTTTCTCCTAAAATTTTAAATATATTTTTCTCTTGATTTGTAGGCCTTTTTTGTAAGTGAGAGCAAGAACAGTTTGGCTGTCGAACGCTTTGATCATCGAAAGTCAAAACACATCCAGAATAGGGACGTGCGGCACGACGAAAAAAAGCTAAGCAATGTAGGACGGAACGACCTCTTGATGGGCAGGGTACATGCCCAACTCAGTCCGCTTGTGGAGCGAGCAGCTTAAAAATTGTTAAGAAAACTCTCTTCCACAATAAGACCGCAAGGGTTATTGCTTTCTCGTACAGATTCGTATTAGGAACGCCTACGCGTAGGAAATAGTGGGCTGGCCCAACGTTGCGCCTTAATTTTTTTAATCTTCTTTTTTTCGTTTTTCCCCTTGCTTGCAGCCTGTTTTTTCTTCAGTATTCTCGGTTTTCCTTTTACCTATTTCATTCTTCCGTTTTCACAAAAAAATAATCTTAATTGTGATTTGCTTCATCTTTTTACTTTCTGCCTTTCATCAATTTTTCTTTCAACGCGTGTCTACTTTTTCACGTATAATGTACAATTTTCTTATACATAAGGGACATATTTTTTGCATGCGTTTAACATTTTTAAGTACATGGTTAACATTATTTTATTATTGGTTTAATTTTCTATGTTTTTCTCACACATTGCACTTTTGTTTGTATATATCAGGAACATTTCTTTATACATGTTTATGATTTTCCAAATAGATAATTACATTTTTTTTAATAAATGGTTGATGTCTTCTCTTTTTTCAACACATGTCTACATGTTTAACATACTTTTTACATACTTCTGTACATGTTTACATTTTTATAAAATATGATTAACATCTTGTTATATATATATATATGAAATATTTTTTGTGTACATATGAAATATTTATTTATACAGGTTAAAATTTCTTGTTATAAAATTTTTTGTGTACTTCTGTATATGTTTTGATGTCTACTTTTTTCTAAATATTGTACATTTTTTGTGTACATATGAAATATTTGATTATACAGGTTAAAATTTCATGAAACATATGTTTTGATGTCCACCTTTTTCATACGCAGTGTACAATTTTTATAAACACCTGAAGCATTTTTATATATTTTAAACATCATATAAAGACATAATTAACATTTTCTTCAAATGTGTATTTTGATCGCTAATTTTACATACACATTGTACATTTTTCTTGTACATAAAAAAATGTATACATATTTAAAAATTTCAAATACATGATTTAAATATTTTTAAAGTGTGATGAATAATACTTTAAAACCTAAAAAAATAAAAAAGGAAAATGAATAGAAAAAACATAAGAAAAAAAACAGAAAGTACAAACAAAAGAGAAAAAATGTGTGGCGTCATCTTTTCATATTGGGCCAGCCCAGGAAAAAAGGAGAGCTACCATCAAGTGAACTTCTGCTGCAGCACCAATGACATTAGATTGGCTCGGTGGTCGTGGATGTGTGCCTCTTATCAGGCTGGTTATAATGGGGAGTACATTCGTAGTGCATATTATCATGTGTTGGTATCATAGGATAGTAAATTTATTGTCATGCATGACACATAGTAGCACATCATTTAATATGATACGGTATCATGATATGATACTCAACTCTCTCTTTCTTCATTTAATTCTATGACACCTCATCAAAATTACCTAGTTGACATGCATGATACTACCTATGATACTCCCATTACGGGCAGCCTCATGACACCACGGTTCAACTCCACCTGTTCACATTTGTTTTTCTATTTCTAAAACGGACAACGTACAAAACTCCTTAGATGAGGACGTACAAAACATTTGTGTGACGAAAAACTCCTCCCTTTAATATTTGGTAGATAGATATAGAATAATTATTTAATGGTGATAGCCTTCTTCTTGGATTGTACTCAGTCAAAAAATACAGCACAATCTTGTAGACATTAGAGTATTTTGCTCTTAAAGTAAACGCATACAAAAAAAAGTAAAGTTTTAAATTCATATGTTGACCTTAAAAGCAGAATCTTTTGCCAAGGATGTTGAATATGTACCAATGTCACAGTCCATAAATAAACATAAGAGATCGACCAGCCGTGGTACAGATCTACGGGAGACAATCTCTCGCAAAGCATGCTGAGGGAGAAGGGCACATCTCGCTGCCTGTGCTGCCACAGGCCGATGTTCCCGTCTCGGCCTGTTGTTGGAAACAAAAAATTATATGTATTCTGGTCCTTTTCTCCTATGTATAACTAAAAAAGATCAACAATATATGAATTGAACAAACAGTTCACTATTGAAAACCTATATTGACATCATCTACAATTAGCAGATGCATTAACTCGGTATGTATTCTTTCAATCCACCAATTGATCTATAATATCAGGACTAAATAGAAGGTTACACTTGAATCGTGCATGATGAATATAGCAAGTGTGCTGTCAACTGGCAATAGGTTTGCTCCCCGAAAAGATTTGGATGGCTTGGCATCAAAAATTTTACAGCTTACAGTACAACATTAAGGCTCATATTTGCATGGCACACATGGAGGTCTCCCAACAGACCTTGGGTTGGATCTCAGCTCCCTTGCACAAAGTCTGACATCAACTTGTTCAATGCGTCCACAATAATCACTCTCGTCAAGGGTGACACTGCTAAATTTTGCTCCAGCAGGTGGTTAAATGGCGAAGCTCCTAAAATCTCAGCCTCAAATCTATTTAATTTTGCATGACTGGTGAACCTTTGTGTAACTGAAGCCATGCAAGAGGTGCGCTGGATGAAGGGCCTGGAACTTCTTGCAACCACCGAAGATCCGCTCTCCTCTATTCCTTTGTGGCACAAAATTCAGCAGATTGGCCTCTCTAACCATTCGGATGAAATCACTTGGAATTGGAATGCAACTAATACATACTCTTCCGCCACTGCGTACGATACCCAGTTCATTGGATCCATCGAGCGGCCGGACCTGAAGGCAATCTGGCGCATCAAAATAGAAGGAAATATACACTTCTTCACATGGCTCCTTGCCCAAAACTGATTGCTAACTACTGACAGATGTAGAGCTCGTGGTTGTGATCAAATAATTGAATCTGCAGTCCACCTGTTCTGCCACTGCTCGTTTACAGCTGATGTTTGGCACAAGCTGCAACCCACCCAACCGAATCAAAACCCTGCAGCCACGGTACGCCCCAAATTGATTAGTGATTGTTGGCTAAGGCGGCCTTCTTTGCCTGGAATATTTCGAACGAAAGAAATCGTCGCACCTTCCAGAATCAATCTTTAATGACTAACAATGTGGTCTCCTTGATAAATTCTGACATTAAGCAGTATGATGATGCCTGTGCGTGGCACCACCTCCTGTATAGAGAAGTGATCTAATGTTGTAGATGTTGCCTTGGGGGTCTTCCTTTTTTCTGTACATCCCCAATCTTTAATGCAAAGGCAGACCACCTCCGAGTTCCCCTAAAAAAACAACCATTGCCGAGAACACAACAACACAGCTGCAGCACCCAATGTTCCTCTTCCCTCTTTCTTTTCCCTCATTCGCCCTTCTTCTTGCCTGGTTCATGCGATGCAATAGCATAACAACACCAATGTTTCTACCACCCCGTGCTCTCTTCTTCCACCGTTGAGATGCTCTCTTCTCTTCTTATTTCTTCCCCGCCATGACACACTGCCAGGACATCTCTGGAGTTAGGAGAGAAAGGTTGGAGCCCGTGTCCATGTGATGTCTGTGATCTGGTCGCAGGCCTCAAGCATCAGTTCAGCACAAAATTGAGAACAAAGCGGTGCCGTCCTCCATCCCCGGGCAGCACTTTCAGAATTCAGACGGACAACCATGTCACACCACTCTCGTGAGGTCGTTCTAGTCACGTGCCATGAACGACGCATGCAGATTGTGTGGAGGCAGGATCGGTGGCTGCAGCAGGGGCAATGCCATAGCCGACATAGCTCTCGACAATAGGGGCTTGGTCGGGCCGGAGCCGTACTACTGCTTACCATCTTGTCGCCTCATCCTCGTCTATTCTGCAACGACTGTGCTCACCGCCGGGACAAGGGGGACGGGAGATGTCCGCTGGGGACAAGGAGCAGCCACACGACTATGGGAGGACGAAGTAGAGATAAATGAGGAGCTTTGACGATCGTGGCAACGGCAGATCAGTCGCGGAAGTGGATTGGGTTTAGGGTAATTATACTAGGTGCGTGTTCAGGAGCCAGAGAGACTTTGATCGGGGTGGGATCGATTTGGATGAGGTTTCTTTTCTTGCGGGGAAACCATATGGGGAGAACTTTTGAATCTGAACCGTCAATCTTTAAAATAATGAATATAAAGAGGCGACGGATGGAGAACCATGAAAGCTTCCTCCCTTTATTTTTAGGTAAAGATAAAGATAAAGATGGGCTAGCTTATTTGTAGAGGTAAAAATGGGCTAGTTAATTTTTCTACTAAGAGCCCGACTAATATTTAAGTAATGGGCTAATTCATCTAATGGGCTAGCTCCAACCAAGCACCAAAGCCAAGGTTAGCACTATCTAACACCACCTAATACCTATTACTTAGACTCGAAACATCCTAATACCGGTACTATCTACTGCTCATATCTCTCAAATCTGATCTTGTGCATACCAAAAATATTAATTACATTTCGGTTGACCATAAGATATCTGATGCATAAGAGAAAAAGTCGCCAAACACCACAAAATCTATTTATTTTTTAAACATGATAATTTTATTTCTTGAAGTAAAATGTGAGGCGACTTGCTTTGAAAAGCATGATAATATACATCAAAACAGAATTTGCAGCTAAGATCTCTTCTGGTGAAATTATTACTATTTGTATTTTATTGGCAATCATAGTGGCAAATTTAAGTTAACACAAACTTAATGATGTTTTTATAATAATGAAGCGGAATATTATGTAAGTTATTTTTTCACACTTGTACTTTTTTAAAAACCTGGCCTATATCAAGCATAATGTTCAACATTCATGGGCCACTTTGAACACATTAACAAGTCATGACACGTACTTTATTTGCACTACAAATCCTTATCTTGTACTCCCTCCGTCCCAAAATTATTGTCTTAGTTTTTTCTAGATGCGGATGTATCTAACACTAAAATATAACTAGATACATCCGTATTTGGACAAATGTAAGACAAGAATTTTGGGATGGAGGGAGTAGTTTTTTCTAGGACGTTTGGAAGCTAATATAATTTGAATGACTATAATTTTCTAGCAACATGGTGATCAAAGCAATATTCAAATCCAAGCTCTACATTTGTCTCACGCCCGGAAACCATAGTAGAAGGGTGGATGGGACCCCGAGACCTATGGGATTTGGTCCTATGCATGGCCTCATTCTAAGACTTATGTTGTCTAAGTCTCAACTTTATTTTGTTCGATGAAACTGAGCATTAATATGTTATATATTAGTTCACTAAAAAATTACATTTGCACGACTACTATGTTTGTATTTTGACTTCATATTCACTGGTGGAGCTATGTTGAGGCCGAGGGGGCCTATGCCCCCCCCTCTCCCCCTCCTTGGACCAAACTCAAATGTTTGGAGCTATTTCAGCGGGGGAAACAATCTAATGGACATAATTGAATACTTTTTATCTGTTTAAAATGTATTGTTGAATACTCTGGATAATAAAAGAAAATAGTTTCCTAGAAGAAATAGAACAAAGGGGACCGGTGTTTACCTGGCTGAGCCGTAGACGGCGTCGAGAACACCAGCAACAGGAGGAGGAGGTAGAGAAGAGCAGCAGGGACATGATGCACTCGTCATCATCTGCGGAAATTAGCAATTTTAGGAAACCCTGTTATTCAATGCATGCATGCACGTGGACAGAAGCTATACTATGTGTATCAATTTTATTTTTATTTTTGGGAAATCAAGGTCCATCAAAAGAATGTTGAGTGAGTTTAATGAACACGAGTGCTAGGGCTCGAGGCAGGCCAGCTTTTGAAGGCCAAAACATGAGTGCTAATAGGAACGACGGGCCTGGCGGAAATGTGGTGCCTTCCTAGTTAAAAATAATATGCTAAGGCCGAGCACTCATGTAGTGGCAGAGGCTGCTAATAAATCTAGCCTAAGCTCTCTCAAAATCCTTCACAACTTATCCAAGGTGGGGGGCAATGCCCCCCCCCCCTCCCCACCCCGACAATCTGTACATACCTCTACCTCAGATTTTTTTTTACAACCTCATACTAACACTCAAAGGACAACATAATGAACCGAATATCAAACCACATATAACTGTTATACATAAAACTACACAATGAATAAATATCAGTTGAATGAAAACTTAAAACCCCTTTTCACATGTTTCAAATAAGGTAGTCAAACGCACAAGTTTGTAGTTTCATGGGCAGTTAGATCAGGTATTCCTTGTAAAAGAGAAAAATAACATGTTAATTTCTTAAGTTGTAAATAAGTACTATTCAGCAGAATATGTAGAGTCACTATCATTTCCAAGTTCCTTTGATAGATCTGTCATGTTCTTAAAAGAAATCGGTCACATCATCGTTACTACTTACTATTATAAAAAAAACTCTCACCCGTTAGAAAATTAGAAAATCACTCTTGGATTGATCACCCATTTTATTACATATTTTATTGACAATAGTCATATATCAAAAGCACCGGTCAATTAACTCCATGGAAACCGGCAATATCATTACTAGCTTTACAGGTTGATAGACCAAAGTAAAAATAGTGTGTTTATTTGCCTTGCACCATTAATTCAGCAAGATCGGTAATTCCGTCATGACTAGCATCATGTTGTTTATCTGAATCAAAATCATTTGGATAAAATTCAGCTAGTTTCAGTAAGCTCCTCACATTATAGACAACACATAACTCTTCTCCTAATCTCAATTGTGCTTTATTAAGACTTTTTATGCATTCTGTAATTCCCTTTGGATTAGTTGGAATATGACAATTAATTTAAATCAGTTTCTATCTAGAAAAAAGGCTATGTGGGACTAGCAGTAGCACATCATTTGTTTGCTTTCGTGTAAGGGTGGCCTTGAATTACTTGGTTTATTATCTTATCTTGATATAATGACCGTTCTTTTTGCAATTGGATAAGACTATTACAAGAGGGACAGGATTTGCTATCACGGGTACTAATACTTTGAATATCAATTGTCGTGAGGGCGGTGAGAGAGATGATACCAATATTTTGTATGTCAGCTCGCCGCTGCCATTTGCCAGCGTGAGGGCGATGAGAGAGACAAGAGTATCAAGATTTATTTTCAATCCACAAAAGAAGATTTATTTACTTCTATCCATTTGGACAGTGAAGCAACTCGATCTGAAGATCGTGCGGCTAGTCAACTGCGAGCTACCAAATTGATTTATTTTACTTGGGTTGCACAACTTGCAGCTAGGCTAAAAGGCTTTTTGTCTAGTGCAGCTAGGCAGTCAATAGGTTCAACAATTATTTTTTGTTGGGTTCAGTCATAGAGTACCTGTAAAGCGCTAATTTATCAACTAAATTTTGTTGGTGTTATCTTCACCCAATGCTTCTATGCTAGCTCCACCTCTCGAGACGATATTGAGGAGGGAAAAGATGAGAGGAGGCGCGAGGGAAGAGGAGATGAATTACAGCAGATCAGTCCGTGTACATACGACCGCGGATGAGCTAAGAGCATCTCCAGCCGCGCCCCCAAGACGCCCCCAGGCCGCTTTTTTTAGCGCCGGCGCCGAAAAAACGGCCCAGTCGTGCCCCCAAGACGCCGAAATCCGCCGGATCGGCCCGTTTTCTGAGCCGGCGCGCCCAGGCCGAACCCGGTGCACTGGGGGGCGCTTGGGGGCACCGGCGGAAGGGAAAATCGCCCGGGACCCCACTGTCAGGCGAAAAGTCACACTGATTCGCCCCGTTTTTCCCTCTCCTTCCCCGACACCTTGCCGATCCCGGCGTCGCCAGCCACCTCACCGCCGCCGCCGCCGCCGCTATCTTGCCGTTCCTCGCCGTGAAACAAAGAAAGATCCCCCCGACGCCCTCTCCCCCCACTTTCCCCGAGTTCCACTCGCCACTCCGGCGCCCGCCGACGAGTCTGCGCACGACGCCCGCTACGTGTTCGGTGCTTTGCCTGCCCTGGCCGTGCTGGACTCCGATGACGAGGAGGTGCTCGCGGCGTTGCTCCTCCGGTGAACTTCGAGATCAATGGACACCAATACAATAAGGGGTACTACCTAGCAGATGGCATCTATCCGAGATGGTCAACATTTGTGAAGACTATCTCAAGCCCTGTGCCAGGAGGCAAGAACTCCCACTTTTCGAAGGTTCAGGAGGCTTGTAGGAAGGATGTCGAGCGAGCATTTAGCGTGCTCCAATCTCGATTTGCTGTTGTCCGGTACCCCGCTAAGACTTGGTCGAAAGATCAAATGTGGGAGATCATGACTTGTTGTGTCATTTTGCACAACATGATCATTGAGAGCGAGCAGGAAGAGCCAGTGTTTGACACTGAACCATATTACAGGTAGGGTCCTCTTGCCCAAGTGGATCACCAGCTCCCTGCAACATGGACAGCCTTCCTCAACATGCGCCAGGAGATCCGAGACCCACAGGTGCATCATCAGCTGCAGCATGATCTAGTGGAGCACCTATGGAGGCTCAAGGGCAACGCCTAGCTCGACGTGCAATGAAATATGAGTGTTTTTATTATTTGTTTGAACTATATAGTTTGTAGAACTAATTCCTTCTTGATGATTTTTGCGATGATTTTATTTGAATGAGCGCCGAAACACGTCGAGCGTGGGCTGTTTTGCGCCGGAATTAGGGCCAATCAAGCGCCGAAAATGGGCTGAAAGCGTCGATACTGGGCCGATATCGGCGCCTGGGGGCGGGGGGCGGCGGCTGAGAACGCACTAGCACCCAAGTCTAAAATAGCGTCGGCTCGCCCCCAAGCGGCAGTTTTCGGCGCGTCTTGAGGGCGCAACGGCTGGAGATGCTCTAACTAGGTGGATTGATACTTAAGGGTTAATCATTTTACCATCTATATATGATTGCTTTTCCGAACGTGGAGTTTATACACCTGAGTTGAAATGTTCCTACTTTGAATAGTAAAATAAATAAAATAGAAAAATGTTTCAAAAAGTTTGAATTTTTTTTGGCATACTTTAAGAAATATTTGTTGTGCACGCGGAATTTCATCACAAAATGACATTGATGAAAGGTGTGGTAAAAAAACAAAATCGATGCTCTGAAAATGTTACTTTCAAACGCATTTTGAAGCTCTGATTTTATTTTTTGCCACGACTTCCACCAATATGATTTCGTGATAAATTTTTATATGCACAATAAACATTTCTTAAAGTATGTGAAAAAAAATCAGAATGTTTTGAATTCATTTTCTATTTTTTACTATTTGCATTAGGAACTTTTGAGTACTACTCCCTCCGTTCCTAAATATTTGTCTTTCTAGACATTTCAAATGGTTACAACATACAGATGTATGTAGACATATTTTTGAGTGTAGATTCACTCATTTTGTTTCGTATGTAGTCATTTGTTGAAATCCCTAGAAAGACAAATATTTAGGAATGGATGGAGTAGTAGCCATTCCGGGGTAAGCCTAAAAGCTCCGCGGGTCGTCATCTATCCCACAGTCTTTTTCAAATGCTTTGCTAAACTCCATCTCAGCTGGCTGGCTAATCCGGGCTATGGCGCGCGTTCTCGAATCTGGGACTGCGCGTGGGCCGGCTAGCTGCATCTGCATGCTACGTCCTGGACACTACACTCTCGCATCTGACCATAGCTAAAAGGCCCGTTCTCGATCATATTTACTTAGGCGGTCACTGTGCTATATCACCAAACCTCTATATATGGGATGTTTTTGCCCTCATATTTGTAGAAGTGCACACTCTAACCAATGCAACCAAAGGACCGATCTGATGGAAGAGACTAGGCAGCACATTATATGTCAACACTTCCCCTCACGTGTGGCTCACTCAGGCCTAAACGTCAACACTCCCCCTCATGTGTGGCTCCCTCAGGCCTAAACGTGGACCGAAAGTGGGCTGCAATTTAATTGCGCCAGCCGGGTCTTGAACTCAAGACCTTTTGGCTCTGATACCATGTAGAAGTGCACGCTCTAGCCAATGCAACCGAAAGACCGATCTGATGAAAGAGACTAGGTAGCATATTATACGTCAACAATATTCATCCACTTGTTTGACTGCGACGGTTTGCCCAACGCAAGAGTGGTACGTGTATTAAATTGGTAGCTTGAGTGGTAGAAACTGTGTAGTGGCTTTAGTTGTGCGATCAAAAATGTCTGGTCAGCTTCTTGGGGAGCCCTACTGTGTCGTTGTTGCATCGCGTTCCCGTTGGGCACCAACAAGTTTCAACTCCTCGCAAGGTCCAAAAAGAAGCATCGCCCCTCTCGAAGACATTTCGTCGTGATTCTTGGGCATCGATCGTTGCTACTGCTGCTGGCTCTATGGCCTCGACGGATATCCCGGTACAGCCTGCATTGGGGAGGCAGGCTGAGCTGCTGCGCTCTGAGCTCCTTGGTATGGCTTCCTTTCGGTTCGAGGAGGCGGTCCAACCTCTGCGTGATGTCATTGACTCCATGCAAGGTTGGATGTTGCGGATGGAGAGCTTTGTGGAGCGTGCTGAGGCTGCACTACGTGAGCTCTGCCAGGCGCCGCCTGTGTTGCAAAGTGCTCATGTGTTAAGCCCTTTGGTTGTGCCTGGTGACAGCTTCGAGATCGAGAGGGGAGCTGACCATCATGGTCGTTTCTCCCCTCGTGCTAGAGTCAGGTCGTCGTCGTCAGCCTCTGAGGGATTGGGCAATGATGTGGTTGTGACTCCGATGCTGCAGATCATGCCTGAGCTTCGGGAACTATGTGGGGCCCCGGTTCTGCCTCTGTCCGTTGAACAACTGAAGGTAGACATGCCTGAGATCTCGATTGTGGCTTTACCGACATCATCACCCCTGGAGTCTAGCCAGATACCTGATTCCAAGGAGTGTGGGGATTTGGACGTTGCAGTCTCTGCCATTCCGTTGTCTACGACCATCGAGCATGTGATGCCTGTGAGTGACATGTCCACTGAGCCAAGTGTGGTTGCACCGACTCCAAATTCAGATGCTATGTTCGCGAAAGAACTTTGTGACTTGCTCGCCAGTGTGGAGGTTGCTAAACACTAGTAGAAAACAGGGCATTGGTCCAGCCCATTAGCCCCGGTTCAATCTAGAACCGGGTCCAATGGGGGTACTGGACCCGGTTCGTGAGCCCAGGGGGCCGGCCGGGCCACGTGGGCCATTGGTCCCGGTTCGTCTGGACCTATTGGTCCCGGTTGGAGCTAAAAACCGGGACCAATGGCTCTTGCTCCTGGCCCACCACTATTGGTCCCGGTTGGTGTTATGAACCGGGACCAAAGGCACCCCTTTAGTCCCGGTTTGTAGCACCAACCGGGACCAGTGAGTTGCCTATATATACCCCCTCACTCAAGAGCAGAGCTCACTGCTCTGTTTTTTTTTTTGGCCAAGGGGGAGAGGGGTTAGTGATGCTCTAGCTCACCTCCTATGCACACAACGTGTTCGGTGGAATGCCCGAGCCACACTAGTTAAGCTTTTCTCCTCTTGAAGCTCTATTTTCTCTGAGATTTGTCTAGGTTTAGCGGTCCGTCACGTCCCCCTCCCCATCTTCGCCGCCGTCGATCGCCCCCGCCGATCTCGTCACCGGCACCACCGTGGTGAGCCTCTTGTTATGTCCATGCTTTTCTTACTTTTATTATTGCTTTAGATAGATATTTGTCTAATTTTCTTACGTTTATTATTGCTTGTTATTATATAGTGCGATGGTTTTGATATCCGCCCACGTGGGCCCTCGTCCGGTCTACGATTCGGATGTGGTATATTATCTTTAATTTATAACTATTTGTTTTAGTGCTTATGATAGTTATGCCGACCAACCTGACATGCATAGATGTTTTATTATGTCTAGGAGGTAGTTGAACCGCAAATTCCAACCGACCCTCTTGTGGAGAGGTTAAATTTAGTTGAAGAGGAAAACATTTCGTTAAAGAAAAAATTGGAAAAAATGGAGGTGGAGAAGATGGAATTGGAGTTGCATGTTGCGGAAGTTATCGATGATCACAAGATCAAGATGGACCCTATTGTCGAGAGGTTAAATTTAGTTGAAGAAGAAAACAAATTCTTGAAGGAAAAAATAAAAAAAATGTGGACGAGAAGATGATATTGGAGTTGCATGTTGCAGATGTCATCGATGATCACAAGATCAAGATGGATGCAATGCGGTTGAAGATTAAAAAGATTAGAAAATATGCCATTCATACCGAGGCTTGGTATCATTATGCCGTTGGATCAATTGTTACCTTGGTTGCGATTATGATAGCATTTGTTTTCGCGTTGAAATGTTTTACATAGTTTCGATGTGTATGGAGAGCTATATGTTGCTAGATGAGAACTATATATGTATGTACTTTGGTTTTAATGTGATGATGAACTTTTATCCATTTGGTCACTTAATTATCTATTTATGATGTTCTGTAATGGTTTTTGACACACTTAATTATATATAAATGCACGCAGATGAACCGGCAATGGATGTACGGTGACAGACACACCTCCGAGTACATTAAGGGCGTGCGTGAGTTTCTAAATGCGGCTGAGGCAAACAAGCTGAATGGTTTTATGTGTTGTCCATGCACTAAATGTGTGAATACGATGTCTTACTCTAACCGGAAAATCCTTCACTCCCACCTGCTTTACAAGGGTTTCATGCCACACTATAATGTTTGGACGAGGCACGGAGAAATAGGGGTTATGATGGAAGACGGCGAAGAAGAAGAGTACGATGACAACTATGTGCCCCCTGAATACGGTGATGCTGCAATGGGGGGAGCTGGTGAAGATCAAGAGGAACCAGACGATGTGCCCAATGATGCTGCAACGGGTGAAGCTGCTAAAGATCAAGAGGAACCAAATGATGATCTTCGCCGGGTCATTGTCGATGCAAGGACACAATGCGAAAGTCAAAAGGAGAAGCTAAAGTTCGATCGCATGTTAGAGGATCACAAAAAAGGGTTGTACCCCAATTGCGAAGATGGCAACACAAAGCTCGGTACCGTACTGGAATTGCTGCAGTGGAAGGCAGAGAATGCTGTGGCTGACAAAGGATTTGAGAAGCTACTGAAAATATTGAAGAAGAAGCTTCCGAAGGATAACGAATTGCCCGACAGTACATACGCAGCAAAGAAGGTCGTATGCCCTCTAGGATTGGAGGTGCAGAAGATACATGCATGCCCTAATGACTGCATCCTCTACCGCGGTGCATACAACAACGCATGCCCGGTATGCGGTGCATTGCGGTATAAGATCAGACGAGATGACCCTGGTGATGTTGATGGCGAGCCCGCCAGGAAGAGGGTTCCTGCGAAGGTGATGTGGTATGCTCCTATAATACCACGGTTGAAACATTTGTTTAGAAACAGAGAGCATGCCAAGTTGATGCGATGGCACAGTGAGGACCGTAAGAAAGACGGGAAGTTGAGAGCACCCGCTGACGGGTCGCAATGGAGGAAAATCGAGAGAAAGTACTGGGAGGAGTTTGCAAAGGACGCAAGGAACGTATGGTTTGCTTTAAGCGCGGATGGCATTAATCCTTTCTGGGAGCAGAGCAGCAATCACAGCACCTGGCCCGTGACTCTATGTATGTATAACCTTCCTCCTTGGATGTGCATGAAGCGGAAGTTCATTATGATGCCAGTTCTCATCCAAGGCCCTAAGCAACCCGGCAACGACATTGATGTGTACCTAAGGCCATTAGTTGAAGAAATTTTACAGCTGTGGAATGGAAACGGTGTACGTGCGTGGGATGAGCACAAACATGAGGAATTTGACCTAAAGGCGTTGCTGTTCGTGACCATCAACGATTGGCCCGCTCTCAGTAACCTTTCAGGACAGACAAACAAAGGATACCACGCATGCACGCACTGTTTAGATGACACTGAAAGTATATACCTGGACAAGTGCAGGAAGAATGTGTACCTGGGCCATCGTCGATTTCTTCCGACCAACCATCAATGTCGAAAGAAAGGCAAGCATTTCAAAGGCGAGGCAGATCACCGGAAGAAGCCCGCCATGCGTACCGGTGATCACGTACTTGCTATGGTCAATGATTTACACGTAATCTTTGGAAAGGGCCCCGGCGCACTAGCTGTTCCGAATGATGATGAGGGACACGCACTCATGTGGAAAAAGAAATCTATATTTTGGGACCTACCCTACTGGAAAGACCTAGAGGTCCGCTCTTCAATCGACGTGATGCACGTGACGAAGAACCTTTGCGTGAACCTGCTAGGCTTCTTGGGCGTGTATGGAAAGACAAAAGATACAGCTGAGGCACGGGAGGAGCTGCAACGTTTGCACGAAAAATACGGCATCCCTCCGAAGCAGTATGAAGGTCCTGCCAGCTATGCTCTTATGAAAGAAGAGAAAGAAATCTTCTTTGAATGCCTTCTCAGTATGAAGGTCCCGACTGGCTTCTCGTCGAATATAAAGGGAATAATAAATATGGCAGAGAAAAAGTTCCAGAACCTAAAGTCTCATGACTGCCATGTGATTATGATGCAACTGCTTCCGGTTGCATTGAGGGGGCTTCTACCGGAAAACGTCCGATTAGCCATTGTGAAGCTATGTGCATTCCTCAATGCAATCTCTCAGAAGGTGATCGATCCAGAAATCGTACCAAGGCTAAGGAGTGATGTGGCGCAATGTCTTGTCAGTTTCGAGCTTGTGTTCCCACCATCCTTCTTCAATATCATGACACACGTCCTAGTTCATCTAGTCGACGAGATTGTCATTCTGGGGCCCGTATTTCTACACAATATGTTCCCCTTTGAGAGGTTCATGGGAGTCCTAAATAAATATGTCCGTAACCACGCAAGGCCAGAAGGAAGCATCTCCATGGGCCATCAAACAGAGGATGTCATCGGGTTTTGTGTTGACTTCATTCCTGGCCTTAATAAGATAGGTCTTCCTAAATCGCGGTACGAGGGGAGACTGACTGGAAAAGGCACGCTTGGAAGGGACTCAATAATATGCAGGGACGGATATTCTTGGTCTCAAGCACACTACACAGTTCTACAGAACTCTACATTGGTGACGCGGTATGTCGATGAACACAAGAACAGTCTGCGCTCCAAACACCCGGAGCAGTGCGACGACTGGATTACACGTGAACACATCAGGACTTTCAGCAGTTGGTTGGAAACACGTCTCAGAGGTGACAACACTGTTTGTGATGAGTTGTACTTGTTGTCCAGGGGACCATGTTCGACTGTATTGATTTACAAAGGATACGAGATAAATGGGAATACATTTTACACGATTGTCCAAGATCAAAAGAGCACCAACCAAAACAGCGTTGTCCGCTTTGATGCAACAACCGGGAGGGGAAAGGACACATATTATGGTTACATAGTGGACATATGGGAACTTGACTACGGACATGATTTTAAGGTCCCTTTGTTTAAGTGCAAATTGGTCAATCTGTCAGGAGGCGGGGTACAGGTAGACCCACAGTACGGAATGACAACAGTGGATCTGAAAAATCTTGGATACACTGACGAACCGTTCGTCCTAGCCAATGATGTGGCACAGGTTATCTATGTGAAGGACATGTCTACCAGACCGAGAAAAAGAAAAGATAAGGAAGCGAATACATCATACGATGAGCCAAAGCGCCACATAGTTCTTTCAGGAAAAAGGGACATCCTGGGAGTGGAGGGCAAGACAGACATGTCTGAAGATTATGAAAAGTTTCATGAAATTCCTCCCTTCAAAGTCAAGGCTGACCCAAGCATCCTGATAAACGATGAAGATTATCCATGGTTACGGCGCAATAAGCAAATGACACAAGCGAAGAAAAAGTGAAGAGTTTTTTCCGCAACTATTATGATGATACCATGCCAACTTTGTAACAAACGAGTATGATACCATTGTCCGTTTGTATTATTCAAATTTGCACTAACAGAAAGTTTGTAATTGGTTTTACCAGAAAGAATTAAAAAATAAAACAAAAAACAAAAGAAAATAAATAATGCAGAAAAAAAAACTTGCAAAAAAATAAAAAATAGCAACAATAAGTATTTCATTGTAAGTAGAAACAAAATAAAATAAATAAAGCAACAAAGAAAACAAATAATTTCAAATTTAAACTATTCAAATTTGAATACTACTTGCACTAACAGAAAGTTTGTAATTGATTTTACCAGAAAGAATTAAAAAATAAAGCAAAAAACAAAAGAAAATAAATAATGCAGAAAACAAAACAAAAAAACTTGAAAAAAAATAGCAACAATAAGTATTTTTTTTAAGTAGAAACAAAATCAAATAAATAAAGCAACAAAGAAAACAAATAAATAAAAATAGCAACAGTAAGTATTTTGTTGAAAGTAGAAACAAAACTAAAAAATAAAGCAACAAAGAAAAAAAAATGCCACCTACTGGGCCCACACGGCCTGAATACGACTAGAAACCCAACCATGGGCCAGGATTCAGGCCCGTAGTAAGCCCAGCAAGCCCACAGGCAAAGCAGTGTCAGTTTAGGCCCTTAGGCCTACAGTTTAGAGGAGTTCGAGAGGAGAGAGGCAGCGGGGCTTATAAACTGGTGCAGGCCTCTCTCAACTAGCGAGGTGGGACTAAAACTTCCCACCGCACCGCAGCAAGGCCTTTAATCCCGGTTG
>LR738715.1:820057246-820084836 GCA_902687465.1 Secale cereale
GTTTGCGGTGCTGTTTTTGTGATCATGATGAAACAATACAACACTTATTTCTTGAACGCTCATTTGCCAAGATACTTTGGAGAACGATTCATATATCTTTCAACATTAATCTTCCGGTCGATATTGCGTCGTTGTTTGGGGTGTGGTTAGCTGGGGTTGAACAGATTACTGCGGCTCGTATTCGGATTGGAATATGTGCGCTATTATGGGCTATATGGAACGGCAGGAATGATATGATTTTTAACAGACAACACACTTTAACTTTCTTGCAGGTCATCTTCAGAGCTACAGCTTGAATCCATACGTGGTCCTTACTCACTCCTATACTGGGTGCAACTAATGGAAGATGGTAGATTGGGTTATATTCAACCGGTTCGGATGGCGCTCGCATAACAGGATAGGAGTCTAGGGAGCTTATATATCATTCATATTACCGTATCGGTTGCCTTTGTCAGCATGTAATTTTCCTTTTTTACTTTGATTTGCTCGGTTTACGAGCTGTAAGACTATTATGACGATATTTTATGGATTTTTAATAAAATGGCTGCACCTTGATCTTTGATATGTACTCCCTCTGTTCCGATTTACTTGTCGTGGTTTTAGTTCAAATTTGAACTAAAACCACGACGAGTAAATCGGAACGGAGGGAGTAATAAAATGGCTGCACCTTGATCTTTGATATGTGTGTGGTTTGTTCTGTTTTTCAGGTGTTTCTTTCTGCGAGGCGGAGCCGGCTGTACAACATGTTGATCTTTCTGTTGTTAGTTTGCCAGGTTTGAATTCTGGTATTTGCTCGCTCCTTGTTTCTTATTTGCTCATGTGTATGCATGGTGTGCACGTGGATTTTGGTAGGTAATTAATACGGTTGTTAGTTGTCGGCAAAGTAAGTTACGTGAATTGGATTACATCCATGTGGTGTGGGTCATGGTTTACTCGGAGGGGCTGCATTTGTTTGATTGGTTCGGGAATTACGAGTTATACATGCGTGGATATCTGCATGGCCATGCACGTGCCTTTCTAGCTGCTTGGCGCACCCCAGCAGGCCCGGGCCAAGGGGTGTGTCACATGTGCACCCGCACGGGGCCTCCGGTTTTCGGGGGGCCCAAAATTAGGCATAACACTGTACAGTCCAAGTTGCAGTCCAGTCTGAGTAAGTCCTCCAAAGGTTGACTTGAGTTCGGCAAATAATGAAACGCTTTTCTCATTGGCCAAGGTCTGGCTGCATCGTAAGAAATTTACTGTGCATTCGACTATTTCTTTTCATCTTTTGAGTACGTCCATAGCTGATTTTTTTCTTTTCTTTTTGCCTACTACCCCTATTTCTAAATATACATCTTCTTAGAGATTTTCATAGGGATTATATACGGATGTGTATAGACATATTTTTAGAGTGTAGATTCACTCATTTTTCTCCGTATGTAGTCTATATTAAAATCTCTAAAAGGACTTGTATTTATGAACGGAGGGAGTAGACTTCTAGTGTTTCAAGATCCAAGTAATATCTTCGTCTAGGACGTGATTCAGGTTATCAAAAGTGTAAGAAATAAATACATAAATAAATTAGAGTTTAACTTAATCTTGGGAAAACAAAAAAAAAAGTGGGTTCAACTCAATATTAGAAAGGAGCTATGTATAAGCTTTTTTCACGGGTGAGCTATATATAAGTTATTTATAAAAGAATCACAAATGTTCTCAACCAGTGACTTGATCAAGGCCATGCATGCACTTGATTACAATGCTGACAGTCCTAGTTCCAGAGATGGCCAAATACAAACATAAAATAATGTTGACGTTGAAAAACATTATCATGATATGAGGGCCATTTTGTTAGTTTCGCACAGGGCCCTTGATTTTGTCGGTCCGGCCCTGCACCCCAGGTTGCACAGGTGTGGACGTCTACATGGCCATGCACGTACCTGCGTAGTTGTTTGGTGCACCCCAGGTTGCACACGCGTGGATATCTGCGTGGGACATGCACGTGCCTGCGTAGCTGCTTGGTGCAGCCGAGATTGCACATGCGGGGTTGGCTGTGTGTGCCATGCACGTGCCTGTATATTTGTTGGGTGTACCCCAGTTTGCACATACGTGTAAGGGTGCATGGGCCACGCACGTGCTGTTTGTATTATGTACACCCCTGTTCCTAAATATTTGTTTTTCTAAAGATTTCAACGAGTGACTACAAAGCAAAATGAGTGAATGTATATTTCAAAATATGTCTACATAAATTTGTATGTTATAGTTCATTTGAAATGTCAAAAAAGAAAAATATTTGAAAACGAAGGAAATAGATTGTACTCCCTCCGTTCGGAATTACTTGTCGTAGAAATGGATGTATCTAGATGTATTTTAGTTCTAGATACATCCATTTCCGAACCAAGTAATTCCGAACGGAGGAAGTACTGTTTAAGATTATGTGCAGTTTTTTATGTTTATATGGACATAATGTTTGTAGGGAGTGTGGTAGCGTCTGACGTGTCTCCTGCTGATCGTTTTGGTGTTCAGCCTGTGGTGTCGCGTCCGCGAGTTGTTCCACTCCGAACTGTGGCCAATTCCCTTAGAGCAACTGCAGCCAGTGGCGGAGACAGGGGGGACCAGCAGGGGCCCTGGCCCCCCAGATTACTGATTTGCTGCTAATTACTAGATGAACAATGTGCAATTTATATAAAAATACATGTATTAGTATTGTTTGGCCCTTGTTATTGAAAGTTTGAGTCATTTGACCCCCCCTAATCCTTAATTCCTGGCTCCGCCACTGACTGCAGCAGACTCCGCATAATGCCCGACTCACAAAAATTCCGGCGAGTATGCGGGCTCGGTCCAATTTTCTGGTCAGAACAGAGCCTGCATACTCGCCCGGCCCGCAAAAGTTTTTGCCGCAGCCCGCAAACCGCACGTCCCGAATACTATAACTGCAGTTCGGTGACCCTTTTACGGGTACAAACCCTACCCCCCCCAGCCCCCCGCCGCGAGCCATCCGATTCCCCTTGCCCCTCCCTGCATTTCTCGCCGCCGGCGACCACCCGCCCCGCCTCCAGCCATCATGTGGGGCCGCATGTGAAGCTCCAGACGCGGCTTCGGCAGCAGATCTGGCCGTGAGAGGGACCCGGAGCGCGAGCGGCGCGTCCGGTCGGACGGCACGTGGAAGCGCGGCGCCCGCGGGTGGACCAACCAGGGGATGTCGCCGCCGGCGAGCTTCAACCGCCGCGAGACGGAGGAGTACGACCGCCGGCGCACGTCCTTCTCCTCCGCGAGGTCTTCCTACGCCGGATCCTCCTCGTTCGCCGGCGCGGGCTTTGCCCCCATGAAGACGGAGTGGTCGAACGACAAGGAAGAGCCGGAGGAGCCGGCGCCGTTCGCCTTCGTCCCGGTGAAGGAGGAGCCCGCTCCGCTTGGCCGCCGCGGTGTCATCCGGCCCGAGGACTACGTCGCAGACTTCGACGCCGTTGCTGCCGCCATCGCCGAGCGGTGCGTGCGCGAGGAGGCGGAGCGCCGGCGCCACGCCGAGGAGCTTGAAGCCCTCGAGTGGCGGCAGGCGGTCGCCGACAACATCGCCGCCAACGAGAAGGCGGAGGAGTAGTGCCGCATCCGCGCGGAGCAGGCGGCGAAGTACGTCGACCTGTGCAGCTCCGGCGAAGAGGATTGAGCGGCGCTCGGCCTCCACGGCGCCGTCCATTTTTCCGCGACCTCGCCGCTGTCAGATCCGACCCCTCTACTACTAGTTAACGTAGCATGTAGTATGATCTATGCTTAATTTGTTGATCATGTAGTATGTATGAACTCTGTAGTATGTGATGTGATGAACTATGTTTGTGCAATTCCTCCTGTTTGTGCTCATCCCACGCACGTACACCGTTTCCATTCCACAGCTGTAAAAGTTCTTCAACTAATGGCCTTAGGTACACATCAATGTCGTTGCCGGGTTGCTTAGGGCCTTGGATGAGAACTGGCATCATAATGAACTTCCGCTTCATGCACATCCAAGGAGGAAGGTTATACATACATAGAGTCACGGGCCAGGTGCTGTGATTGCTGCTCTGCTCCCCGAAAGGATTAATGCCATCCGCGCTTAGAGCAAACCATACGTTCCTTGCGTCCTTTGCAAACTCCTCCCAGTACTTTCTCTTGATTTTTCTCCATTGCGACCCGTCAGCGGGTGCTCTCAACTTCCCGTCTTTCTTACGGTCCTCACTGTGCCATCGCATCAACTTGGCATGCTCTCTGTTTCTAAACAAACGTTTCAACCGTGGTATTATAGGAGCATACCACATCACCTTCGCAGGAACCCTCTTCCTGGCGGGCTCGCCATCAACATCACCAGGGTCATCTCGTCTGATCTTATACCGCAATGCACCGCATACCGGGCATGCGTTCAGATCGTTGTATGCACCGCCGTAGAGGATGCAGTCATTAGGGCATGCATGTATCTTCTGCACCTCCAATCCTAGAGGGCATACGACCTTCTTTGCTGCGTATGTACTGTCGGGCAATTCGTTATCCTTCGGAAGCTTCTTCTTCAATATTTTCAGTAGCTTCTCAAATCCTTTGTCAGCCACAGCATTCTCTGCCTTCCACTGCAGCAATTCCAGTACGGTACCGAGCTTTGTGTTGCCATCTTCGCAATTGGGGTACAACCCTTTTTTGTGATCCTCTAACATGCGATCGAACTTCAGCTTCTCCTTTTGACTTTCGCATTGTGTCCTTGCATCGACACTGACCCGGCGAAGATCATCATTTGGTTCCTCTTGATCTTCAGCAGCTTCACCCGTTGCAGCATCATTGGGCACATCGTCTGGTTCCTCTTGATCTTCACCAGCTCCCCCCATTGCAGCATCACCGTATTCAGGGGGCACATAGTTGTCATCGTACTCTTCTTCTTCGCCGTCTTCCATCATAACCCCTATTTCTTCGTGCCTCGTCCAAACATTATAGTGTGGCATGAAACCCTTGTAAAGCAGGTGGGAGTGAAGGATTTTTCGGTTAGAGTAAGACATCGTATTCACACATTTAGTGCATGGACAACACATAAAACCATTCTGCTTGTTTGCCTCTGCCGCATTTAGAAACTCACGCACGCCCTTAATGTACTCGGAGGTGTGTCTGTCACCATACATCCATTGGCGGTTCATCTGCGTGCATTTATATATAATTAAGTGTGTCAAAAACCATTACAGAACATTATAAATAGATAATTAAGTGACCAAATGGATAAAAATTCATCATCACATTAAAACCAAAGTACATACATATATAGTTCTCATCTAACAACATATAGCTCTCCATACACATCGAAACTATGTAAAACATTTCAACGCGAAAACAAATGCTATCATAATCGCAACCAAGGTAACAATTGATCCAACGGCATAATGATACCAAGCCTCGGTATTAATGGCATATTTTCTAATCTTTTTAATCTTCAACCGCATTGCATCCATCTTGATCTTGTGATCATCGACGACATCCGCAACATGCAACTCCAATATCATCTTCTCGTCCACAATTTTTTTTATTTTTTCCTTCAAGAATTTGTTTTCTTCTTCAACTAAATTTAACCTCTCGACAATAGGGTCCATCTTGATCTTGTGATCATCGATAACTTCCGCAACATGCAACTCCAATTCCATCTTCTCCTCCTCCATTTTTTCCAATTTTTTCTTTAACGAAATGTTTTCCTCTTCAACTAAATTTAACCTCTCCACAAGAGGGTCGGTTGGACTTTCCGGTTCAACTACCTCCTAGACATAATAAAACATCTATGCATGTCAGGTTGGTCGTCATAACTATCATAAGCACTAAAACAAATAGTTATAAATTAAAGATAATATACCACATCCGAATCGTAGACCGGACGAGGGCCCACGTGGGCGGATATCAAAACCATCGCACTATATAATAACAAGCAATAATAAACGTAAGAAAATTAGACAAATATCTATCTAAAGCAATAATAAAAGTAAGAAAAGCATGGACATAACAAGAGGCTCACCACGGTGGTGCCGGTGACGAGATCGGCGGGGGCGATCGACGGCGGCGAAGACGGGGACGGGACGTGACGGACCGCTAAACCTAGACAAATCTCGGAGAAAATAGAGCTTCGAGAGGAGAAAAGCTTAACTAGTGTGGCTCGGGCATTCCACCGAACACGTTGTGTGCATAGGAGGTGAGCTAGAGCACCACTAACCCCTCTCCCCCTCGGCCAGAAAAAAAAAACAGAGCAGTGAGCTCTGCTCTTTAGTGAGGGGGTTTATATAGGCAACTCACTGGTCCCGGTTGGTGCTACAAACCGGGGCTAAAGGGGTGCCTTTGGTCCCGGTTCATAAAACAAACTGGGACCAATAGTGGTGGGCCAGGAGCAAGAGCCATTGGTCCCGGTTTTTAGCTCCAACCGGGACCAATAGGTCCAGACGAACCGGGACCAATGGCCCACGTGGCCCGGCCGGCCCCCTGGGCTAACGAACCGGGTCCAGTACCCCCATTGGTCCTGGTTCTAGATTGAACCGGGGCTAATGGGCTGGACCAATGCCCTGTTTTCTACTAGTGACAATCGAAAAGGCAAGGCCTCCTGCCTGGGACCTCCTAACAACTCCTCGAAGCCGAACTCCATGTAGAATCATCCTCGGGATCTTCTGGCTCCTGGACTCCACCGACCTGGTTGCATCAACCAGAAAGAAGAAAGAAGGGGGAAAAAGGGGGAGCAAAGCAACTGTGAGTACTCATCCAAAGTACTCGCAAGCAAGGATCTATACTACATATGCAATGGTATCTGTGTAAAGGGGTAATATATGCGGGTTAAACTGTAGAATGCCAGAATAAGAGGGGGATAGCTAATCCAAACGAAGACTACGCTTCTGGCCACCTCCATCTTGCAGTAGTGGAAGAGGGTAGCTGGAAAGTAACAAGTATCCTTGCTTCTCGCAACCTCCGTCTTGCAGCAGTAGAAGGGAGTAGATGGTAAGTTCACCAAGTAACAACGTATAGCATAACCCTACCCGGTGATCCTCCCCTCGTCACCCTGTGAGAGAGCAACCACCGAGTTATATCTGGCACTTGTAAGGGTGTGTTTTATTAAGTATCCGGTTCTAGTTGTCATGAGGTCAGAGTACAACCCCGGGTCGTCCTTTTACCGAGGGACACGGCTATTCGAATAGATTAACTTCCCTGTAGGGGTGCACCACATAACCCAGCACGCTTGATCCCATTTGGCCGGACACACTTTCCAGGGTCATGCCCGGCCTCGGAAGATCAACACGTCGCAGCCCTATCTAAGCACAACAGAGAGGTCAGCACGCCGGTCTAAACCCTAAGCGCACGAGGGTCTGGGCCCATCGCCCAATGCACACCTGCACGTTGCGAGGGCGGCCGGTAAGCAGACCTAGCCTCTCCTAATACCAGAGTAGGCTTTCCAGTCCAATCCGGCACGCGCCGCTAAGTCGCTGACGTCAAGAAGGCTTCGGCTGATACCACGACGTCGAGTGCCCATAACTGTTCCCACGCAGCTGGTTAGTGCGTATAGACCAAATGGCCAGACTCAGATCAAATACCAAGATCCCGTTAAACGTGTTATTATGAAATAACCGCGGACAACGACCAGGGCCAGGCCCACCTGTCTCCTAGGTGGTCGCAACCCGCCCTGTCGCTCCGCCACAAAATAACCATCAGGGGACTGTCGGTAACCCAGGCCCACCACTACCTGGGTGGAACCACCTGCCCCTTCAGCCCCCATATCCGAATCATCATCATGTGCATGTAAAATGTATGTAGTATATACCCGTGATCACACCCAAGTGATCACGGCCCGATAGAATAGCAGGGCAGACGGACAAGGGTGTAGGGCCACTGATGGTATACTAGCATCCTATACTAAGCATTTAGGATTGTAGGTAAAGTATCAACAATGGTAGCAACAATGACAGGCTATGCAGCAGAATAGGATTATCGAAAGCAGTAACATGCTACACTACTCTAATGCAAGCAGTAGAGAGAAGAGTAGGCGATATCTGGTGATCAAAGGGGGGGCTTGCCTGGAAGCTCTGCAGACGAAAGGAATCTTCGGAAGCGCGGCCGTAGTCGAACACCGAAGCATCAATGGTCTCTGGGTCTAACTCAGTATCGGAGTCTACCGAAAATAAGCAACGAAGGGGAAACAAATAAATAACAGAGCAAACAATAGCATCACAAAGCATAACATGGCAAAAGGCGGTGCTACGTGTGACCTAACGCGGTGCTCGGTGATACAGGCAAAGAGGAATAACATCCGGGAAAGTATTCCCGATGTTAGGCATTTTCGGGCAGATGAAACGGAGGGGAAAGTTGCATGTTCGGTATGATAAAGATGTGTGGCGGACGAACGGACCGCGAATTCGGATTCGTCTCGTCGATCCGAGCAACTTTCATATATAAATTATTTTCATCCGAGTTACGGTTTAAAAGATATGATTTTCTAAAGTTTTTATTAATTTCTGGAATTTAATTAATTGATTTAATAGAACATTATCCAGAACAGAACGGATGACGTCAGCATGACATCAGCACGACGTCAGCAGTCAACCAGTCAACTGACTGAGTCAAACTGACGTGCGGGGCCCAGCTGTCATTGACTAAGACTAACTAAACAAGTTCAATTAGTTTAGCTAATTGATTAGGTTAATTAAAGAGTGATTAATTAAGTTAGTTAATTAATTAATTAATATTTTTATTTTTATTATTTTTTTTAATTCTTTTTTTTGTATCTTTTTTTTCTAGGGATGGGGCCCCTTTGTCATAGGCCCATAGGGGCCTAACGGGCGCTGGACGTTTAGCGGGGCGGGGCTCGGACGCGGGCGACGGGCACCGGGCGCTGGGCGCTGCGGGCGATGGGGGTAGCTGGCGTTCGACAGGGGCGAGCCCGAGCGCCGGCTCGGGCATCGTCGACGCGGCCGTCGGCGGCCAAGGGGCCGCGTTGGAGGGAGCGGAGTTGGGCGAAGGGGCTACCGGCGAGGCAGCGCTAGCGCAGGGCGATGGAGGGAAGGGCCGCCGGGGTGAGAGGCCGACGGCCAAGTAGCGGGGCGGCGCTGGCCCAGCGCGGGCACGGCCAGGCGGAACCATCCCGGCCAGGGCGCAGAGCGGGCGAGGGGGAGGGGCGGCCGGAGCGGCAGTGGCTCTGTGTTGGCGATGCGGGACCGAGCGCGGGGGAGGGCGACATGGAGCAAGGCGGGGACGGCGCGCAGCAGCCCGCGAGCAGCAGCACGGCACAACAGCAGCGGCGGGTGAGGTTGAGAGGCCTTAGCGGGGCGAGGCGTTGGGTGCGGCCAGCGCGCGGGCTGTACGCAGCCAGGGGCGGGACGGAGCGGCTGCGGGCGCGCGCGTCGGCTTGCCGGACGGGGCGAGGCCGCGGTGAGCGCTGTTGGCGCACGTACGGGCGGTGGTCAGGGGGTGTGCGCCGGCGTGGTGGTCGGATCGACGACGGCGTGCAGGGGTAGTAGGAGGCCGGTGGCCTCACCAGCGTTGAAGAGAAGCGGGGCGGCGAGGCGTGAGGAGGCCGGTCGGGGAGGAGGTTGGTGACGACGGTGAGGACGGGGTCGAGGCGGCGCTGGCGTTCCGGCGGCGGCATCGGGGAGGAGGCGACGAGGCGTCCGACGAGTGGGGGGGGGGGCTCCAGGCGGCGGTGATCATCGGGAGCCGGCGCCGGTGCCTCTGATCCCGATCCAGTTTTGGATCGGGGGAGGAGGAAAAAAATCGGGGGGAGGGGGATTCTGGCGATGGGGAAGGGGGATTCTGTCGGTGGGGATTTAAGGCGAGCGAAGGGGCCCGACTGGGCCAGAGGGAGGGGGCTGGGTTCCTTTCCTTTTCTTTTTGTTTTTAGTTGTCTTACTTTTTCCTTTATTAATTCTTTTCTGTTTTCATTTTAGTTCTCTTTTACTTTAGTTTTACATTTTATAAAAGTAGCACATAAGCTAGTGTTAATAAATATGATAGTGCCACAAACATTATGACACCTGAATTGAAGTATTTTCTATTTATTCATTAATTTGTATGCATATTAATTAATTGTTTTATCGCTGTTATACACAATATAGTGCTCTTAATTGTTTTATAAAAATAAGGATTCTCCACCATAATTCCTTATGATTTATTTGACACATCCCGAACATTTTATTTTAATGTTTGAAAACTTTTGTTGTTTTCTTTTAATTCAATTTTTAATTTGGATCGGTTTTGAACTAACACGAGATTAGCAACAGTGATCGTGGTGACGTGTCGTCATTAATAGAGGGTTACTGTAGCTTAACTATCCGGGCGTCACAATTCTCCTCCACTACAAGAAATCTCGTCCCGAGATTTAAGCGGTGGAGTAAGGAGGGATAGGTGCTGGTAGCGAAAAGCTAACGAGTCTTCTCGGTCCTGGCTGCCCTTTCGAAGAGGTCGACTGCTTTCGTTGATGTCTTCATTCTCTCTGCTTCAAGTCATCGTGATCAAGTCGTCATCCTTTCTTCGGGATCTCCATCGTCCTACGAACGTGACCAGGGGGAAAACTTTGGAGGAACGTATCTCCATGAAGTATGTGCATCTGACAGTGCATTCAGAAAGTGATACACGAAGTATCCTACGCGTAGTATTTCAGCGAATCGATGATACCAGAGTTTCAAACGGGTAGGCAGTCATTCGATGCCTAACCAGAAGCTGGAATGGGGGCTTGAACAACGAGAATAATATGGTGTTTGATATCAGGATGAAACATGGTAGAATTTAGCTCGTGAATTACACACGAAGCCAAGTGCAAAGTATACATTAGAATCAGGGTTGTACAAGAGAGTCAGGTTTCGATCCAGTGGACCTGTGGGTTATGAGCCCACCATGTGGGTTGAAAGTAGAAAAGGTGGTGACATCTTGCACAACCTCGACAGGGAGGCATGTGAGTGGATAGATTGTCAGCTATGTCGGTACCTAGGACGAGGAACAAAGAGAACCATTTTCTCGCTCGTTGAAACGAGGCGGACCAATAGGCAAAGTTCTCGTCCAGCGGCAGTACCAGGATGTTATCAACAATAGAATTCAGGGTCTTACTTATAGAGTTGTACACCAAGGTGTTTACATAAGCAGAAAAATATTACTGCTTAGATTATATGTAGATCAAAGAAAGGTTAAACAAACAAATGGAAAGAAAAATTGTGTTTACACACAATTATTAGGAGTATATTCTTCCCATGGACAAGCAGAACACGGCATACAGGGTTGGAGAGCAAGTACCCAACCATTCAGATAAAGAGGCAAAGATTAATCAAGATGTTACCCAGACAACGGTGTTTGGATAACTAACCAAGAAACATTTAGCATTGGGCTTCAAATGCTCTTGTTGAAAATCGGAGTACCACAGACATGCATCGAGGTAGCAATGATATGGCTTTTCAATCAAGGGTCAGACTTTGGGTACACAAATGATCCATCAAGAGCAACTTATAAGATAAGTCTTACAATGTCCTCCTGGAAGAATGTTTATCCTTGCAAAAGAGGTTATAATGATAGGTCCTTCAGCCAGGGGTGCTAGACATGACATCATATTACCGAGTCATCAAAGGACCAAAATTATAACTCCTGGAAAGTTGTCCCAACCATCATATCTGACCGAGATTCAGATCCGATTGGTATCATGATAACTCAGACTCGGGATATTCGAGAAGAAAAGGTGCAACACAAATCGATGAAATGACATTGCAAGATTCTCGGGAAATGAACTATGGGAGTGGGTTCCCGGAACAATAGTTCATCATTAAACCAAGGAGAGGATGAGGAGGTGGCTGATGGGCTCAGTGACAATCCATCGAGAATTCCAAACGAAGGGATTTCCACAATAATGTGAACAAGAGGATGACACTTGTCAATTCAAATGATATAATGTTGGAGGCTTGAGGGAAAATATACACCATTAATAATTAGTTGAAAGGTGTGCCCGAAATATGACCTTAGGCAGCAAGATCAATGTTAGAGTGACGGTTCAATAACCAACAGTCTAGGAATGAACTGTCGATTGTTAACTTCAAAGAAATAGGGTTGCTAGAGGTACAGAACTCAAGCGGCATCGTTAGCATATTGGTATCCCGGTTAAAATAACACGGGGACCAAGGAAGAATGGTGATGGTGAGAAGTATTATCATACCGAGAATTTCTAAGAGGTGGAGCAATCCCCACAACATTTCCGACATAAAAGACAGTAATACTTCAAGGCAGAACACAACACTAGCTGGAGAGCAAGTCGTATTCATAATGTGGACAAGTTCACGATGAAAGGAAGTCAAGGGTGTTGTCGATGATAATAAAAATCAACGAGGGCAAGGAGAGTATTTCTCATCACGAACACAGTTGACATCTCATAAGTAGTCAAAGTGTTGAAGGTGATCCGACACATTTGTCGGGAGGGTTTCAAGGGGATGCAAGCAAACGACAACGGCAACAAGCAAGGGAATGACGAAGTGGCAAGTCATAGGATCAATATATAAGATGCAAGCTCGGAGCCAAAGTTGCCTTTCAAGACAAGCAACATGATGTTGAAAGCCCGACGTAAGTCGTGCTCTCACAGAAGAATTCGTGCACCAGAGAAGGACGAGGTAGCACAGTCAAAGATATCAAGACCAGGATGTACCCGATAGTCTAGGAATAAACCAGATTGAGTTTAAAAATTTCCCGGTAACATCTACTAGGGTTGTTGAATTTTAGAGCAGATTTGATTTACTAAACGGTGTCCTCGGTTGACGGCAACCTAGAACCCGTAGAGTGACTACGACAAGCAAAGGTATTACTTCATGAAAAGTTCAAAAGGTGTAGTGCAAGTCATGATATCCTCGAGATATCAGAGGGTAAACTCGAAGGTAGAACACGATAGGAATTGAACTAGGTCATCGACCTATGACAGTAGAGGATTTAACCTTGTCAAAAATTGGCGAGGCGTGGAATGGATTTATTCCAGATATACTGAATAAGGACAGCATGGTCGAAACCATAACTGCAAGGGATCAAATTTTATTGACACCGAAAGAATTATTTAGATGAAAATCATTTTGTAAGAAGCTCCCGAGACGGTCTACATCGTTTCCATGGGCATGAACAAAAGCTCAAGGTCGACTCCCGTTTATCCAATGCATACGTTTCATTTACCTCTTGCTTTGATTAAACAGTAGTGTTGGAATTTTTATCCGGTAGAACACCGGAAGGGTATGACTTGTGAAAACTTTTGGGTTCTCACGGATTAGGGGAAGGCATAGGTTCAACCCATCGGGCATCTTACTAACATATACCACAAGTTTCAAAAGTAAATATCACCAGCTCCAAGGGAGAGCATGGTTGTCCAAGAAGAGGATACAATTTACCGAAGGTATTATGCATCAGGGACAGAACTTCTCGAGGTTTTTGTATACGAAGGATTCAGTCTGATAACAATCCAACAATGGATAGGGCGATCCACTACGTAGCTGATGTGAGTATTGGTACTCACTCAGAGGAAGAAAGAATGCAGAGGCATCAGATTCAAGAATCACCTGATTAGTCCGATGCTTAAATAGAAAGAAATTATGGTTTCCAAAACAAAGGATCAGAAGCAGGTGCTCTGATCAAGGATGGATAAGTTGAGAACACTTAGTTGGGCAATCAATAAAGGTTTGAATTGCCGAGAATCCAACCCATGTACGGAATGACGTCTGAGCCGGAAAGATAATTTTCAAAAGGATATCCTGATGACTGCGTGCATACACACACATTGAATCAATAGGCCCAAAATGGCTAAGACAAGGGATGTTAACGAAGACTACTAGTCATATGGAATTAACCATAATGCAAGCAGGCAAGAATTACAGGAGTAACAGGCTGCAGAGGATTTGCGAAAGATCAAAAGGTATCCTGATGAACTTTGTGAGACACATGAACAATCGAGAAGAACGGGTCCTCGATAATTGTGAGGAAATAACCGTAAGGGTTTTCATGTGACATAAAGCTGCAAGACAGTAAACTCAAAGGATTCTCGAGACAACGAAGAATATTTCGAGGCCTCTTGTAACAACAAGAGAGACGAGGGATGATCATGAGTATGACAAGTGCATGCAGATATCCATAGGGATATATCGGTGGCTGTGAATTACAAAGGCGATGAACACAAGTTTCGGGTTAACAACGGGGAGTATCTTCAGGGTCTTCTGGTGCAGCAGACGATCATCGATCATAAGGCACTCTCCGGGTGAAAGTGATAACGAGATCCTAATGTTAGGTTTAGCAAAATTCATTTTTCCCGAATAGAAGAGAGATAAGAGTCCTAGAGTATAGACGAGGAGTAAAAGATCCTAATACCACCCAATGGTGTTGTGGGCCCGTAAGCCACACAACAAGTTAGTAAATTTGTTTTTCAAAGACTAGACTCAACTTCGGCCAAGGAGTTGGAAAGGGGGATTCCTACAGGCAGTCGGCTCTGATACCAACTTGTGACGCCCCCGATTTGTCCATACACTAATCATGCACGCAAATGTGTACGACCAAGATCAGGGACTCACTGGAAGATATCACAACACAACTCTAGACACAAATTAAAATAATACAAGCTTTATATTACAAGCCAGGGGCCTCGAGGGCTTGAATACAAATGCTCGAATACACAAGAGTCAGCGGAAGCAACAATATCTGAGTACAGACATAAGTTAAACAAGTTTGCCTTAAGAAGGCTAGCACAAAAGTAACAACGATCGAAAAGGCAAGGCCTCCTGCCTGGGACCTCCTAACAACTCCTCGAAGCCGAACTCCATGTAGAATCATCCTCGGGATCTTCTGGCTCCTGGACTCCACCGATCTGGTTGCATCAACCAGAAAGAAGAAAGAAGGGGGGAAAAGGGGGAGCAAAGCAACCATGAGTACTCATCCAAAGTACTCGCAAGCAAGGATCTATACTACATATGCAATGGTATCTGTGTAAAGGGGTAATATATGCGGGTTAAACTGCAGAATGCCAGAATAAGAGGGGGATAGCTAATCCAAACGAAGACTACGCTTCTGGCCACCTCCATCTTGCAGCAGTGGAAGAGGGTAGCTGGAAAGTAACAAGTATCCTTGCTTCTCGCAACCTCCGTCTTGCAGCAGTAGAAGGGAGTAGATGGTAAGTTCACCAAGTAACAACGTATAGCATAACCCTACCCGGTGATCCTCCCCTCGTCACCCTGTGAGAGAGCAACCACCGAGTTATATCTGGCACTTGTAAGGGTGTGTTTTATTAAGTATCCGGTTCTAGTTGTCATGAGGTCAGAGTACAACTCTGGGTCGTCCTTTTACCGAGGGACACGGCTATTCGAATAGATTAACTTCCCTGTAGGGGTGCACCACATAACCCAGCACGCTTGATCCCATTTGGCCGGACACACTTTCCAGGGTCATGCCCGGCCTCGGAAGATCAACACGTCGCAGCCCTACCTACGCACAACAGAGAGGTCAGCACGCCGGTCTAAACCCTAAGCGCACAGGGGTCTGGGCCCATCGCCCAATGCACACCTGCATGTTGCGAGGGCGGCCGGTAAGCAGACCTAGCCTCTCCTAATACCAGAGTAGGCTTTCCAGTCCAATCCGGCGCGCGCCGCTAAGTCGCTGACGTCAAGAAGGCTTCGGCTGATACCACGACGTCGAGTGCCCATAACTGTTCCCACGCAGCTGGTTAGTGCGTATAGACCAAATGGCCAGACTCAGATCAAATACCAAGATCCCGTTAAACGTGTTATTATGAAATAACCGCGGACAACGACCAGGGCCAGGCCCACCTGTCTCCTAGGTGGTCGCAACCCGCCCTGTCGCTCCGCCACAAAATAACCATCAGGGGACTTTCGGGAACCCAGGCCCACCACTACCTGGGTGGAACCACCTGCCCCTTCAGCCCCCATATCCGAATCATCATCATGTGCATGTAAAATGTATGTAGTATATACCCGTGATCACACCCAAGTGATCACGGCCCGATAGAATAGCAGGGCAGACGGACAAGGGTGTAGGGCCACTGATGGTATACTAGCATCCTATACTAAGCATTTAGGATTGCAGGTAAAGTATCAACAATGGTAGCAACAATGACAGGCTATGCAGCAGAATAGGATTATCGAAAGCAGTAACATGCTACACTACTCTAATGCAAGTAGTAGAGAGAAGAGTGGGCGATATCTGGTGATCAAAGGGGGGGCTTGCCTGGAAGCTCTGCAGACGAAAGGAATCTTCGGAAGCGCGGCCGTAGTCGAACACCGAAGCATCAATGGTCTCGGGGTCTAACTCAGTATCGGAGTCTACCGAAAATAAGCAACGAAGGGGAAACAAATAAATAACAGAGCAAACAATAGCATCACAAAGCATAACATGGCAAAAGGCGGTGCTACGTGTGACCTAACGCGGTGCTCGGTGATACAGGCGAAGAGGAATAACATCCGGGAAAGTATTCCCGGTGTTAGGCATTTTCGGGCAGATGAAACGAAGGGGAAAGTTGCACGTTCGGTATGATAGAGATGTGTGGTGGACGAACAGACCGCGCATTCGGATTCGTCTCGTCGATCCGAGCAACTTTCATATATAAATTATTTTCATCCGAGTTACGGTTTAAAAGATATGATTTTCTAAAGTTTTTATTAATTTCTGGAATTTAATTAATTGATTTAATAGAACATTATCCAGAACAGAACGGATGACGTCAGCATGACGTCAGCAGTCAACCAGTCAGTTGACTGAGTCAAACTGACGTGCGGGGCCCAGCTGTCATTGACTAAGACTAACTAAACAAGTTCAATTAGTTTAGCTAATTGATTAGGTTAATTAAACAGTGATTAATTAAGTTAATTAATTTAGTTAATTAATTAATTAATTTTTTTTATTATTTTTTTAATTCTTTTTTTTGTATCATTTTTTTTTCTGGGGATGGGGCCCCTTTGTCATAGGCCCATAGGGGCCTAACGGGCGCTGGACGTTTAGCGGGGCGAGGCTCGGACGCGGGCGACAGGCACCGGGCGCTGGGCGCTACGGGCGATGGGGGTAGCTGGCGTTCGACAGGGGCGAGCCCGAGCGCCGGCTCGGGCATCGTCGACGCGGCCGTCGGCGGCCAAGGGGCCGCGTTGGAGGGAGCGGAGTAGGGCGAAGGGGCTACCGGCGAGGCAGCGCCAGCGCAGGGCGATGGAGGGGAGGGCCGCCGGGGTGAGAGGCCGACGGCCAGGTAGCGGGGCGGCGCCGGCCCAGCGCGGGCATGGCCAGGCGGAACCGTCCCGGCCAGGGCGCAAAGCGGGCGAGGGGGAGGGGCGGCCGGAGCGACAGTGGCTCTGTGTTGGCGATGCGGGACCGAGCGCGGGGGAGGGCGACATGGAGCAAGGCGGGGACGGCGCGCAGCAGGCCGCGAGCAGCAGCACGGCACAGCAGCAGCGGCGGGCGAGGTTGAGAGGCCTTAGCGGGGCGAGGCATTGGGAGCGGCCAGCGCGCGGGCTGTACGCAGCCAGGGGCGGGACGGAGCGGCTGCGGGCGCGCGCGTCGGCTTGCCGGACGGGGTGAGGCCGCGGTGAGCTCTGTTGGCGCACGTACGGGCGATGGTCGGGGGGTGTGCGCCGGCGTGGTGGTCGGATCGACGACGGTGTGCAGGGGTAGTAGGAGGCCGGTGGCCTCACCAGCGTTGAAGAGAAGCGGGGCAGCGAGGCGTGAGGAGGCCGGTTGGGGAGGAGGTTGGTGACGACGGTGAGGACGGGGTCGAGGCGGCGCTGGCGTTCCGGCGGCGGCATCGGGGAGGAGGCGACGAGGCGTCCGACGAGTGGGGGGGGGCTCCAGCCGGCGGTGATCATCGGGAGCCGGCGCCGGTGCCTCTGATCCCGATCCAGTTTTGGATCGGGGGAGGAGGAAAAAAATCGGGGGGAGGGGGATTCTGGCGATGGGGAAGGGGGATTCTGTCGGTTGGGATTTAAGGCGAGCGAAGGGGCTCGACTGGGCCAGAGGGAGGGGGCTGGGTTCCTTTCCTTTTCTTTTTGTTTTTAGTTGTCTTACTTTTTCCTTTATTAATTCTTTTCTGTTTTCATTTTAGTTCTCTTTTACTTTAGTTTTACATTTTATAAAAGTAGCACATAAGCTAGTGTTAATAAATATGATAGTGCCACAAACATTATGACACCTGAATTGAAGTATTTTCTATTTATTCATTAATTTGTATGCATATTAATTAATTGTTTTATCGCTGTTATACACAATATAGTGCTCTTAATTGTTTTATAAAAATAAGGATTCTCCACCATAATTCCTTATGATTTATTTGACACATCCCGAACATTTTAGTTTGAATGTTTGAAAACTTTTGTTGTTTTCTTTTAATTCAATTTTTAATTTGGATCGGTTTCGAACTAACACGAGATTAGCAACAGTGATCGTGGTGACGTGTCGTCATTAATAGAGGGTTACTGTAGCTTAACTATCCGGGCGTCACAATTTTCGTCCGGGATTAGAAGTCCGGTCAGCCATCTTGCCGCATTTGCTAGGCCCGTGCGTTAAAGCTGCTGCGTTTTTCTCTTAGAGCAAGTACAATAGAGCCGAGTCAGCGGGCTATAAGGAATAAACTAGTATATTTATGCTTAGTTGGAGGAAAGAGAAGAGGAGAGAGAATGTAAGCGCGCTCTTCGTGAAGAGCCAGCTCTAGCACGTGCTCATAGGCACTTTGTGAGAATGAAAGATGAGCCATACAATAAAATAAGTAGTACACTCTTTTAACCTATTATTATACATGTTGGCTATAAGATGGGCTGAAGATGACATGGCACTGGCTTATAGCCAGCAGCAGTTAGCAGGTTGATGAAGGCGGATGTTATCCTGCATTGGTTGTATATGTGCTGAATCTACTATAGTTTGTGATTTGACTTGCCCAATATATGCTCATGTGTTGCCTAGTTCCCTTTTTATACATTTCAGTAAATGTATTTTTTGTGTTTGAACATGGCAATGTGTGATGTTGCAGGCTCCTTTTTCGAAAGTGTGTGTATGAGGTTTGGTGCTAAGGTTACGATACTCACAAGTGCTGGCGTTACCATGCTCCCCATTTTGTGTTAGATCTGTCTTTTGCCTAAGTTTTGTGATTCGGTTGTCAGGCTTGCTTAAGTTTTGTGAGTCAGTTGCCTGACATGCACTCATGTGTTGCCTAGTGTTTTTTTAACAATGCAAAATGTATATTGTTGTTGAACAAGGCAAGGTTTGATCGTGTAGGTTTTTTCGAGGTCTGTATATGGGAAGGAGGGGCAGTTGGATTATGATGCTCACGATGGCTGTAGGCAGGCGTTGATTTTTGGTACTGTAGTTTTTGAGGTTGCTTCTGTTTTGTGTTCCACTTGCATACTTATGTCGTCATGTATTTCCTAGTCCATTTTGTAATTTCACGATACATTTTTTTAGGTGCCTGATGTGTTTTTTTAGTTGCCTTTTTTTGTGTACATTGATCTGCTACTTAAGTCGTGTCTAATGATGTATCAGAGTGAAATTCAGATGGCTGGCAGTAGCAAAAAGGCAAATCAGGATGAACCTCATGTATCAAGTCATGATGACCATGCATCTCATGGCAATAAAGATCATCAAACACAGGTGTCAAAATTTCTGGAAGTTGTATGTTCTTGTTGTACAAATTTTTATGTATTTTCTGACATATGTGTTTTTCCTCTTCAGCCACGGAGTACTGCACCAATAATTGGGTACAAGCGTCAGAGGACTAAGGCACTAATTTTTCTAGGGAAGCGTCCTGATGATATTATTAGTAATGAGATCCTTGCTGGAGATGGTGAAAATGCAAATGAGCAAGGTGCAGGTGTCGACCAACATCCAAAGCCAAAACGACAAAAGACGGGAGGAACTGAGATATTTGCATAGTTGCCTCATTGTTTCAAAACAGTTGCCCAACAATGTTGTCTAAGTTGCCTAACCAGTAATGAACATTATTATTTAATTTCTATATTTTTCAATCTGGATTTGCAATAGGGTCGCAGGAACAGGGCATCCCCCGCAAGGCTCTTCAATATGAACAAGGACTTGGTGCATCTGCAAAAAGGTGTCATAATTGCAAAAGAATTTGGTGGCCTTCTAGACCTTGCTGCGAACAGCATGTCTGGAGATCTTAGTCAATGGATAATGAAGCATTATGATCCTGAGATGTCACAGATTGTCATTCCAGAAAGGGGGAAGGTTCCTGTAGATGTTGCAAGTGTCCGTAGGATATGGGGTTTGCCAAATAAGGGGAGGAAGGTGTGCTTTGAGAACCGGCCCGAAATCACAAAGGCAATGTACAACATTTACAATATCACCTCCAAGAATTCACCATCTCTCACATCATGGTGCAGGATGATTAAGGATATGAATGGAGCTCACGATGATGACTTCCTCCGCACATGGCTAGCTCTTGTTTTTTCTTGCTTCCTTGCGCCCTCAACTAGTTTAAGTATTTCACCCAAAAGCATCCCGGCGGTGATGGATGTTAATGGAATAATGGACACCAATATATGTCAGTTTGTTGTCGATCAATTAAAGCTAGCATTCACATCGCGTCGTAGCAACAAGAAGGCTGTTTGTTGCTGTGTTTTCCACCTCGTTGTAAGTGCTCCAAGTTGTTTGTTTGCTAGCATCCAGTCTTCTTTTTTAACTTTTTTGCAATCATTGGTTATCTTATAATTGTGTTCTTTTTTCCTCATACAGCTATTGTATCTAGACTCTTTGGATGTTGATAAGCCCATCCTCAACTTGATACCAAGGGTTTCAATTTGGAATTCGGATTTAATTGCTAAAGTTATCAAGAGGGATAGGAAGGGACCGGGAGAATATGGCATTTTGCGGGTAACCTCACTTCTTTTCCGCATACTGACTCTTAACTCTGAAATCAATGAATGGTATTGCTGATGCAGGCAAACATGACCTTTTAGTTTGTAGATATATATATGTTTTTTCTAGGCAAATCTACTGTTCTAAAAGAGGCAATTCAATTTGAAATATCATGTAAGTTGATATAATTTTTTGGGCAATTTCCCCGCCCATTTGTTTTCAGTACTTTACAGTCTTTAGGTAGCATGTTTTATGTGGGCCAAAAGGTTCATGCACAAAGGACTTGGGTGCAGAAATGTAGTTGTTGTACTATATACTAAAAACTATGCAAGTCATGCATTTTTTTAACTCTTTAAGCAATTTATGTATTAATCAGTACCAAGTTTCTGTTTCAACTGAAGCAATTTATGTACTGAAAACAATCAACTTTCATACATCCTCTACAACTGTGCTACATACTGAATATTTAACTCTCCATTTTACTAATACTAGTCAACAAGAACGAGGATAGTGGATGCAAGCAGATTCATACAATTAGTAGTGCTTTTTTTCCCTGTTGTTAAGCAAGTGCAATAATTGTTGTCACTCATCTTTTGTCTTCCTTGTCAACAAACTTTCATCCTAAGACTGAGTTTTCCCGTTGTGCGGATGATAGCTTGTTTGGTAGTATTGACCACATCACCAAATTCGTTACCACCAGATTGCCTGAGTCATATGACAAAACAGTAAGTCATCCATCATCTTTTTTTCTAGTGTTTTACTTTTATTCCCATTTATACCTGTTCCATTTTGGATACTTATCATGCTTTCTACGATCAATTTTTATGTTTTGCAGAAACAAAAGAAGCTCACAGGTATGGTGCACGAAATGTGTTCAGTAATTTCACATGCAGTTGGCAAGCTCGTGACTGGGATTGGGATGATTGATGATGATGAATGGGTGGCAAGGGGAATAGATCCTTCTAAGGCAGAAACAAGCAGGCAACATACCAAGAGAAGGTGTGAACAAGTACCAGTCGAACATGACAACTTACCAAGTGATGAAGAGTATTTTAATTCTGATAGCGATGGTACCGAGGAAGATGATAGTGAAAGTGGGGGAGTTGAAAAGGGCCAAGGGAATGACGATAGTGACAGTGATGGCAATTCGGACGATGATGGAGGTGATGATTTTGTACTGGAAGAGACTCGACAGAATGCTTATGAGGAAGAAAGAATAGTGGATGAGGGGAAAGCAAGTTCTCAGGAAACAGAACATGTGGTCCATCATGACGAGGAGGCAAGTGTTGATATGCGGAGGGAAGTCATAAATGATGGGAACAAGGACGATGAAGACGATGAAGAGGAAGAGGATGACGAAAATGGAGAGGATGAAGGAGAGGAAGATGAAGACAATGAAGAAGGCGATGGCAACGATAAAGATAAGGAAGATGCTGGGTAGGGGGATTGGGATAATGATGGTGATGACAACGGGATCAGCAACGGTGGCTCTGGTGGGAATGAGGATGCCGCAGCTGAGAAACCAGACAGCGATGATGATGAAGATTGCACACTGCAATATCTAATTCAAAAGAATAAAGATAAGAAGCCAAAAGGACTGGATGAGGCAGGTAGCATCTCTCTCATAGATCTTGTGATGACAGAGTCTAAAACTGCTGCTTCCCCAAAGCCACGATTCCTATTGTTTGAAGAGAAAGAAATGATGGATCTTGAATACACATCCCTTGCAAAGGAAGCTCAGAAGATGTTCCAAGAGTTGATGTTGGCAGAAGACTTGGATCTGGGTTGCGCATTCAACCCTCAGAAAATTTGCCCAAAGTGGATTCGCAAGAAAGTAATGAGAGAAATTGGTTCTCTACATGTAGTTGGAGAATCAAAGAAAGTTGGTCATAAGCAACTACCACCACGGCCGCCACCAAAGAAGAAGAATAAAAATGTCAGCTTCATATTAGAGCCAACTGTGTTGAATGAAACAGCAAAGGATCCACATGCATATCGTCCCGAAAATACCCAGTATGACCAAGGAGGAAAGGAAAGGCAGTCAGCCATGAAAAAATTTGGGCCTTCTTAGCAGCAACACCAGGCAAATACTGAAATAAAAGAGGCAAGCCATGGAATTGACAAAACAGTAGTCGCAAACAATACGACATCAAGCTCAGCAGCACCCCCACGTAGCAAACATGGAGATGATGTAGTATCTACAGGGACAGCTTCAAAGCAGAATGTTAAAGTGCATTCCAAAAGTCACGCAAGTGGATCACATATTCTGGCAACTCAGACCAAGCAGGAAGCAAGCTCACCTCCTTTCAGGCAAGTCTTTCAGAGGCAACACTTCAACCCACAAAAAAGGACCAGTTCAAATTAAGAAGGGACCTACCCTGGAAGTAAGCACAGCAACCCCTGGTGGAACACAACCACTAGGTGACTTAAATGGCCAAGTGCCCTTTCCGTCTCGAGGAAATGCCATGCAGTCAGGCAATATCATCCAGAGGAGCAAGGTGCAATATTTCAAGGCATCACCACAAGCTGTAGTGTTAGATGATGCAAGACATGGAAAGGGCAAAGAGAACACCCCACCGATGACATGTATGGAGATCAAAAGGGCGCAAGACGACATCGCCGAAACCATGGGAAAAAGTTCGGATCAAAAGTTGCCAACAACTCATTGCAAATTGCCTGATTGTTCAACTATAGTTGCCCAACATGTGGCCAAAAGCGTTCCAGACGTAATACAAGCAAGTAGCCAGGGGAAACCTCTCCATTTATCTGATATGAGGGAGCGGTACCAACACTTCATGCATGTGAAGACAACCAATGCACTAGAAGTCAATGTTCTAGATGTCAGTGAGCTCTTAGCAAGGTGTGTTGATCCAAACAACAAGAATCCTCAAGTCAACTCCAGAAATCATATTTCAGCAAAGACAGATCAACCGCATTTTCAGGAAAGCAACACTAAAAGATCGGGTGATGTTTATAGTGAGTATTGCCCAGCACCAAGTTTCGATCTAGGCATAGATGAGGTGCCTAGAAAATCTGTAGGTGATGGAGCACATCGACATGAAGGGCCAAGTGGATCTGCTGAGCTCGAGTTGAAGGAATTTTCAATACCCACCAACCCAATCATTGAAATAATCGATGACGATTATGTTGTTGACCTTGAAGCAGAAGCACGAGGAAAGGCAAATATGTTTGATGCAGGCTGTTCAGATGGGATCTCCTCGCCAAACATGTATGAAACACCTGAAAAAAGTGACAACCAAGGAGAAGTGGGATCATGCAGCAAGCTTTATAGCAGTAGTAGCTCAGGAGAGATCCCCCCACATCAATTCGAGAGAAGGATTATCAAGCCACCTCCTTGCAAGAGGTCCCCATTCATTGACTATGATGAAAGAAAAGTCTATATGTCCAAACCTGAAGCAAATAGACTGTATGCATCGGTTATCTTGCATGGGAGACTTAATGAAGAAGCATCACCAGATGTGGATACCAGGTATCATTGCAATTTTTTTGCGCAAAGCACTTTTGCTAGGCAAGGTCTATTCTATTATCAAGGGAATTCAAACTGTTTTTACAGGCAATCCAAATCATAGAACCAGGCATTTTTTCGTAGTGTAGCAATAATTCACTAAAATATATTTTGAAGAATTATTTTCTTTAAAAAATGACCATGTCCCAATTCTTTTTCTGCGATACAAGAGCATAGACAAATCAGGAAAGGTTTTATGAGCTAAAACGTTATTTTTTTCCTTGCTCCAGCTCAAGGGTAATTGAATACGGCAGATACTATGTCACTGTGAGCGAGCTTGCAAACTCAATGAAGAAGCAAGGATTTGTATTGACTCATGTAATGGAAGTCGGCATACAATCTATAATGATGAACTTGCCACCAGACTCAAAGAAGATCTATGCCACTTAGATTCTCGGTAAGAGAAGTAGAAGCATTAATACCGCCATTCTTCCTCTTCTTTCTTTTTTCATAAATGTTAATGGTCATTTCCGTATTTTTTCCTCTAGACATGGCTGCACAATATGGATCTGAACGGCAAGGAGCTTGTTTCTCGGTTCAACAAATCAAATCGCTTGGACCGTAAAGATATGGTTAGTTATTGGTGTTTTCGTATACTTTTCTACACCTTTTGTTAAGCAAGTTGTATTTCTTTTTTCTATTGAACTTGCCTGTGCATTTTTGCTTTTCATCCCATTTATCATTTTGCGAGAGAAGACAAAATATAAATGGTTTGTTTGACATTTGAGTAGGACTTGCTTGACATTTGAATGTGACTTGCTAGTGTTAAGTATGTGACTTGCCTGCTTGTTTTTAGGCAAACTCTGACTTTTCATGTTTCTGAATGTGTGATTTACATCACGCACACCATCATGTTCCGAAGTTTACTTCATTACTATCTATGAGGATCAAGTGTTCTTGATTACCGGATTTTGCATTTGGACTTGCCTAAAACACCTCCGTACTTGCCTACATTTTTGTTTTTTTTCCAGTGATTACGGTAAAACTGAATACTATAAACAACCCAGTAGGTCAGTTAATGACAGCATATCACAAATTGCATAATGGTAGCACTGGATTTGCTTAAACAAACTGATAGAAGTTGCTGCTCTTTTTTTGGCAGAACCATTTTTGTGAAAAAGCAAACTAAAAATGTTAGGCTTTTGTGATTTTGCTTTCTCCCACCCATTTTATTTTTGCTTAAAAGCGCCACAATAGTTGCTCACACTTTTGCCCCCTTCACACCAAGTTCTATCATGCGCGAGTACACATGGCTTGCTTACTGGCAACACTGATTTTGCTTAAACAAACCATAGAAGATGTCACTTTTTTTGTTTTCTCAACACACTTCTAGTACAAAAGCAATCTAAGAAAAACATCAAGTGATTTCTCAGGATTTACAACAGTCGGTAGTTGCTCACATCCAGGCTCTTGCGTTCTTTTATTCTTGCTGTTACTAATTTAACGTGTGCATAACTTTTTGACGTTGCTTATTTTTTTACTAATCCCAGTTTTTTCCCTAACAGATTATGTTCCCAGTCTTAGAGAACATTGACAAAACAAATCCAGTTATAGGGAATCATTATTGGATTTTTAATGTGAACATTAGGGATCGGCGATTTGAGGTTCTTGATTCTTGGAGGACGCTTCAGAACAATAGTCTGGATGTTTGCGCAAGGAAAATGGTTGCAAGTTTTCGTGTTATGTGGGAAGAGCACGACGCGAGGTCTCACATCTTGTTGGATGATTTTGTACTTACAAACATTGATGTGTCACGACAAAACAATGAGTAAGCATCCATTCCATACAGAATATGCTTACAAACTTTTTACCTGTTTTTTTCTCCTCTTAATTATTTTCTTACAAGTGACAGTAATACCTACTATCTAACTAGAGAAACGTAATGTACATGCATAGGTTCGACTGTGGTGTTTTTGCTCTTATGCTAGCAAACGGCTGGGAGGCAAGGGTGGTTCCAAAATTCACAGCCGAGGATGTTCCAAGCATCAGGAAGCAGCTGACCAACACGTGAGTCGACAACGTGTACAATAAGGCTCCATGGAAAGCTGTCCTCAAGTTACCATAGGTCAGATTTTTTTCTCATGCCATGTGTACTTTTTTATGTTCTGTTCAAGTCTGAAGTTTGCTATCATTTTTAAAGATTACTGCATCATCACCATTTACAGAAATGCATACTATTTTTTGCATCTGAAATTTTGGACCACTGGGGTCAGGCAACCCAAATCTTATAATCAGGCAATTCGAACTGCAATGTTAGGCAAGTTATTGGCAGAAAACCAGAAAACATAAAAAGTGCAGCAATACACAACTAGGCGATTATTCCATCTTCAGCATTACAGTTTTTTGCATGTAAACCTAGAACCACCAGGGGGTTGCATGCGTACGTTTTTCCTCAAGCAACACAAAGTACACCAACAGGCAACTCAAATCTCATATTCAAGCAAATCAAACTGCATTGTGAGGCAAGTGGTCCAACAAAATCCATCAACTAGGAAACAATTTGATCATTACACAACTATTACCCAACTATTATAGGGTGTCCAAACATATGGATTTTTTAGAGATGCCCAGGGTAGAAATACAAATAATAGTCCATAGGTAGAAGCATACAAAAAGTAGTAATTTGCCAATGCTCTTCAACACATCCTTCACCCATCTGGTCATCGTGTGTCCATCACACCAATCTGGTGGTGCACCGCGCTCCTGTGTGGTTAACAGAGCAACAATAGCTGCACGTGTTTTTCTTCTTCGGGTGTAGATCAAGTGCTGATTGAATTCTTTTTGATTTCGCCCTACCTTTTGTAGTTGATTTTGGAGGGTCTCTAGGAATTGCAGGACCGGGTGTGGTAGTAGGATTTCCAAATTGTGGTTCAACCATAGAAGAGCCTTGCGCGGCCGCAACAGCTGCATGCAGTGATGCAGTATCGAGTGGCGGGTGCGCATGCCCAACGGGAGGTTGTGCAACAGGGGATGAAAGTGTGTTGCCACTTTGTTCTTTTTGTCTAGAATAAGTGGGATGTTGTCCATACCCAAGATCAACTGTTGCTGACGCTCTAGGTGATTGTGCAAGGCCAGCACTAGTCACATACATTGCATCAGGCCCACGGAATTGTTGCATAGCCCCCATAGGTTGTGGTGCATGCCTGGTTGTTGGTCTAGGAACCGTAGGAGGTGGGGCAGGCCCTCTTGCAAATGTTGTATTCCCAAAAAAGTGTGGCTCATCCCCTCTTAATGTGTTCGTAGGCCTTGTCATTGTTGACCCCCCCCC
>LR738715.1:820084894-820105524 GCA_902687465.1 Secale cereale
AAAAGTTGTGGTGCAGCTTCACTATTTAGTGGCACATATCCTGACAGATGTTGTGCTGGCCAAAAACTTGGCACTGGATGGCCCATGGGCAGTTGTTCAGCCCCCCTAGGGAGTGGTGCAGCACCCCTCAACGTTGTTTGTTGATGTCCACCTTCACCCATAGAATGACCAGCTAGCGGAGCTGTTTTCCTTCCTCGCGGTGCAGAAGTGGGTGGTTGCTGCCTAGAACCAGCAGGTCTCGTCCATGTCCATCAGGACGAAGTGCAGGGTCACTAGATGCCTGAGTATTACTCGGGGGTGCTGCAGAACGACCAGATGATGACAGAGGACCACCAATTGGCCCACTGGGAGGTGTTGCTGGCTTTTTCTTCCTTGACATGTTGAGATTCTTGATTTCATGACGTGCCCCACACATATGCTTCTTCACAATATCTGTAGTTTCATCTGACGCACTAGCAACCCGAGCAAGACTACCAAAATCCATCATCAAATTTGTATGTCTGAGTTCTTTCTTTGATTGTGGTGGCATCTCATCGGGTTCATCCTCGACAGCAGGGGGCGCATCAGAAATTGCCAAATGTGTCCATCTTCGTAATATGTACTACGCTAGGATTTCATCAACACTAAGTTGGTTGAAAACTTTCAAGATATGGCAGCAAAGGATGCCGTCCCTCTCAATCTTGCAGCAGCCACATCTGTAGTCTCCAGCACTAGCTTCTACTGTCACAAAATAGCTCCTAGAACCATAATTAGCAACCCACTCTTGATTTGGGTAAACCTCATACAAGTTTTCACCATGGGGTCGTATGTTATACCTCGTAGTCAACTGAAACTCATCACGGAACTTCTCATATAAGTCCCTAGTATAGGAATGATACGCCTGCTTCTCAATTGGGTAAGACGACCACATTTCAGTCTGCAAATGTCCCGTCCTGTAATCTTTTGCACCCTCCCGGACTAGTATGTGTGTTTGGATTTTCTGATATTGCTTCACGAAGTTCAAAATGGACTTGTGTGGGTTCACATATCGCTTAAGGACAACGTTGAACCCCCTCGCTGTGTTGAGTTAACTGCAAGAAAGGGAAGAATTGGTGCTTGAAGTAACAGGGCACCCATGTTTCTCTGTACTTGTATATAGTCTCGAAGTGTGAGTCAGTCATAGCCTCATATTTCAACATTAGCTCACACCAGCCTGTCTCAAATTCCTCTGGTGTCAAGTTCAAGTCAACACATTCGTTGAAATCTTTGGACAATCCAGGGTTCCGCCCCAACAATGCCCCAAGCTTCTCTTGTGCTTTTTTCATAATATGCCAGCGACAACAGCGGTGCACACATGTAGGGAAGATCCTTTTAATTGACTGTGCCATTGCGATATCTTGGTCGGTTATGATGTTGGTGGGTGCTACATTATGCATTGCTTCAAGGAAGGTCAGGAATAGCCAATCAAAGCTTGACGCCAACTCTTGCCTAACAAAACCACAGCCCAACATGAATGATTGCCCATGCCTATTAATTCCAATGAAGGGTGCAAAGGGCATGTTGTATATGTTTGTCATGTATGTTGTGTTAAAGGAGATGCAATCATGATAAGCTTCCATGTAAGCTTTCCTTGCTGCACCATCGACCCAGAAAACATTTTCAACCCTGTCCTCTTCATCATACTTTATCTTGTAAAAAAAATTGGATCCTCTTTTTGCTGATCTTTAAAGAATGCAGTTGTCTCTATCATACCCCCTTCTCTTGTAGCATCCTTGTTCAACACCGTCTTGAGGTTCGTAATGTGCTTAGTGGTATAAGGGACTATGAGTTCCGTCCCATAGTAGTCCGAGATGATGTGCATCATACGACCTGTCAACCTGAAAGTCATAATGGGGGTTAATCTTTTTTTACCCAAAAACAACTTCTATTCTTTTTCAGTAAGGCAACTCAAATTAAGAGTTTAGGCAATTCATGAAGTTATTCAAGCAATACGACAAAATGTACAAGCAATACATGAGCAAACCACACAAAACTAATCCAGAAACAACTGCCTAAACTCTTACCCATATCAAGAATTTGAGCTATAATATGGTCTTAATATGATTAATCAAGCAAGTCTAGAGTCGACATCAACTTTTTTTTACAGAATAAAAATCCAGGCAAGTAGATACTTTGTCCAGCTGGAAGCAGTTTTTCAAGGTATTATCAAGCAAACCAGCCATAGGTGTGAAGCAAATCAGCCATATGTTTCAAACAAATCAGACATTATCTTTGTCCAGATGGAAGCAAATTTGTTGGTATGATCAAGCAAATCAAGTACTTGTGTGAAGCAAAACATGCATTTGTTTTAGGCAAAACAGGCATCTGTTTTAGGCAAATCAGGATGGTTTGTGTGTCTAGGGGTGTGTGGATGGGGAGGGGTAGGGGATGTTTTAGGCACCTGTAGTCAAATTGCAGTTATGAAGATGGGTAGGGAAGGCCCTTTCTTCTGGTGGGATCCCTTGGTGTGATCGCAAATACTTAATCAAAGATGGCTTGTCAACCAATGGATGGTTGTGCTCGCCAAGAAAGTAGATCACTTCCCATTTGCCATTTATTACTTTGACAACCATTTTAGCTTTGCAACCTGTTTGCACTATTGAATCCCTCTTTCGTTTCTTGCTCCTCTTTTTTGTTTTACTCTCATCATCTACAAATACTGTTGGGGAACGTTGCATGGGAAACAAAAAAAATTTCCTACGTTCACCAAGATCAATCTAGGAGATGCATCTACGATGGGAGAGTTGGATCCACATACCCTTGTAGATCGCTAAGCGGAAGCGTTCAAGAACGCGGTTGATGGAGTCGTACTCGCCGCGATTCAGATCGCCGAAGATCCTAGCACCGAAGCAACGGTGCCTCCGCGTTCTTCACACGTACAGCTCGGGGACGTATCCTCCTTCTTGATCCAGCAAGGGGGAAGGAGAGGTTGATGGAGACACCGGCAGCACGACGGCGTGGTGGAGATGGTGGTGGAGGATTCCAGCAGGGCTTCGCCAAGCACCGCGGAGTTCACGAAGATGGATGTGGGAGAGGGAGGGCAGCGCCGAGGCACGAACGTGTGTGGCTGCCCTCCCTCTGCCTCTCTTTATATAGGGGGGTAGAGAGGGGAGGGGCGCCCTAGGGTTACCCCCTAGGGGCGGCGGCCAAGGGAGATGGGGGCGGCCAAGGGGGGGGGCGGCGGCCAGGGCCTAGGGTTTCCCCCCCCAGGTGCCTTGCCCCCCAAGCCTAAGGGGGTGCGGCAGCCCTAGGGGGGTCCAGCCCCCTTGGCGCATGAGGAGAGGGCCCAGGGGGGGCGCACAGCCCTATGAGGGCTGTTGCGTCTCCCCTTTGTGGCCCATTAGGCCCGAAACTCTTTCCGGGACCCCGAAAACCCCTTTCGGTCATCCACCGACTTCCCGATACTCCCCGGAACACTTCCGGACTCCGATCACTCTCATCCTATATATCAATCTTCGTCCCCGGACCATTCCGGAGACCCTCGTCACGTCCGGGATCTCATCCGGGACTCCGAACAACCTTCGGTAACCATGCACTGTTCTCACTAACAACCCTAGCGTCACCGAACCTTAAGTGTGTAGACCCTACGGGTTCGGAAACTATGCAGACATGACCGAGACACTCCCAGGTCAATAACCAATAGCGGGATCTGGATACCCATATTGGTTCCCACACGTTCCTCGATGATCTCATCGGATGAACCACGATGTCAAGGATTCAGGCAATCCCGTATACAGTTCCCTTTGTCTCGTCGGTATGTTACTTGCCCGAGATTCGATCGTCGGTATCTCTATACCTAGTTCAATCTCGTTACCGGCAAGTCTCTTTACTCGTTCCGTAATACATAATCCCGTGACTAACTACTTAGCCACTTTGAGCTCATTGAGATGATGTATTACCGAGTGGGCCCGGAGATACCTCTCCGTCACACGGAGTGACAAATCCCAGTCTCGATCCATGTCAACTCAACAGACACCTTCGGAGATACCTGTAGAGTACCTTTATAGTCACCCAGTTACGTTGCGACGTTTGGCACACACAAAGCACTCCTACGGTGTCAGTGAGTTACATGATCTCATGGTCATAGGAACTTATACTTGACATGCAGAAAACTATAGCGATAACTGATACGATCAAAAGCTATGTTTAACGTTTGGGTCTCGTCCATCACATCATTCTCCTAATGATGTGATCCCGTTATCAAATGACAACTCATGTCTATGACCTGGAAACCGCGGTCATCTTTGATCAACGAGCTAGTCCTGAAGAGGCTTTCTAGGGACACAAAGTTTGTCTATTTATCCACACATGTATTTAAGTTTCCAATCAATACAATTATAGCATGGATAATAAACGATTATCATGAACAAGGAAATATAATAATAACTCTTTATTATTGCCTCTAGGGCATATTTCCAACAGTCTCCCACTTGCACTAGAGTCAATAATCTAGCATTACAAGGTAATGAATCTAACACCCATAGAGTCTTGGTGTTGATCATGCTTAGCCCGTGGAAGAGGCTTAGTCAACGGATCTGCAACATTCAAATCCGTGTGTACTTTGCAAATGCTTATGTCCTCCTCCTTGACTGAATCGCGGATGGAATTGAAGCGTCGCTTTATGTGTCTGGTCCTCTTGTGAAACCTTGGTTCCTTGGCTAGAGCAATGGCACCAGTGTTGTCACAAAACAGAGTCATTGGGTTCAATGCACTAGGCACAACTCCAAGATCTGTCATGAACTCCTTCATCCAGACACCTTCCTTTGCCGCCTCCGAGGCAGCTATGTACTCCGCTTCGCATGTAGAATCGGCTACCACGCTCTGCTTGGAACTGCACCAGCTTACCGCTCCCTCGTTGAGAATATATACGTATCCGGTTTGAGACTTAGAGTCATCCGGATCAGTGTCAAAGCTTGCATCGACGTAACCCTTTACGACGAGCTCTTGATCACCTCCATAAACGAGAAACATTTCCTTAGTCCTCTTCAGGTACTTTAGGATATTCTTGACCGCTGTCCAGTGATCCATACCAGGATTACTTTTAAACCTTCCGGCCATACTTATGGCAAGGCTGACATCTGGTCTTGTGCACAGCATTGCATACATGATAGAGCCTATGGCTGAAGCATAGGGGACGCCACTCATCTTTTCTCTATCTTCCGCAGTCACTGGGCATTGAGTCTTACTCAACTTTGTACCTTGCAATACCGGCAAGAACCCCTTCTTGGATTGATCCATTTTGAACTTCTTCAAAACTTTATCAAGGTATGTACTTTGTGAAAGTCCTATCAAGCGTCTTGATCTATCTCTATAGATCTTGATGCCCAATATGAAAGCAGCTTCACCGAGATCCTTCATCGAAAAACTCTTGTTCAAATACCCCTTCACGCTATCCAAAAATTCTATATTGTTTCCAATCAGCAATATGTCATCCACATATAATATTAGAAACGCTATAGAGCTCCCACTCACTTTCTTGTAAATACAAGCTTCTCCGTAAACTTGTACAAACCCAAACGCTTTGATCACCTCATCAAAGCGAAGATTCCAACTCCGAGATGCTTGCACCAGCCCATAAATGGAACGCTGGAGTTTGCAAACTTTGTCAGCATTCTCTGGATCGACAAAACCTTCCGGTTGTATCATATACAACTCTTGCTTAAGAAAACCGTTAAGGAACGCTGTTTTGACATCCATCTGCCAAATTTCATAATCGAAATATGCAGCTATCGCTAACATGATTCGGACGGATTTAAGCATCGCTACGGGTGAGAAAGTCTCATCGTAGTCAATTCCTTGAACTTGTGAAAAACCCTTTGCCACAAGTCGAGCTTTATACACGGTGACATTGCCGTCAGCGTCCGTCTTCCTCTTAAAAATCCATTTATTCTGAATGGCCTTCCGACCTTCAGGTAATACTTCCAAAGTCCATACTTTGTTTTCATACATGGATCCCATCTCGGATTTCATGGCCTCTAACCATTTGTCAGAATCCGGGCCCACCATCGCTTCTCCATAGCTCGTAGGTTCACTGTTGTCCAACAACATGACCTCCAAGACAGGGTTACCATACCACTCAGGTGCAGTGCGTACCCTTGTCGACCTACGAGGTTCAGCAGTAACTTGATCAGAAGCTTCTTGATCATCATCATTGGCTTCCTCTTCAACCTCTGCAGGCTCCACAAAAACATCTTTCTGTGCTGCGCTACTCTCTGGTTGAAGTAGAGGTTCAATAACCTCATCAAGTTCTACCTTCCTCCCACTCAATTCTTTCGAGAGAAACTCTTTCTCGAGAAAGGACCCGTTCTTAGCGACAAACACTTTGCCCTTGGATCTGAGATAGAAGGTGTACCCAACCGTTTCTTTTGGGTATCCTATGAAGACACATTTGTCCGCTTTGGGTTCGAGCTTTTCTGGCTGAAGCCTTTTGACATAAGCATCGCAACCCCAAACTTTGAGAAAAGACAACTTAGGTTTCTTACCAAACCATAGTTCATACGGTGTTGTCTCAACGGACTTAGACGGAGCCCTATTTAAAGTGAATGCAGCTGTCTCTAACGCATATCCCCAGAACGATAGTGGCAAATCGGCAAGAGACATCATAGAACGCACCATATCTAATAGGGTTCGATTACGACGTTCGGGCACACCATTACGCTGTGGTGTTCCAGGTGGCGTCAACTGTGAAACGATTCCACACTTTCTCAAGTGATTGCCAAACTCATAACTCAGATACTCTCCCCCTCGATCAGATCGTAGGAACTTGATCTTCTTGTTACGATGATTCTCAACTTCACTCTGAAATTGCTTGAACTTTTCAAACGTTTCAGACTTATGCTTCATCAAGTAAATATACCCATATCTACTTAAGTCGTCAGTGAAGGTGAGAAAATAACGATATCCACCGCGCGCCGTGACACTCATCGGGCCACACACATCAGTATGTATGATTTCCAATAAGTCACTTGCCCGTTCCATTGTTCCTGAAAACGGGGTCTTAGTCATCTTGCCCATGAGGCACGGCTCGCATGTGTCAAGTGATTCAAAATCAAGAGACTCCAAAAGTCCATCAGCATGGAGCTTCCTCATGCGTTTCACGCCGATATGACCCAGACGGCAGTGCCACAAGAAAGTGGTACTATCATTATCAACTCTACATCTTTTGGCATCAATGTTATGAACATGTGTATCATCACTATCGAGATTCAATAAGAATAAACCCCTCACTTCGGGTGCATGACCATAAAAGATATTACCCATATAAATAGAACAACCTTTATTCTCTGATTTAAATGAGTAACCGTCTCGCAATAAACAAGATCCAGATATAATGTTCATGCTCAACGCAGGCACTAAATAACAATTATTCAGGTTCATAACTAATCCCGATGGTAATCGAAGAGCGAGCGTGCCGACGGCGATCACATCAACCTTGGAACCATTCCCCACGCGCATCGTCACTTCGTCTTTCGCCAGCCTCCGTTTATTCCGTAGTTCCTGTTTAGAGTTGCAAATGTGAGCAACCGAACCGGTATCAAATACCCAGGCACTATAACGAGAGTTGGTAAGGTATACATCAATAACATGTATATCACATATACCTTGCTTGTTGTTGTTGGCCCCCTTCTTGTCTGCCAGATACTTGGGGCAGTTCCGCTTCCAGTGGCCGTTCCCCTTGCAATAGAAACACTCAGTCTCTGGCTTGGGCCCAGCCTTGGGTTTCTTCACTGGATGAGCAACTGCCTTGCCACCCTTCTTAGAGTTACCCTTCTTGCCCTTGCCATTTTTCTTGAAACTGGTGGTTTTATTGACCATCAACACTTGATACTCCTTCTGGATGTCTGCCTCAGCGACTTTCAGCATTGAAAACAGCTCGGCGATGGACTTGTTCATCCCTTGCATGTTGTACTGCTGCACGAAGCTCTTGTAGCTAGGTGGGAGTGACTGGAGAATTCTGTCAATGATAGCCTCCTCCGGGAACACAAGTCCCAGATCAGCTATGCGGGTATAGTACCCAGACATCTTCAGTAAGTGCTCACTGACAGACGAATTCTCCTCCATCTTGCAAGCAAAGAATTTATCGGTGGTCTCATACCTCTCGATCTTAGCATTCTTTTCAAAGATGAACTTCAACTCCTGGAACATCTCATATGCTCCATGACGTTCAAAACGCCTTTGAAGTCCTCCTTCCAAGCTATACAACATGGCACACTGCACGACTGAGTAGTCATCCGAGCGCGTCTGCCAGGCGTTCATAACGTCCACAGAGGCCGGAGCGGGGGGTTCACCTAGCGGTTCACTTAGGACATAAACCTTTTGGGCAGCTGTGAGGATGATCCTCAGATTGCGGAGCCAGTCCACAAAGTTGCTCCCATCATCTTTCAGTTTAGCTTTCTCTAGGAACGCATTAAAATTCAGGGGAGCTACTGCGCGAGCCATCTACAACAAAAGATTTGCAAAGACATTTTAGACTATTGTTCATGATAAGTGAGTTATTACCTAATCAAATTATTTATAACTCCCACTCAAATTGACATCCCTCTGGTCATCCGAGCGTGACATGATCCAAATCCACCAACCCAAGTCCGATCATCACGTGAGATGAGGTGGTGTCAATGGTGAACATCTACATGTTGATCATATCTACTATATGACTCATGCTCGACCTTTCGGTCTTCCGTGTTCCGAGGCCATGTCTGTACATGCTAGGCTCGTCAAGTCTAACCCGAGTGTTCTGCATGTGCAAAACTGGCTTGCACCCGTTGTATGCGAACGTAGAGTCTATCACACCAGATCATCACGTGGTGCTTCGAAACGACGAACCTTCGCAACGGCGCACACTCGGGGGGAACACAATTTTATCTTGAAATTTTAGTGAGGGATCATCTTATAATGCTACCGTCGTCCTAAGCAAAATAAGATGCATAAAAGGATTAACATCACATGCAAATCATAAGTGACATGATATGGCCATCAACTCGTGCTTTTGATCTCCATCTCCAAAGCACCGGCATGATCTCCATCGTCACCGGCGTAACACCATGATCCCCATCATCATGATCTCCATCATCGTGTCGCCATCGGGGTTGTCGCGCGCCCACCATGCTCTTACTACTATTGCTACCGTTTAGCGATAAAGTAAAGCATTACATAGCGCTTAATGATTGACACGCAGGTCATACAAAAATTAAAGACAACCCTATGGCTCCTGCCGGTTTCCGTATACATCGACATGCAAGTCGATATTAACTATTACAACATGATCATCTCATACATCAAATATATCTCATCATGTCATTGGCCATATCATATCACATACATACCCTGCAAAAACAAGTTAGACGTCCTCTAATTTGTTGTTGCATGTTTTACGTGGCTGCTATGGGTATCTAGCAAGAACGCTTCTTACCTACGCAAAACCACAACGGTGATATTTAAGTTGCTATTTAACCTTCTACAAGGACCGCCTTTGTCTATTCCGATTCAACTAAGATAGGAGAGACAGACACCCGCCAGCCATCTTATGCAACAAAAGTCACATGTCTGTCGATGGAACCGGTCTCATGTACGTGGACATGTAAAGTTGGTCCGGGCCGCTTCATCCCATAATACCGCTGAATCAAGAAAGACTAAGGAGGGAAGCAATCTAAACATCAACGCCCACAAACCCTTTTGTGTTCTACTCGTAAAAGCATCTACGCAAGAACCTAGCTCATGATGCCACTGTTGGGGAACGTTGCATGGGAAACAAAATTTTTTCCTACGCTCACCAAGATCAATCTAGGAGATGCATCTACGAGGGGAGAGTTGGATCCACATACCCTTGTAGATCGCTAAGCGGAAGCGTTCAAGAACGCGGTTGATGGAGTCGTACTCGCCGCGATTCAGATCGCTGAAGATCCAAGCACCGAAGCAACGGTGCCTCCGCGTTCTTCACACGTACAGCTCGGGGACGTCTCCTCCTTCTTGATCCAGCAAGGGGGAAGGAGAGGTTGATGGAGACACCGGCAGCACGACGGCGTGGTGGAGATGGTGGTGGAGGATTCCAGCAGGGCTTCGCCAAGCACCGCGGAGTTCACGAAGATGGATGTGGGAGAGGGAGGGCAGCGCCGAGGCACGAACGTGTGTGGCTGCCCTCCCTCTGCCTCTCTTTATATAGGGGGGTAGAGAGGGGAGGGGCGCCCTAGGGTTACCCCCTAGGGGCGGCGGCCAAGGGAGATGGGGGGCGGCCAAGGGGGGGGCGGCGGCCAGGGCCTAGGGTTTCCCCCAGGTGCCTTGCCCCCCAAGCCTAAGGGGGTGCGGCAGCCCTAGGGGGGTCCAGCCCCCTTGGCGCATGAGGAGAGGGCCCAGGGGGGGCGCACAGCCCTATGAGGGCTGTTGCGTCTCCCCTTTGTGGCCCATTAGGCCCGAAACTCTTTCCGGGACCCCGAAAACCCCTTTCGGTCATCCACCGACTTCCCGATACTCCCCGGAACACTTCCGGACTCCGATCACTCTCATCCTATATATCAATCTTCGTCCCCGAACCATTCCGGAGACCCTCGTCACGTCCGGGATCTCATCCGGGACTCCGAACAACCTTCGGTAACCATGCACTGTTCTCACTAACAACCCTAGCGTCACCGAACCTTAAGTGTGTAGACCCTGCGGGTTCGGAAACTATGCAGACATGACCGAGACACTCCCAGGTCAATAACCAATAGCGGGATCTGGATACCCATATTGGTTCCCACACGTTCCTCGATGATCTCATCGGATGAACCACGATGTCAAGGATTCAGGCAATCCCGTATACAGTTCCCTTTGTCTCGTCGGTATGTTACTTGCCCGAGATTCGATCGTCGGTATCTCTATACCTAGTTCAATCTCGTTACCGGCAAGTCTCTTTACTCGTTCCGTAATACATAATACCGTGACTAACTACTTAGTCACTTTGAGCTCATTGAGATGACGTATTACCGAGTGGGCCCGGAGATACCTCTCCGTCACACGGAGTGACAAATCCCAGTCTCGATCCATGTCAACTCAACAGACACCTTCGGAGATACCTGTAGAGTACCTTTATAGTCACCCAGTTACGTTGCGACGTTTGGCACACACAAAGTACTCCTACGGTGTCAGTGAGTTACATGATCTCATGGTCATAGGAACTTATACTTGACATGCAGAAAACTATAGCGATAACTGATACGATCAAAAGCTATGTTTAACGTTTGGGTCTCGTCCATCACATCATTCTCCTAATGATGTGATCCCGTTATCAAATGACAACTCATGTCTATGACCTGGAAACCGCGGTCATCTTTGATCAACGAGCTAGTCCTGAAGAGGCTTACTAGGGACACAAAGTTTGTCTTATTTATCCACACATGTATTTGAGTTTCCAATCAATACAGTTATAGCATGGATAATAAACGATTATCATGAACAAGGAAATATAATAATAACTCTTTTATTATTGCCTCTAGGGCATATTTCCAACAAATACAATATCCTCTTCTTCGTTCACATCTTCTGTTTGTTCAACAATGTCATCTAGTACAGGAATCTTTTGTGCCCCTCCATCATCAACCTTAGGTTTCCGAAATTTGTTGCATACAAACTACTGCTTTATCAACTCACCAGTGTAAACAGACTTTCTTGAAGTATTCATTCTGATTGAAAACCCAATCTGCAAGGAATATGCTTTGTAGTGCTCTTGAGCGCCTTCCAATGTGTCAAACCTCATGCCCACATAAGGCTCCCTGGGCTGTGACCAAGCTTCATCATCATTTTCACCAGCCAAACCATTAGGAACAGTCCCACCAGTATCACCCGCGGCACCTGTGCCATCAAGGGTATGACCATCACTTCCAGTTGCTACTGCTGGAGGTACTTGTGTATTGCCTGGAGCCCCTATTCCACGACTTGACTGCCCATCTGCCTCCATTGCTTCTGCAACAGTAGCACCAACTTTTTGCATGATAGAAGGATTAGGTGATTCCGCCACAACTTCTGCATTTGCAGCAGCATGTTGTGTACAGTACACATGATCACCATTATTTTCATCTGGTTCCTCATTAAGGTCAATCATTGTTACCCTATTTATATCTTTTCAATCTGAAAAAGGAGTAAAGCAAGTTAGCTAAATGATGCAAGCAAGTAGCACAGTAATTGCAGGCAAGTTGATAACACAGCCATCCAAGCACACCAGAATCAGAACAATAGTATCCATTTGCTTTTCAAGGAAACAATTTAAACATAATTAAGTAGTTTTTTTCGTGTGTATCATAATTTTATTTCTTGATTTTAAATGCAGGCAACTATTTTTCTATCTGATGAAGCAAGTGTCCTTACAGAGACTGAGCATGGAATTCACATAATGATCAGAGAGAGCAGCAGCATTTTGATGTTAGAACTTTAAAACAACAGCAATTTTATGGGCAACCGCGTTATGCCTTTTTATGTTCAGTACTTGTGTTTCACCTATTGTCAAGACTAGCAACAATACTTTTTGTGTTTAAACTGAAATAGTTGTCATGGTGGCTTTCTCTTCTGTGGCGATGCAGTTCTGCTTCTTTGTATAGGAAACTTTTCTTGTCCTTTATTTTTTGCAGGATCAAAATTTCAAGTCCTATCAAGTTTTATCTATTTTGCGCAAGCCTGGGAACACAACACATTTTTGCAGAAACACCACTATAGCTAAAGGTAATTAGAACTCCATGACACTTTTCATAGCAGATTTTTTTTGCAATGGAATTTGACATCATCAGCCATTCTTTTAACTAGAATTGAAACTTTTTGTTATTTTTGCCTACTAAGCATAAACTGTCATCCTTTTGTAAGTTAAAAAATGTTCATGTTTTTGTGGCAGTCAAGACACAATTTCTGCTACAGTTTCTGTGTATCTTATGTAAGAACCAGTAGTTTCTCAACGGCAACACTGTTTTTGCTTAAACAGGTTTTACAAATTGCCAAGAATATTTTTCATCCAGAATTTATTATGCAAGTTGCTTCCAGTAGTCATATTTTTTGTGTGTATCTTATGTAACCACCACTATTTGTCTTACAATAACACTATTTTTGCCCAAACATGATCAGCAGATTGCCAAATTTAACTTGAGCAAAGAAACAGCAGAACAATCCATCAGTTTTTTTGCTTAGTCAGATTTTTTGCTTAGTCATTTTTTTTGCTTAAGGCATGATATTTTGTCTCAGCAATACTATCAGCACTTGCTTACAGCTTACAATGTGTTCATGTGCAACAGAATTTGCAAATGGAATGTGAAAATTGTCAAGAACTATCACTTAGGTGTGCACAGTACTACTGAATTTGCCCAAAAACAGGGGGGCTGAACTTGCCCAAACATCAGACTAAACATGCTTAACATCACATCTTTTACACAATTTTGTTGCATAACTGCAGTCTTTTACAAATCATGGGGAGAGAGGAGGGATCTGGAAGTGATCTAAATCTGACCTTTTTCTTGTGCTTGTTTTGCCTTTTGCTAGGCAATCTGGAATGAGCTCCCTTGATTTGCCTACAGAAGAAACCCTAATGGAGCCGCCATTGGAGGATTGTCAAGGTTTTGTGGATCTGGAAGTGGCGAGGGGAAGGGGAGTGCTGTCCTTTTTGGCTTGGGAGAGAAGATGGGGCTGGGGATTAGATGAGGAGAAAAGGAGATGCCCAAGGGTGGGGGAGGAACCGGGGAAGGGGATGACCAGGTGAGTCTCTCTGCTCGACGGTTTGACGCGGCAATCCGGAGGGGGGACCAGAGCTTTCCTATCCTAGACGGGGGGACAGAAAATTACTATATTTGGATGGCTGCCACGAAACGCTAGGGAGCAGCCGGCTGCTCCCTAGACGCGTCCTTGTTTTTTTACCTGGATTTCTGGGCTGGGTTCCGGTGGGTTTTTTCTATAAGGTTTTTTTTATTCGTTTTTCTTTCCTTTTTTCTGTTTTTTTCGGTTTCCCCTTTTACTTCTTATTTTTCACATTCGACAAAATATTTAACAAATCGATGAACCTTTTTTGCAATTGGGTGAACTTTTTAAAAAATTAAATGAATTTTTTCCAACATCGATGGTTTTTTGTCAAATTCGATGAACTATTCCAAAACAAATTGTACTTTAAAAAAATATGATGAACATTTTTTAAAATTGATGAATATTTTCTGAAATCGACAAACTTTTTAAAAATTGATGAATGTTTTTTTCAAATTTGAAGAAAACATTTCAAATTATATGAACTTATGTTAAAATTGATGGACTTCTTTTAAAACTTGATGAACTTTTCTTTGAAATGATAAAAAAAATCAAATTTTATTAATTTTATTATGAGTTGATTAACTTTTTATAAATGTGATGAACTTTTTTTGAATTTTGTTGAACTTTTTCAAATTCCATGGACATTTTTTAATTCACGATTTTTTTCTTTTTCTTGCGCTTGATTTCTGTTTCTTTTTCCTCGTTTTTTTTTAAAATATCAATGTTCAAATGGTGAAACGTTGACCAGCGAATCGGAAAACGAGTGAGCGAAGGAAGGAAGCGGGCGAGACGTACAGCTCGTTTAATTGGGCCGGCCCACGTGAAGCTGCTGTGTGCGCCAGTTTCTCGATCCGGCACCTGAACCGTTGTATCTGCCCTAGTTCTTTTAAATGTGCATCCAATGGCATACTTTTTATGGCATATAATTCACATTTCGTTAGTAAAATTAATGGTCAAAATTAGACATAACAATGTAAAGTGGCCTTGTATTAGATGGAGGGAGTATTTATAATGTGCAAATTGCCAGAACTCTCTCCAGAACAGTAATAGTGAAAGACAGGAATAGGAACTATGTGGTTTTTTCCAAAGCTTTATTTTTTCGACGAACTATTTAACAAATCGATGAACCTTTTTTGCAATTGGGTAAACTTTTTTAAAAATTCAATGAATTTTTTCCATCATCGATGTTTTTTTGTCAAATTCTATAAACTTTTCCAAAACAAATTGGACTTTAAAAAATATGATGAACATTTTTTAAAATCGATGAATATTTTCTGAAATCGACCAACTGCCAAACATATACCACATATATATTCGGTCATGAAGAAGTAGGGGTATTATCTCTCCGGATGGCTCCGAACCTGAATAAACCGCTGCGTGCTGTTTACCTAATCTCATCCCAGGATCTCCACTGCAGCCTTGCCCTCACCTCAAGCCACCCGTGACATCTGTCGTCTCGCGAGCCCCCCTGACGACTGACGTGAGAACACGACGACAATTGACACCCACCATGGGGCAAGCTGCTGCTGGAACCGCAGTCCGGGTAGGACCATCTTCATCATCACCGCCGCGGCGTCGCGCCGACTCTCCGGTAGCGATCGGAGGCTCGACACCGACAAGCCCCCGGGACGGCCGCATGAAACGGTGCTTCCTCGTGTCGGTATCGCCTTCTTCGTCGTCACCACTACGACATCGCCGTCGTCCACGCTACATCTCGCTGCAGCCGTTCCGGCTGGGCTTCGTCTCTCCTTCGCGCGCGGCCCGCTGCCGCCGTCGAGCCCCCTTCTCGCCTGGCCCGCCTCGGCTCTCCTGCTGCCGCGTGCCGCCGTGCGCATGCTTACATCCTCACAGGCCATACTCCTCCCAGACTATGGTCATACCCGTTCCAGACAATGCCCGTACACTACCTGTACATTGTTCAGATGCTAGCCAGATATTCCCCATACACTAGTCAGACAATGGGTATGCACTAGTCAGACAATGGGTATGCTCGCTCCTGAGCCTCCACGGCTACGGCCGCGGCTCTCGCCTCGCCCAACTCTGGCCCAGCACCCCCGCTGTGCGCCCGCAGCTCCGGCCACCTCGCTCGTCACGCGCGTCCCCGCCCCTGTCTGCAGCTCCCCTGCCTCTGCTCAGGTTGCTCCTTCTGCGCCGGCGATGCCCTTGCCAGCTCCGGCCGTGCAGCCTCCTCGCTGGCCGGCTCCGCTGCCGGCCTCCGCGCCACCGGCTGCTGCTGCGCCGCCTCCCCGCTGCCCGACCGCGCCGCGCCGTCTCCGCCCCGCGGCCGCGCCTCCACCTCTGCTCGCGCTCCCCCCGCTGGCGCGTCTGCCTTGCTCCGCTACGCGCGCGGCTCCGCAGCTCCGGCCCAGCGCCCCGCCATCCGCACCCGTCCTCTGCGTCGCCTGCTCCGCGCCGTCGCGCGCGCGTTCTCTGCTCCGCGCCCGCGCGCGTCGGCTCCACCTCCTGCGCGCTCGCTCCGCCCGCCTCGCGCGCGCGTCCGCTCCGCCCCGCGCTGCTCCTCCGCCCGCCACCCGGCGACCAGGCCGCCTGCCCGCTCCGCGTCTCTGCCCGCCACCCGGCCGGCTCCCGCGCTGGCCGGCTCCCTCGCGCCCACCGACCTCCTCGCGCGCCGGCTCCGCGCGACCCGCCCCGTCCGGCGTCTCGCAATCCGGCCGCACGCCGGCTCGCCGCCCCACCCGCTGGCTTCCCGCCCCGCGCCGCTCCCGGCACCCCCACAGCCGGGTCCGCCGGCTTCCTGGTCCGACTGTTCCTAAAGAAAAGAAACAGAGATGTGGCCGGCTGTCCACGCCAAGAAAAAAAAGAGGAGAGAAGCCGGCCGGGTCAACGCACTGCGCCGGCTGGACAACCCAGCTATCAAAAAAAAAAAAATCCAATAACTCCCGAACGGTCCGATTTTAAGCATTTCGTTCCGAACATTTTTACATGACAACTTTAGTTCATAGGGGATGACAAGTTTAGTTGATTTGGGATGGCAACTTTGTCCTTTTTAGTTTTTTTTTAGAAAATTACCATGTTTCCTTAATCTCACGCAAACTAAAGTTGTCATCTAAAATGTTCAGGTGTTATCATTACCGGAAAAAAAAAAGGTTTGTGTCCGGCTGCTCACAGCCGGTCGAAAAGACCTGCTTCGCCACTCGGACGGCCAGACGCAACCCGGCCTGCCTGCCCGCTTCAACACCGGGCCACCTGGAGAGCCCGCCCGACTGCCCGTCCGCCTCGATGCCTGGTCGGTTGGGTCTGACCGGCTGGACTCCCTTCGACCGCCCGAAGGCTAACCTCAGCGGGTGTGCTGGCCCGCTCCGCAAGCGCCTAGCCGCGTCGGCTGTCTTTGGCAACTTCCGCCTCGTCTACACGAAAACCAATGTGAGCTCCTCGCCCGCATAATTTTACACCGTGCAAACACGGATAAACCCGAGCGACACTCAAGGACCACCTCCGCCTTTATTACAGTTGCACTACTGTTTGCCCCGGCGATAGCCAATGTTGGCCCGGAGGCTGGCCGCTCGGCCCGATACTTTCGTGCATGTCGGGGGAATGACCCCCGGGTAGGCCCAAGACGGCGAAGCGACGCTTCAAAACATCGGGGCGGCCGACGCCCCTCAGTTCGGCTGCTCCGGTCGGCTCGCCACCCGGCCGCTCCAGACGGCTCCCTGTTCGATTACCCCGGCCAGCTCGCCACCCGGCTCCCCGGCCGACTGCTCCAGCGGCCTGCTACGCGAGTCAACCGCTGCATCGACCCGACACCGATAAGACGACCATACCGCAACCACTTTTGCTGATAAAGCATACATTGTTCACTCGTCACGCGCAACATCATCTACAATGTACTTTATCCCCTGAGCATTGATTTATAAAATGCCTCAGGGACAAAACATAGCCTAGCTCTCAAGCTACACACACCTTGATGTACTCTTTACTGCCAGACATATACCGCATATATATTCAGACATACATGAGTAGGGGTATTATCTCTCCGGAGAGCCCCGAACCTAGGTAAACCACCGCGTGTTGTTTACCTAATCCCGTCCCCGGATCTCCACTGCAGCCTTGCCCTCACCTCAAGCCACCCAGTGGCATCTGTCGTCTCGCGAGCCCCCCTCGTGGCTGACGTGAGAATATGATGACAGTGCAAGTTCAGGCTGGTCATCCCTTTTTCCCTTCAGATCTTTATATTTTAAGAATTTTACTGTTATAATTATACCATTATATATTTATTTTATAGATACACAAAGACTATATTGTTTCACTAGGAAATACAAAGGATGCGGGGAAATCACTATTTCTCTATTTCCTGAAATCATTGCCTGAATTGGTGTACCATGGTTTCTCTATTTTCCTCCCTTGCAATAGTGTCATCAATGGAACAAATAGTGTCTTGAGTAACTAAAAGGCCATTCCCATTACGGTATTGTAGACATTCGGTGGATGAAAAAGGGTCCTGCGGAGCTCGTTTGTGCTGCCGACACTCAGCATATTCTGCAAATATCCTCTGTGTTCACCAACCATGAGCCGCAAGTCATGTTTTCTGGTGCTATAAGTATAAAAAAGTTTCATTCTTTGTTTTATTACCCTTTTGTGGTGTTGTTGCTACACCTTTTGGCTGGAGCAGGCTCTCTGAAACACCAAGACAAACAAAGCTAAACATTTGGAGTATGATTAAGCAGTCCAGTAAACGTTACGTACTAATCCCCACTTGAGCTTGACTGTATTTCCCGACTTATTGTTTGAGATTCTATGTATAGAAAAAATATGTACAGAATTTCATGCAAGTTTGAAAGCCAATCGATTCCATGCTTTGAGCTACAAAGTAACCCCTATTCTGAGTTGGTCTTTGGATCGCGAATATAACTCCCTATGAATATATAAGGATATTTTAGTTGTGAAATGACACTTAGACATGTCATATTGCTATATGAGGGTGATGTTATGTACAATTATGGATGCTTGCATTTGACTTCTATTTTGATGTAACAATATACATGTAGTTTGTTGTCAATACTGTAGGGAGACCTTATTCTAAAGATTATGTCCAACATTTAAATTTGTGCTTTCATTTTTTTTCTACTAAATATATACCCTTGTATTTTGGTAGTTTTGTGGAACACTTATGGTGTCCTTTTTGTACATATGAAACCCTACAATATCTTTAGAGCATGGAGGAGTTCGTTTGTGCTGCCAACCCTCACCATATTCTGCAAATATCACCGACTTCACCATCCATGAGTGGAAAGTCATGTTTTCTATTTTCTGGCGTTACAAGTAAAAAAATGTTCATATTTGATGGATGAGACCCCTACAATGTATTTAGAACATCTGATCCACACATGTATATAATTTTGAGCCTTGGATGAATAATTGATGATTGAAGTGGGAACATGGGTAGTACCATAATCATGAAAGGCGTCTCCACGAGTTGATGCTACACGATATGAGGGTACAAGGTAACTTTGATTGCATCTTCAAATCAATGAACCAAAAGGAGTAAATAATAAACCAGGTCAATTTGAAAAAAAAAATCAATCAAGATACTATCTTCTTTGTGAGATTGTTATTAAATTGACCATCAACATAATTCTTTTGTATCTACTTGATCATATTACGAGCCCGTAACAACGCACGGGCACTCTACTAGTAAATTAATAAGGACGCGGCCCTGGCCGGGGTGCTGCAGCACTGCCCCCAGCCTTGGACAATTATTTGTAGGAAATAATAAGTAGAGGTATTAGCTGGAAGTGGGAAAATACTATTTTGCACCCCGATAACAAATGTTCACATTTGTCTTCTGTCCCGGTGTAGCTCAGCCACTTCAACTCACCATACAAGGCCCCTCGAACCACCTCGCCGCTGGTAGCTCCTTCTCACAGTGGACTTGGACGCAAAGATTTGGGTGTTGTTGGCAAGCATGCATATGTGGGGTGGAGCCGAGACTTGGAAAGAGAAGGAGAACTTCTGGCGGTGTGCATGTGAGATGGAAGATACCGACGAGTTGATCAGATAAGATAGTAACTGGGCGTCACTTTGGTGTAAGTCAGTGCCATCAATATTGATGGAGAGAGATAAGAAAGATAGATAGATTTAACATGACATGTATATGGGGCCATCAATATTGAATCCTTGGGGCCGGGTCTATACCACTGTATTGCAAACTAAAGATGAATAAAGGAGGCATGCATTGGTTTCCCTAATCTGGTCGACAAGGATCAAAGCGGATTGCTCATTGAGGCCTTGCTAATCGGTTGGTCTTCTGCTAGCTACCATTCATGCATGGCCACTTATTTTCCAACTCACCCCCCATTGCTTTTCAATACCGGCAGTTATGACCTGTAGGTGGTTGGCGTTTGCTTTGTGGTCTCGTTTTGTTGTATACCATGCATGAAGAGCATTTTTTACACTAGTGTAGCGTCAAAAACGCTCTTATATTATGGGACCAAAGATAGTACTTAGTACATGAATAATTCCATCCATGAAAAAGATCAACCTGGTCCTATCAAAGCACCCACGGCCAGGATCGTCTACCCTAAACCAGCAAGATGAGTTGGTGTACTAACAGGGATAAGCTATAGGTAGAGACGTAAGCATTAATCATTTTTCCATCGATGCTAGCCATCCTGGGCTTTGCCGTTTTGCACCTATGGTAACTATTTTCGTGTAATGCTAAAAGCTCCGTCATCTGTCCCAACCCATATAGCAAAGGTCTTTGTCAAGTGCTTTGTGAAAGTTAATTAAAGCGCCGACGTATTGCTATCTACACTGACGAGAACCTGCTACCCTAAATGCATGTCGTACACTTATCTACACCTCTAAAACTCTTAGTGTAGTTGGGAGGGGGCCTATGCCCCCCCCCC
>LR738715.1:820105646-820126366 GCA_902687465.1 Secale cereale
CCCCCCCCCCCCCCCCTTCGAAAATCATGTGAAGAAAATAATAAGTAAAGGAACTTCGTTGAGATAGACAGAAGGACGTCCGAGGCCTGCTGAAAATGGAAACCTCCTGCTTGTGAGAGAAGGACATTGGCATGCTGAAAATGGTAACCTCCTGCTTGCGGGAGAAGGACGTCGAGGTCAAGAGCCGCAGCAGTAGCAGGTAGGTAAGAGAAGCATCGAGTAAGCAATTTTTGGGGGGAAATCTGTTATTTGATGCATGTACACGTGGACAAAAACTAGAATATGTTTGGGCACCAAATATACTTTATTTAGGAAAATCAAGTTTCATGAAAAGAATGTAGTGTAAATTAAACTCATGAACACGAGTGCTAAGCTAGCAGAACACGGCAGCCCAGCTTTCGAAGGCCCACATGAGTGCTAAATAGCAGGACACGGGAACTACACGTAGGAGATTTCTTTATAGAAATGGTGTAGCTAGCTTCAGAGTTAAAAATAGTAATACATCTAAACACACATTTATTTGAAGTTTAAGAGTTCCAAATTTCTGGTTTGTGGGAGTGAATAGCATAAAACTACCATAATTCGTGTTAGGGTTCCAAAAAACTACAAGAATTTTGTTTGTTAGTGCTAACTACCAGAATCGGCCTCGGCGGTTTCAAAAAACCCAAATCGCTTGTTGCTAATAAAATAACCGATTTATGACAGACCGGGCCGGCCCACACCTAAACAAACCGTCTGTTTGACCGTTTGTTTGACTGTTAACTGACATGTGGGGCCCACATGTCAGTGTCTCTTACTCTCTAATAAAAAAACTCAAAATATATGGCCTCGTTTTTTACATAATAATCCCTGTAAGTTTTTTTAAAAAGCAACCGAGTCCCCACAAGTTCTAAAAAAAGCAATCGGGTGAAGGAAATATGCCCTAGAGGCAATAATAAAGTTGTTATTTATATTTCCTTATATATCATGATAAATGTTTTTTATTCATGCTAGAATTGTATTAATCGGAAACTTAGTACATGTGTGAATACATAGACAAAACATAGTGTCCCTAGTATGCCTCTACTAGACTAGCTCATTAATCAAAGATAGTTATGTTTCCTAACCATAGACATGTGTTTTCATTTGATCAACGGGATCATATCATTAGGAGAATGATGTGATGGACAAGACCATCTTTTAGCTTAGCACTATGATCGTTTTGTTTTACTGCTATTGCTTTCTTCATGACTTATACATGTTCCTATAACTATGAGATTATGCAACTCCCGAATACCGGAGGAACACCTTGTGTGCTATCAAACGTCACAACGTAACTGGGTGATTATAAATATACTCTACACGTGTATCCGAAGGTGTTTGTGGTGTTGGCATAGATCAAGAATAGGATTTGTCACTCCGAGTATCGGAGAGGTATCTCTGGGCCCTCTCGGTAATACACATCGTAATAAGCCTTGCAAGCAAACGACTAATGAGTTAGTCATGAGATGATGTATTACGGAACGGGTAAAGAGACTTACCGGTAACGAGATTGAACTAGGTATGATGATATCGACAATCGAATCTTGGACAAGTAACATACCGATGACAAAGGGAACAACGTATGTTGTTATGCGGTTTGACCGATAAAGATCTTCGTAGAATATGTAGGAGCCAATATGAGCATCCAGGTTCCGCTATTGGTTATTGACCGAAGATGTGTCTCGGTCATGTCTACATAGTTCTCAAACCCGTAAGGTCCGCACGCTTAACGTTCGATGACGATTTGTATTATGAGTTATGTGATTTGATGACCGACGTTTGTTCGGTGTCCCGGATGAGATCACAGACATGACGAACAGTCTCGAAATAGTCGAGCCGTAAAGATAAATATATTGGAAGGCTATATTCATACATCAGAAAGGTTCGAGTGATTCGGTTATTTTTCGGAGTACCAAAGAGTTACGGGAATTCGTATTGGGCCTTAATGGGCCATACGGGAAAGGAGAGAAAGGCCTCAAGGGTGGCCGCGCCCCTTCCCCATGGACTGGTCCGAATTGTACTAGGGAAAGAGGGCGCCCCCTTCCTTCCTTCTCCTTCTCCCTTCCCCTTTTCCGATTCCATGTGGGAGGTGGAATCTTACTTGGACTAGGGAGTCCTAGTAGGACTCCACACTTTGGCGCGCGCTATGAGGGCCCGCCTCCTTCTCCCTCCATCCTTTATATATATGGCCAGGGGGCACCCCATAGACGCACAAGTTGATTTTAGCCGTGTGCGGTGCCCCTCTCCACAGATACACACATCGGTCATATCGTTGCAGTGCTTAGGCGAAGCCCTATGCCGGTAACTTCATCATCACCGTCACCACGCCGTCGTGCTGACGAAACTCTCCCGTGACGCTCAACTAGATCAAGAGCTCGTGGGACGTCATCGAGCTGAACGTGTGCTGAATGCGGAGGTGCCGTACGTTCGGTGCTTGGATCGGTTGGATCACGAAGACGTTCGACTACATCAACCGCGTCACTAGACGCTTCCGCTTTCGGTCTATGAGGGTACGTAGACAGACTCTCCCCACTCATTGATATGCTTTTAGTAGATAGATCTTGCGTGATCGTAGGAATTTTTTGCAATACTTTGTTCCCCAACGGTGGCATCATGAGCCAGGTCTATGCGTAGATGATATGCACGAGTAGAACACAATGAGTTGTGGGCGATAATAGTCATACTGCTTACCAGCATGTCATACTTTGATTCGGCGATATTGTTGGATGAAGCGGCCCGGAACGACATTACGCGTACGCTTACGCGAGACTAGTTATACCGACGTGCTTCGCACACAGGTGGCTGGCGGGTGTCAGTTTCCCCAACTTTAGTTGAATCAAGTGTGGCTACGCCCGGTCCTTGTGAAGATTAAAATATCACATACTTGACGAAAAATTATTGTGGTTTTGTATGCATAGGTAAGAACGGTTCTTGCTAAGCCCGTAGCAGCCACGTAAAACTTGCAACAACAAAGTAGAGGACGTCTAACTTGTTTTTGTAGGGCATGTTGTGATGTGATATGGTCAAGATGTGATGAGTTATACGTTATTGTATGAGATGAAAATGTTTTGTAAAGTTATCGGCAACCGGCAGGAGCCTTATGGTTGTCTCTTTATTGTATGAATTGCGAAGGCCATGTAATTGCTTTACTTTACCACTATGAGTTAGCGATAGTAGTAGTAGCAATAGTTGCAATACTAGGAAAAGGCCTACTAATGGCGCACCTAATTTGACCATTAATGGCGCATTAGTGGTGCGTCATTAGTGCCACGCCATTAGTATATTTTACTAATGGCGCACCTCTGGTGCGCCATTAGTATCTGGTATACTAATGGCGCACCGCAGATGCGCCATTAGTATGCACAGTAGTGCGCCATTAGTATGCCTCCCAGGGGGCCATGTGTACCCAGGTGCTTTGGCATACTAATGGCGCACGCCAACAAGATGCGCCATTAGTAATTTCGGCATAGTAATGGTGCACTGTCTGATGATACGCCATTAGTATCCTTTGGCATACTAATGGCGCACTGTGATGTGATGCGCCATTAGTATGAATATTAGGTTTTTTATATTATTTTTCTGTTTTTTTGCACAAATTACAAAATGTATAATTGGACAGAATATAGACAGCACACATCAACAACAAATTCATCGAATACAAAGAAGATTAGTCTATGAATACAATTCATCATATTAGTCTCCGAATACAATTCATCATATTAGTCTCCGAATTGAAAAGACCGAACAAAGATAGAACATTATATTACAAGTGTCGAGACCGCGAGTAGCGAGTTTGTCTTCACATTACAAGTCGATATCGATCATCTAAACTACCATCACATAGAAGAGAGCTGTGGTCATCACGATGAGCATCATCACGATGAAACTCGTCTTCATCCGGTTCCTCCAACGCTCCCCCCTCTCCCGCTAGATAGCGGGCATATCTAAATTCGGCCTCGGCCCTAGTGGTGTACCCTTTGTAACTGTTACCGCTGAATCGGTAAACCTGTCTCCGACACTCCTCCCAGTCGTCGTAGATTCCGGGAACCTTACCCTTGTACACGACATACGACGGCATCGCTATGCACTAGCCAAACGAAATGTTAGTACCAATTCACAGACAATACATAAACAATATATAAGTATGCAACAGAATGATCGAAAGAGAAAAGCAAGACATTAATAGCATCGATTAAATCTAAGTTGAACGACTCTCGAAACCAAAGAGACGTACTACAAGTTCATTAAAGTTTAATTACAACATGAGCCAATCGATGTTTCAGAACTAGGCACAGCATCACTGATTTCGACTCGACTCAAGGGACCAGAGCGTGGATGAAGCCGCCGTCTATCGTGGGAGTCATGAAATCACGGGCATTGTCAGCCTGCATTTGTAGCATTGTGTTGATGTCACTGTTCGACGGTTGATTTCTGAGGTAGAACTGCCCCGAGGTACGAAGGACATCTTGATGGATGATTTCCGCAAACTCCGACTGGATGCGAAAGAATTCTTGTCTGATGTCCGCGTCCTGGATTGCCGACACGCTCGCGGCCCAATCTTTGAGTTTACTCGGTAGCAGAAGTTGATGATGGTCCTGTACGATCGCCCGCATGTGATGGATGGCGTAGTAGGCACCCTTCTGACCGCCAGGCGGCTGCTTGACGCAGCAGAACGTCGTATTGTCAGAGAACACGTGCTTGCCGGTCTTACGAATAGGCCTGGTGAAGGTGCCTCCAGATTTGGCGTAGCCGGGGAGAACATCATCAAGAACCTTCTTGACATTTGTGTAGTCTACGTTCGACTGACGGTCCGGGTCGAAATACGTGGCCATGGAATATTTGGGGCTTAGGAGGATGAGCGTGCAATGTGTGTCACTGCAGAAAACACGGAATGTTAAAAGAAGAACGATCGAAATCTAAGAATTCATATGTTACGGGGCGGTTGAGGCAGAGGACTTACTCGGGAAAGTAAGGCACGAGGAAGTTATCCTTATCTCGGTTTGCCAGAATGACGCCTTCGAGGTAAGAACTCGCGACTTGCCGGTCCCCAGCGCTGCCCAAGATCTTGGCACGCATGTAGAAGGCGTCGACTATCACGATGTCCGGGGTCTTGTCGCGAATGATCCGCATCTCCATACTCAGCGAAAATAGCCGAATGAAGGTGTAGTGCAGCGGAAGAAGGTTCAACATAGCATGGATGTCATCAAACCGCAGGACGATCGTACCCCCGATGGAGTTATCCACAAAGCCCTTGCCCTCTGGCACCTTGGCCGCGAAAACCGGGTATGCCACATCCTTCTCTCTGAGACGCCGCTTCTCCAAAGAAAGAACACTGTCATGCAGACTCCGCATAGCACCGGTTGCAGCATCAAGCATATTTCTCGGTAGCATCGGCCTACGCGCCACATGCACCCTCCTCATTACATCCTCAGGTGAAGGTGGCCCGTCCTGAGCACGGATCGTACTCGGTGCCGGCTGGCTCGCACCCTTGTTAGTTTTTCTTTTGCGTGCCTTCTTCTTCTCCTGAATTGGGACCGAGTTCTGCTCACAGACTGCCTTCTTGAGTGTGTTGGGGCTGACAATATTTCGCACCTCGCCTATCTGAGGCTCGGTGAAGTCGGCAGCTGGAGGTGTCTCCTGAGAGCTGAACGGCAGACGACGCCTGTTGCAACTTGGCTTCTCCGCGGTACCAGCTAGATCGCGCACGTCTTTTGTTGGGTTGGGTTCTTGAGAAGGAGGCCCCATGAAGTCGCCACCGTACCCATGATCGGCAAAGTACTGATCGACGTTGCCAAATGTATCGTCGTCGTCATCGTTCTGATTCTGTGCCATATGCATGTTTGGATCCAGTGGCATAGGGATGTCCGGCACCGTTGCGGCGGTCTTGCCATGGGGACGACTTGGTGCCGGCACGACTGGCGGTGTTGTTTTTGGGGTGGTGTCCCCCGCCCCCAAACGAATCTGGCTCTTCGGCCAAAGCAGGGGCCAGCTCAGGCAGGCGCTGAGGGTCATCACGTCATCATCGTCGGCCCCGACGGGTCGAATCGGAGGTAACACCTCGTCGCAGCCTGGCAGCACCCGAACCAGTTGAACCCTAAACAAGTTGGGTGGCATCTGGGTTCCGTGAAACAAGGGGTTGCCCGGTTGAACGATTTTGCCCTTGGCGACATCGACCAACTCGTTGTTCACGAAGTGCAGGAGAGTGCACGGAACGTCGGCGGCGCCCTGCGAAAACATGTAGGGCGTCAGGGATGCCCAGTCAAAGGCAAGGAGATGAAGTCCTCGGCCGAGAGAGGCTTAATTAGTTACCGTGATGATGGCGTCGAGCTCGGCTAATGTCGAAGCACCGCCAACGGCGGGCGTGCAGTTGACGGAGGGGCCGCTTGCTGCAGAGGTGCCGGCCGGCGTACACCCGGGTGCATTAAGCTCCCGTGCCGGCGTCGGAGACACCAATGCCGCCTCCGCCGGAGACACCAATGGCCCCGCCATCGCGTTCTGCGAGTTGCTGGCCGTGATGCTAGGAATCGGGGGCGGCCCCTGTTGGCCGCCCGCAATCCACGCACTCAACCCCTCGATCAAGGTAGGCACAATGGCGGTGATCGTCGCTCCGAGCTGTTGTTGCACTTGCTCTTGGACAATCTCCGGAATCCACGCCACATGTGTCTTGAGTTCTTGAACCTCGCGCGCCTGGCTTTCCGAGCTGGTCTTTTTCTCCTTTCGCCCACCAGCGTTATAGTATGACGACCATTTTGTCGACAAGCCTTTGCCGGCCACACGACCAGCTGACGTCGGCTTACTGGGCTTATCCTTGTTTTCATTACATTCAACGCCCTATTTAGAGTCGTGTCCCAAGGGTTGCTCTTAGTCGACCCCGCGCTACTGCTTTCAGTCTCCTGCGGAAGGAATGTGAATCATTTAGAAATTTGGCTTCATTAATTAGAATGCAACCATATGGAGCTAATTACGTGGGGGTGTATTCCTTACCAGAACAAGCTCAAGCGCCCTGGTCTTCGGATCCGTGGTAAGCTCTTTTGTTTTCGGGTCCTTCTTGTACCGGGCCCTGACAAAGTTCCTAGTCTGCTTGTCACCGTTGTTGGGGAACGTAGTATTTTAAAATTTTCCTACGATCACGCAAGATCTATCTACCAGATGCATAGCAACGAGAGGGGAGAGTGAGTCTACGTACCCTCGTAGACCGAAAGCGGAAGCGTTAGAACAACGCGGTTGATGTAGTCGTACGTCTTCACGGCCCGACCGATCAAGCACCGAAACTACGGCACCTCCGAGTTCTAGCACACGTTCAGCTCGATGACGTCCCTTGAACTCTGATCCAGCCGAGTGTCGAGGGAGAGTTCCGTCAACACGACGGCGTGGTGACGATCTTGATGTTCTATCGTCGCAGGGCTTCGCCTAAGCACCGCTACAATATTTATCGAGGAGAACTATGGTGGAGGGGGGCACCGCACACGGCTAAGAGATCAAGAGATCAATTGTTGTGTCTAGAGGTGCCCCCTGCCCCCGTATATAAAGGAGGGAGGGAGAGGCCGACCCTAGAGGGGGCGCACCAAGTGTGGGGAGTCCTACTAGGACTCCCAAGTCCTAGTAGGATTCCCCTTTCCTTTCCGGAGTAGGAGAGAAGGAAAGAGGGGGAGAGGGAGAAGGAAAAGGGGGCTGCACCCCTAGTCCAATTCGGACCAGAAGGGGGGTGCACGCCTCCTTCCTTTTGGTCTCTCTCCTCTATTCCCGTAACTCCTCGGTACTCCGAAAATACCCGAATCACTCGGAACCTTTCCGATGTCCGAATATAGTCGTCCAATATATCGATTTTTACGTCTCGACCATTTTGAGACTCCTCGTCATGTCCCCGATCTCATCCGGGACTCCGAACTCCTTCGGTACATCAAAACTCATAAACTCATAATAAAACTATCATCGAAACCTTAAGCGTGCGGACCCTACGGGTTCGAGAACTATGTAGACATGACCGAGACACGTCTCCGGTTAATAACCAATAGCGGAACCTGGATGCTCATATTGGCTCCCACATATTCTACGAAAATCTTTATCGGTCAAACCGCATAACAACATACATTGTTCCCTTTGTCATCGGTATGTTACATGCCCGAGATTCGATCGTCGGTATCTCAATACCTAGTTCAATCTCGTTACCAACAAGTCTCTTTACTCGTTCCGTAATACATCATCCCGCAACTAACTCATTAGCTGCAATGCTTGCAAGGCTTATAGTGATGTGCATTACCGAGTGGGCCCAGAGATACCTCTCCGACAATCGGAGTGACAAATCCTAATCTCGAAATACGCCAACCCAACAAGTACCTTCGGAGACACCTGTAGAGTACCTTTATAATCACCCAGTTACGTTGTGACGTTTGGTAGCACACAAAGTGTTCCTCCGGTATTCGGGAGTTGCATAATCTCATAGTCATAGGAACATGTATAAGTCATGAAGAAAGCAATAGCAGTAAAACTTAAACGATCATAGTGCTAAGCTAACGAATGGGTCTTGTCCATCAGATCATTCTCCTAATGATGTGATCCCGTTGATCAAATGACAACTCATGTCTATGGCTAGGAAACATAACCATCTTTGATCAATGAGCTAGTCTAGTAGAGGCATACTAGGGACACTCTGTTTTGTCTATGTATTCACACATGTATTAAGTTTCCGGTTAATACAATTCTAGCATGAATAATAAACATTTATCATGATATAAGGAAATAAATAATAACTTTATTATTGCCTCAAGGGCATATTTCCTTCAGTCTCCCACTTGCACTAGAGTCAATAATCTAGTTCACATCGCCATGTGATTTAACACCGATAGTTCACATCGTCATGTGATTAACACCCAAAGGGTTTACTAGAGTCAATAATCTAGTTCACATCGCTATGTGATTAACACCCAAAGAGTACTAAGGTGTGATCATGTTTTGCTTCGTGAGAGAAGTTTAGTCAACGGGTCTGTCACATTCAGATCCGTATGTATTTCGCAAATGTCTATGTGTCTACAATGCTCTGCATGGAGCTACTCTAGCTAATTGCTCCCACTTTCAATACGCATCCGGGTTGATACTTAGAGTCAGCTGGATTTAGTGTCAAAGCTTGCATCGGCGTAACCCTTTACGACGAACTCTTTATCACCTCCATAATCGAGAAACATTTCCTTAGTCATCCAGTTACTAAGGATAATTTTGACCGCTGTACAGTGATCTACTCCTAGATCACTATTGTACCCTCTTGACAAACTCATGGCAAGGTACACAACATGTTTGGTACACAGCATGGCATACTTTATAGAACCTATGGCTGAGGCATAGGGAATGACTTTAATTCTCTCTATATTTTTCTGCCGTGGTCTGGCTTTGAGTCTTACTCAACTTCACACCTTACAAGTCAGGTAAGAACTCCTTCTTTGACTGATCCATTTTGAACTACTTCAAAATCATATCAAGGTATGTACTCATCGAAAGTCTTATCAAGCGTCTTGATCTATCTCTATAGATCTTGATGCCCAATATGTAAGCAGCTTCACCAAGGTCTTTCTTTGAAAAACTCCTTTCAAACACTCCTTTATGCTTTCCAGAAAATTCTACATCATTTCCGATCGACAATATGTCATTCACATATACTTATCAGAAAGGTTGTAGTGCTCCCACTCACTTCTTGTAAATACAGGCTTCTCCAAAAGTCTATATAAAACCATATGCTTTGATCACCTCATCAAAGCGTATATTCCAACTCCGAGATGCTTGCACCAGTCCATAGATGGATCGCTGGAGCTTGCATACTTTGTTAGCACCTTTTGGATCGACAAAACCTTCTGGTTGCATCATATACAACTCTTCTTTGAGATATCCATTCAGGAATGCAGTTTTGACATCCATTTGCCAGATTTCATAATCATAAAATGCGGCAATTGCTAACATGATTCGGACTGACTTAAGCATCGCTACAGGTGAGAAAGTCTCATCGTAGTCAACTCCTTGAACTTGTCGAAAACCTTTCGCAACAAGTCGAGCTTTGTAAACAGTAACATTACCGTCTGCGTCGGTCTTCCTCTTGAAGATCCATTTATTTTCGATGGCCTGCCGATCATCGGGCAAGTCAACCAAAGTCCACACTTTGTTCTCATACATGGATCCCATCTCAGATTTCATGGCTTCAAGCCATTTTGCGGAATCTGGGCTCATCATCGCTTCCTCATAGTTCGTAGGTTCATCATGGTCTAGTAACATGATTTCCAGAACTGGGTTGCCGTACCACTCTGGTGCGGAACGTACTCTGGTTGATCTACGACGTTCAGCAGAAACTTGATCCAAAGTTTCATGATCATTATCATTAACTTCCTCACTGATTGGTGTAGGAATCACTGGAACAATTTTCTGTGATGTACTACTTTCCAATCCGGGAGAAGGTACTATTACCTCATCAAGTTCTACTTTCCTCCCACTCACTTCTTTCGAGAGAAACTCCTTCTCTAGAAAGGATCCATTTTTAGCAACGAATATCTTGCCTTCGGATCTGTGATAGAAGGTGTACCCAACAGTCTCTTTTGGGTATAAGTCATAGTCATAGGAACATGTATAAGTCATGAAGAAAGCAATAGCAGTAAAACTAAACGATCATAGTGCTATGCTAACGGATGGGTCTTGTCCATCACATCATTCTCCTAATGATGTGATCCCGTTGATCAAATGACAACTCATGTCTATGGCTAGGAAACATAACCATCTTTGATCAATGAGCTAGTCTAGTAGAGGCATACTAGGGACATACTGTTTTGTCTATGTATTCACACATGTACCAAGTTTCCCGTTAATACAATTCTAGCATGAATAATAAACATTTATCATGATATAAGGAAATACAAATAACAACTTTATTATTGCCTCTAGGGCATATTTCCTTCAGTCTCCCACTTGCACTAGAGTCAATAATCTAGCTCACATCGCCATGTGACCAACACCCAAAGGGTTTACTAGAGTCAATAATCTAGTTCACATCGCTATGTGATTAATACCCAAGAGTAATAAGGTGTGATCATGTTTTGCTTGTGAGAGAAGTTTAGTCAACGGGTCTGTCACATTCAGATCCGTATGTATTTTGCAAATTTCTATGTCTACAATGCTCTGCATAGAGCTACTCTAGCTAATTGCTCCCACTTTCAATACGCATCCAGATTGATACTTAGAGTCATCTGGATTTAGTGTCAAAGCTTGCATCGGCATAACCCTTTACGACGAACTCTTTATCACCTCCATAATCGAGAAACATTTCCTTAGTCATCCAGTTACTAAGGATAATTTTGACCGCTGTACAGTGATCTACTCCTGGATCACTATTGTACCCCCTTGACAAACTCATGGCAAGGTACACAACATGTTTGGTACACAGCATGGCATACTTTATAGAACCTATGGCTGAGGCATAGGGAATGACTTTCATTCTCTCTATATTTTTCTGCAGTGGTCTGGCTTTGAGTCTTACTCAACTTCACACCTTACAAGTCAGGCAAGAACTCCTTCTTTGACTGATCCATTTTGAACTACTTCAAAATCTTATCAAGGTATGTACTCATCGAAAGTCTTATCAAGCGTCTTGATCTATCTCTATAGATCTTGATGCCCAATATGTAAGCAGCTTCACCAAGGTCTTTCTTTGAAAAACTCCTTTCAAACACTCCTTTATGCTTTCTAGAAAATTCTACATCATTTCTGATCGACAATATGTCATTCACATATACTTATCAGAAAGGTTGTAGTGCTCCCACTCACTTCTTGTAAATACAGGCTTCACCGCAAGTCTGTATAAATCTATATGCTTTGATCAACTTATCAAAGCGTATATTCCAACTCCGAGATGCTTGCACCAGTCCATAGATGGATCGCTGGAGCTTGCACATTTTGTTAGCACCTTTAGGATTGACAAAACCTTCTGGTTGCATCATATACAAGTCTTCTTTAATAAATCCATTAAGGAATGCAGTTTTGTTATCCATTTGCCAGATTTCATAAAATGCGGCAATTGCTAACATGATTCGGACAGACTTAAGCATCGCTACGGGTGAGAAAGTCTCATCGTAGTCAACTCCTTGAACTTGTTGAAAAACTTTCGCAACAAGTCGAGCTTTGTAAACAGTAACATTACTGTCAGCGTCAGTCTTCCTCTTGAAGATCCATTTATTTTCGATGGCTTGCCGACCATCGGGCAAGTCAACCAAAGTCCACACTTTGTTTTCATACATGGATCCCATCTCAGATTTCATGGTCTCAAGCCATTTTGCGGAATCTGGGCTCATCATCGCTTCCTCATAGTTCGTAGGTTCATCATGGTCCAGTAACATGACTTCCAGAACCGGGTTGCCGTACCACTCTGGTGCGGAACGTACTCTGGTTGATCTACGAAGTTCAGCAGTAACTTGATCCGAAGTTTCATGATCATCATCATTAGCTTCCTCACTAATTGGTGTAGGAATCACTGAAACCAGTTTCTGTGATGTACTACTATCCAATTCGGGAGAAGGTACAATTACCTCATCAAGTTCCACTTTCCTCCCACTCACTTCTTTCGAGAGAAACTCCTTCTCTAGAAAGGATCCACTCTTAGCAACAAAGACCTTGCCTTCGGATCTGTGATAGAAGGTGTACCCAACAGTTTCTTTTGGGTATCCTATGAAAATTTACTTCTCCGATTTGGGTTCGAGCTTATCATGTTGAAATTTTTTCACATAAGCATCGCAGTCCCAAACTTAAAGAAATGACAGCTTAGGTTTCTCGTCAAACCACAGTTCATACGGTGTCATCTCAACGGATTTAGATGGTGCCCTATTTAACGTGAATGTATCTGTCTCTAATGCATAACCCCAAAAGCGATAGTGGTAGATCGGTAAGAGACATCATCGATCGCACCATATCTAATAAAGTACGGTTATGACGTTCGGACACACCATTACACTATGGTGTTCCAGGTGGCGTGAGTAGTGAAACTATTTCACATTGTTTTTACTGAAGGCAAAACTCGCTAACTCAAATATTTTACCTCTACGATCATATCGTAGAAACTCTTATTTTCTTGTTACGATGATTCTCCACTTCACTCTGAAATTCTTTGAACTTTCCAAATGTTTTAGACTTGTGCTTCATTAAGTAGATATACCCATATCTGCTCAAATCATCAGTGAAGGTCAGAAAATAACGATACCCGCCGCGAGCTTCAACACTCATTGGTCCACATACATCTGTATGTATGATCTCCAACAAATCTGTTGCTCGCTCCATTGTTCCGGAGAACGGAGTTTTAGTCATCTTGCCCATGAGGCATGGTTCGCAAGCACCAAGTGATTCATAATCAAGTGATTCCAAAAGTCCATCACTATGGAGTTTCTTCATGCGCTTTACATCATTATGACCTAAACAGCAGTGCCACAAATAAGTTGCACTATCATTATTAACCTTGCATCTTTTGGCTTCAATATTATGAATATGTGTATCACCACGATCGAGATCCAACAAACTATTTTCATTGGGTGTATGACCATCGAAGGTTTTATTCATGTAAACAGAATAACAATTATTCTATGACTTTAAATGAATAACCGTATTGCAACAAATATGATCAAATCATATTCATGCTCAACGCAAATGCCAAATAACATTTATTTAGGTTTTACACTAATCCCGAAAGTATAGGGAGTGTGCGATGATGATCATATCAATCTTGGAACCACTTCCAACACACATCGTCACTTCACCTTTAACTAGTCTCTGTTCATTCTGCAATTCTCGTTTCGAGTTACTAATTTTAGCAACTGAACCGGTATCAAATACCCAGGGGTTGCTATGAACACTAGTAAAGTACACATCAATAATCTGTATATCGAAATATACCTTTGTTCACTTTGCCATCCTTCTTATCCGCCAAGTATCTAGGGCAGTTCCACTTCCAGTGACCATTTCCTTTGCAGTAGAAGCACTTAGTTTCAGGCTTGAGTTTTAGCTTTGGGTTTCTTCACGGGAGTGACAACTTGCTTGTCATTCTTCTTGAAGTTCTCCTTCTATCCCTTTGCCCTTTACTTGAAACAAGTGGTCTTGTTAACCATCAACACTTGATGCTTTTTCATGATTTCTACCTTCGCCGACTTCAGCATCGCGAAGTGCTCGGGAATTCCTTTCGTCATCCCTTGCATATTATAGTTCATCACGAAGTTCTACTAACTTGGTGATAGTGACTAGAGAACTTTGTCAATTACTATCTTATCTGGAAGATTAACTCCCACTTGATTCAAGTAATTGTAGTACCCAAACAATCTGAGCACATGCTCACTGGTTGAGCTATTCTCCTCCATCTTGTAGGCAAAGTACTGTCAGAAGTCTTATACCTCTCGACACGGGCATGAGTATGAAATACTAATTTCAACTCTTGGAACATCTTATATGCTCCGTGGCGTTCAAAACATTTTTGAAATCCCAGTTCTAAGCCGTAAAGCATGGTGCACTTAAACTATCAAGTAGTCATCATACCGAGCTTTTGTCAAAACGTTCATAACGTCTACATCTGCTCCTGCAATAGGTATGTCATCTAGCGGTGCATCAAGGACATAATTCTCTGTGCAGCAATGAGGATAATCCTCAGATCACGGAAAAATTCCGCATCATTGCTACTAACATCTTTCAACTTAGTTTTATCTAGGAACATATAAACGGGGAGCAACATCGCGAGTTATTGATCTACAACATAGATATGCTAATACTACGAGGACTAAGTTCATGATAAATTAAAGTTCAATTTAATCATATTACTTAAGAACTCCCACTTAGATAGACATCCCTCTAGTCATCTAAATGATCACTTGATCCAAATCAACTAAACCATGTCCGATCATCACGTGAGATGGAGTAGTTTCAATGGTGAACATCTTATGTTGATCATATCTACTATATGACTCACGCTCGACCTTTCGGTCTCCCGTGTTCCGAGGCCATATTTGCATATGCTAGGCTCGTCAAGTTTAACCCGAGTATTCTGCGTGTGCAAAACTGGCTTACACCCGTTGTATTTGAACGTAGAGCTTATCACACCCGATCATCACATGGTGTCTCAGCACAACGAACTTTCGCAACGGTGCATACTCAGGGAGAACACTTATACCTTGAAATTTAGTAAGGGATCATCTTATAATGCTACCGTCGAACTAAGCAAAATAAGAAGCATAATAAGATAAACATCACATGCAATCAAAATATGTGACATGATATGGCCATCATCATCTTGTGCTTTTGATCTCCATCTCCAAAGCACCGTCATGATCACCTTCGTCACCGGCGCGACACCTTGATCTCCATCGTAGCATCGTTGTCGTCTCGCCAACTATTGCTTCTACGACTATCGCCACCGCTTAGTTATAAAGTAAAGCAATTACATGGCGATTGCATTTCATACAATAAAGCGACAACCATATGGCTCCTGCCAGTTGCCGATAACTTTACAAAACATGATCATTTCATACAAAACCGTATAACTCATCATGTCTTCACCATATCACATCACAACATGCCCTGCAAAAACAAGTTAGACGTCCTCTACTTTGTTATTGCAAGTTTTACGTGGCTGCTACGGGCTTAGCAAGAACCGTTCTTACCTACGCATACAAAACCACAACGATATTTCGTCAAGTATGTGATGTTTTAACCTTCACAAGGACCGGGCGTAGCCACACTTGATTCAACTAAAGTTGGAGAAACTGACACCCGCCAGCCTCCTGTGTGCGAAGCACGTCGGTAGAACCAGTCTCGCGTAAGCGTACGCGTAATGTCGGTCCGGGCCGCTTCATCCAACAATACCGCCGAATCAAAGTATGACATGCTGGTAAGCTGTATGACTAGTATCGTCCACAACTCACTTGTGTTCTACTCGTGCATATCATCTACGCATAGACCTGGCTCATGATGCCACTGTTGGGGAACGTAGTATTTTAAAATTTTCCTACGATCACGCAAGATCTATCTACCAGATGCATAGCAACGAGAGGGGAGAGTGAGTCTACGTACCCTCGTAGACCGAAAGCGGAAGCGTTAGAACAACGCGGTTGATGTAGTCGTACGTCTTCACGGCCCGACCGATCAAGCACCGAAACTACGGCACCTCCGAGTTCTAGCACACGTTCAGCTCGATGACGTCCCTTGAACTCCGATCCAGCCGAGTGTCGAGGGAGAGTTCCGTCAGCACGACGGCGTGGTGACGATCTTGATGTTCTACCGTCGCAGGGCTTCGCCTAAGCACCGCTACAATATTTATCGAGGAGAACTATGGTGGAGCCGGGCATCGCACACGGCTAAGAGATCAAGAGATCAATTGTTGTGTCTAGAGGTGCCCCCCTGCCCCCGTATATAAAGGAGGGAGGGAGAGGCCGGCCCTAGAGGGGGCGCACCAAGTGTGGGGAGTCCTACTAGGACTCCCAAGTCCTAGTAGGATTCCCCTTTCCTTTCCGGAGTAGGAGAGAAGGAAAGAGGTGGAGAGGGAGAAGGAAAAGGGGGCTGCACCCCTTGTCCAATTCGGACCAGAAGGAGGGTGCACGCCTCCTTCCTTTTGGTCTCTCTCCTCTATTCCCGTAACTCCTCGGTACTCCGAAAATACCCGAATCACTCGGAACCTTTCCGATGTCCGAATATAGTCGTCCAATATATCGATTTTTACGTCTCGACCATTTTGAGACTCCTCGTCATGTCCCCGATCTCACCCGGGACTCCGAACTCCTTCGGTACATCAAAACTCATAAACTCATAATAAAACTATCATCGAAACCTTAAGCGTGCGGACCCTACGGGTTCGAGAACTATGTAGACATGACCGAGACACGTCTCCGGTTAATAACCAATAGCAGAACCTGGATGCTCATATTGGCTCCCACATATTCTACGAAGATCTTTATCGGTCAAACCGCATAACAACATACATTGTTCCCTTTGTCATCGGTATGTTACATGCCCGAGATTCGATCGTCGGTATCTCAATACCTAGTTCAATCTCGTTACCAACAAGTCTCTTTACTCGTTCCGTAATACATCATCCCGCAACTAACTCATTAGCTGCAATGCTTGCAAGGCTTATAGTGATGTGCATTACCGAGTGGGCCCAGAGATACCTCTCCGACAATCGGAGTGACAAATCCTAATCTCGAAATACGCCAACCCAACAAGTACCTTCGGAGACACCTGTAGAGTACCTTTATAATCACCCAGTTACGTTGTGACGTTTGGTAGCACACAAAGTGTTCCTCCGGTATTCGGGAGTTGCATAATCTCATAGTCATAGGAACATGTATAAGTCATGAAGAAAGCAATAGCAGTAAAACTTAAACGATCATAGTGCTAAGCTAACGGATGGGTCTTGTCCATCAGATCATTCTCCTAATGATGTGATCCCGTTGATCAAATGACAACTCATGTCTATGGCTAGGAAACATAACCATCTTTGATCAATGAGCTAGTCTAGTAGAGGCATACTAGGGACACTCTGTTTTGTCTATGTATTCACACATGTATTAAGTTTCCGGTTAATACAATTCTAGCATGAATAATAAACATTTATCATGATATAAGGAAATAAATAATAACTTTATTATTGCCTCTAGAGCATATTTCCTTCAACCGTATTTATCGAAGAGGTGCGGTAGGCCTTGCTCGGCACGGTCCGCCTCCTCCTTGTCCCATATAGGCTCCGCCACTCTGTAACCGCCGGGACCGAGTGTGTGTTCCCCTAAGTTCAGCTCCCGCATTTCTTTCCCCCACTGACTTGATTCAGAGGTTGCGGTGCTCGAGCACTTGATCTTGAAGTCATTGTAGTCATCTTCGGTGATCGAAGGATTTTTCTCCTTGATCGTCTCATAACTCTCACCTTTCTCGGTCATTCTCTTCACCGTGCTTTTCCAAGTAGACAGGGCCGTGCTCATCTTCGTGAGGGCAGCATTGTTCACTTTATTCCCTTTGAGGCTTGTGTTTTCAAATTCAGCGGGGAACTTGTATCGTTCGTGCAGCTTCGTGAAGAGGAGGTTGCGCAAATTCCCTCGGTCAGGATGCCTCAGGTTCTCGGTGTTGATCGAGACGGTGCTCCGGAGAATGCACTCGAGCTGAAGCGAGTACCCCTTGACTATTCGTTCGGGTGCTGTTGGATTCCCGTCGGAGTCCACTTCAGTAACTTCCTCCTTGAGGGTGCGGAGCACGGTCGGGCGCCGGTCCTTCCGTTGCCTCTTCGGTTGGCTGCCATCTGTGCGTGCGCTGCCATCATCAGTGGTGGCATCCTCGGCGGCACCATCAGTGGTGGCATCAGTGTGGTCATCCTCGGCGGTACCATTAGTGGTGTCAGGATCGGTGGGGAAGGCGGCGTCCTCATACAAGTGAGGTTGTTCCTCCATCTCCTGGGACAGCTCCCAGAATGCCTTGCCGCCCGAACCCCCGGCCTCATCGTTGTTGGCCATGTTTCTCTCTAAATAGGAACAAAGTTTGGTTAAAAAGTTGGTTATTGTCAAGGAACAAGATCATGGTCTCATCATTTAGGGTTTGTCGACACCGAGGCATCCTAAAAGCTAAGCTTTTATAATTGAGAGTTTTTCGACGCCGAGGCACCCTAAAAGCCTAAGCTTTCATCATTTCGGTTTTTATCGACACCGAGGCACCCTAAAAGCCAAGGTTTTATAATTTATGGTTTGTCGACACCGAGGCATCCTAAACGCTAAGCTGGGAAGGAGAATTCTAAGTTGGGCCTAATCACTTGGCTCTATTGCCGCCTATGGTTTAATGCAGGTAGAATAAAGGGGCACTTGATCCTACTTAATTAACTACTAAGATACCCCGGCCCATGCATTAGTCACAAGTACCCTATATGTCCTATTTTTAGCAAAGTCATGCTAAAATTCACGGAAAATTTCAGCATGACCTTTGCTGAAAATAGGACATATGGTGTACCCGAATTTGCCGGAACGGAAGTTAATCGACATTCCAGCAAACTCAAGGGCCTCTCGGGGTACCTGCAAAATCATTATCCCCACCTAATGAAGTCACCAATGGGTCATTTTAGAAGATCACAAGTAGCATCATCACAAGTACAACATCATGACAAGTACAGTAGCAACAGCAGTGAATACAGGCATAACAGCAGCATCAACAGTTAAGAAAAAGTTGCAGAAGCTTGTAAAACAATAGTTTGAAGTTCAAATATTTACAACAAGGAACCAAATACATGACCACCATTATTATCATTGTGCTAGTGTGACATACAAGTAGTACTAGTGTACATGAAAAAAAACCTAAAACCTAAAACCCCAACAGAACATCAAGCCCACCAACCGGCTAAACGAACTAATGATCTCACTTGGGACTACCATACTAGTAAAGGCAAGAGCCAAAGGGGTTCTGAAAAAGATGAAATTGTCACGGACTATGGCATGCCAAAGTATGACAGCAAGCACTAACATGTCTTCCAATAAGTATGACAGCAAGCACTAACACAAAAGACAGAAACCAAGTGCTATCGAGACGACTCTGGAGCCAGATGACTTATTAAGCCATCTTTTAGATTTTAGTGTGCTCAGTCATTCAAAATTATGCGTAAAAGATACAACCTGGTTTTTGTTTGCTTCTTGAATGTTGGAGATGTAGAATAGAGTTGAGCCAACGACTTGACTTGTACATGAATAGTCACGGCTTGATAGCAAACTGACAACAACTCAAAAATTGATGTTGCTGCCAGTATTAATTAGAAAGCAGCAACAATATGGCATATTTAAGTAACAGTGGCTATCCTTGACCTCATAAGGGCAGAGCCTCCAATAAGATGATTTCTTTCCACACAGAAAAATAGAAGTTAACCTAAACGAGTGAGATACGTGAGAGTGGTTGAGCAAGAGAGAATTTATCAAATATGAAGAGTTGGTCATCTTCCTTTGAGAAATACTCCTATGTCAGATCTCAACCGGCGACTAATCGGGCCAACGAGGAGGAATGTACTTCTAAAGAAGACACAAATTTAGTTTTTTGGTTGCTTCTTGAACCATTCGAGATATATAAGGGGCATATATAAATATAGCGTAGAAGAGTGAGCCAGCGACTTGACTTGCGCATATACAGTCACGACTGTGGGGACCACATGTCAGGTCTGGTTGGCAAATACTACAACGCGTAGGGGGAACAGCACAACATGCCACAAGTCTACAACGCAAGCACTGACAGTTGAAGGGTGCTTATGCCTAGTTATCTCTGAAGAAGAGGCACAGTACTGTACTGCAGGTTTTAGGTTGAACAACAGGACCAGTTTGAACTCTGAAGCAATAGAATTTTTCTCAACTTCTTGATACAACTCAACAGACGTCACAAATACAATTCCAGCTCTCTTAAAGTATAGCATACACATTCACCACAGGAAGATATCTACTAATAGATGGATGGATCCTTTTGTAGCAACCCTGCATTTTGATTGATAACGACAATAAGGTCTGTGTTCATTTGAGCGAGTCCTACTCCCAACAGAATATTTGATGCTGCGGTGGCGCACCCTAATTTGCTTAAAAACAAGAACGCAAATGGCAGAAATACAAAAAAAATGACTTTGTGGTGGTGATTAGAGAGGAAGGAGGGAGGAGTGATGGCTACCTGCATATGGAGTGGTCGCCGGTGTCGGTGGCGTC
>LR738715.1:820127072-820143067 GCA_902687465.1 Secale cereale
GGCGGCGGCGGCCGGTGGACCGGGGGGTGCTCGGCGGCGGCGGTTGAGTAGGGGAATCGAGGGTGCGGGGGGTCGGCGGCGGCGGCCGGTGGACCGGGGGGTGCTCGGCGGCGAGGGGGACCGGATCTGGCGAGGTGGGATAGCGATCGAGATGGAGGGGGGGTCGAGATCGAGTGTCCATGAAATTTAAAAATATTCATGATAGTTCAAAAAGTGCCCATGAAATACAATCGAGAAATGAAGGCTACGATTTAAATACAGTCGATCTTAGCTAGCTATCTGTTCACAATCTTCTTGCCCTTCTTTTTCGCAAATGGAGTTCTTCTGTGGAACGGACGTCCTTTAGGTAGGGTGGTCCTGCTTCTTCTTGTGGTGTAAGCTGCTACTTCATCATCGTCGTCATGTTCGATCCTTGGGTCGCCGTACTTGTCGAAGTCTTGTTCATTGGCTACTCCATCCATTCCGATGATCTTCCTTTTGCCTCTCCTCACGACAACACGACAGGGCTTTGACGGGTCGGTAATGAAGAAGCATTGGTCAACTTGGGAAGCCAGTACCCATGGCTCATTTTTCGCGGTGACGTTTGCGCCCGCGGTCTTGGATTTGGCTTCGGGTATAACCATGGTGGTGAAATACCGGTCTTCTTTTAGGACGCTCTTGGGCCATCTGACACGGAACATCGGGACCTTCTCTCCAGCATAGCTCAGCTCCCAGATCTCCTCGATCCTTCCGTAGTATCTGTCCTTGTCATTACCGGTGTAGGATTCCATCGTTACCACGGAGTTCTGATAACCATCGCTCTTCATGTCCTTGGCCTCGGTGTAGAATGTGTAGCCGTTGATATCGTACGCCTCATAGGTCATCAGGTTGTGCTCGGCGCCCTGTGACAAGGCGAATATGAGTTGTTCTTCCGCGGAAGAATCCTCATGTAAAGGGTACGACAGAAGCTTCTGCTTGAACCAACGCGTGAAACATGAGTTGTGCTCTTTGATTATATCTCCGTCCGTCCTCTGTTGGCCTCGGTCATTGTACGTCTTCTCAATAAAGTTTTTGCGCTCTACCACCCAAGGATCGACCACGTCTATGTGTTGTAGCGCGACTAGGTTTGCTCTTTCAAAGTCGGCGAGTCGACCCTCGAAGTCGACATGCATTTCGCGGCGACCATCACGGTGACCCCATCCAGCGAGCCTGCCGAGGTGCCTGTTGACGGACAGACCAACGAGGTTCTCGATGCCTAGATAATTCGTGCAGTAGGAGATGCACTCTCCGGTCAGAAAGCCCCTGGCTATGCTTCCCTCTGGACGTGACATGTTGCGAACGTATCCTTTGATGACACCATTCATCCTTTCGAACGGCATCATGCTGTGCAGGAACGTCGGCCCGAGTTGGATGATATCGTCCACGATATGGATCAGCAGATGCACCATAACGTCGAAGAATGCGGGCGGGAAGTACATCTCAAGCTAGCATAGTATCACCACGATCTCTTCCTGTAGCCTTTTGAGTTGCCTCACGCCAACAGACTTCCGAAATATGACGTCGAAAAAATTTGCATAGGCCAAATAGGATTTCACGGACGTGCGCGTCCATGATCCCACGGATTGCAACTGGAAGTATCTGCGTCATCAGCACGTGACAGTCGTGAGACTTCATCCCGCTGAACTTCAGCTTCGCCCTGTCTAGGTATCTGCTTATCTTCCCCACGTAACCGTAAGGAAGTTGTACTCCTACGAGGCAGGTGAAAAACTGCTTGATCTCCTCCTGACTTAGAGTGAAGCACGCGGGAGGGTAGTCATTTCCGGTCTTCTTGGCCTTTTTGCCTTTGCGACGACTTTCCGTGTCCTGCTTCGCCTCATCATCATCATCATGATCATCATATATAGCGTGAAGCTCCTGCCTGATGCCCATTGATTTCAAGTCTGCCCTTGCTTTCAGCCCATCTTTGGTCCTCTCTGGCATGTTGAGCAGGGTACCAAGCAGACTCTCGCACACGTTCTTCGTGATATGCATTACATCAAGGCTGTGAGGCACACGGTGGATCTTCCAGTACGGCAAGTCCTAGAAAACAGACCTCGTTTTCCATACCTTCAGCAGCGACTCTGGCGCCTTTCGCTTCTTTCCCGGCTCTGGCGCCTTTTGCTTCTTTCCCGACAGTGGGCAATCTTTCCAATTTTTCAACATCTCGTCTATTTCCTCGCCGCTCCTCGTATGCGGGCGTCCTCGGGGTTCGGTTTCACCATCGAACAGATCCTTGCGTTTTCTCCACAGGACATCGTCGCGAAGCCACCTTCGATGTCCCATGAACACGGTTTTCGAAGACCCGGGATCTCTATCTAGCTGGCAATACGTTGTGTCATCCATGCACCTGACGCATCCAGAAAATCCGTGGACCACCTGCCCCGCGACATATCCGTAACCGAGATAGTCGTGCACCGTCGTGAGCAGCGCGGCTCTCATAGGGAAATATTCTTTCTTTGCGGCGTCCCACGTATTGGCTGGCGTTTTCCACAGCGTGTCTAGCTCCTCTTTCAGCAGCCCCAGATACAGATTGATGTCGTTCCCTGGTTGTTTCGGTCCTTCAATTAGCATACTCATGTGAATGTACTTCCTCTTCATGCACAACCAGGGGGGAAGGTTGTACATCCACACAAACACAGGCCAGGTGCTATGTGTGCTTCTCTGGCTGCCAAACGGATTGACTCCATCGGTGCTCGCACCCAGCACGATGTTCCTTGGATCGTTCCCAAATTCTAGGTCTTCGAAGTTCAACGCTTGCCACTGGCTCGCATCCTTAGGGTGACTCAGCATCTTGTCTTTTTATCTATCTCCGGATCATTTGCGTCATCTTCTCGCTTCTTCTCCTCCCTATCCGCGTGCCAACGCAGGAGCTTTGCTACCTTAGGGTCCACGAAATACCGCTGCAGACGAGGAGTGATCGGAAAGTACCACTCCACTTTTCGAGGAGCTTTCTTCCTCTTCTTGTATCGAGTGACGCCGCACACCGGACATATGGTAGACTCCGCGTGCTCGTCCCGATAAATGATGCAATTGTTCATGTACACATGGTATTTCGCGTGCGGTAAATCCAGAGGACACACGATTTTCTTCGCCTCCTCCAAACTGGTGGGGCACTTGTTCCCCTTGGGAAGACGTTCGTGCCAGAATGACATGTTCCCGTCGAAGCATGCGTCGGTCATTTTGTGTTTTACCTTCATCTCCAGAGCCATGAGCGTTACTTTCAGGCGGGTATCCTCGGGCCTGCATCCTTCATACAATGGAGTAACCGCGTCTAACTCAAGTTGATCCATCTTGGCTTTCTCTCGGGCGGCAGCTCTTGCGTTATCGGTCTGCTTGAGAAGCAGCTCTTGAATATGAGGGTCCTGCACCCAGCCCATCGATGGTCCAGCGTCGTCTGCTCCGCCGGCATCATCATCTTCATGATCACGCCCGTCGTCTGCTCCGGCATCTTCCTCATCATCATGTCCTGCATCTTCTACATGATGACTGTGTACAGCATCACCGTCGTGATCATCTCCTGGGGATTCTTCGTCTTCTCGCCCGCCCGAGCCGCGGTGGTTGTCTTGCTGCCCTTCCTCATTTCTTGCCCGACCCCCATGGACGACTTCGTAGTCATCTTCATCACCTTGCCACCGATAGCCATCCATGAAACCACGCAAGAGCAGGTGGTCCCGCACCTGCCCAGAATCCGGGTCCGCAATAAGGCTCTTCAGCTTGCATCTTCGACACGAACATCTTATCTCCGTCCCGTTCTTTTGAAGCATCCCGGCCTTCGCGGACCTCAAAAACCTACTCACGATGCCTTCGGTCATCGTGCGCACCATGGTCGCCTGCGGGGTAGAGCAAAACGATATTTTAGAACCAAGAAAAAATTTGCCATGACTTTCCCTAAAAATAGGACAAAAAAGAATGCTTAATGCCAAAATTCTCACCGAAACAGAAATGAATCAACATTCCGAGAAAATATTGGCAACTATCGCATTTCAAATACCGGTACACCTCCAAACACAAACACATATGCAACACAACAAACATATGCAACACCATGAACATACATAGATCTAGCTAGGCCATAAAAAGTGCATGTGCACATTGTTGTATGGAGAACAACATAAATATAGCTTCCCCCCTTACTTACCTATCAAAACAAGGTAATTTAACCACTTAATTTGAATGAATCTATGGTGGAAATGAGGTAAAAAAGAGGAGGGACCCGAGACAAGGAGGAGGTGGAGAGAATGAAGTGGGGGAGAAAGTGAGTGTGGGTAGGAGAGGCTGTCCAAAATATCTTGTTGCTGCCCACTTACTAATGGCGCACCCACTATAAATGCGCCATTAGTAATCAAGGTTACTAATGGTGCATCCTCAGTTAGTGCGCCATTACTAGTTTTGCAAAAAAAAACATACTAATGGCGCACTGTCGCACAGTACGCCATTACTAGTTTAAACTAGTAATGGCGCACTGTGGGACAGTGCGCCATTAGTAGTTTTGTAAAAAAAGAATAAAAAATATCATAAAAAAAGAACATTAATGGCGCACTTTACTGCTGGTGCACCATTACTAGTTACAACTAGTAATGGCGCACTTCGTCTTGATGCGCCATTAGTATGTTTGGACAGGCGCACTAGTTCAAAAAAAACTTTTTGATACTAATGGCGCACGCTGGGCCAGGTGCGCCATTAGTAGTTTGAACTCTAATGGCGTATCTGAGGTTGGTGCGCCATTAGTATATACTAATGGCGCACTGCTTGTCTGGTGCGCCATTAGTATCAATTCCATCTATAGCCCTTTTCCTAGTAGTGTTGGCGAGACGACCACGATGCTACGGTGAAGATCATGGTGTCAAGCCGGTGACGATGGAGATCATGACAATGCTGGAGATGGAGATAAAAAACACAAGATGATGATGGCCATATCATGTCACATATTTTGATTGCATGTGATGTTTATCTTATTATGCTTCTTATTTTGCTTAGAGCGACGGTAGCATTATAAGATGATCCCTCACAAAAATTTCAAGGTACAAGTGTTCTTTCTGAGTATGCACCATTGCGAAGGTTCGTCATGCCGAGACACCACGTGATGATCGAGTGTGATAAGCTATACGTTCAAATACAATGGGTGTAAGATAGTTTTGCACATGCAGAATACTCGGGTTAAACTTGACAAGCCTAGCATGTACTAACATGGCCTAGGAACACTGAGACCAAAAGGTCGAGCGTGAATCATATAGTATATATGATCAACATAAGATGTTCACCATTAAAAACTACTCCATCTCACGTGATGATCGGACATGTTTTAGTTGATTTGGATCACGTGATTATTTAGATGACTAGAGGGATGTCTATCTAAGTGGGAGTTCCTTAGTAATATGATTAATTGAACTTTAATTTATCATGAACTTAGTCCTGGTAGTATTAGCATATATATGTTGTAGATCAATAGCTCGCGCCGTAGCTCCCCGTTTATTTTTATATGTTCCTAGAGAAATATAAGTTGAAAGATGATAGTAGCAATGATGCAGACTTGTTCCGTGATCTGAGGATTTTCCTCATTGCTGCACAGAAGTATTAAGTCCTTGATGCACCGCTAGGTGACAGATCTATTGCAAGAGCAGATGCAAACGTTATGAACGTTTGACAAAGCTCAATATGATGTCTACTTAATACTTTAGTGCACCATGCTTTACGGTTTAGAATCGGGACTTCAAAAACATTTTGAACGCCACGGAGCATATAAGATGTTCCAAGAGTTAAAATTATTATTTCATACTCATGCCCGTGTTGAGAGGTATGAGACCTCTGACAGTACTTTGCCTACAAGATGGAGGAGAATAGCTCAACCAGTTAGCATGTGCTCAAATTGTCTGGGTACTACAATTGCTTGAATTAAGTGGGAGTTAAATCTTCCAGATAAGATAGTAATTGACAAAGTTCTCTAGTCACTATCACCAAGTTAGTAGAGGCAATAATAAAGTAGTTATTTATATTTCCTTATATATCATGATAAATGTCTTTTATTCATGCTAGAATTGTATTAACCGGAAACTTAGTACATGTGTGAATACATAGACAAAACAAAGTGTCCCTAGTATGCCTCTACTAGACTAGCTCGTTAATCAAAGATGATTATGTTTCCTAACCATAGACATGTGTTGTCATTTGATCAACGGGATCACATCATTAGGAGAATGATGTGATGGACAAGACCCATCCGTTAGCTTAGCACTATGATCATTTTGTTTTACTGCTATTGGTTTCTTCAAGACTTATACATGTTTCAATGACTGTGAGATTATGCAACTCCCGAATACCAGAGGAACACCTTGTGTGCTATCAAACGTCACAACGTAACTGGATGATTATATAGATGCTCTACAGGTGTATCCGAAGGTGTTTGTGGTGTTGGCATAGATCAAGAATAGGATTTTTCACTCCGAGTGTCAGAGAGGTATCTCTGGGCCCTCTCGGTAATACACATCGTAATAAGCATTGCAAGCAAATGACTAATGAGTTAGTCATGAGATGATGTATTACGAAACGAGTAAAGAGACTTGCCCGTAACGAGATTGAACTAGGTATGATGATATCGACGATCGAATCTCGGACAAGTAACATACCGATGACAAAGGGAACAACGTATGTTGTTATGCGGTTTGACCGATAAAGATCTTCGTAGAATATGTAGAAGCTAATATGAGCATCCAGGTTCCGCTATTGGTTATTGACTGTAGATGTGTCTCGGTCATGTCTACATAGTTCTTGAACCCGTAGGGTCCGCACGCTTAACGTTCGATGACGATTTGTATTATGAGTTATGTGATTTGATGACCGGCGTTTGTTCAGAGTCCCGGATGAGATCACAAACATGACGAACAGTCTCGAAATAGTCGAGCCGTAAAGATCAATATATTGGAAGGCTATATTCGTACATCAGAAAGGCTCCGAGTGATTCGGGTATTTTTTGGAATACCGGAGAGTTACGGAAATTCGTATTGGGCCTTAATGGGCCATAAGGGAAAGGAGAGAAAGGCCTCAAGGGTGGCCGCGCCCCTTCCCCATGGACTGGTCCGAATTGTACTAGGGAAAGGGGGCGCCCCCTTCCTTCCTTCCTTCTCCTTCTTCCTTTCCGTTTTCCTATTCCATGTGGGAGGTGGAATCCTACTTGGACTAGGGAGTCCTAGTAGGACTCCATACTTTGGCGCGCCCTATGAGGGCCGGCCTCCTCCTCCCTTCATCCTTTATATACGTGGTCAGGGGGCACCCCATAGACGGCGGTGTGGTAAGGGGGCGACCTGTGCAGCAGCGAGGGCCGACGGCGGAGCAGCTCGACGCGCCGGTCCATAGCAGCGCTGGCTTGAGGTGGTGGCGGTGTGGCCGGCCTCGACGGGTAGACGGGGCTCGTCGAGCGAAGAAGGGGCGGCGTGGGCAGTAGAGAGGGTCGGCGGCCATGGTTGCATGAAGGAGGCGGCCAGACGTGCCACAGGGCGGCGGCGTAGGTAGCAGCGTGGCCGGTGGCCATGGTCGCGCGACGGAGGCGGCGGTGTGAGCAGCAGTGTGGCCGACGGCCATGGCTGGACTTGTGTTGGTGCAGGAGCAATTTCGTGGAGGGAGAAGAAGGAAACCAGAGAGGAGGAGAAGAATAGGAAGAAGAGACACTTACGAGTGGGCCCCGCATGTCAGGTAACGGTCAAACTAAATAGTCAAACACACGGTTCGTTTAGGTGCGGGCCCGGCCTGTCATAACTGTGATCAATTGCAAAGTACTCGGCGATTTGGGTTTTTTGAGACAGCCGACGCCGATTCTGATAGTTATTAGTCACAAATAAAATTTTGGTAATTTTTTGAAACCCTAACATGAATTCTGTTAGTTTTATGCTATTTACTCGGCTTGTGGTGTCGAAATAATGCATGCAAATGTACGTCTGTTTGTTTGTTGATTGGACTCGCTCGCAAATTGCACTCGCGTAAGTGAACGCTTGGTTAATCTCGTAACGCTTCCAAATCAAACGTGTTTTGCCTTTTTGTGCAAAACTAACGCTGCGGGCCGGCGCGTTCAATGCGCTAGCTTGGTCGAATCCCCCGGAGTGCGGGCTGGCTAGCTGCTCCTGCTATACGCACGTCCTTATCACGGTACTCACATGGACCTGGACGGCCCCTAGCCTACCTATTTCCAATTTGTCAAGATCCAGGCTATGGTGCAGCTGGCAAATTTGACAATTTTGACCTGTTGCCGTAATCAATTCATGAAATGAACTGTCCGTAAAACTATTTCATAGCCATGATCTTTTCGTGTAACGCCTCCCACGACGGCGCTGCACCCTACTGTGCAGCGCCTAGCTCAGGGGCGTTGCACGTCTACCCACCGTGGCAGACCCCGGGCCCGCACCCGGCCGTACAGCGCCTCCGAGCTAGGCACCACACATGGTAATGTGCAGCGCCTCCGAGCTAGGCGCTGCACAATGACTTATCCAGCAGCCGCGCGCAGGCCCAATCCCCACCCCATTGTAGTTACAGAAGCAAGAAGTGGCGGCTGCTGGATCCTCTCCTCTCCCTCTCTCAATCTCATCTCCAAAAAACTTCAGATCTGAGGGTTTTGTCCGTGGAGTTCTTCACCCTTCCAGCCTACAAGGTACCCTCCTCCGATCCCCTTCTTTCTATCCATAAATTTTCTTTTTTTTTAAGATTTGTGTAATCCTTTTTTGATTAGATTAGAATCTTGCATATGTGGGATTTATGATTTGTAGATGATTTATAAGTTATATGTAACTTAGTTTAGTTTGTATATATTGGAAAAATGTGCTTCTATGTTGGAAACCTACATTATGTTAGATTATATTAGATGTTATTTTAGATGAGTTAGATGAATTGAATATTAGTTATATGGAAAAGATATTTGAATTGAAGTAGGCTTAGTTTAGTTATTTTGTATTCATAGGATAATGTTATTTATATGGTTTGAGAAGAAAGCATTTTTTTCAAATTTTGCATCTATTAGCCGTAGTTTTGTTTTTGTGTATTCAAAAGTTAATCGTGTTGATAAGAAAGCTTTTTTTCAAATTGTTAGGATGGATTGGATTCTCGATGATCACTAGGACAAACAACACCGGTCTTACGCTATGTCGGTGGATCAGCGGGTAATAATGAAAGTTGCCGGTGTTAACTATTTCGTTATTTTTCAAACACATACCCCCAGATGTAATGATTTGTTTGTTTTGCTTGTAGGAGCTTGCACCTCTGAAGCTTCGGGCTCACAGAGTCAATCTTGGGTGGATGCGCTATGATGAGCGCTACACACCGTATGTTAGGGAGACAGGACTTCTCCCTTTCATTCAGTTGGTCAGCCGGTCGGCGCCACCCAACAATGCTCCAGCACTCACCGCACTTATTGATCATTGGAGGCTGGAGACACACAGTTTCCATCTGCGAACCGGGGAGATGACCGTGACGCTTCAGGATATAGCAATGATCACCGGTCTTCCTGTCGATGGCAATCCTCTATGTGTGAGCACCGATTCAGATGGGTGGCGCGAGCAGATGCATGCCCTTATCGCTATGGTTCCTCCGGAGCCTCAGGAACCAGAAGTTGAAGGCAAGAGGAAGGAAAGAGTCGCAGCCGGTGCCTCTTACACCTGGATTACTTTGCACTTTGGTACTTGCCCTTTGGAGGCTGATGAGGACACGGTCAAGACACATGCTCGTGTCTACATGTGGTATGTGATATCCAGGACTATGTTTGCTGATGGCACAGGTAAGAATACTCCATGGATGTGGCTGAAGGCGTTGACCGTCTTCGGTAGCAAATGGAGTTGGGGTTCGGCGACACTGGCTTACTTGTATAGACAGGTATGAAGTTGTTTATATTTCACTTCATTGCTACATGATGAATGCGATATTGCTGTTAATTCAATCATGTTCTTTTTTATGTGCAGTTGGACGAAGCCAGTTTTAGGCTATCTGGAGGTATCGGTGGTTGTTTGCTCGCACTTTCCATATGGAGCTGGGAGCGTTTGCCGGTTGGACGACTGAAGACCGTGAAGTACGAGCCTTGGGACGAGAAAAACGACCCACTACGGCTCCCCACTTGGGCTTACAAGTGGGATGTGTTAAATGAGATGACGGATGATCCATCGGTCATGTACAAGCTCTACAGGAGCGAGATGGACGCGATCACGGCTGAGCAGGTGAATCGACATTGCATAAGTTATTATCATGCTTATATCGTAACTCGATATCAATTTTGCATTCTATCCCCTTTTGCAGGTTGAATGGGAACCGTATGGAAGTGGAGAGAGTTTTGGGAACCTTATGGAGTTCGCGTTGAATCCGATGTGCACTAGGGATAGGGAACTCTGGCATATGCGGTGTCCACTCATATGCAACTGGGCGGTCGAGGTTCACCTGTCACATCGGGTGTACCGCCAGTTTGGTTTGTTCCAGACACACCCGCCGGAGTGGGAGGACACGGACCACCTGCTAAACGCGTAAGATATAATTAACCTTGAGCACCTAGCTGCTTCTCGGCCTCATCGATGGTTGTAATATTATGTTCCTAACTTGCAGGTTGGATAGGAAAAAGCAGCGTAAGATCAAGGACTGGGCCAAGCATCACAGGAAGTATGTTGTGCAGTGGAAGTTTAGTGTTGATCAAGTTAGGCGCAACAAAGGAGCCCCGCTTCGTGAGCACTGCCCGATCGCGTTCAACAACTATCTCACATGGTTCCTTGCAAGAACCCGTGTGGAGGTACGCAAGCCGGTGTATGCTGAGGAGATTTTGGAAGATCCCACCGTATTTGATGAGATAGCCCAGAACGCTCATTATTGGAAGTGTGGATATTGAGTTGGACAGCCTGTAAGCAATGAACTCGGACGTGAGTTGTTTGTGGTCTTGGGACACGATTTTGCCATCCACCCTTTTGCCTTGGCACATGTGAGTTGGCACACAACTCACTACATGCCAAGTTGGACCTCCTTTCCATGGTCTTGCACGCACAATCCATGGACATATTTCATCTTCACTTGCACATGCAACCGTGTAGCGCACATTGATGTCCGAGTGCACCATCTTGTGTGGACGATAATGCGTAACCGAGTAGTTGTCCAGCCACATCTTCAATTCCAACAAGGTTTCGAACTTAGACCCTTTAGCCATCCGGTTCTTGTCGTCTCCCATATCACGGTGAGAGCTTGGCCTAACACCAAGAGATACACATTGGCCACCATCTACCACGACTTCATCCGCGAGACTAACATCCTTGAACAATGTAGTCCGATGATCCCGACGGAATACCTTCTCGAAAGCTTCGGCCTCACTAGTAGATAAAGGGTCTTTAGCCCCGGTTCATTTGGGCCTTTCAGCCCCGGTTCCAGAACCGGGACAAGAGGGTCGGTACTAATGCTCTGACCCTTTAGTCCCGGTTCAATCCAGAACCGGGGCAGAAGGGTGTCCACGTGGCCTGTGCACCGAGCCCAGGCAGGAGGGGCTTTAGTCCCGGTTGGTGGTACCAACCGGGACCAAAATTCATCCACGCGTCAGCATTTCTGTGGCTGTGGTTTTTGTTTTTTTTTTTTGAAAGGGGAGGGGGGTTTTAGGTTTTGGGGGGTTAATTTAGGTGTTTCATATATTGTGTTAGCTAGCTAATTAATAGAGAGAAGTGTTCTCTCTTATGTCCGTGCTTGGTCGACGCTACATACTACACATACGTATATAGAGAGGACTAGAGTCACGCTAGCTAGCTAGCTAGCTGCTAGCTACTAAGCAAACAAAGGAAACAGAAGATCGTATAATCAACATATATATATATATGCATACAGAGAGAAGTAATATCGACCACCTCTCCTTCTCCGAGAGATTGGTCGAACAACAAGTTCTCGTATATCTATCCGACACTACCGGGCACATATATACAATAATTATCTCTTACAAAAATAATCTCCTATCATATGGATGCATGGTCCACTTAGTATTCTCCGTCTTCAGCGATCACGTGTTCAAGGAAGAATGCCGCCAATTCCTCTTGAATTGCTCGCAGACGATCTGGTGTTAGGAGTTCATCCCGCATCCGAAACATCTAATTTGAAGTAGGGGGTCAATACATGAAATGATGCTATAAATTTGTGAATATTATTGATTGCTTACGCACTTCAAATTGTTCATCAGTGTAGCCCCGCTCACAGGTCGTGTGGCGGATGGACTCGCAAATGTAGTATCCACAATAATCATTCCCGGGTTCCTGCCACAACCACTTTACAAGAAATAGAGGTCAATCAAACTGATAAGCAAGAATGCCAAATTGGTATTGATGAAACTAGCGCTTGAATCAAGATATAGGAGATGCGCGCGCGGAACATGCTACTATATAGTACTTACTTTCGGGTATCTAAATTGTAGCTTCTTCGGCAGTCCCGGAGCTTTTTTGGTGAATTTTTTCCAAGCCCTGCCAGACAAAGAAAACAATTAGTTGATATCAGAAATATGAAGTTGCTGATATATATGCATGGTGGATAATATTGATCGATTTAACTTACCTGGCTAGCATTTGAGTCATGTCCGCATACTCCTCGGGATCTTTACGTTTAGAGTCGAAGACAGTTACTACTCCCTTCTCAAGCTTAATCTCTAAGAGGATATAGTGGAAGCTGCGCACGAATGCATGAGATCATCAATTACATTACTATAACCTTGACTGATATATAAACCAAATATGCACAAGACAGTAACACTCACTTGAAGTTGTAAGGAAAGAGTATTATATCTTTGTTTTCATTTACCACCAACGATCGTAGCAAGTTGGTCTCGGTATCGTCCGGACGCAATTTAACCTCGGTTGCATCTATGAGGTATGTGTTAATAAATCCAATATCACCTACTTGTCTTTTCTTCAATTCGACGATCTTCAATCTGCATAATATAGTGAGGATAATTATAAATACATGCAAATGAAGATCAGCTATATAGAGAGACTTAATGACAGAAGTAGTACTACTTACAGACAGTAGCAGGTGACCGTTGCTTTATCGAGGGCCAATTGATTGAAAAACTGATAGAACTCCTCAAATGGAACAGGCAACAGGTCAATTCCAACGAGGTCATGCTCCGGTTTAACTCTCAAATACAAGTTATCCCTCCCCCCAGACTCTCTGGAGATTTTCAAGTACCAATCATGCAATCTTCGCATATTCGTTGATAGAGATCTTTCATTTTTGACGAGAGGCTTTTTGTACTCGTATCTTTCTATCTGCACTTCCAAGAAATCATAGTGTACATCGTCGGACGCGTAATCTGCAAGATTGGTATAACCGGGCACCATCCTCGGATCATTAGCGACCATGTCGCTAGACACCTTGAGCGGGGGGCACGATTGGTCCGCTTGTTCGCCGAGCTGGGCAATTTGTTTCCCAGCTCGTCCTTCTGCTAACCTCTGATCACTTTTAGTACTTCCCGACCGCTTCGCTGCTTGATATGACTTTTGGATCATGCGGTCATAGTTGTCCTGCGGCTTACTTTGCGCTGGTTGCTTCAGGGCAGCAAGAGTGCGCTTTGCTTTCACCGCATCTATCTTCTCCTCCGGAGGTGGATGTCTCTGTGCTTTCAACCCTTCAAAAAAGTCCTTCACTTGGCCTTGAGCGATCTTTGTGTTTTCCTCGTCGGACCTCTCGTACGGTAACTTCTCTAAAGGCGTGAGAGAAGGACCGAATCTGCATCGCCTCCCGCCTCTGGCTGTACTGGTAGACGTCGCCGGACCAGACGAAGCGGCTGTCTTTTTTACTTGCTTAGGCGCCGGAGCAGGAGCAGCCGGAGCGGCGGCAGGTCTCTTCCGCCCTTGCTGATTAGGCGGAGAAGGAGGAGCAGGCTGGCTGCTCGGGCGCGCCGGCGGCGAAGGAGGCGGAGTGCCGCCACGCGCCGGAGAAGGAGCCGGAGTGCTCTGATGGTCACTCGCCGGAGGAGGAGGCGGTGGAGGAGGCGGAGTGCCCTGACTCGTCGGAGGAGGAGGAGGAGGCGGAGGCGTCCAGTTGAGAATGTTGATTAGGTCCTTCCGCCATAGGCATGGAGTCTTCAGTGAAGAACCCAGCCGAGTCTCCCCTTCACCGGTAGGGTGGTCAAGCTGGAGCTCCTCAAATCCCTCCGTTATTTCGTCGATCATCACCCTAGCATATCCATCTGGAATCGGCCGGCAGTGAAAAGTGTCGTCGGGTCCAGAAGGATAAACAGAGCCAGCAGCCGCCTTGACCTTCAGATTCATCCATTGTGCCATAAGGTGGCAATTTTGTGCCTGCGTGATAGCATCCACAGGATTCCTGGCAGTAGCCGTCAAGGCAGGCTCTGGCTGAAGCAGCTCGGTGGAAGCCACGCTGCTTCTCCGCTGAGATGGCGGGGTAGCTTCGGGGGAAGCTTCGGCAATTCTTTTCTCCCGATTTGCTTCCCGTTCCTCTATCGCTTGTATTCTGGCCCGCAGTGCCTGGATTTCGGTCTGCTCCATTTTCTTCCTCCTATCGTGGCATTTGTAGCCTCCTGCCTCCGGAAACCCAGCACGCCACGAAAGGGAGGCTGGCGTGCCTCGTGTCCGTCCAGGGTGCTCAGGATTCCCGAGGGCAATTGTCAGCTCGTCGTTCTCTCTGTCGGGGAAGAACGTCCCTTCATGCGCTGCTTTGATATACTGCCGCATCTTCCTGAGTGGTGTTTCCAATTGCTTGTCCGTCCAAATGCACCACCCTGTTACAGGGTCCAAGGTTCCGCCAGCCCCGAAGAACCAAGTCCGGCAACGTTCTGGCCAGTGCATTGTCTCTGGTTCGATCCCTTTCTGAAGCAGATCATTCTCAGCCTTGGCCCACTTAGGCCGGGCTACGAGGTAGCCGCCCGACCCCGTGCGATGGTGATGCTTCTTCTTCGCAGCATTTATCCGGTTTGTCTCCGACATCTTCTGACTCTTTTCCGACTTCTTATGGGCCACAAATGCAGGCCAGTCATCTTTGATCTTCTCATATATGCCCACGAATTCTGGAGTCGTTTTATCTTTGATAAACGTATTCAGTTTTTTCTTCCATGCCCTGAATTGGTCCGCCATCTTCGAAAGTGCAGCAGACTTGATTAACTCCTCTTTAACTGGGTTCGCCGGATCAACCTCTCGCGGTTGGACGAAATTTGACTTCAGCTCAGTCCAAAGATCTTCTTTCTGCATATCAGTGACATAAGTCACCTGAGCGTCGTTTGCAGCCGGCTTTAACCATTGATGGATGCTGATCGGGATCTTGTCCCTAACCAGAACCCCGCACTGATTAACAAATGCGTTCTTTGTCTGGATGGGTGCAATCGGCTCGCCGGAGCGCGAGATTTCTGAGATCTCAAACTTTTCATCCGGCCTCAACTTTTTCTTCGCTCCTCGTCTCTTTACCGAAGATTTGCTCGATCCGGAGGGCTAGAAAAAGGAACAAAGACGAGAGTTAATGAATGAATCAATTAACTAGTCAACACATGCTTAACTAACATATATACCTCCTGGCCGGACTCGGTTCGGTCACCGGAGCCAGCATCACGGTCTCCTTCTTGCACCGGCATTGGGTCACCGGAGCCGTCCTCACGGTCTACTTCTTCCATGTGCATTGGGTCACCGGATCCATCAATATCATAGCCTAGATCTTCCAGCTGCAGCTCTTTTTCGACCTGGTCATCGGTGTCGTTGAGAAACGACAAGACGGCATTTTGTCCGTCTGCGATTAGTTCCATCAACATCGCTTCTTGTGCTAGGTCTCGGGTGTTGTGGTCCATTGTTTCTACAAATATTTACAACATGCCAATTATTATTCAAACATGACAGATGGATATATTAATGGCAAACGTAGAACTAGCTTCAACCCTCGACTGCTCGGCGATCCACAAACCCTAGACCCCCTCATGTCACATTTTGTCTAGTGTCAAAGGATTCAACAAAACCAATACTCCATCATTAGGCGAAAGTAACAGTAGCATGATGGTA
>LR738715.1:820145458-820160319 GCA_902687465.1 Secale cereale
ATACACATACATATAAATACAGCAACTATATATACTGCAATTTATATAAACATAAAAAAAATATACACATATATACATATATACACAGCAACTATATATATATATACAGCAATATTAAACATAAAAAAAAGGGAGCCCCTCACATCGGCGGGGCTGGGCGGCGCGACGGCGGCGGGGCGGGGCGGCGACGAGGCGGCGTCGGGGCGCGGCGGCGCGACGGCGGCGGGGCGGGGCGCGCGCGGCGCGACGGCGACGGGCCGGCCGGGGCGCGGCGACGGCGCGGGGCGGGGCACGCGGAACGGGGTCGCGGGGCGGGGCGACGGCGACGAGGCGGCGTCGGGGCGGCGTCGGGGGCGACGGCGACGGCGACGGGGCGACGGGGGCGACGGCGACGGCGACGACGACGGGGCGACGGGGAGGAGAGGGAGGCGTCGGGGCGGGGAAGAAGAACTGAACGAAATTTTCGCAAGTGTTAGTTTATATAGGAGACGTATTAGTCCCGGTTGGTGGCTGAAACCGGGACTAATACACCCCTTTAGTCCCGGTTGCTGCCACCAACCGGGACTAAAGGTCCCTTTTCAGCAGTCCAAAGGGCGGGAAGGAGGGGCCTTTTGTCCCGGTTGGTGCCACAAACCGGGACCAAAGGCCCTGTGCTCGCGCGGGTGCGGTGGGATGTTTAGTCCCACCTCGCTAGCTGAGGGAGCTCGAGAGTGGTTTATAAGGGCTGCTGCTCCCACCCTCTCGAGCTCCTCTCAAATGCAGGCTTCTGGGCCTAACTCTGCGCGCTGCCCTGTGAGCTTGCTGGGCCTTATAGTACAGGTGCATCATGTGCTATAGGCCTTGCAGGCTCACTGGGCAGCGCCCAATTTTTTTTCCTTTTTTGCTTTATTTATTTCTAAGTTGTTTTTTGCTGTATTCAGAGTTGCTTTATTTATTTTATTTTCTTTGTTTATTTCTAAGTTGTTTTTTGCTGTATTTAGAGTTGCTTTATTTATTTTACTTCCTTTATTTATTTTCTTTGTTGCTTTATTTATTTTATTTTGTTTATACTTACAACAAAATACTTATTGTTGCTATTTTTTTCTAAGTTATTTTTTGCTGTATTTAGAGTTGCTTTATTTATTTTATTTTCTTTGTTTATTTCTGAGTTGTTTTTTGCTGTATTTAGAGTTGCTTTATTTATTTTACTTCCTTTATTTATTTTCTTTGTTACTTTATTTATTTTATTTTGTTTATACTTACAACAAAATACTTATTGTTGCTATTTTTTTTTCAAGTTTTTTTGTTTTGTTTTTTGCATTATTTATTTTCTTTTGTTATTTGCTTTATTTTTTAACTCTTTCTGGTAAAACCAATTAAAAACTTTCTCTGTTAGTGCAAGTAGTATTGAAATTTGAATAGTACAAACGGACAATGGTATCATACTCGTTTGTTACAAAGTTGGCATGGTATCATCATAATAGTTGCGGAAAAAACTCTTCACTTTTTCTTCGCTTGTGTCATTTGCTTATTGCGCCGTAACCATGGATAATCTTCATCGTTTATCAGGATGCTTGGGTCAGCCTTGACTTTGAAGGGAGGAATTTCATGAAACTTTTCATAATCTTCAGACAGTTCTGTCTTGCCCTCCACTCCCAGGATGTCCCTTTTTCCTGAAAGAACTATGTGGCGCTTTGGCTCATCGTATGATGTATTCGCTTCCTTATCTTTTCTTTTTCTCGGTCTGGTAGACATGTCCTTCACATAGATAACCTGTGCCACATCATTGGCTAGGACGAACGGTTCATCAGTGTATCCAAGATTTTTCAGATCCACTGTTGTCATTCCGTACTGTGGGTCTACCTGTACCCCGCCTCCTGACAGATTGACCCATTTGCACTTAAACAAAGGGACCTTAAAATCATGTCCATAGTCAAGTTCCCATATGTCCACTATGTAACCATAATATGTGTCCTTTCCCCTCTCGGTTGTTGCATCAAAACGGACACCGCTGTTTTGCTTGGTGCTCTTTTGATCTTGGACAATCGTGTAAAATCTATTCCCATTTATCTCGTATCCTTTGTAAATCAATACAGTCGAAGATGGTCCCCTGGACAACAAGTACAACTCATCACAAACAGTGTTGTCACCTCTGAGACGTGTTTCCAACCAACTGCTGAAAGTCCTGATGTGTTCACGTGTAATCCAGTCGTCGCACTGCTCCGGGTGTTTGGAGCGCAGACTGTTCTTGTGTTCATCGACATACGGGGTCACCAATGTAGAGTTCTGTAGAACTGTGTAGTGTGCTTGAGACCAAGAATATCCGTCCCTGCATATTATTGAGTCCCTTCCAAGCGTGCCTTTTCTAGTCAGTCTCCCCTCGTACCGCGATTTAGGGAGACCTATCTTATTAAGGCCAGGAATGAAGTCAACACAAAACCCGATGACATCCTCTGTTTGATGGCCCATGGAGATGCTTCCTTATGGCCTTGCGCGGTTACGGACATATTTCTTTAGGACTCCCATGAACCTCTCAAAGGGGAACATATTGTGTAGAAATACGGGCCCCAGAATGACAATCTCGTCGACTAGATGAACTAGGACGTGTGTCATGATATTGAAGAAGGATGGTGGGAACACAAGCTCGAAACTGACAAGACATTGCGCCACATCACTCCTTAGCCTTGGTACGATTTCTGGATCGATCACCTTCTGAGAGATTGCATTGAGGAATGCACATAGCTTCACAATGGCTAATCGGACGTTTTCCGGTAGAAGCCCCCTCAATGCAACCGGAAGCAATTGCGTCATAATCACATGGCAGTCATGAGACTTTAGGTTCAGGAACTTTTTCTCTGCCATATTTATTATTCCCTTTATATTCGACGAGAAGCCAGGCGGGACCTTCATACTGAGAAGGCATTCAAAGAAGATTTCTTTCTCTTCTTTCGTAAGAGCATAGCTGGCAGGACCTTCATACTGCTTCGGAGGGATGCCGTCTTTTTTGTGCAAACGTTGCAGGTCCTCCCGTGCCTCAGCTGTATCTTTTGTCTTTCCATACACGCCCAAGAAGCCTAGCAGGTTCACGCAAAGGTTCTTCGTCACGTGCATCACGTCGATTGAAGAGCGGACCTCTAGGTCTTTCCAGTAGGGTAGGTCCTAAAATATAGATTTCTTCTTCCACATGGGTGCGTGTCCCTCATCGTCATTCGGAACAGCTAGTGCGCCGGGGCCCTTTCCAAAGATTACGTGTAAATCATTGACCATAGCAAGTACGTGATCACCGGTACGCATGGCGGGCTTCTTCCGGTGATCTGCCTCGCCTTTGAAATGCTTGCCTTTCTTTCGACATTGATGGTTGGTCGGAAGAAATCGACGATGGCCCAGGTACACATTCTTCCTGCACTTGTCCATGTATATACTTTCAGTGTGATCTAAACAGTGCGTGCATGCGTGGTATCCTTTGTTTGTCTGTCCTGAAAGGTTACTGAGAGCGGGCCAATCATTGATGGTCACGAACAGCAACGCCTTTAGGTCAAATTCCTCCTGTTTGTGCTCATCCCACGCACGTACACCGTTTCCATTCCACAGCTGTAAAAGTTCTTCAACTAATGGCCTTAGGTACACATCAATGTCGTTGCCGGGTTGCTTAGGGCCTTGGATGAGAACTGGCATCATAATGAACTTCCGCTTCATGCACATCCAAGGAGGAAGGTTATTCATACATAGAGTCACGGGCCAGGTGCTGTGATTGCTGCTCTGCTCCCCGAAAGGATTAATGCCATCCGCGCTTAAAGCAAACCATACGTTCCTTGCGTCCTTTGCAAACTCCTCCCAGTACTTTCTCTCGATTTTTCTCCATTGCGACCCGTCAGCGGGTGCTCTCAACTTCCCGTCTTTCTTACGGTCCTCACTGTGCCATCGCATCAACTTGGCATGCTCTCTGTTTCTAAACAAACGTTTCAACCGTGGTATTATAGGAGCATACCACATCACCTTCGCATGAACCCTCTTCCTGGCGGGCTCGCCATCAACATCACCAGGGTCATCTCGTCTGATCTTATACCGCAATGCACCGCATACCGGGCATGCGTTCAGATCGTTGTATGCACCGCGGTAGAGGATGCAGTCATTAGGGCATGCATGTATCTTCTGCACCTCCAATCCTAGAGGGCATACGACCTTCTTTGTTGCGTATGTACTGTCGGGCAATTCGTTATCCTTCGGAAGCTTCTTCTTCAATATTTTCAGTAGCTTCTCAAATCCTTTGTCAGCCACAGCATTCTCTGCCTTCCACTGCAGCAATTCCAGTACGGTACCGAGCTTTGTGTTGCCATCTTCGCAATTGGGGTACAACCTTTTTTTGTGATCCTCTAACATGCGATCGAACTTCAGCTTCTCCTTTTGACTTTCGCATTGTGTCCTTGCATCGACAATGACCCGGCGAAGATCATCATTTGGTTCCTCTTGATCTTCAGCAGCTTCACCCGTTGCAGCATCATTGGGCACATCGTCTGGTTCCTCTTGATCTTCACCAGCTCCCCCCATTGCAGCATCACCGTATTCAGGGGGCACATAGTTGTCATCGTACTCTTCTTCTTCGCCGTCTTCCATCATAACCCCTATTTCTCCGTGCCTCGTCCAAACATTATAGTGTGGCATGAAACCCTTGTAAAGCAGGTGGGAGTGAAGGATTTTCCGGTTAGAGTAAGACATCGTATTCACACATTTAGTGCATGGACAACACATAAAACCATTCTGCTTGTTTGGCTCAGCCGCATTTAGAAACTCACGCACGCCCTTAATGTACTCGGAGGTGTGTCTGTCACCGTACATCCATTGCCGGTTCATCTGCGTGCATTTATATATAATTAAGTGTGTCAAAAACCATTACAGAACATCATAAATAGATAATTAAGTGACCAAATGGATAAAAGTTCATCATCACATTAAAACCAAAGTACATACATATATATATAGTTCTCATCTAACAACATATAGCTCTCCATACACATCGAAACTATGTAAAACATTTCAACGCGAAAACAAATGCTATCATAATCGCAACCAAGGTAACAATTGATCCAACGGCATAATGATACCAAGCTTCGGTATGAATGGCATATTTTCTAATCTTTTTAATCTTCAACCGCATTGCATCCATCTTGATCTTGTGATCATCGACGACATCCGCAACATGCAACTCCAATATCATCTTCTCGTCCACAATTTTTTTTATTTTTTCCTTCAAGAATTTGTTTTCTTCTTCAACTAAATTTAACCTCTCGACAATAGGGTCCTTCTTGATCTTGTGATCATCGATAACTTCCGCAACATGCAACTCCAATTCCATCTTCTCCTCCTCCATTTTTTCCAATTTTTTCTTTAACGAAATGTTTTCCTCTTCAACTAAATTTAACCTCTCCACAAGAGGGTCGGTTGGAATTTCCGGTTCAACTACCTCCTAGACATAATAAAACATCTATGCATGTCAGGTTGGTCGGCATAACTATCATAAGCACTAAAACAAATAGTTATAAATTAAAGATAATATACCACATCCGAATCGTAGACCGGACGAGGGCCCACGTGGGCGGATATCAAAACCATCGCACTATATAATAACAAGCAATAATAAACGTAAGAAAATTAGACAAACATCTATCTAAAGCAATAATAAAAGTAAGAAAAGCATGGACATAACAAGAGGCTCACCACGGTGGTGCCAGTGACGAGATCGGCGGGGGCGATCGACGGCGGCGAAGACGGGGACGGGACGTGACGGACCGCTAAACCTAGACAAATCTCGGAGAAAATAGAGCTTCGAGAGGAGAAAAGCTTAACTAGTGTGGCTCGGGCATTCCACCGAACACGTTGTGTGCATAGGAGGTGAGCTAGAGCACCACTAACCCCTCTCCCCCTCGGCAAGAAAAAAAAACAGAGCAGTGAGCTCTGCTCTTGAGTGAGGGGGTTTATATAGGCAACTCACTGGTCCCGGTTGGTGCTACAAACCGGGACTAAAGGGGTGCCTTTGGTCCCGGTTCATATCACCAACCCGGACCAATAGTGGTGGGCCAGGAGCAAGAGCCATTGGTCCCGGTTTTTAGCTCCAAGCGGGACCAATAGGTCCAGACGAAACGGGACCAATGGCCCACGTGGCCCGGCCGGCCCCCTGGGCTAACGAACCGGGTCCAGTACCCCCATTGGTCCCAGTTCTAGATTGAACCGAGGCTAATGGGCTGGACCAATACCCTGTTTTCTACTAGTGCCTCCTTCACCGTGAACCCCTCCGCATCAACTTGTTCATCGAGACCATCGTCATCCGAGTCCGATGCATATGCACGGGAAAAAGGGATGGAATGGTCCATTGTCTCTTGCAAATGATATTTGTCGAGATCACCCACATTGTTGTCATGGAGATCAACTTCATTGTCATCGTCCGCATAATCATAGTTGTCCTCTTGCAAAGCTTCATCTTGGTTGTTTGTAAACGGACTCAATGTTTGCCCCACTTCTTGGGTCAAAAGAGGTTCAACAATTTCATCTCGCTTCAAGGGTGGTGGGCTACTATCAACCAAAGGGGAGGGTTTCCGGTTCAAATCCAAATGCAAACTTGAATCAACCTTCTTCGGTGCAAATAACTCAAGAGCCTTGTCAAGTGATTCGGCCACCGTTTCCTTGTATGCAACCCAACGTTGCTCCGAGTTGACACGCATTGTCTTCCAACGGACGTCTATTCCAAAGCCTACATTATGCCTTCCCTTCAACTCAACGATATCACTATGGTGCAGCTGGCAAATTTGACAATTTTGACCTGTTGCCGTAATCAATTCATGAAATGAACTGTCCGTAAAACTATTTCATAGCCATGACCTTTTCGTGTAACGCCTCCCACGACGGCGCTGCACCCTACTGTGCAGCGCCTAGCTCAGGGGCGTTACACGTCTACCCACCGTGGCAGCCCCGGGCCCGCACCCGGCCGTGCAGCGCCTCCGAGCTAGGCACCACACATGGTAATGTGCAGCGCCTCCGAGCTAGGCGCTGTACAATGACTTATCCAGCATCCGCGCGCAGGCCCAATCCCCACCCCATTGCAGTTACAGAAGCAAGAAGTGGTGGCTGCTGGATCCTCTCCTCTCCCTCTCTCAATCTCATCTCCAAAAAACTTCAGATCTGAGGGTTTTGTCCGTGGAGTTCTTCACCCTTCCAGCCTACAAGGTACCCTCCTCCGATCCCTTTCTTTCTATCCATAAATTTTCTTTTTTTTAAGATCTGTGTAATCCTTTTTTGATTAGATTAGAATCTTGCATATGTGGGATTTATGATTTGTAGATGATTTATAAGTTATATGTAACTTTGTTTAGTTTGTATATATTGGAAAAATGTGCTTCTATGTTGGAAACCTACATTATGTTAGATTATATTAGATGTTATTTTAGATGAGTTAGATGAATTGAATATTAGTTATATGGAAAAGATATTTGAATTGAAGTAGGCTTAGTTTAGTTATTTTGTATTCATAGGATGATGTTATTTATATGGTTTGAGAAGAAAGCATTTTTTTCAAATTTTGCATCTAGTAGCCGTAGTTTTGTTTTTGTGTATTCAAAAGTTAATCGTGTTGACAAGAAAGCTTTTTTTTCAAATTGTTAGGATGGATTGGCTTCTCGATGATCACTAGGACAAACAACACCGGTCTTACGCTATGTCAGTGGATCAGCGGGTAATAATGAAAGTTGCCGGTGTTAATTATTTCGTTATTTTTCAAACACATACCCCCAGATGTAATGATTTCTTTGTTTTGCTTGTAGGAGCTTGCACCTCTGAAGCTTCGGGCTCACAGAGTCAATCTTGGGTGGATGCGCTATGATGAGCGCTACACACCGTATGTTAGGGAGACATGACTTCTCCCTTTCATTCAGTTGGTCAGCCGGTCGGCGCCACCCAACAATGCTCCAGCACTCACTGCACTTATTGATCATTGGAGGCCGGAGACACACAGTTTCCATCTGCGAACAGGGGAGATGACCGTGACGCTTCAGGATATAGCAATGATCACCGGTCTTCCTGTCGATGGCAATCCTCTATGTGTGAGCACCGATTCAGATGGGTGGCGCGAGCAGATGCATGCCCTTATCGATATGGTTCCTCCGGAGCCTCAGGAACCAGAAGTTGAAGGCAAGAGGAAGGAAAGAGTCGCAGCCGGTGCCCCTTACACCTGGATTACTTCGCACTTTGGTACTTGCCCTTTGGAGGCTGATGAGGACACGGTCAAGACACATGCTCGTGTCTACATGTGGTATGTGATATCCAGGACTATGTTTGCTGATGGCACAGGTAAGAATACTCCATGGATGTGGCTGAAGGCATTGACCGTCTTCGGTAGCAAATGGAGTTGGGGTTCGGCGACACTGGCTTACTTGTATAGACAGGTATGAAGTTGTTTATATTTCACTTCATTGCTACATGATGAATGCGATATTGCTGTTAATTCAATCATGTTCTTTTTTATGTGCAGTTGGACGAAGCCAGTTTTAGGCTATCTGGAGGTATCGCTGGTTGTTTGCTCGCACTTTCCATATGGAGCTGGGAGCGTTTGCCGGTTGGACGACCGAAGACCGTGAAGTACGAGCCTTGGGACGAGAAAAACGACCCACTACGGCTCCCCACTTGGGCTTACAAGTGGGATGTGTTAAATGAGATGACGGATGATCCATCGGTCATGTACAAGCTCTACAGGAGCGAGATGGACGCGATCACGGCTGAGCAGGTGAATCGACATTGCATAAGTTATTATCATGCTTATATCGTAACTCGATATCAATTTTGCATTCTATCCCCTTTTGCAGGTTGAATGGGAACCGTATGGAAGTGGAGAGAGTTTTGGGAACCTTATGGAGTTCGCGTTGAATCCGATGTGCACTAGGGATAGGGAACTCTGGCATATGCAGTGTCCACTCATATGCAACTGGGCGGTCGAGGTTCACCTGTCACATCGGGTGTACCGCCAGTTTGGTTTGTTCCAGACACACCCGCCGGAGTGGGAGGACACGGACCACCTGCTAAACGCGTAAGATATAATTAACCTTGAGCACCTAGCTGCTTCTCGGCCTCATCGATGGTTGTAATATTATGTTCCTAACTTGCAGGTTGGATAGGAAAAAGCAGCGTAAGATCAAGGACTGGGCCAAGCATCACAGGAAGTATGTTGTGCAGTGGAAGTTTAGTGTTGATCAAGTTAGGCGCAACAAAGGAGCCCCGCTTCGTGAGCACTGCCCGATCGCGTTCAACAACTATCTCACATGGTTCCTTGCAAGAACCCGTGTGGAGGTATGCAAGCCGGTGTATGCTGAGGAGATTTTCGAAGATCCCACCGTATTTGATGAGATAGCCCAGAACGCTCATTATTGGAAGTGTGGATATTGAGTTGGACAACCTGTAAGCAATGAACTCGGACGTGAGTTGTTTGTGGTCTTGGGACACGATTTTGCCATCCACCCTTTTGCCTTGGCACATGTGAGTTGGCACACAACTCACTACATGCCAAGTTGGACCTCCTTTCCATGGTCTTGCACGCACAATCCATGGACATATTTCATCTTCACTTGCACATGCAACCGTGTAGCGCACATTGATGTCCGAGTGCACCATCTTGTGTGGACGATAATGCGTAACCGAGTAGTTGTCCAGCCACATCTTCAATTCCAACAAGGTTTCGAACTTAGACCCTTTAGCCATCCGGTTCTTGTCGTCTCCCATATCACGGTGAGAGCTTGGCCTAACACCAAGAGATACACATTGGCCACCATCTACCACGACATCATCCGCGAGACTAACATCCTTGAACAATGTAGTCCGATGATCCCGACGGAATACCTTCTCGAAAGCTTCGGCCTCACTAGTAGATAAAGGGTCTTTAGCCCCGGTTCATTTGGGCCTTTCAGCCCCGGTTCCAGAACCGGGACAAGAGGGTCGGTACTAATGCTCTGACCCTTTAGTCCCGGTTCAATCCAGAACCGGGGCAGAAGGGTGTCCACGTGGCCTGTGCACCGAGCCCAGGCAGGAGGGGCTTTAGTCCCGGTTGGTGGTACCAACCGGGACCAAAAGTCATCCACGCGTCAGCAATTCTGTGGCTGTGGTTTTTGTTTTTCTTTGAAAGGGGAGGGGGGTTTTAGGTTTTGGGGGGTTAATTTAGGTGTTTCATATATTGTGTTAGCTAGCTAATTAATAGAGAGAAGTGTTCTCTCTTATGTCCGTGCTTGGTCGACGCTACATACTACACATACGTATATAGAGAGGACTAGAGTCACGCTAGCTAGCTAGCTAGCTGCTAGCTACTAAGCAAACAAAGGAAACATAAGATCGTATAATCAACATATATATATATATGCATACAGAGAGAAGTAATATCGACCACCTCTCCTTCTCCGAGAGATTGGTCGAACAACAAGTTCTCGTATATCTATCCGACACTACCGGGCACATATATACAATAATTATCTCTTACAAAAATAATCTCCTATCATATGGATGCATGGTCCACATAGTATTCTCCGTCTTCAGCGATCACGTGTTCAAGGAAGAATGCCGCCAATTCCTCTTGAATTGCTCGCAGACGATCTGGTGTTAGGAGTTCATCCCGCATCCGAAACATCTAATTTGAAGTAGGGGGTCAATACATGAAATGATGCTATAAATTTGTGAATATTATTGATTGCTTACGCACTTCAAATGGTTCATCAGTGTAGCCCCGCTCACAGGTCGTGTGGCGGATGGACTCGCAAATGTAGTATCCACAATAATCATTCCCGGGTTCCTGCCACAACCACTTTACAAGAAATAGAGGTCAATCAAACTGATAAGCAAGAATGCCAAATTGGTATTGATGAAACTAGCGCTTGAATCAAGATATAGGAGATGCGCGCGCGGAACATGCTACTATATAGTACTTACTTTCGGGTATCTAAATTGTAGCTTCTTCGGCAGTCCCGGAGCTTTTTTGGTGAATTTTTTCCAAGCCCTGCCAGACAAAGAAAACAATTAGTTGATATCAGAAATATGAAGTTGCTGATATATATGCATGGTGGATAATATTGACCGATTTAACTTACCTGGCTAGCATTTGAGTCATGTCCGCATACTCCTCGGGATCTTTACGTTTAGAGTCGAAGACAGTTACTACTCCCTTCTCAAGCTTAATCTCTAAGAGAATATAGTGGAAGCTGCGCACGAATGCATGAGATCATCAATTACATCACTATAACCTTGACTGATATATAAACCAAATATGCACAAGACAGTAACACTCACTTGAAGTTGTAAGGAAAGAGTATTATATCTTTGTTTTCATTTACCACCAACGATCGTAGCAAGTTGGTCTCGGTATTGTCGGGACGCAATTTAACCTCGGTTGCATCTATGAGGTATGTGTTAATAAACCCAATATCACCTACTTGTCTTTTCTTCAATTCGACGATCTTCAATCTGCATAATATAGTGAGGATAATTATAAATACATGCAAATGAAGATCAGCTATATAGAGAGACTTAATGACAGAAGTAGTACTACTTACAGACAGTAGCAGGTGACCGTTGCTTTATCAAGGGCCATTTGATTGAAAAACTGATAGAACTCCTCAAATGGAACAGGCAACAGGTCAATTCCAACGAGGTCATGCTCCGGTTTAACTCTCAAATACAAGTTATCCCTCCCCCCAGACTCTCTGGAGATTTTCAAGTACCAATCATGCAATCTTCGCATATTCGTTGATAGAGATCTTTCATTTTTGACGATAGGCTTTTTGTACTCGTATCTTTCTATCTGCACTTCCAAGAAATCATAGTGTACATCGTCGGACGCGTAATCTGCAAGATTGGTATAACCGGGCACCATCCTCGGATCATTAGCGACCATGTCGCTAGACACCTTGAGCGGGGGGCACGATTGGTCCGCTTGTTCGCCGAGCTGGGCAATTTGTTTCCCAGCTCGTTCTTCTGCTAACCTCTGATCACTTTTAGTACTTCCCGACCGCTTCGCTGCTTGATATGACTTTTGGATCATGCGGTCATAGTTGTCCTGCGGCTTACTTTGCGCTGGTTGCTTCAGGGCAGCAAGAATGCGCTTTGCTTTCACCGCATCTATCTTCTCCTCCGGAGGTGGATGTCTCTGTGCTTTCAACCCTTCAAAAAAGTCCTTCACTTGGCCTTGAGCGATCTTTGTGTTTTCCTCGTCGGACCTCTCGTACGGTAACTTCTCTAAAGGCGTGAGAGAAGGACCGAATCTGCATCGCCTCCCGCCTCTGGCTGTACTGGTAGACGTCGCCGGACCAGACGAAGCGGCTGTCTTTTTTACTTGCTTAGGCGCCGGAGCAGGAGCAGCCGGAGCGGCGGCAGGTCTCTTCCGCCCTTGCTGATTAGGCGGAGAAGGAGGAGCAGTCTGGCTGCTCGGGCGCGCCGGCGGCGAAGGAGGCGGAGTGCCGCCACGCGCCGGAGAAGGAGCCGGAGTGCCCTGATGGTCACTCGCCGGAGGAGGAGGCGGTGGAGGAGGCGGAGTGCCCTGACTCGTCGGAGGAGGAGGAGGAGGCGGAGGCGTCCAGTTGAGAATGTTGATTAGGTCCTTCCGCCATAGGCATGGAGTCTTCAGTGAAGAACCCAGCCGAGTCTCCCCTTCACCGGTAGGGTGGTCAAGCTAGAGCTCCTCAAATCCCTCCGTTATTTCGTCGATCATCACCCTAGCATATCCTTCTGGAATCGGCCGGCAGTGAAAAGTGTCGTCGGGTCCAGAAGGATAAACAGAGCCAGCAGCCGCCTTGACCTTCAGATTCATCCATTGTGCCATAAGGTGGCAATTTTGTGCCTGCGTGATAGCATCCACAGGATTCCTGGCAGTAGCCGTCAAGGCAGGCTCTGGCTGAAGCAGCTCGGTGGAAGCCACGCTGCTTCTACGCTGAGATGGCGGGGTAGCTTCGGGGGAAGCTTCGGCAATTCTTTTCTCCCGATTTGCTTCCTGTTCCTCTATCGCTTGTATTCTGGCTCGCAGCGCCTGGATTTCGGTCTGCTCCATTTTCTTCCTCCTGTCGTGGCATTTGTAGCCTCCTGCGTCCGGAAACCCAGCACGCCACGAAAGGGAGGCTGGCGTGCCTCGTGTCCGTCCAGGGTGCTCAGGATTCCTGAGGGCCATTGTCAGCTCGTCGTTCTCTCTATCGGGGAAGAACGTCCCTTCATGCGCTGCTTTGATATACTGCCGCATCTTCCTGAGTGGTGTTTCCAATTGCTTGTCCGTCCAAATGCACCACCCTGTTACAGGGTCCAAGGTTCCGCCAGCCCCGAAGAACCAAGTCCGGCAACGTTCTGGCCAGTGCATTGTCTCTGGTTCGATCCCTTTCTGAAGCAGATCATTCTCAGCCTTGGCCCACTTAGGCCGGGCTACGAGGTAGCCGCCCGACCCCGTGCGATGGTGATGCTTCTTCTTCACAGCATTTATCCGGTTTGTCTCCGACATCTTCTGACTCTTTTCCGACTTCTTATGGGCCACAAATGCGGGCCAGTCATCTTTGATCTTCTCATATATGCCCACAAATTCTGGAGTCGTTTTATCTTTGATAAACGTATTCAGTTTTTTCTTCCATGCCCTGAATTGGTCTGCCATCTTCGAAAGTGCAGCAGACTTGATTAACTCCTCTTTAACTGGGTTCGCCGGATCAACCTCTCGTGGTAGGACGAAATTTGACTTCAGCTCAGTCCAAAGATCTTCTTTTTGCATATCAGTGACATAAGTCACCTGAGCGTCGTTTGCAGCCGGCTTTAACCATTGATGGATGCTGATCGGGATCTTGTCCCTAACCAGAACCCCGCACTGATTAACAAATGCGTTCTTTGTCCGGATGGGTGCAATCGGCTCGCCGGAGCGCGAGATTTCTGAGATCTCAAACTTTTCATCCGGCCTCAACTTTTTCTTCGCTCCTCGTCTCTTTACCGAAGATTTGCTCGATCCGGAGGGCTAGAAAAAGGAACAAAGACGAGAGTTAATGAATGAATCAATTAACTAGTCAGCACATGCTTAACTAACATATATACCTCCTGGCCGGACTCGGTTCGGTCACCGGAGCCAGCATCACGGTCTCCTTCTTGCACCGGCATTGGGTCACCGGAACCATCCTCACGGTCTACTTCTTCCATGTGCATTGGGTCACCGGATCCATCAATATCATAGCCTAGATCTTCCAGCTGCAGCTCTTTTTCGACCTGGTCATCGGTGTCGTTGAGAAACGACAAGACGGCATTTTGTCCGTCTGCGATTAGTTCCATCAACATCGCTTCTTGTGCTAGGTCTCGGGTGTTGTGGTCCATTGTTTCTACAAATATTTACAACATGCCAATTATTATTCAAACATGACAGATGGATATATTAATGGCAAACGTAGAACTAGCTTTAACCCTCGACTGCTCGGCGATCCACAAACCCTAGACCCCCTCATGTCACATTTTGTCTAGTGTCAAAGGATTCAACAAAACCAATACTTCATCATTAGGCGAAAGTAACAGTAGCATGATGGTACGAAGCTCTCCAAAGTTGTTTTGGAACGGAGTCCCCGGATAAGATAATTCGTAACAAAAGACGGATTATCCTATCAGGGACTTCGTTCCAGAACAACTTTGCATAACTTTGTACCAAAATGCCCCGGTTACTTTTGGCAAATGATGAAGTCATGGAATTCTTCAATACTTTGACACTAGCTAGGCAACCTCTCTTGACCCCTCGACCCCCGACTTCTCGGCGATCCACAACCCTAGTCCCCCTCATGTCACCTTTTGTCTAGTGTCAAATGATTCAACAAAACCAATACTTCATCATTAGGCGAAAGTAACAGTAGCATGATGGT
>LR738715.1:820160927-820218367 GCA_902687465.1 Secale cereale
CAAAAGACGGATTATCCTATCAGGAACTCCGTTCCAAAACATCTTTGCATAACTTCGTACCAACATGCCCCGGTTACTTCTGGCAAATGATGAAGTCATGGAATTCTTCAATACTTTGACACTAGCTAGGCAACCTCTCTCGACCCCTCGACCCCCGATTGCTCGGCGATCCACAACCCTAGACACCCTCATGTCACATTTTGTCGAGTGTCAAAGGATTCAACAAAACCAATACTTCATCATTAGGCGAAAGTAACAGTAGCATGATGGTACGAAGCTCTCCAAAGTTATTTTGGAACGGAGTCCCGGATAGGATAATTCGTAACAAAAGACGAATTATTCTATCAGGAACTCCGTTCCAGAATATCTTTGCATAACTTTGTACCAAAATGCCCCGGTTACTTCTGGCAAATGATGAAGTCATGGAATTCTTCAATACTAAGACCCCCGACTGCTCGGCGATCCACAACCCCAGACCCCCGACTGCTAGGCAACCTCTCGACCCCTCGACCTTCGGCCTCTCGGTCCCTCGACGACCCTCGACCCCGGCCCCCCCTAATGTCGAAGTTATCAGGGAGGGTGTATATCGACATAGACGACATATCCGATAAAAAAAAGAGGAAGAAGAAGAAAAAAGGAACCGCTAGAGGAGAAGATCGAAGAAAAAAAATAAAAAAAAAGGAGAAGAAGAAAGGAATAGAGGAGAAGAAGAGAAATTCTCTTCTTCTCCTCTATTCCTTTCTTCTTCTCCTCTTTTTTTCTTTTTTTTCTTCTTCTTATTTATTTCTCCTCTTCTTCCTCTCCTCTTCTTCTTTCTTTCCTCTTTCTTATTTTCTTCTTTCCTATCCTTCTTTTTCTAAATTTGTAACTTTTGCATATATAAAACTTTCTATATATATATTTAGCATATATAAACAAAAAACTATATAGCCACATACACATATATATATACATCACATATACACACATCACATATATACAGCAACTTCCTAAGAAAAAATATATTTATATACACATACATATATATTTAACATATATATTTAGCAAATTCCTAAGAAAAAAAAATATACACATACATATAAGTACAGCAACTATATATACTGCAATTTATATAAACATAAAAAAAATATACACATATATACATATATACACAGCAACTATATATATATACAGCAATATTAAACATAAAAAAAGGGAGCCCCTCACATCGGCGGGGCTGGGCGGGGCGGGGCGGCGACGAGGCGGCGTCAGGGCGCGGCGGCGCGACGGCGACGAGGCGGGGCGCGCGGCGCGATGGCGACGGGCCGGCCGGGGCGCGGCGACGGCGCGGGGCGGGGCACGCGGAACGGCGTCGCGGGGCGGGGCGACGACGACGAGGCGGCGTCGGGGCAGCGTCGGGGGCGACGGCGACGGCGACGGGGCGACGGGGGCGACGGCGACGGCGACGGCGACGGGGCGACGGGGAGGAGAGGGAGGCGTCGGGGCGGGGAAGAAGAACTGAACGAAATTTTCGCAAGTGTTAGTTTATGTAGGAGGCGTATTAGTCCCGGTTGGTGGCTGAAACCGGGACTAATACACCCCTTTAGTCCCGGTTGCTGCCACCAACCGGGACTAAAGGTCCCTTTTCAGCAGTCCAAAGGGCGGGAAGGAGGGGCCTTTAGTCCCGGTTGGTGGCAGCAACCGGGACTAAAGGGGGGCATTAGTCCCGGTTTCAGCCACCAACCGGGACTAATGCCACCCTTTAGTCCCGGTTGGTGCCACCAACCGGGACCAAAGGCCCTGTGCTCGCGCGGGTGCGGTGGGATGTTTAGTCCCACCTCGCTAGCTGAGGGAGCTCGAGAGTGGTTTATAAGGGCTGCTGCTCCCACCCTCTCGAGCTCCTCTCAAATGCAGGCTTCTGTGCCTAACTCTGCGCGCTGCCCTGTGAGCTTGTTGGGCCTTATAGTACAGGTGCATCCTGTGCTATAGGCCTTGCAGGCTCACTGGGCAGCGCCCATTTTTTTTCCTTTTTTGCTTTATTTATTTCTAAGTTGATTTTTGCTGTATTTAGAGTTGCTTTATTTATTTTATTTTCTTTGTTTATTTCTAAGTTGTTTTTTGCTGTATTTAGAGTTGCTTTATTTATTTTACTTCCTTTATTTATTTTCATTGTTGCTTTATTTATTTTATTTTGTTTATACTTACAACAAAATACTTATTGTTGCTATTTTTTTCTAAGTTGTTTTTTGCTGTATTTAGAGTTGCTTTATTTATTTTATTTTCTTTGTTTATTTCTAAGATGTTTTTTGCTGTATTTAGAGTTGCTTTATTTATTTTACTTCCTTTATTTATTTTCTTTGTTGCTTTATTTATTTTATTTTGTTTATACTTACAACAAAATACTTATTGTTGCTATTTTTTTTCAAGTTTTTTTGTTTTGTTTTCTGCATTATTTATTTTCTTTTGTTATTTGCTTTATTTTTTTAATTCTTTCTGGTAAAACCAATTAAAATCTTTCTCTGTTAGTGCAAGTAGTATTGAAATTTGAATAGTACAAACGGACAATGGTATCATACTCGTTTGTTACAAAGTTGGCATGGTATCATCATAATAGTTGCGGAAAAAACTCTTCACTTTTTCTTCGCTTGTGTCATTTGCTTATTGCGCCGTAACCATGGATAATCTTCATCGTTTATCAGGATGCTTGGGTCAGCCTTGACTTTGAAGGGAGGAATTTCATGAAACTTTTCATAATCTTCAGACATGTCTGTCTTGCCCTCCACTCCCAGGATGTCCCTTTTTCCTGAAAGAACTATGTGGCGCTTTGGCTCATCGTATGATGTATTCGCTTCCTTATCTTTTCTTTTTCTCGGTCTGGTAGACATGTCCTTCACATAGATAACCTGTGCCACATCATTGGCTAGGACGAACGGTTCGTCAGTGTATCCAAGATTTTTCAGATCTACTGTTGTCATTCCGTACTGTGGGTCTACCTGTACCCCGCCTCCTGACAGATTGACCCATTTGCACTTAAACAAAGGGACCTTAAAATCATGTCCGTAGTCAAGTTCCCATATGTCCACTATGTAACCATAATATGTGTCCTTTCCCCTCTCGGTTGTTGCATCAAAGCGGACACCGCTGTTTTGGTTGGTGCTCTTTTGATCTTGGACAATCGTGTAAAATGTATTACCATTTATCTCGTATCCTTTGTAAATCAATACAGTCGAAGATGGTCCCCTGGACAACAAGTACAACTCATCACAAACAGTGTTGTCACCTCTGAGACGTGTTTCCAACCAACTGCTGAAAGTCCTGATGTGTTCACGTGTAATCCAGTCGTCGCACTGCTCCGGGTGTTTGGAGTGCAGACTGTTCTTGTGTTCATCGACATACGGGGTCACCAATGTAGAGTTCTGTAGAACTGTGTAGTGTGCTTGAGACCAAGAATATCCGTCCCTGCATATTATTGAGTCCCTTCCAAGCGTGCCTTTTCCAGTCAGTCTCCCCTCGTACCGCGATTTAGGGAGACCTATCTTATTAAGGCCAGGAATGAAGTCAACACAAAACCCGATGACATCCTCTGTTTGATGGCCCATGGAGATGCTTCCTTCTGGCCTTGCGCGGTTACGGACATATTTCTTTAGGACTCCCATGAACCTCTCAAAGGGGAACATATTGTGTAGAAATACGGGCCCCAGAATGACAATCTCGTCGACTAGATGAACTAGGACGTGTGTCATGATATTGAAGAAGGATGGTGGGAACACAAGCTCGAAACTGACAAGACATTGCGTCACATCACCCCTTAGCCTTGGTACGATTTCTGGATCGATCACCTTCTGAGAGATTGCATTGAGGAATGCACATAGCTTCACAATGGCTAATCGGACGTTTTCCGGTAGAAGCCCCCTCAATGCAACCGGAAGCAGTTGCGTCATAATCACATGGCAGTCATGAGACTTTAGGTTCTGGAACTTTTTCTCTGCCATATTTATTATTCCCTTTATATTCGACGAGAAGCCAGTCGGGGCCTTCATACTGAGAAGGCATTCAAAGAAGATTTCTTTCTCTTCTTTCGTAAGAGCATAGCTGGCAGGACCTTCATACTGCTTCGGAGGGATGCCGTCTTTTTCGTGCAAACGTTGCAGGTCCTCCCCTGCCTCAGCTGTATCTTTTGTCTTTCCATACACGCCCAAGAAGCCTAGCAGGTTCACGCAAAGGTTCTTCGTCACGTGCATCATGTCGATTGAAGAGCGGACCTCTAGGTCTTTCCAGTAGGGTAGGTCCCAAAATATAGATTTCTTCTTCCACATGGGTGCGTGTCCCTCATCGTCATTCGGAACAGCTAGTGCGCCGGGGCCCTTTCCAAAGATTACGTGTAAATCATTGACCATAGCAAGTACGTGATCACCGGTACGCATGGCGGGCTTCTTCCGGTGATCTGCCTCGCCTTTGAAATGCTTGCCTTTCTTTCGACATTGATGGTTGGTCGAAAGAAATCGACGATGGCCCAGGTACACATTCTTCCTGCACTTGTCCAGGTATATACTTTCAGTGTCATCTAAACAGTGCGTGCATGCGTGGTATCCTTTGTTTGTCTGTCCTGAAAGGTTACTGAGAGCGGGCCAATCATTGATGGTCACGAACAGCAACGCCTTTAGGTCAAATTCCTCCTGTTTGTGCTCATCCCACGCACGTACACCGTTTCCATTCCACAGCTGTAAAAGTTCTTCAACTAATGGCCTTAGGTACACATCAATGTCGTTGCCGGGTTGCTTAGGGCCTTGGATGAGAACTGGCATCATAATGAACTTCCGCTTCATGCACATCCAAGGAGGAAGGTTATACATACATAGAGTCACGGGCCAGGTGCTGTGATTGCTGCTCTGCTCCCTGAAAGGATTAATGCCATCCGCGCTTAAAACAAACCATACGTTCCTTGCGTCCTTTGCAAACTCCTCCCAGTACTTTCTCTCGATTTTTGTCCATTGCGACCCGTCAGCGGGTGCTCTCAACTTCCCGTCTTTCTTACGGTCCTCACTGTGCCATCGCATCAACTTGGCATGCTCTCTGTTTCTAAACAAACGTTCCAACCATGGTATTATAGGAGCATACCACATCACCTTCGCAGGAACCCTCTTCCTGGCAGGCTCGCCATCAACATCACCAGGGTCATCTCGTCTGATCTTATACCGCAATGCACCGCATACCGGGCATGCGTTCAGATCGTTGTATGCACCGCGGTAGAGGATGCAGTCATTAGGGCATGCATGTATCTTCTGCACCTCCAATCCTAGAGGGCATACGACCTTCTTTGCTGCGTATGTACTGTCGGGCAATTCGTTATCCTTCGGAAACTTCTCCTTCAATATTTTCAGTAGCTTCTCAAATCCTTTGTCAGCCACATCATTCTCTGCCTTCCACTGCAGCAATTCCAGTACGGAACCGAGCTTTGTGTTGCCATCTTCGCAATTGGCGTACAACCTTTTTTTGTGATCCTCTAACATGCGATCGAACTTTAGCTTCTCCTTTTGACTTTCGCATTGTGTCCTTGCATCGACAATGACCCGGCGAAGATCATCATTTGGTTCCTCTTGATCTTCAGCAGCTTCACCCGTTGCAGCATCATTGGGCACATCGTCTGGTTCCTCTTGATCTTCACCAGCTCCCCCCATTGCAGCATCACCGTATTCAGGGGGCACATAGTTGTCATCGTACTCTTCTTCTTCGCCGTCTTCCATCATAACCCCTATTTCTCCGTGCCTCGTCCACACATTATAGTGTGGCATGAAACCCTTGTAAAGCAGGTGGGAGTGAAGGATTTTCCGGTTAGAGTAAGACATCGTATTCACACATTTAGTGCATGGACAACACATAAAACCATTCTGCTTGTTTGCCTCAGCCGCATTTAGAAACTCACGCACGCCCTTAATGTACTCGGAGGTGTGTCTGTCACCGTACATCCATTGCCGGTTCATCTGCGTGCATTTATATATAATTAAGTGTGTCAAAAACCATTACAGAACATCATAAATAGATAATTAAGTGACCAAATGGATAAAAGTTCATCATCACATTAAAACCAAAGTACATACATATATATATAGTTCTCATCTAACAACATATAGCTCTCCATACACATCGAAACTATGTAAAACATTTCAACGCGAAAACAAATGCTATCATAATCGCAACCAAGGTAACAATTGATCCAACGGCATAATGATACCAAGCTTCGGTATGAATGGCATATTTTCTAATCTTTTTAATCTTCAACCGCATTGCATCCATCTTGATCTTGTGATCATCGACGACATCCGCAACATGCAACTCCAATATCATCTTCTCGTCCACAATTTTTTTAATTTTTTCCTTCAAGAATTTGTTTTCTTCTTCAACTAAATTTAACCTCTCGACAATAGGGTCCATCTTGATCTTGTGATCATCGATAACTTCCGCAACATGCAACTCCAATTCCATCTTCTCCTCCTCCATTTTTTCTAATTTTTTCTTTAACGAAATGTTTTCCTCTTCAACTAAATTTAACCTCTCCACAAGAGGGTCGGTTGGAATTTCCGGTTCAACTACCTCCTAGACATAATAAAACATCTATGCATGTCAGGTTGGTCGGCATAACTATCATAAGCACTAAAATAAATAGTTATAAATTAAAGATAATATACCACATCCGAATCGTAGACCGGACGAGGGCCCACGTGGGCGGATATCAAAACCATCGCAATATATAATAACAAGCAATAATAAACGTAAGAAAATTAGACAAACATCTATCTAAAGCAATAATAAAAGTAAGAAAAGCATGGACATAACAAGAGGCTCACCACGGTGGTGCCAGTGACGAGATCGGCGGGGGCGATCGACGGCGGCGAAGACGGGGACGGGACGTGACGGACCGCTAAACCTAGACAAATCTCGGAGAAAATAGAGCTTCGAGAGGAGAAAAGCTTAACTAGTGTGGCTCGGGCATTCCACCGAACACGTTGTGTGCATAGGAGGTGAGCTAGAGCACCACTAACCCCTCTCCCCCTCGGCCAGAAAAAAAAACAGAGCAGTGAGCTCTACTCTTGAGTGAGGGGGTTTATATAGGCAACTCACTGGTCCCGGTTGGTGCTACAAACCGGGACTAAAGGGGTGCCTTTGGTCCCGGTTCATATCACCAACCGGGACCAATAGTGGTGGGCCAGGAGCAAGAGCCATTGGTCCCGGTTTTTAGCTCCAACCAGGACCAATAGGTCCAGACGAACCGGGACCAATGGCCCACGTGGCCCGGCCGGCCCCCTGGGCTAACGAACCGGGTCCAATACCCCCATTGGTCCCGGTTCTAGATTGAACCGGGGCTAATGGGCTGGACCAATACCCTGTTTTCTACTAGTGCCTCCTTCACCGTGAACCCCTCCGCATCAACTTGTTCATCGGGACCATCGTCATCCGAGTCCGATGCATATGCACGGGAAAAAGGGATGGAATGGTCCATTGTCTCTTGCAAATGATATTTGTCGAGATCACCCACATTGTTGTCATGGAGATCAACTTCATTGTCATCGTCCGCATAATCATAGTTGTCCTCTTGCAAAGCTTCATCTTGGTTGTTTGTAAACGGACTCAATGTTTGCCCCACTTCTTGGGTCAAAAGAGGTTCAACAATTTCATCTCGCTTCAAGGGTGGTGGGCTACTATCAACCAAAGGGGAGGGTTTCCGGTTCAAATCCAAATGCAAACTTGAATCAACCTTCTTCGGTGCAAATAACTCAAGAGCCTTGTCAAGTGATTCGGCCACCGTTTCCTTGTATGCAACCCAACGTTGCTCCGAGTTGACACGCATTGTCTTCCAACGGACGTGTATTCCAAAGCCTACATTATGCCTTCCCTTCAACTCAACGATATCACTAGGGTACATCCAATTCAATTCTTTCCTAACTTGTTGCAAGAGCTCCGCATAGCTAGGACTACTATCAAACACAATGTCAAGCTCATCCGGGTCCGGTTCAATATTGCCTTTCAAAAAGGCGTCTTTGTCCGCATGATGAACAAACACACATGTTCTTCCCATCCCTATAAGCATTCCAAGAACACAAGGTAACATTGCTTCCATAAGTACTAAATGCAAGTATTAACAAAGAATAGAAACCCTAATATATATATCAAACAACAACCCTAACAACAACCCTAACCATAACCCTAACCATAACCCTAACAATAGCCTAAACCTAACCCTAACAACAACATAAGAACACCCATAGGAACACCCATAAACATACATCTCACTTCTCCATGCAAATCTCTAGATCCAAACAAAACTAGGGTTTTCCCAAACTAGCAACATTTGAGTAATTTGATAACATTACTTGGATCAAAACAAGGGGATCGGAGAATATTACCTTAAGGGAGGGTTTGACTTCGAAATCCATGGACAAATTCTTCGAATATGCAAGATTTGAGAGGGGAAGAGAGTGGGAGAGGGGCCTAAGCTCGGGGTGAGAGTGGGAGAGAGTGTGAGTGAGGGAGTGGGGGTCCAGCGCGGCTACTGGATAAGTCATTGTGCAGCGCCTAGCTCGAAGGCGCTGCATATTACCATGTGTGGCGCCTAGCTCGGAGGCGCTGCACGGCCGGGTGCGGGCTCGGGGGCTGCCACGGTGGACAGGCGTGCAACGCCCCTGAGCTAGGCGCTGCACAGTAGGGTGCAGCGCCGTCGTGGCAGGCGCTACACGAAAAGATCAGGGGTGTGAAATAGTTTCACGGGCAGTTCATTCCGTGAATTGATTTCATTAACAGGTCAAAATTGTCAAATTTGCCAGTGCAGCTCGATCCATCGGCCTTGCCAAGGTGCACCTACACCACCACAGTCTCTACTCCTAAAATCTCATCAGTACATACGTTGTTTTGTTCGTTCGTCCCACCCACCTCTCATGCGATCTCCCCAACGATTTTCTTGGGCCATTTTATTCTCAGGCTATGAGGCCCAATCGTGCAACTAAAGGAGGCAGCTTATCTCAAGTAGTTGCATGCGATCCCGTCTAGACGATCTCCTCCTCATGTCGTCCATCCTCCACTCGACCCCATCCCCACCACCGATTGCCCCCACGTCTTTCCCCAAAATGTCTCTATTTCCGATTTTGTTTTTGGTGCAAAGGAGATAAGCTCTTTCCCGATGAGTGCTTCTCTGGCCACAATAGCCTTGGACGGCCTGAATGGCGCGGATGAGTGCTTCTCCCTAGGGAGGGCCATGTCGCCATCGGTGAGACCCGGCCTGAGCCGGCAGACTTGTGCTCTCATTATTTATTTTGTGTTCATCAAAGTTTATTTATTTTGCACCATATCGTAGCATGTTCGAGGGACACAGGCAGAGATGGCCATGATGCTAGCTGATAGCACCTGTTAACTTAAGAAGTTTACATGCCGTTTCTCTAATTAAAAGAGAGTTTCTTACCAACTATTGAGCCTACCAGTTATATAGATTTATGACTCTAAAGACACTACTAAACTTTAGGTGGTACTCTGCTGTAGAATAAAACTCCATAATTCTTCATCTATGATAATGAAGTTTATTGATGATTCTTTATTTCAGGATATGTGGAAAAGGTATTTGCACTACATTTCAAGGCAGAGAGTAGATTACATGGCTAAACAGCCCACCTATATTACTAACCTTTTATTTTTTATTTAAATTAAAATGGTTTATGTATTCTGTCGAAGCATTCACATGCCTTATTAATTTCAGGAAAAACAATTTCTTATTTAATGGTTCATGTATTGTTATGTCTAAAATGAAAATTCCAAACAAAATCATACTCATATATTGTATTTATACGATGAATATAGATGTTCCTATCGCTATATTTAAACTAAAATTTTCAGAACAAATTGTGGTCTCTAAGCTTTTGTCATGTGGTCCATCAACTTAACGTATCAATTACTTAGCATGTCTAATTCTTAAGCGCTACCAGCAATCAGTTTTATTTGATTTGAATTAACAAGGCACGGCCCCTTTTGTACATATCTGTAATCATGATAGATATTATGTTCTCGATGGCTTTATTTGATGGCCACAATTTTGTTACCCGTTGCAACGCATGGATCCTTTTACTAGTAATAATAAAGCTGCTATTGCTTATGCCTGTTCGTTTCTGGAATTGCTTATGCCACTCATAAGTAAAGAAAAAATGGTTTGGATTTTTTCCCAAAGTTGTCATCCAGCTCCATTGTTTTTTAGGGATGGTACCCACAAGCAGCAGAATAGCTAACGCCTTCTACTGCAACACGTTCATGGACCAGCCCGCAGGCGTGACGCGCATGTCCTTTTTTTCTTTTAGTTGCTCATTTCTCTTTTAGGTTTTCCCTTCTTTAAATTAATTTGAGATTTCTAAATTTTTAAAAGTTGCGACTTTGCAAAAAATGTTTGTGAATTTATAAAATGTATGGGAAATCATAAAATTTTCATGGTTTCACTTTTTTGGTGATTTTACAAAACTGTTCACAAATTACAAAAAAAGTGGATAAAAACCTTTGGGAAATAAAATCATGTTCATGATTTTGAAAAAAATAATCTTGTATTCAAAACATATTTGTGAATCTGAAAAATGGCAATAAAATTCTAGAAATATAAAAAAATGTGAATTTCAAAATTTGGTCCCAAATTTTCAAAAGTTCGTTGATTCAAAAAATGTTTTCTGAGTCAAAAAAATCATGAATTTTAAAACTATTCATGCATTTAAAAAAATGTGCGTCTAAACTAAACAAATGTTCATGGATTTAAAAAGTGCCCAAATTTTAAAATAATATTTGTCAATTCAAAAAACTGTTCACCATTTCAAAAGTCTTTTATGTCTATGATTTGAGTAGTATTTGGAAAGTCTTTATATGTCTAGCAGTTGGGAGTAGACTGTGGTCGATGATATTTGTTATTAAAGTTTTAAACATTTCCTTGTGTGATACAATGGTAAGTGTGTCATGAAGTGGCAATTACCTTGGGATTTATCATCGAGTGCATTACGATCACATGGACATCACGTCCATAATCAGTAAGGGTAGGAAGAAAGATAAGTGGTAACATGGTGAGTCACCGTGTTAAAATAGAGGTTGCTTATATGTCGAGGTATTGAGTTATCCTTATTTGACTAGCGTGTAATTCTTTGGTCTTCCGTTACAACACACCGACAAGTTTGCTAGTAAAGAAAAAGAAAAAATTGGTCGAAGAAAAGCACATGAAATCCTATATTGGCCGACCCGAGAAACTGAAACTGTGTTGTGGGGACCTATTCAGCGTCCTTAGCGCTGCAGCGCCTTGGATAACCACTGGAGAATCTCATTGCAAGTGACTGAGAACATCGTTAATTGTTTAAGAACAACTATATAGCCGCTCATACATGATTTTCTTTTAAATAGGTGAGCAAAATTTGACAATTCACAGATTTCGAAAAGAGTTCATGAACACACCAAAAAAAATGATGCCCTATTAAAAAATTTACAAATTTGAAAAACTTCATCCATTTTGAAAACAAAAGTCCGTCAAATTTAACAGAAAATTCCAAATTTCCAAAATTTCATTGATTTCAAAAAAGGTTTCTTTGTTTTTGAAAAACAAATCCCAAATTTGCGAAAAACAAAATATAAAAAGCACAAATTTGAAAGAAGTTCATCAATTTTGAAGAAAAAAAATCACGAATTTGAAAACTTCGCGCATTTAAGAAAAGAAAAACAAGAAAAAATGAAAAGAGAAATTACAGCAACTGCAATTTCATCAGTTGCATTTTAAGAATAAAAAAAGGAAACAAGGACATCAGGTGTGGCGGGCACTCGGTCAATTTGTTCTTTGTTAAAACTAGAGCATCACAGTTGAAATCTCGGTGTGCTCATTTTTTGGGGGATTTAAACGCAGAAAAAACAGGTAAAAATGGTCCGACTCATAGTGGAAGGGTTGTGCACCAAGTTGCAGAATAAACTGTAAGAGCATCTCTGTATATTTTGATGCTCCAAACCGGTTATGTAAAAAATTGGAGCAATAAAAAGTGATTTTTACATCTTCGAAAAAGGTTCAACTCCAACAAATGATCCAAAACGAAGATGTAAAATAACAACTCCAACAGACGATCCAAAATGAAGATGTAAAACCGGCCGCCGGCTGCACGGCTGCTGTTCAGCCGACGTAAAGCTGCGGTTTTGCATTGAAATATCACTTAAATTTTCAAAATAAAGTGCATCATCATCATAGTTTCAAATCCCTAACAAAAGTGCATCATCGTCATCATCATCGTCATAGTTTCAAATCCCTCTACCAAAAGTGTGTCATCCCAATCAAAGTGTTTGGCCTTACAAATTAAAATGCACATGAATATCATTCATGCGAGTCATCAACACCACCGGCATTGTAAACCATGATACGATCATCATCATCACCAACTACTTTGTCGAGGTTGTGAAGCAGTGAAGTCCCGTTGCCTGGAGCGCCACCGGAAGCACCTTCATTGCCTCCCATGCCGGTCATGTTGCCGACGAAGCCACCTCCAATGCCACTCATGCTGCCGCCATAGCCACCTCCGACCAAAGGCACCTTCCATGTTGCCACCTAAGCCACCTCCCATGTTTCCACCAAATGCACCACTCATGGCACCTCCCATCTTGTTCATGTAGCCACCCATGGCACCTCCCATGCCTCCTCCCATGCATCATCATTTGCCTCATGAGCATTTGCTTCTTCATGAGCATTTCATCGCGACAAAGTTCAACATAGGCCTTTGCTTTGGGATCAAGAGTAGATGTGTCCATAAACATAAACTTGAGTGCCTTCTCCAAGACCATCTTCATCTCCTCGCCCGCGGCCTTTTTCTCCTCTAGGTCCACCTTCCTCTCCTCGGCTGCCGCCCTCTTCTTCCCTTCACAACAAAGCCCTCATCGTTCATGTCAAGATTTTCATCACCATATTGGGTTTCATATTCTCGTGACACGTACTCGTGCGACACATAATCATCATTTGCCACATTTGTCGCGTGCATGAAAGCTTCATCATCAAGACTACAATTGGATGTACAAACATTCAACATCACATTCAATTTGAAACAACAAACGAGAGCACAAAAGATTTTTTACCTTTGCGACATATCATCGAACATGTAGGAGGCGGTGGCCGTCTTTGTGGCCACATCTTCCTCCATGGTTGGCGGTGGCGGTGGCGGAGGTCGAGGCTCCTTGGCTGCTGGAGGACGTCGCCGGCTGTGGCTGCGAATCGTCGGCCCGAGCTGCCGCGATTACCTTTGATATTTTGGCCGGCTGAGCCGCATTTTTGGCCGGGTTGCGGCCCTCATCCGCCTGCCATTTTCCTCTGCCTCGTGCCTTCGTACGAACCGACGTCGCGGTGGCGACCGGCCGAGGGACGCTGTAAGTGCATCTAGTGCCATCCCTAGTTGGTTTTGGAGTATTAACGACAAACCTGGTTGAGGGACTAATGTGTTTGTGAGAATTACAGGATAACACAGGTAGTAGTCCCTCATTGATTCGGTTTACCTACCGGAGATGACCCCTAAAAATGTATGAAGACATTGACGACAATGGTGGTATATGAAGATAATCATATTGAAGACTATGACGAGAGAAGACATTGTGTGAAGACTATGGAGCGCGAAGACTTAGATGTTTTCGTTGTTTCATTTTGTTCTTTGTTGAGTCATAGGAACCACCGTACTGTTAAGTGGGGTCCAAGTGAACAAAGTCAGTGTGACTGAAGTGATGCTCAACCAAATCCTATGTCTTCGAGCGAAGACAATGAGAGCAAATCTTATCCAGAGCTGGATGAGTCAGCTTTACTTGTAGCCCAAGTAAAGTTGCCGTGTGTGTTTGAAATCTGACCGTTGGAACACGTGTTAGTTCCTTAGTGACCCAGGGTCACTTCGGACAAATCAGGTCGGGTTGCCCAGTGGCTATAAATAGCCCACCCCCTACACCATAAATTGGTGGCTGCTCAGAGTTATTACACGGCTTTTGTCGTTTGAGAGCAACCCACCTCCGAAGCATTTGAGAAAGAGATCCTTGCGAGGACAAAGCCCAAACACCCAGAGCCAAAGAGTGTTAGGCATCACTGAAGTCTTTCTGTCTGTGTGACCTGAAGACTTGTTACACTTGAGGACTGTGTTTCCTCCAGCCGGTTAGGCGTCACGTTCTGAGCATCCAAGAGTCATTGTAGATTGTCGATGAACGAAGTCTGTGAAGGTTTGGAAGTCTACCTTGAAGATTTACCAGAGTGATTGGGCGAGGACTAAGTGTCCTTAGCTCAGGCTCAAGGAAAATAAGGTGAAGACGCCGTGTTCTGAGTTAAATCTCAGCCTCCCTAACCAGACGTACAGTTGTCACAGCAACTCGAACTGGTCTAACAAATCACTGTCTTCCCCGAGCTACTGGTTCTATCCCTTCCTTCTCTTTACTTACTATCTGTCTTTGTGAAGTCATTGCCTATTTGCCTTATCTGTTTGACCTCACTGTTTGACTACTTGTTCTGATTGGCTTCATACAATCTTCCATCCTGATCCATACTGCCTAGACGCTATTAGTCTTCATGCTTTCACTTCATTGAATACTTGACTATGGCTTGTCTAGTGTAGTCTACCTTCTGCTGCATATAAATAGGATCGGTTCTATCGTTTGTCTTCGAAACTTCCATGTTTTGAACACTTCCATAAAAATCGCCTATTAACCCCCTCTAGTCGATATACAACACTTTCAATTGGTATCAGAGCAAGGTACTCCCTTATTCTGTGTGATTCGGTTTAACCACCTGGAGTTTTAGCTATGTCGACTGCAGGGATAATCAAAGTGTCCGCTGCGTGCCCCGTCTTCGATGGCACTGAATACCCCTACTAGAAGAACAAGATGCGCATGCATCTTGAAGCCATTGACGTGGACCTCTGGTTTGTCGTCAAGAACGATGTTCCCAAGACTGGTGAAGGTCTCACCCCTGCTGATGTCAAGAAGCTCGTCCAACTGGATTCCACTGCCAAGAATATCATCTGTGGTCATCTGACCAAAGGACAATATGGTCGTGTGAGTGCTCCGGAAACGTCGAAGGAAGTCTGGGACTGGCTCTCTAAGGTCAACGAAGGCGTCTCAACCCAGAGAGATCAAAGAATCAGTGTCCTTCGCAACCTCTTCAATCGCTTCAAGAGACACGACAATGAGAATGTCCAGCACACATTCGATCGCCTCACTGACATCACAAATGAGCTTCAAGCACTTGGCGCCACTGAGATCACCAAGCATGAAATCGTCAAGACACTACCGAGATCACTTGACAGCACATTTGACATCCTTGCCCTGATGATTCAAGAACGCCCTGACTTCAAGACTCTCGATCCGTCTAACATACTTGAGAGGCTCAACACACATGAGTTCCAGCTATCTGAGAAACGTGACATCTATGGTCCCAACTAAGGCCGAACTCGCGCTTTGAAGGCAAAGGCTGCTTCCTCATCTGAAGAAGAATCTGACTGCAGTTCTGATGATCCTGAAGACATTGGAAAGGAGCTTGCCATGCTTGTGAAGAAGTTCCAGAAATTCACTAGGAAGAAAGGCTTCAGAAAGTCTTGACGATCCAGCTCAAGAAATGATGAAGCTTCTACCCATGACTACAAGAAGAGAACATGTCATAAATGCAAGAAACCTGGTCACTACATCTCTGAGTGTCATCAACGGGACAATGAGAAGAAGAAGAAGAAGAGCAAGGAATATGATTCTGATGACAAGAAAAAGAAGAAATCCTCAAGGTTTTCTTCCAAGTCTTCATCGAAGTCTTCATCACACAAGAAGAATTCATCTGGCAAGGCTCATGCGTTTGTTGGCAAAGAGATGGATTCAGAGGAGGAGTCTGCTTCAGAAGAAGCGGAGGTGGAGTCTGAGGAAGAGTCCGATTCTGGTGCTGCAAGTCTGGCTCTAGCCACAACCTATGTTGCCAAGTCCATCTTCAACACTGAAGACAATAGCCCCGTCACCAACACTGATGATGAGAACGACGACTCTGCTCCCACCTACTGCTTCATGGCACGCGATGCCAAGGTAAAATCACGCGATGCTTACTTTCAAACTGTTGGGGAACGTTGCATGGGAAACAAAAATTTTCCTACGCTCACCAAGATCAATCTAGGAGATGCATCTACGAGAGGAGAGTTGGATCCACATACCCTTGTAGATCGCTAAGCGGAAGCGTTCAAGAACGCGGTTGATGGAGTCGTACTCGCCGCGATTCAGATCGCCGAAGATCCTAGCACCGAAGCAACGGTGCCTCCGCGTTCTTCACACGTGCAGCCCGGTGACGTCTCCCACGCCTTGATCCAGCAAGGAGAGAGGGAGAGGTTGGGGAAGACTCCATCCAACAGCAGCACGACGGCATGGTGGTGGTGGAGGAGCGCGGGACTCCAGCAGGGCTTCGCCAAGCGCTGCAAGAGACGAGGAGGGAGAGGGGTAGGGCTGCGCCAAGATGGAGATGTTCTCGTGTCTCTAGCAGCCCCAAAACCCCTCATATATATAGGGGGAAGGGAGGGCTGCGCCCCCCTTTAGGGTTTCCCTCCCCTAGTGTGCGGCCAGCCCTAGATCCATCTAGGGGGGGCGGCCAAAGGGGGAGAGAGGGGGAGGCGCACCACTATTGGGCCTTAGGGCCCAACTGCATTAGGGTTTGCCCCCCTTCCCCTCTTGGGGCGCCCTGGGACTTGGTGGGGGGGCGCACCAGCCCCCTTGGGGCTGGTCCCCTCCCACACTTAGCCCACGCAGCCACCTGGGGTTGGTGGCCCCACCTGGTGGACCCCCGGGACCCTCCCGGTGGTCCCGGTACATTACCGATATCGCCCGAAACTTTTCCGGTGACCAAAACAGGACTTCCTATATATGAATCTTTACCTCCGGACCATTCCGGAACTCCTCGTGACGTCCGGGATCTCATCCGGGACTCCGAACAACATTCGGTAACCGCGTACATACTTTCCCTATAACCCTAGCGTCATCGAACCTTAAGTGTGTAGACCCTACGGGTTCGGGAACCATGTAGACATGACCGAGACAACTCTCCGGTCAATAACCAACAGCGGGATCTGGATACCCATGTTGGCTCCCACATGTTCCACGATGATCTCATCGGATGAACCACGATGTCAAGGATTCAATCAATCCCGTATACGATTCCCTTTGTCTATCGGTATAGCACTTGCCCGAGATTCGATCGTCGGTATGCCGATACCTCGCTCAATCTCGTTACCGGCAAGTCTCTTTACTCGTTCCGTAACACATCATCCCGTGATCAACTCCTTGATCACATATTGTGCACATTATGATGATGTCCTACCGAGTGAGCCCAGAGATACCTCTCCGTCACACGGAGTGACAAATCCCAGTCTCGATTCGTGCCAACTCAACAGACACTTTCGGAGATACTTGTAGTGCACCTTTATAGCCACCCAGTTACGTTGTGACGTTTGGTACACCCAAAGCATTCCTACGGTATCCGTGAGTTGCACAATCTCATGGTCTAAGGAAAAGATACTTGACATATAGAAAAGCTTTAGCATACGAACTACACGATCTGTGCTAGGCTTAGGATTGGGTCTTGTCCATCACATCATTCTCCTAATGATGTGATCCCGTTATCAAATGACAACTCATGTCTTATGGCTAGGAAACCGTAGCCATCTTTGATCAACGAGCTAGTCGTTTAGAGGCTTACTAGGGACATGGTGTTTGTCTATGTATCCACACATGTATCTGAGTTTCCTTTCAATACAATTCTAGCATGGATAATAAACGATTATCGTGAACAAGGAAATATAATAATAACCAATTTATTATTGCCTCTAGGGCATATTTCCAACAGTCTCCCACTTGCACTAGAGTCAATAATCTAGTTCACATCGCCATGTGATTAACACTCACAGGTCACATCGCCATGTGACCAACATCCAAAGAGTTTACTAGAGTCAGTAATCTAGTTCACATCAATATGTGATTAACACTCAATGAGTTCTGTGTTTGATCATGTTATGCTTGTGAGAGAGGTTGTAGTCAACGGGTCTGTAACATTCAGATCCCTATGTTCTTCGCAAAAACTTATGTCATATCGTAGATGCTGCTATCACGTTCCACTTGGAGCTATTCCAAACTGTTGCTCCATTATACGTATCCGGTATCTCCACTTAGAGTTATCCGAATAGGTGTTAAGCTTGCATCGACGTAACTCTTTACGTCGAACTCTTTATCACCTCCATAACCGAGAAACATTTCCTTACTCCTTTAAGGATAATTTTGACCACTATCTAGTAATCCACTCCTGGATCACCTTTGTACCCTCTTGCCAGACATGTGGTAAGGCACACATCAGGTGCGGTACTTAGCATGGCATACCGTACAGAGCCTATGACAAAAGCATAGGGGACGACCTTCGTCCTTCCTCTTCCTTCTGCCGTGGTCAATTTTTGAGTCTTACTCAACTCCACACCTTACAACTCAGGTAAGAACTCCTTCTTTGACTGATCTATTTTGAACTTCTTCAAAATCATGCCAAGGTGTGTGATCTTTTGAAAGTATCATCAGGTGTCTTGATCTATCTGTATAGATCTTGATGCCCAATATGTAAGCAGCTTTATCCAGGTCTTCCTTTGAAAAACTCATTTCAAACAACCCTTTATGCTTTCCAGAAATTCTACATCATTTCGGATCAACAATATGTCATTCACATATACTTATCAGAAATGTTGTATTGCTCCCACTCACTTTATTGCAAATACAAGTTTCCACCAAACTTTGTATACCCAAAAACTTTGATCACTCCATCAAAGTGTATATTCCGACTCCGAGATGCTTGCTCTAGTCCATGGAAGGATCGTTGAAGCTAGCATATCTTTTAGCATCCTTAGGATCGACAAAACCTTTCTGATTGTATCACATACAACCTTTCCTTACAAAAACTGGTAAGGAAACTTGTTTTGTCATCCATCTGCCAGATTTCATAAATGCAGCTAATGCTAACATGATTCCGACGGACTTAAGCATCGCTACGGGTGAGAAAATCTCATCGTAGTCAACTCCTTGAACTTGTGGAAAACTCTTCGCCACAAGTCGAGCTTCATAGACGGTGACATTACCGTCCACATCCGTCTTAGTTTTAAAGATCCATTTGTCTCAATGGCTTGCCGATCACAGGGCAAGTCCACCAAAGTCCATACTTTGTTTTGATACATGGATCCTATCTCGGATTTATCGGCTTCTAACCATTTGTCGGAATATGGGCCCACCATCGCTTCTCCATAGTTCGTAGGTTCATCGTTGTCCAACAACATGACCTCTAAGACAGGATCAACGTACCACTCAGGAGTAGTACATATCCTTGTCAACCTACGAGGTTCGATAGCAACTTGATCTGGAGCTTCATGATCACTATCATTAGTTTCCTCTTCAACTGTCGTAGATTCCACAGAAACATCTTTCTGTGTTGCACTACTCTCCGGTTGAAGTGAGGGTTCGACAACCTCATCAAGTTCTATCTTCCTCCCACTCAATTCTTTTGAGAGAAACTCCTTCTCGAGAAAGGACCCGTTCTTAGCGACAAACATTTTTGTCCTTGGATCTGAGATAGAAGGTATACCCAACCGTTACCAGTGGGTATTCCATGAAGATGTATTTGTCCGCTTTGGGTTTGAGCTTTTCCTGGCTGAAGCCATAAGCATCGCAGCCTCAAACATTTAAGAAAACGACAACTTTGGTTTCTTGCCAAACCATACGACGTCGTCTCAACGGACTTAGATGGTGCCCTATATAAAGTGAATGCAGCTGTCTCTAATGCATAACCTCAAAATAATAGCGGTAGATCGGTAAGACACACCATAGATCGCACCATATCTCATAAGGTTCGATTACGATGTCCGGACACACCATCACGCTGTGGTGTTCCAGGGGACTTCAACTGCGAAACAATTCCACAATGTCTTAAGTGATTGCCAAACTCATAACTAAGATAATATCCCCTTGATCAGATCGTAGGAACATGATCTTCTTGTTATGATGATTCTTAATCTTCACTCTGAAATTTTTGAACCTTTCAAACGTTTCAGACTTTTGCTTCATTAAGTAAATATACCATATCTACTCAAATCGTCAGTGAAGATGAGAAAATAACGATATCCACCACACGCCTTAATTCTCATTGGATCACATACATCAGCATGTATGATTTCCAATAAGTCACTTACCCGTTTCATCGTACCTGAAAACGAGATCTCAGTCATCCTGCCCATGAGGCATGGCTCGCATGTGTCAAGCAATTCAAAATCAAGTGACTCCAAACGTCCATCAGCATGGAGTTTCTTCATGCATTTTATGCCAAAATGACCTAAGCGGCAGTGCCACAAGAAAGTGGTACTATCATTATTAACTCTACATCTTTTTGGCATTAATATTATCATTATGTGTATTACCATGATCGAGATTCAACGAACCATTGGGTGTATGACCATAAAGGTATTATTCATGTAAACAGAATAACCATTATTCTCTAACTTAAATGAATAACCGTATTGCGATGAACATGATCTAATCATTTTCATGCTCAACGTAGACACCTGATAACATTTATCTAGGTTCAACACTAATCTCGAAAATAGAAGGAGCGTGCGATGGTGATCTTATCATCTTTGGAAACACTTCCAACACACATCGTCACCTCGCCCTTAGCTAGTCTCCGTTCAGTCCGTAGCTTTTGCTTCAAGTCACTAATAATAGCAACTGAACCGGTATCCAATACCCAGGTGCTACAAGGAGTACTACTAAGGTACACATTAATAACACGTATATCAAATACACTTTTGTTGAAGTTGTCAGCTATCATATCTACCATGTATTTGGGGTGGTTCCGCTATCATGTGACCGTTCCCCTTACAATAGAAGCACTTGGTCTCGAGGTTTGGGTTCAACCATGGGTTCCTTCATCAGAGCGACAACAGGTTTGCCATTCATGAAGTTTCCCTTCTAGCCCTTACCCTTTTGAAACCAGTGGTCTTGTTAAACCATCAACACTTGATGCTCCTTCTTGATTTCTACTTTTGCGGTACTAAGAACCGCTAACAGCACCGGGATCATCCATCCTTTGCATGCCATAGTTCTTCACGAAGTTCTAGTAGCTTGGTGATAGTGTCTAGAGAATTCCGTCAACCACTATCTCACCTGGAAGATTAACTCCCACTTGGTTCAAGTGATTTCAGCACCCAGACATTCTGTGCACATGCTCACTAGTTGAGCTATTCTCCTCCATCCTTTTGGCAAAGGAACTTGTCAGAGGTCTCATACCTCTTAACATGGGCATGAGCCTGAAATCCCAATTTCAGCTCTTAGAACATCTCATATGTTCCATGGCGTTCAAAACGTCATTGGAATCCCGATTCTAAGCCGTAAAGTATGGTGCACTAAACTATCAAGTAGTCATCAGGACGTCTCTGTCAGGTGTTCACAACATCCACAGACAACGTTGTAGGGGTTTGCACATCGAGCGGTGCATCAAAGACGTAAGCTTTCTGTGCAGCAGTGAGGACACTCCTCGGACTACGGACCCAGTCCGCATCCTTGCTTACAATATCTTTCAATTTAGTCTTTCTCTAGGATCGTATTTAAACAGGGAGCTACAACGCAAGCTATTGATCTACAACATAATTTGCAAAGGCAACTTAGACTTTTGTTCATGATAAGTGAGTTTAACTAATCAAATTACTTATAACTCCCACTCAAATTGACATCCCTCCGGTCATCCGAGCGTGACATGATCCAAATTCACCAACCCAAGTCCGATCATCACGTGAGATGAGGTGGTGTCAATGGTGAACATCAACATGTTGATCATATCTACTATATGACTCATGCTCGACCTTTCGGTCCTCCGTGTTCCGAGGCCATGTCTGTACATGCTAGGCTCGTCAAGTCTAACCCGAGTGTTCTGCATGTGCAAAAACTGGCTTGCACCCGTTGTATGCGAACGTAGAGTCTATCACACCCGATCATCACGTGGTGCTTCGAAACGACGAACCTTCGCAACGGCGCACACTCGGGGGGAACACAATTTTATCTTGAAATTTTAGTGAGGGATCATCTTATAATGCTACCGTCTACCTAAGCAAAATAAGATGCATAAAAGGATTAACATCACATGCAAATCATAAGTGACATGATATGGCCATCAACTCGTGCTTTTGATCTCCATCTCCAAAGCACCGGCATGATCTCCATCGTCACCGGCGCCACACCATGATCTCCATCATCATGATCTCCATCATCGTGTCGCCATCGGGGTTGTCGCGTGCCCACCATGCTCTTACTACTATTGCTACCGCTTAGCGATAAAGTAAAGCATTACATAGCGCTTAATGATTGACACGCAGGTCATACAAAAAATTAAAGACAACCCTATGGCTCCTGCCGGTTGCCGTATGCATCGACATGCAAGTCGATATTAACTATTACAACATGATCATCTCATACATCAAATATATCTCATCATGTCATTGGCCATATCATATCACATACATACCCTGCAAAAACAAGTTAGACGTCCTCTAATTTGTTTGTTGCATGTTTTTACGTGGCTGCTATGGGTATCTAGCAAGAACGCTTCTTACCTACGCAAAACCACAACGGTGATATTCAAGTTGCTATTTAACCTTCTACAAGGACCGCCTTGTTCTATTCCGATTCAACTAAGATAGGAGAGACAGACACCCGCCAGCCATCTTATGCAACAAAAGTCACATGTCTGTCGATGGAACCGGTCTCATGTACGTGGACATGTAAAGTTGGTCCGGGCCGCTTCATCCCATAATACCGCTGAATCAAGAAAGACTAAGGAGGGCAGCAATTTAAACATCAACGCCACAAACCCTTTTGTGTTCTACTCGAGAAAGCATCTACGCAAGAACCTAGCTCTGATACCACTGTTGGGGAACGTTGCATGGGAAACAAAAATTTTCCTACGCTCACCAAGATCAATCTAGGAGATGCATCTACGAGAGGAGAGTTGGATCCACATACCCTTGTAGATCGCTAAGCGGAAGCGTTCAAGAACGCGGTTGATGGAGTCGTACTCGCCGCGATTCAGATCGCCGAAGATCCTAGCACCGAAGCAACGGTGCCTCCGCGTTCTTCACACGTGCAGCCCGGTGACGTCTCCCACGCCTTGATCCAGCAAGGAGAGAGGGAGAGGTTGGGGAAGACTCCATCCAACAGCAGCACGACGGCATGGTGGTGGTGGAGGAGCGCGGGACTCCAGCAGGGCTTCGCCAAGCGCTGCAAGAGACGAGGAGGGAGAGGGGTAGGGCTGCGCCAAGATGGAGATGTTCTCGTGTCTCTAGCAGCCCCAAAACCCCTCATATATATAGGGGGAAGGGAGGGCTGCGCCCCCCTTTAGGGTTTCCCTCCCCTAGTGTGCGGCCAGCCCTAGATCCATCTAGGGGGGGCGGCCAAAGGGGGAGAGAGGGGGAGGCGCACCACTATTGGGCCTTAGGGCCCAACTGCATTAGGGTTTGCCCCCCTTCCCCTCTTGGGGCGCCCTGGGACTTGGTGGGGGGGCGCACCAGCCCCCTTGGGGCTGGTCCCCTCCCACACTTAGCCCACGCAGCCACCTGGGGTTGGTGGCCCCACCTGGTGGACCCCCGGGACCCTCCCGGTGGTCCCGGTACATTACCGATATCGCCCGAAACTTTTCCGGTGACCAAAACAGGACTTCCTATATATGAATCTTTACCTCCGGACCATTCCGGAACTCCTCGTGACGTCCGGGATCTCATCCGGGACTCCGAACAACATTCGGTAACCGCGTACATACTTTCCCTATAACCCTAGCGTCATCGAACCTTAAGTGTGTAGACCCTACGGGTTCGGGAACCATGTAGACATGACCGAGACAACTCTCCGGTCAATAACCAACAGCGGGATCTGGATACCCATGTTGGCTCCCACATGTTCCACGATGATCTCATCGGATGAACCACGATGTCAAGGATTCAATCAATCCCGTATACGATTCCCTTTGTCTATCGGTATAGCACTTGCCCGAGATTCGATCGTCGGTATGCCGATACCTCGCTCAATCTCGTTACCGGCAAGTCTCTTTACTCGTTCCGTAACACATCATCCCGTGATCAACTCCTTGATCACATATTGTGCACATTATGATGATGTCCTACCGAGTGGGCCCAGAGATACCTCTCCGTCACACGGAGTGACAAATCCCAGTCTCGATTCGTGCCAACTCAACAGACACTTTCGGAGATACTTGTAGTGCACCTTTATAGCCACCCAGTTACATTGTGACGTTTGGTACACCCAAAGCATTCCTACGGTATCCGTGAGTTGCACAATCTCATGGTCTAAGGAAAAGATACTTGACATATAGAAAAGCTTTAGCATACGAACTACACGATCTGTGCTAGGCTTAGGATTGGGTCTTGTCCATCACATCATTCTCCTAATGATGTGATCCCGTTATCAACGACATCCAATGTCCATGGTCAGGAAACCGTAACCACCTATTGATCAACGAGCTAGTCATCTAGAGGCTTACTAGGGACATGGTGTTTGTCTATGTATCCACACATGTATCTGAGTTTCCTATCAATACAATTCTAGCATGGATAATAAACGATTATCGTGAACAAGGAAAATATAATAATAACCAATTTATTATTGCCTCTAGGGCATATTTCCAACACAAACATCCAGTGAAGATGACTCTGATTGTGAATCAAAACCTAGCTACAAAACACTTGCTAAAATTGCCACTGAACGGCAGAAACTATGGAACATATTCAAAAACTGTTAGACAAAAGCGATGACCTGTTGGACGCGGAAATGACCCATTCTCAGACCTTAATTGAAGACATAAAAAATCTTCATGTTAAGTACGAGGAACTTGAAAGTCTTCATGAATCGCTCTCAAAAACTCATGAAAAGCTTTCCCACGATTATCTTCAAAGGAAGCGATAACTTTAGAAATTGAAAGCGGCTCATGAAGATCTTCAAAAAGAAAATGAGTCACTCCGCGCTCAACAGATTAGCTTCGCTCAGGAAGGATTTGAACCACCATGTCTAAAATGCATTGAGCGTGATAACGCTACATCTGTTGCTGAATGTTCTACTGCTGCCACTATTGCAGTATCTTCAACTGCTGATGTGGTAACTAACCCCTCTGCTGAGGATACCACTACTATTGCTGATGAAAATGCTAGGTTGAAGACTTTGCTTTAAACAGGAATGTACAAAAGCCTCAAAGGGCATCAGACTTTATGTGATGTCCTCAAAAAGCAGATTCTGAACCGAAACCCTAGGAAAGAGGGTGTAGGGTTCGAGAGGAAAATGAATGTTGATGGTTCGTACTGGAAGCCTGAACAGTACCCCAAAACCACATGGGTTGCTGCAAAGGAACCTTCAGTGGATCCGTCTACCTTATCTGGCTTCACTTGTGCTAATCCTATTATCATTGATGAATCCTTTAATGCAAACTATAAACTGTTTAAGAATCGGAATGGTGAAGTGTTTGCTAGGTATATTGGTACTAACTGCAGGAACGGGCCACCTATGAATAAGATCTGGGTTCCCAAAGGCTGTCTTGAGAAGCTTCAAGTAAATGTCATCATGACACCACCTGGGAAGAAGACAAACCCCAGACCAAAGGCTTCATACGGTCCTAAGGTTTCATACAGACAGAGGACTCACCCGAGTCACCCTAACGCCAATGTTTTGCAGGGAAATTATACTCAGACCCATGAATATGAGCGTGTTTCCTCAAACCGCTATATTCTCAAGACAAAGAACTTTTCTGCTTATTCTTATGAGTATTATTCTCCTACTGCAAGACTATTTGCTAGGGCTCCAAAGCCAAAATTCTCAGATGCTGGTCTTAGACTCATTGCTTCTAAGCCACCCCTGAAGATGTGGGTGGTTAAGAAGAATTAACTTTCTCTTGCAGGGAAAGGTCTCTAGCCGAAAATCAAAGGCGTTGATGCTATTGCTGGGGACCTAAAACAACTTGTAGGGCGCAAGATCAAATGCCCAAATGGTCTTACTATGTATTATGTTGATGAATCGCTTGCCAATCATCCTATCAGTCCTAACTTGGATCTAAGCTTCCATAATCCGCTTGTTCGTCGAATGTTTATGCTTCACATGCTCTTTGCCAAGCCTATTCCCCTAACTGCATTGTATGGTATGAAACCAAAGACTTCAGAATGGATTATGGATAGCAGATGCACTAATCATATGACTGGAGATCGAAGTCTTCTTATGGACTCAACCTTACGTCCATCTGACAAGAGTCACATCACATTTGCTAACACTGCTAAAAGCAAAGTATTGGGTCTAGGTAGAGTTGCAATCTCAAGGGATCAGCACATTGATAAAGTCATGCTTGTTGAATCCCTTGGTTTCAACTTAATGTCTGTCTCAATGCTTTGTGATTTAAACATGATTGTGATATTTGGAAAATATCGATGCCTTGTACTAATGGAATCTGACAAGTCTCTAGTCTTTGAAGGATATCGGAAAGGTGATCTGTATATGGTAGATTTCTCAGCAGGACCGCAGATGGCCGTATGTCTTCTAGCAAAAGCTTCAGAGTGCTGGCTCTGGCATCGGAGGCTAGGACATGCCGGCATGAGGAACTTGCACACTCTCGCGAAGAAGAAGCACATTGTAGGCATCGAGGGCGTCAAGTTCAAGAAAGATCATCTGTGTGGTGCCTGCGAAGCTGGGAAGATAACTAGGGCCAAGCATCCCTCAAAGACAATCATGACGACATCCAAACCCTTCGAGTTATTTGGCCCTACTCACTACTCCATGTTCACTACTATAGCTTGTCTCTATGGCTTCGTCATTGTTGATGATTATTCAAGATATACATGGGTGCATATAATTCTCTACAAGACTGAAGTGCAAGATGTCTTCAGACGCTTCGCCAACCGTACCATGAACAACTATGGCGTCAAGATCAAGCATATCAGAAGTGGAGCTGAGTTCAAAAATACCGGCCTTGATCTTTATCTGGATACAATGGGAATCACTCATGAGTTCTCAGCTTCGTACACACCTCAGCGGAATGGCATCGTAGAGCGCAAGAACAGAAACCTAATTGAGATGGCGCGAACGATGCTCGATGAATACAAGACACCAAGAAAGTTCTGGCCCGAAGCTATTGATACTGCATGCCATATCATCAACCGTGTTTATCTTCACAAGCTTCTGAAGAAAACGTCCTATGAACTCCTTACTAGCAAGAAGCCAAATGTCAGTTACTTCAAGGTATTTGGAGCTAGGTGCTGGATCAAGGGTCCACATCACAAGTCAAAATTTGCACCAAAAGCACATGAAGGTTTCATGCTCGGCTACGGAAAGGACTCACACTCCTACAGAGTCTTCAACATCTTTATCTATAAAGTTGTTGAAACTGTGGATGTGCGGTTTGATGAAACGAATGGCTCACAAAGAGAGTTCCTGCCAAATGTGCTGGATGAAGCTCCATCTAATGAATCTATCAAGCTAAGGGGAACAGGTGAAATCATGCCTTCTGAAGCACAGCCTGACGAGGAACTCATCATTTCTGCTCCAAATCAACCTGAAGACAATGCTCAGCCTGAAGACAATCTTCCTGATGATGACAATGACCGGCAAGAGCAAAATCTTCGTCCAGCTCATCCTCGTGTTGCAAATGAAGTACAAGTTGAGAAGATAATTGACAGCATAAATGCACCTGGTCCACTCACTCATTCAAGAGCAACACAGCTAGCAAATTTCTGTGGGCACTTTGCATTTGTCTCGATATCTGAACCCAAGAAAGTTGCTGAAGCCTTTATGGAACCTGAATGGATTCAAGCAATGCAAGAAGAGCTTCAATAGTTTGATCTGAACAATGTATGGGAACTTGTCAAGCGTCCTGACCCCCGCAAGCACAACATAATAGGCACAAAATGGATATATCGCAACAAGCAAGATGAGCATGGTCAAGTTGTCAGAAACAAAGCTCGTCTTGTTGCTCAAGGATACACTCAAATTGAAGGGATTGACTTCGATGAAACGTTTGCTCCTGTGGCTAGGCTTGAAGCTATTCGCATACTGCTAGCCTATGCAAACCATCACAACATCCTTTTGTATCAAATGGATGTAAAGAGTGCTTCTCTCAATGGCAAGATAGAAGAAGAAGTGTATGTTGCACAACCACCTAGCTTTGAAGATCCAAAACATCCTGATATGGTATACAAGCTCAACAAGGCACTGTATGGCCTCAAACAAGCCCCTCGTGCTTGGTATGACACCCTCAAAGACTTCCTGAAGAGCAATGACTTCAAACCTGGTTCCCTGGATCCCACACTCTTCACGAAGACATATGATGGTGAACTATTTGTTTGCCAAATCTATGTGGATGATATTATCTTTGGCTGCACGGACAAAAGATACAGTGATGAGTTCGGTCACATGATGCAAGAGCAATATCAGATGTCCATGATGGGTGAGCTGAAGTTCTTCCTTGGTCTTCAAATTCGCCAGCAAAGCAATGACATCTTCATATATCAAGAGAAATACCTCAAAGATTGCCTGAAGAAGTTTGGTATGCAAGACTGCAAAGGATACACGACACCTATGCCAACTAAAAGTCATCTGAGTCTCGACGCCAATGGTAAAGATTTCCATCAAAAGGTATACCGCTCCATGATTGGTTCTTTACTTTATTTATGTGCATCTAGGCCAGATATTATGCTTAGTGTTTGCATGTGTGCTCGATTTCAAGCGGCACCTAAGGAATCGCATCACTTAGCTGTGAAGCGAATTCTTCGATATTTGGCTTACACCCCAACACTAGGATTATGGTATCCAAAGGGCTTAGAGTTTGATCTAGTTGGATTCTCAGATGCTGATTATGCTGGTGACAAAGTTGATCGCAAGTCTACATCAGGCACATGTCACTTTCTGGGACAATCACTTGTCTGTTGGTCTTCAAAGAAGCAGAAAATTGTATCACTCTCCACTGCTGAATCTGAATACATTGCTGCTGGATCTTGCTGCGCTCAGCTTCTCTGGATGAAGCAAACTCTCAAGGACTATGGTGTCCATCTGAAGCATGTTCCACTCTATTGCGACAATGAAAGCGCCATCAAGATTGCCAACAACCCAGTTCAGCACTCGAAGACAAAGCACATTGAAATTCGTCATCACTTTCTCAGAGATCATGTCATGAAGGAAGATATTGATATCATACACGTCAACACTGAAGAGCAACTGGCTGATATATTCACAAAGCCCTTGGATGAGAAAAGGTTTTGCAAGTTGCGGTGTGAGCTAAATATCTTAGAATCGTCGAATGTCCTGTGATCAGGCACACATCCTAACCCTTATGCATGTTGATGACTTAGATGTGCAACACACGAAGTAAAGTATATCTTCAATCAATGAAGACTTACACTCTGAGTGTGAATACATTAACATGTAATTTGACTTCGGAGCGCCACGATATTTGTGCGCCGTGTCTGGGTCTAATGCTTCCTATACAGTGGGTAACGCCACCACCAAATCTTTGTTTGAAGTGTTTCTCTTGGCATTACATTTGCAAAGCCTTCGCATTTGGTTTATCTTCATATAGGACATATATAGACTTGTGTTCTGTCCTCTACAGCATTCACTTACAGCTATGTCTTCTTATTTGAATCTTTTGATCTAAGTGAATGTGATTGGACCCTAACCTCTCTATGCTTTCTCACCTCAAACTCTATCTATCCAAATCATATGCATTCTGTTGGAACCGTCGAATGTCTTCTCTGCGTCCTTGTCAGCAGAAGATACAGAGACAAACTTTAAATCTGTTTTTAATGTTCAATCCTTTATGCCTGAAACCCGGAGAAGCCGGAACGACCACCCCGACAGTCCAGGCATGTGTGGGATCGTGGGACAACTCCCAATGTGTTACATGTCCGCCATGTGTCCCTCAGATGTGAACCGCCAAGGGCACCTGCGTAATTGCGATGTGTCGTCTCCCATCCTTATAAATGCTCGTCCCATGCATCACAGTCAAAAACTCTTCTACCACCTCTCCACCTCGACCAACCCTAGCGCCTCCGCTAGCTCTCGACGACGAAGCGCTTCGCTGCCGCGACCTCGTCGACGCCGTCTTCACGCTGGGCGCGGACATCATCTTCTCCGCCGCCGCCGTAGGTGTCCTCCGTCGCCAAGTTAGGGCACGGAAGATCGAACTGCTCGGCATCCACTTCTTCTCCGTCTAGCAGTTCATCGTGTGGTAAATTAAAACTCTTTTTTTTACTGTCTTCTTGATCCAATAGATTCATCCTCTTTACCCTAAGAAGTTTCTGCCTCCACATATTTGGATCTATCATGTCTGCATCTCATATCTTGCCTAATACATTCACATATGCTTCACACATAGTTATATTCCTCACTTGTACCTATTCTTGGATTCGTACAAATCTGGAACCAACTCTCAACATAAAAGTGAATGTCTTCGCGCTATGATGTCAATGTCTTCTAAACTGATTTATCTTCAAAATCTTCTGAGAATTCATATGATTTCTTCCCCTTCTCTCGCATCTCTAATGCTATCATAGGTACATGTCCATGGGAGAATCCCTTGGTTCTCATAGTCTGCATTCATTTGCAGAATTCTTGCAGCGTCACATTCATTCTCCTGAAGCCAGTTCCTGTTTGACCAGCAGACGGAAGCCTTTGACAGTGTTGAAGCCTTTCATGTTGAACCCAATGGCAACTGAGAAATCTGTTAAGAAGGGTGGCAGACAGCGTCGTGGCAACACCTCCAAAGATTTGCCTCCTGACCTCATTGAGATGTACAAGACTGATCCAGAGGAGGACTATAATCAGAGGAAGACTCGAATCCAATGGATTCGAAGATATTGGGCAGAACAGTGGTTCAAGTACCGATTTGTGACCCAGGAGTATGCTGAGCAGAATGCCATCAAGCGACCCTGGGGAGACATTCTATACAAGAATCTTCCACCCAGGACCCAAGCTGAAGCCATTGCTCAAGGATTCTATCCTTGCATGGTCAGAGGGCCACAACCAGCAGATGCCGACCCATCATCACTGCCATGGTGTCGCGACGACAATCTGTTCAAGCAAAATCTTCAGTATGCCAAGAACTCGGTCAAGGAAAACAAGAAGACTAGGGGATTAGACTTCAATCCTGGCCCCTCTACGCCTCGTGCCAATGGCACGCGTGAAGCTGAACCTAATCTGGTTGGGCCCTTCTACAACTTAGAAGGTCTCATCAGTCACATAAGGGTTCAAGGGGCGGATGTGGATCAACCTGCAGACGACGCTGATTCTGATGAAGCGCCTGCATCTCCGAAGCCAAGAAGAAGAAGAAATCCAAGGCTTCAAAGACCACTACACCTACAGCTTCGAGAGTGAAGGCTTTGGCAACTGCCCCACCTGCACCAAGTGTGCAATCTGAAGAGCACCCTCGAATATCCAAGAGCAAACAGCTAAGGAAGAAGCCCATGCACAACCCCAGTACAGTTCTGACTCCTGATGTTGTTCTGAAGAACGCAAATGAAGCCATTGATCTATCAAGTGATGAAGATCTAGCTGATGACGCTATTGAGCAATTGATCAAGACCAAGCAAGATGCAGAAATCTTCAATGATTTGCCCCTCTTTGACGTGGAAGTATTGAACAACTTCATTGATGAGTGGTTTGACACCCCCAACCTCAGCTTTGACGATCTACAACTTCCAGTTGGCATAAGCGTCTCTTTCAATGGCGCCATTGCTTCTGAGCTAGCTCTTGCTCAGAGAATTGTTGAGCTGAAGCAAAAGATTGACTATGAAAAGGCTCAGTTCAAGAAGCATGTGGCCAAGCTCTGCGTCCAAGAAGTCCAGAATTTCAAAGTCATGATGCATGAGCTCAAGGAAGCCTTTCACAAGAGGCGTGAACAAGCAAAAAGTTCTCGTGAGCGCATAAAGGCCTTGGCTGCCAAGTGTGTTCAAGCTTATAATGAAGCTGAGAAGCGCAAGGCCCTTGGGCGTCCTGGCATCGACCCCTGGAAGGCTGCCAAGAAGAAGAAGAAGCCAAGTGCGGCCCAAGCTGAAGAATCAAGGAAGGAAGAACCTGCATTGTCTTCCCTGCCAGCATGACAGGCACGAAGCCTAAGGTCCCCACAATTGCTTCAGAGCTTAAGAAGACAAAGGTGGCTGAAGCTAAAGCGCGCAAGCGCAAAACCAAGAACACCACTGATGAAGCCAATGCTCCACCCACAAAAAAGCGCAAGATCAAGAAGGTCCGGGCTGCTCCCTCAGAGCCCCTTGTCCTCGAGCCAATCTCTGTTGCTCGTCCTGCATCTTCACACCAAGAACGTCGCATGACTGTTCATGAGCTTGCTCCCACAGAGGCTACTGAAGACATTCCAGCTGTTGACCCCACCGCAGCTGAAGACATTGGTCACCATGACAATGTTGAAGATGATGTAGTCCTTCCTCAGATCGAGTACAATGTGGTATCATCGCCTGTTCTCACGAACAACGAACGCATCAGCATTGGTCGTCCATTGACGCCAATTGCTCAGGATGACTCATGGGCTGATCACCCACAACAATCACCAGTTACTCCCCCTACTCAAGTCACCAGTTCGGTGCTTGAAGACGAAGACTTTGAGGCCCAACCAACTCCATCTCCACAAGCGTCGCCAGCATTCCGCAGGCTTCGCAAAGGACCAATGCCTCAAATCGATCCTCCCAGCGTTCCAGAAGGAGATGTGCACCAAACTGCTTCACAACAAGTGTTTTCTGAAGCCTCTCCAACTGCGAACCTCCCTGAGTCTGAAGCCAAAGCGGCTGAAGATATTCCGGCTGCATCAGCCGATGAAGAACAACAAAGAGAAAAAGAAGCACGTGTTGCCACACCCCCTGTTCTCGAGAAGAACGTGTCCGACGCTCCAGCTCATGAAGTGGAGGTTACAAATTCTGACGCCAACACTGAAGCCAATGACGTTGTCATGGCTGAAGCTAATGTGGCACCTGAAGTCAATGTGGTGCCTGAAGTAATGGCATCTGAAGCCAGTGCTGCACCTGACGCCACTCAGCAGCCCAAAGCCAATGCCACTGCTCCTGTTCCGCCTCCAAGGCCACACACTATCGAGCAAGCGTACGATAAAGATGACCAGCTCATCTCTATCAAATGGCCTATTCTGGTTCCTCCGCCTGCTACTGGTCCGACTGCTACTGGTCCTCAATTTGATTACCACGTCGAGCACAGGCCTCAGGTTCAGAAGCCCAAGCCAAGACTGCCAAGGTTCTCAGGTACTACCACTTCGTCAGGGTCCTTCAATGCTAATGGCTTCACTGCACACAACACTTTCTTTGATAGCGCCAAGAACCCCTACACCAAACCAAGGATTTCATCAGATAGGTTCTGGAGCCATCAATGGCGCAGTTATTATTCACGAGTACTCTATGCTCAAGGGTGCATCTTCCCACATATGTGTCTTGACACTGAAGCCATTACTGGATTGCCCTGTCTTGAAGAAGCTCTTGATTGCTTCCGTGATGCTGGCTTGCTGAACTTTGTGACTGACAAAGAGCACTGGAATGAAGAGCTGCTTCTGCAATTCTATGCAAGCCTCCACATTCGCGGCTACAGCAGGGATCCGAAGTCATGGGTCCTTGAGTGGATGACAGGCAATATCCATCATGAAGCCAAAGCCTTTGACCTCATTGAGCTAACTGGCCTGCCCACTCCAGGAGAACTATATACACAGCGAAGCTTTGGAGAGTATCTTTCAGAAGCCCAAGCCCAACATGAGTCAAATGCTGAGCATGATGAAGCATCTGCCGCTCGATGCTGAATACCCAAAGGAGTTCTTTGTTGAAGACCTTGAGTATCTTCCACGCACCATATATCATATCATCAGGCGAACTCTATGGCCTGTCAAAGGACACTCTTCATCAGCCAAGCTTGAAGGCACAATGAAGACATTGGTCTTCTATATCTTCAATGGCATCAGCTTCAATGCTCAAGATTTCTTTATCAGGAAGCTGGCTGTATCAGGCTCTGATCTATTTGGACTTAAGTTCTACGCTCCATGGATCATGCGCCTCATCAGGCTTCATTCTGCTATCAACTATCAGCCTTCTGCTCGCAACCATCACATATTCTTGCCAGAGGTTGATATGTCAGCTGAAGCCATATACCAAGAGCCTGCCAAAGAGCATGTTAGTCTTCACAACACTGATCACCAAAGCTTCACTCAGCCAATTGAAGGATTTCTAGCGGTCACTCGTTTTTATCCTCTGGCTGGCCGTACTCGCTTACCTCGCCATGCAGAGACTGAAGCTACTGAGAGCACCATTGCCCAAAGGCCTCGGAAGCGATCTCGTGTTCTCAATGACCGAGAGCTTCTCGTTGCCTTACATCAGAAACAGGATAAGCATCACTACTGGCTAAAGCATCAGATGCAAAGCCTCTTGGTGGACGTAAATCGCATTCGCAACCTTGCCACCAAGAATGCCTTTGTTGCTCATGAAACCTGTCGAAGGTCATGGAAGAGTTTGACATTGTTGAGTGCTGAAGCAGATCTTCAAGACGATGGCTTCACTGATAGATTCAAGTTTGACAACACTCCCCCAAGGAATGTTGTTTTGCGTCGAACTCCGTCTCTTCAAGACTCTGACTATTCCTCCTCCGCTGCAACGGTGGACGCCAGGGTGATAGATGATCAAGATGATGCTACCTCACCACCTCCTCCTTCAGCGCGTGTCGACACTGCACCAACTACTTCTGCACCGCCAAACACCAACGACGACCCTGCATCTTCTCCTGCTCCAACTGGGAACGAGTAGAGGCTCTATGTCTTCAAACCTTTTTGGTCCTTACTGACAAAAGGGGGAGAAGCATATGAGTTGATAGTCTTCAAGAAGGTCCATATGGGTGGGTGCTTTATATTTTGCTTGGTGTTTACAACTCTCGCTTTTGCTACATTTGGTTCTTTGAGTTGTAACACTTAAACTTGATGGTCGTCTGCTACATTTTCTGATACTCTGTAATGCGATGATCAATTCCGCATGTGCTATGATATATTCCGCACTTAGTCATTTTGCAGACGTCCATTTCTCATTATGCATATCATTATATTCGAAATATCAATTATGCATGATGAATTGTCTTCATAAGTTGAAGAGGATCTCCACAAGTACAACCTGCCATGTGCATTTGCATTCAAAAGCAAATCAATTATATGCACATCTTCAGGAGGAGCCTTTTGCTACTTATGACGACAATACCTTTATCCTTTACAATTTCACATACTTTTATCCCCGTTGAAAACTTCAACCAGTTTGTCACCAATCACCAAAAAAGGGAGATTGTAAGTGCATCTAGTGCCACCCCTAGTTGGTTTTGGAGTATTGACGACAAACCTGGTTGAGGGACTAATGTGTTTGTGAGAATTGCAGGATAACACAGATAGTAGTCCCTCATTGATTCGGTTTACCTACCGGAGATGACCCCTAAAAATGTATGAAGACATTGACGACAATGGTGGTATATGAAGATAATCATATTGAAGACTATGACGAGAGAAGACATTGTGTGAAGACTATGGAGCGCGAAGACTTAGATGTTTTCGTTGTTTCCTTTTCTTCTTTGTTGAGTCATAGAAACCGCCGTACTGTTAAGCGGGGTCCAAGTGAACAAAATCAGAGTGACTGAAGTGATGCTCAACCAAATCCTATGTCTTCGAGCGAAGACAATGAGAGCAAATCTTATCCAGAGCTGGATGAGTCAGCTTTACTTGTAGCCCAAGTAAAGTTGCCGTGTGTGTTTGAAATCTGACCGTTGGAACACGTGTCAGTTCCTTAGTGACACAGGGTCACTTCGGACAAATCAGGTCAGGTTGCCCAGTGGCTATAAATAGCCCACCCCCTACACCATAAATTGGTGGCTGCTCAGAGTTACTACACGCCTTTTGTCGTTTGAGAGCAACCCACCTCCGAAGCATTTGAGAGGGAGATCCTTGCGAGGACAAAGCCCAAACACTCAGAGCCAAAGAGTGTTAGGCATCACTGAAGTTTTTCTGTCTGTGTGATCTGAAGACTTGTTACACTTGAGGACTGTGTTTCCTCCAGCCGGTTAGGCGTCGCGTTCTGAGCATCCAAGAGTCATTGTGGATTGCCGGTGAGCGAAGTCTGTGAAGGTTTGGAAGTCTACCTTGAAGACTTACCAGAGTGATTGGGCGAGGACTAAGTGTCCTTAGCTCAAGGGGAATACGGTGAAGACGCGGTCTTCTGAGTTAAATCTCAGCCTCCCTTACCAGACGTACAGTTGTCACAGCAACTGGAACTGGTCTAACAAATCACTGTCTTCCCCGAGCTACTGGTTCTATCCCTTCCTTCTCTTTACTTATTGTCTGTCTTTGTGAAGTCATTGCCTGTTTGCCTTATCTGTTTGACTTCACTGTTTGACTACTTGTTCTGATTGGCTTCATACAATCTTCCATCCTGATCCATACTGCCTAGCTGCTATTAGTCTTTGTGCTTTCATTTCATTGAATACTTGTCTATGGCTTGTCTAGTGTAGTCTACCTTCCGCTGCATATAAATAGGATCGGTTCTATCGTTTGTCTTCGAAACTTCCATGTTTTTAAGACTTTCATAAAAATCGCCTATTCACCCCCCTCTAGTCGATATACAGCACTTTCAGACGCGAATCTGGGCCGGCGGGCAGGGGCACCGACATGGACGCGGTAGCGGAGGGCGAGATCGCCGCGGCGGCAATGGGGGCGGCGACATGGGTCTGCCCACCGGCTGCGGTGGCGGCGGAGAAGGCGGCGGGGGCGTCAGCTTCAGCCATGGCGGCGGCGGACGGCCGGGAGGGGGGGTGTAATGGGCTGGCGGGGAAATGAAATGAACGGGCGGTTGGTGGTTTCGCGGGCGGCCGCGGTTTTACATCAGATATGTCTCGTGATGCATATTTGCATCACGAAGTGTTGTATTTTAAATCTCCGGGAGGCGGTGATGTATTTTTTTTACATATGAACTATCTGTCGGAGCAAAGTTTTTTGCCCTCGAAACTCCAAAAATTGGTTACTTTTACATATGGACCGTCTGTTGAAGATACTCTTAATGTGCCAAATAAAAACGCCTATGTTGTGTGAGATTAGCAATATAATAAAAATAAAAATAAAACTTAACACTGGATGAAGTTGTACGAGGTGGTTATCGCGCGGGCGCTCGCTACTTGCGTCCACAGAGAGGCCCTCTTCCCAAGGTTAGATGGATATGTTACATATGTATATGGTCATGCAGAAGCGAGAGAGAGCTTATGGTCTTTGGATGCAACCGATGAGAGACGGTAACATGGCTACATACAACCCATTTGGATGATGGTTTAATAATAGGGTATGTGCTTTGGCACGATGTCCATTTTTTGCTGGCTGTGACTATTTGTTTACTATTTTGGTTTTGTTCAGCAACTTGAGATGTTATTTAGCACTGTGGTACTTTATTCTTTTAATAAATGGTTGTGTGCTTCCCTTGATGCAGAGGCCGGAAGATTTTTTTTTTTGAAGGAAAATGTTTGAGTGTGCATGCGAGTTACTCCCTCCGTCCGGAAATACTTGTCATCAAAATGACTAAAAGAGGATGTATCTAGATGTATTTTGATTCTAGATACATCCATTTTTATTCATTTTGATGACAAGTATTTTGGGACGGAGGGAGTACGAGTGTGTGCGACTGGACTCTGTGTGTGTGTTGTAAAAGACTGCTTGCTCTTATCCCTCTCACCGTCAGCACACATCGCGCCGCTGTCAGCAAGCCCTTACAACTGCTGTTTCCGTTTGAGGGCGTGATTTAGGATTGATTTCAAACGGCTGAACCTCGCCGCTGTCCCGGTCACACCACATGTGCCACCAACTATACAAATGCAGTTCGCCAGAATAGTTTACCCTCGCCCCGCCTCCCCATGCCACTTTCTTCTGTCGACGCCGCATCCCGCCCGAGGTCGCGTCGTCTCCGACGCCAAGGCCGCAGATCTGGTCCGGAGTGCCTCCGCCCCGAGCTCGTCCGGTGCGTCTCGCCTCGACGCCGAGGCCACGGCCACCAGTCACCCTCCGTCCAGCTCGCTTCTGCATCCGGCCTCCTAAGGTAGATTTAATGGTGATAGCTGCTGTTGTATGTGTTTCTGCACTCTCTTCCCACAGTGATAGCTTGATGGCTGTTGTATGTTCACTGGTTTCGTTTCTTTTTTTCCTTTCATGGTGATAGCTGATGTATGTGTATATTCTGTCGTAGATTCTCATTGTTGGATGCGTATGTACTGAGCACATTTAGAAGAAAACAAAATGTATGCACTGAGCATACAATTTCTCTGTCCTTTTCCATTTTTGCTAGATGTATGTTTCCTCCTTGATACCTTCTTTTTTTTTCCTTGTGATTATGTGGTATGGGTGTCCACCTTGTCACCTTGATATCATGCATTACCGCTATATAAAGAGATATCATGCATTCCGATTCATTTATTTGATACACACACATGTATTGCCTTTTTTCCTCATATGAAAAAAGGTGTCCTCTCGCTTGACAGGATTTTTGCACGCGGATAATCATGGAGGACAAGTCAGACATCATAAGCGATAAGCCAAGGGAGCTACCATTTCGACTGTTAATGGAGATTACAAATAATTTTGCTCCGGAGCAAAAGCTTGGCAGCGGCACGTTTGGAGTAGTTTACAAGGTACATCCATTTTCATCACTATTATAGGCCCATACCATGGACAATTTTCATGATGAACTTTCTTTAAGAAACCATTGCCAAGTTGAGTTCCATTAATTGCCATATCGAAGGAAGACATTTGTTTTTTCGATTTAGATCTAGACCACCCCTTGACCCTTAGATCTATGAAACAAATAGCTAGGCCCAATTATTTTACTTTCCACACTGCATGTTCGGCTTGATAAATTATGAAAACCTATGAACAGGGAGTGCTTAAAGATCAAATGATTGCCGTGAAGAAGCTTCGTTTCATACCAGATATTGACGACAAGCAATTCAAGAATGAATATGAACTACTTAGGAGGCTGAAGCATCAAAATATTGTGCAATTGGTGGGTTTCTGCAACGAGACAGAGAAAGTAGCTGCCAAATACGAAGGGCGAATAGTGGTTGCTGAAGAGATACACAGGGCACTCTGCCTCGAGTTTGTGCCTAATGGAAATCTTGGCAAGTTTCTTTCAGGTACGTTGGTTAAGTACTTACGAAAAGTATATTCTCTAGCATGTAACATAAATGGTTTAAAAAAGGTTCCTTCTCAAATATACATTTCTTTGCTCTTGCAGAACAACGTCATGTACTAAATTGGAACTTATGCTTCAAGATTATCAAGGGGATATGCGAGGGCTTGAAATACCTTCATGATGTTCCCATCAACCATTTGGATCTCAAGCCGGACAACATATTACTAGATGATAAAATGATACCGAAAATAGCAGATTTTGGTATATCAAGACTCGTGGGCACAAAGAACACCGTAAAGACATTGACCCCCCTAGGGACAATGTAAGTTAAAGCACAGTATATTTTTGAGCTAAATTGTGTTCTGTTGCTCTTATTTTGCTTGCCTGATTTTATGTTATCATGCAGTGGATACATGCCACCAGAATTTATAAAAAAGCAAATAATATCGAAGGAGTTTGACATATTTAGTTTGGGTGTCATAATTATAAAGATACTGACCGTAGTGATGGAGGACCAAAGCATTTATTTCTCGGACGACGGGGAATGCATTGAACATGTAAGAATATTCTTTTTCTTTTAATTAGATACGTTAATATTAAGGGCCCCTTTGAAGGCAGACCTTGCCGAGTAATTTTGGATAGTTCAAAACAATGGTTACTTGATGATAGGACTGTATTTACCAGTTTTTTGCACCCCCAGCTGAAAATAAGTAAATAAAGCTTGAGACCTCTGTATATGGAACAGTTATCTAGAAATCTGGGAAACAAAAGAAATAATTTAGTTGCGAATAGTAGCAAAAATACCATACATAATAGAATTCGAACCGCGTCTACTATTTACCATCTAATGTTCCTTATTTGGTTCTCAATGTATGAGTCATATTCAGATTTTCGTTATATTTTCTGCTGCCATAAAAAGTGGTTATACTAGAATGTTTCCTGAAAGATAACGAGTGGTTCTTACATCGATGGGTTGATGGAAGGAGAGCTAAAAGGTGAATCATACAAATAAAAGTGAAGTGATGAACGTATCAAGAAACAAGAAAGTAATTAGTGTGGTGTTTCACTAATTCTGTTTTCAAAATAGTTCTGTTCTCCTAAAGACTATCTGGGAAGTGTCACGCACCAAACTTTCTGTAAAAACATCTGCAGAAATGTTTTTTACAGAGAATACAAGAACGAGATTGCTAGTTCCTGGTGTCTGGCCGAGATCATGGTATCCTGATATCCTGGGTTACTGTATCATGTAGATATATTTCATTTTTTTTCAGAGTGGTGGAGATATTTTTTTTTCTTTTCCTTTGTGCACTCTGTAAATATTCTGCAGTGCACTTATTCCTCTTAATTAATTGAAGCACTGCTGTTGCTGCCTTTTATTAGAAAAAAAGGAGTTGCTAGTTGGTAACAAAATATCCATGACTTCCATACTATGGATGTTCACATGCTTACTGGATCATATTTAGTGCATATGATTGATCAACAGCCTATTTTCAACACACATGCCCATATTTGCAAGAGTCCAAGTAGTATGAGAGCTTAATATATTTTTTATATTTTTTTGCGGGGAAAGATTAATATTTATAATGTGCAAATTGTCATAACTCTCACCAGAACAGTAATGGAGAAAGACAGGAATAGGAACTATGTGATTTTGTCCATAATTAGCAAATGTACACATGGAGTAGTACAAATGTACAGTGATATTGTTTTTCTACATTGTTTTAAACTTTTGTAGTTTGAAGGATTATGTACATGAGCAATTAATGTACGTACTTCTGGAATTACCCACGCTGCTTACAGTAATATGCATGTGTTATCTGTTTCTGTTGTTTGTTTTGCATTTTGAAGGTACATAGTTATTGGAAGAAAAAGTTACAAGGGATGCCAGGGTACAAATCACTGGAAGCAGATTGCAAACAAGTGAGGACTTGTATTGAGATTGCAGTTGTGTGCATGGACGAGGATCCACGTAAAAGGCCTACGATGAAGTATATAGTTCATAAACTCAGCAAGCTAGAAGTTAAAGAAAACGGATCATTCACGCCGATAGAACCGGTACAAACATTTTTTCCTAGATGTGCAATACTTATTCTTGAAGTTTCTCTCTAGAACCATGCCACGGTTGTTGGTAAAAACACAGGGAGAAGTGTTCGTATATCCGAAAGCGTTCACATACGTTACTTTCTTATACTTCCTCTTTTCCCAAATATTTTTCTTTTTAGAGATTTCAACAAGTGACTACATACGGAGCAAAATGAGTGAATCTACAAACTAAAATATGTCTACATACATCCGTATGATGTAGTCTATTTAAAATGTCTAGAAAGACAAATATTTGGGAACGGAGGGAGTAGTATGTAGTTTTTTTTTTTGAGCGGGGGAGTAGTATGTAGTGGCGGAGCTACAATCAAAGGCATGGCCGGGCAAGCCTGAAGCGAGGCCCTATTTTCTGTCAATTATGGCCCAGATTTACCCTTAGGCTCATTCTGTTGCCGAAAAACCAGGTCGACCATGGCCCAGTTTTGCTTTAATGTAGCTCCACCACTAATAGTATGCACCTCTCAAGTTTTTTTTCCTGAGGTATGACCATTTCTTTTCTAAAGGGAAAAAGGAATACCCAGTGAACAATCACAGATCACAAATGATCATATTTCTGTAAATCAAATTACTTAGGGGAATCCACATGAATATTTTAAGGATTTTTAAAACATCTATGCATGGTCCTGCTGATTCTATTTATTTATTTCCCTGATGCTCTAATCTTTAAATTTCAAAATGATAGAATAGTTACTATTTGCTCCGTTCCAAAATATTTGAAGCTCTAGGTTTGTCCTAAGTCAAACTTCCTTAGGTTTGACCAAGTTTATAGAAGAAATTACTAATATCTACAAAGTTAAATATAAAATTATATATAGTGTGAAAATATGGGCAGTCCATGCATGCTATGTGATTAGCACTTTATATAGCGATTAAATGAATACCCAACGCTATGCTAGGTTAATTAAGCAAATATAGATATATGGGCTGGTGGTTGGCTATCTTAAATGAAGTTGGATACATACTTGAGAGATCAATGTGAGGTGCTATGAGTTTTTAATGGTTGAGTGGTTTCCCGGCACACCTTGAATGTTGATACTTACCGCGTGGGCTTAACGATTCATTTTTTCTTCTTTGGTTAGCCGTTGTTCATAGTATGTAATTTCTTTAACGTTGTTCATAGTACTTGTTGGGATTGTAATAGTGCCTCCCCTAGTGGAGACGGTAGGGTTCGGCATATATATGATGTTTTCATTTTTCAAACATCATATACATGATGTTTGGGGCCTAAGACAATTTAGTTACTAGTCTTACTAAGGAGATATAACATTACTTGAAATAAGAAATGTTAACACAAACATCTATTTATGCAGAGCTTTAAAAACTGGATTGCAAGAAACTAGTATTACATTTATGAGCAGTTGGGTTGTGGCCTTCATTACTAGTACCAAAGGTACTTGATAAGGATGCAAATAATACTAGCAAATAAACATGAACATGAGTACATCTGCTAGGGTGGGTTGTGCTAATGAGCCATTATCAAAATCATTATGGTGGGATCAATGGCAAACAGGATGTGGGCTAGGTATCATTATTGCTACCGAAAGGCCAGCATATGTATCATTATTGTTACCGAAAGGCCAGCATATGTCTGATCATGTCTGGCCACTGACATAGTAATTTGGATTATTTTCACAACTACCACTCCTTCCCATCTCCTCCTCTCGGTTGGGCGGATATCCCATGCTCCCACACATTAGATGCTCCCATGAAACAATTTTTGAAAAATATATATTTTAATTTTAAAAAGTTCTGAAAATAATTATGAGTGTTCATAAGACATTGTTGACAACATGTAAAAAGTTCAAGTCAAAAATTCGAAATACACATGGGGAAACAAAAAGCACAAATACGAACGTAAATAGTGTCATTCTGGCTTTTGTCTTTTTGTGGCACTATTCATACTGAATTTATCTTTTTTGCTTCTCGTTGTGTGTTTCGAATTTTGATTCGAACTTTTTACAGATTGTAGACACATGACTTTTGAACACTCACAATTGTTTTCAGAATTTTGTAAAACATTTAAATATGATTTTTTTTTAAACGGTAGCATGGTAATGTGTGGTAGCATTTGATATTTTCACCTCTCGCCTGAAGCTAGTAGCACATAAATGGAGAGTAATTCAATGCGTTCTGATCCGCACAAAGCTGCACGGAGCGTGTTGCAGGTACCCATTCAGCCTGAGAAAAACTCAATGCGCTCAGAGTGAATAGGAAAACTATACTGCGTGAATACGGTGAAGAGAATTAGTATACGCGCTTTGTGTATTAAAACTGCACAAATCACGTGGGAGCTGACCGGCAGGATTACATCCTCGCGTGGTACTATGTCCACTCGTGATTTATGAGTGAAAATATACATTGTGATGAATCTAATGAAACTAATTTGGTGTTGTGGATGTTGGTATATTTTTATGTAGACTTGGTCAAACCTAAAGAAGTTTGACTTAGGACTGAACTGTAACTTCAAAGAGTAGAGGGAGTACTTATTATCTGGCAAGGTGATAATATCAATTGATACAAACACAGTGGCTCCATCGACATTCTCATCCATTTCTATAACTTCATCAAGCAACTAAACTGCTACAACCTCAAAGCTGCGAACTTGCAAAAACACATGTTCTTTCAACGCCCATTTACATTAGATGTAGCCTTAGGTGGCTGAAAGAACACAAAAGTGGTACCGAAAGCATATGATTTTGTCTTCAGTTTAAACGCAAATCTTATTCAGTAAAAATAATATTTTTCATCATCCATGCATAATAATTACATAGTTTCTTGTAGTTTCAAGGCGGTTTCCACAAGAGGGACATCTCAAAGGGGCCATCTCCAGGTTAGTACGTACTACTCTAAATGATGTTTTACTGCCAGTGCTTGCCCTGCAGCTTATTTATACTTCCATGTTATTTTTTTCCTTTTCTGCTATACATACAACAACAACAACAACAAAGCCTTTAGTCCCAAACAAGTTGAGGTAGGCTAGAGATGAAACCCATAAGATCTCGTGACCAACTCATGGCTCCGGCACATGGATAGCAAGCTTCCACGCACCCCTGTCCATAACTAGTTCTCTGGTGAAAAAGACTCACAGGAATTCGAACTTGCTACCTGATGGTACTATTTAGGTGCAGCCAGCCACTCAGACAGCTGAGTTTTTACATTCATGTAAATTATGATGTTTGCATCAAAATGATCCCGAATATACGGAATACAAGGCACACGTCATCTCTGTTTGGACTTCTGGATATATATGCCAATACTAACTATGTTTGTTTGTACATATTTCTTACTCTTTCATCATGTTACGGAACCCACAGTATTAAATTTCAGATTAATAATGTACAAATACCAAAATAACATTGTAAAATAACTCTGGCAAAAGATAAAAGACTTGGCCAAGGTGACTGAAATTATGATCTTATACCTATTATTATGTGCATCAGCCTGTGAAACAGTCAACTTTGTGAAACAGGACAAGAGCGTTCACGGTATCAAAACCAAAATAGATGAACCCTACAAGGAGTACAAAATAATTACAACGAACAATCACAAATAAGCACCGATTGGGGAGAAGGTTAACCAACATCGTCCGATATGGCTTGGGCATATACAATGCATGCTCCAGAAGCATCAGTGCATAGCTGACGGTTTAAATGTATTGATAATGTCAAGACAGGTTGGGATAGACCAAACTTGACATGACTGTCTGTAAAGAGAAACCTGAAAGACTGGAATATCACCAAATAACTAGTCATGGACAGTGGTGCGTGGAAGTTAGCTATCCACATGCTAGACCATGATTTGATTTTGAGGTCATATTGGTTTCAACTCTAGTCTACCCTAACTTGTTTGGGACTGAAAGGTGGACAATGCTACGCTTTTTCGCTGGTGGGTTAATTGGAAACATCCACCGCCTCTTGCTTGGATTGGGCCACAAAAAGGAAGGATGTGCGTCACAAATTGCAACAAGGTAGATGTTGCATAGTTCGCTCTGCAACAGTTGCTTTGTTGCAAAACTACCGAAGCATTATTTTTGCCTGATTATTTATTTATTTTTGTCTTCAACCTTTTTTGCAACACAGATAATGTTGCGGAGGACTTTTGCAACATGAATAATGTTGCAGATTTTTCTTTTCATTGAAAAGATGATATCATCTGCAATGTTAATCCAGAATTTTCTACAATAGGGTTGATGTTGAGGGAGGACTTTTGCAACAAAGCCCTTGTTGTGGAAAGCATAAACAAACATCGCTGGCCGGAGCGATGACGGAGGGGGAGAGGAGAGGCCAGAGCGGCACAGCTGGGCCGACGATGACCGGACTGGAGCGCAGGCGTGCGCGCTCGAGCGGCGGCCATGGCTGCGAGCGGGCATACGAAGGTGAGAGGAGGAGTTGGAGAGGAAAAGAAGGAGAGAGAAAGGATGGCCAGTGGTGTCCTCCGGTGATCACCAGCGGCGGCCTCGACAGAGCAGCTTGCATCAGGGGGCAGGATGACTGGCTTGCTACGGCACATGCAGCGGCGACGGTCATGGTCTCTTGGAGCACGACTACAAGCGACAGGGTGTGGACGAGATTGAGAGTGGAAGAGATGAAGCGACGATCTGAACGAAGAAAATAATGAACGGATGAGAAGCACCGAGAGTAGATAAGGATAAGGACATATGTTGCTCGGTTCATTTCACACAGGACACAAGAGGCCTAAAAGCATCTTCAGCCGTTGGAGATCCCAGGACAATCGCCGGGCCAAAAATAGCACGTCTTTGTTAGAATAAATCCGAGGCATACCATCGATCATCCGAGGACCAAGCAATCACACGAGCACGACACCGAAATTTGTTAACGAGGTTCACCGATATGGCTACATCCTCGGGGCTTAACTGCGAGCGCTCCTCCCCGTGACACCATCATAATACCGCACACCGGCCACCCGGGCGCTGGCACATGCCGCCGGCTCTCCCTTGCGTGCCTGTGCTATTATGTTGACATAGGTTACATCGTGTGTCTACCTTCGCTATATAAGAGAGGCCTAGGATACAAATGCCCTACTAGGACACAACCTCGTATCCTATCTAAACACAATACTACTCATAGTCCAACTGTAACCTACCTTGTACACAATATTCGACACAACTCTAACAAACTCCACCTTGGCAAATATTCTTCACCACCTTGAATTCGTCAATGCGTCAAACTTCCATGTACATTGGACTTGAGCTTATCCCATGAGTACCGCTGCTATTCCAAAGACTCCATATGACTCCACCCAGGGGCGGAGCCAGGATTTGAGCATAGGGGGGGCCAAAAATCCGATGACCGGGGGACCAAGAAGCTGTGTTTTGATTTTCGGTTTGAGCTTTTTTTCGCCCTAGGCCGAGATGGCCGAATTTCGGCCATTTTCAAAAATTTCGGCTGCAATTTGATTTAAATTTGACCAAAAATTTCCAAATTTGAGCAATTTCGGCCTGAATATACTTTTCGCCTCAGGCCGAGATGGCCGAAATCCACTTTTTGCGGCCGAAAATTAAAACACAGCCAAGAAGCAATGATCAGACAAAAAAAATCTGTAGAAATATGATAGATCTTAATATAATACGGATATCTAATGTAACAACATCTGTCTTATGATCCAACGAAAAAATGATGAAGACTAAATTTCTACGGCAATAACAAGGAAATAATCTGCGGCCATAACAAGTCAATGAATTTATATACCCTAAAAATCCTGCCACACAGAAGCTAGATGGGGCTTCCTAGGATTGAAAAGCTTAAATTAATCTGATTTCCTTTTTCTCATCATAAATCATAATTAACTGTCAATCTACAAATCTCAGAACTAGCATCTGATGTATAAATTTGTCACCAAAGGGATGAGAACAGAGAGAGATTATTATACATGTGATTGAGATAGATTATTCCCCGCAAGAAAAAAAGGGAGACAAGTTACGGGATAGTGTTCACCTTTTGATTGGAGTGTGGAGAATTGGTGAGTGCAGCGCGCCCCGTTGCAGCACTTGGGTCGCCGTCCAATCTGATCGCGAGCAGTTTTGGGGAGGGAAGGAGTCAGCTGGAGAGCAGCGGCGCAACGTAATTACCCTCATGTGCTAATCACGGGACAGATCACAGATGCAAAGCTTGACGCCAGGACCTAAGACTAGGAGCGGAGGAGGTCGATCTGTCTATTGGGCTTTCTCATGGGCTTTTCATTGTCTCCCAGAATTTACGCTTAGGGGGGGCCAAGTACGTGAAATCACGTATATTATCGCTAGTTAACCCTACCTGCTATAACGTTTCCACGATCGATAGGGGGGGCCAGGCCCCTGCTCGCCCCCCCTTGTCTCCGCCACTGACTCCACCTGCAACTTATAGTCCCTTCTTTTCCTTCTTTTCTTGATCACAGTCAACACTCGAGCAAAATTAAGTTCCACATTACTCTAGTTAGCGCTCCCAACTTCCAGAGTATCAGTCCAACGCCATCACACACTGATCACTGACCTGCGTGACAGTGAACAACTCACATATTGGGTGTCACACATAAGAGTTACCTGAACTCAACATCACCGCTCCTTTCTTGACCGCCTGTCTGAAATATGAAGGAATTTCTCCATTACTTGTAGTCATCCCGAGTCAAATTCGCAGTTGTCTCACCACATGTATGACCATCAGAGCCCTGGCCCGTCTCCATGTCCCGTGCTTACCGCACGCCTCGCCGCTATTACTGTGTCGAGCATCCGCTGTCCCGGTCGAGTATCAAGGGTAGTGAAACCACACCACTCAACCCCCACTGCAGAGTACCATCGATCATCACCGATCGATGACGAGTTTCACGCTTCCATCAAACCACTGAGCTCCAGTCCGAACTTCGTGTCCCTCGCTTTTTTCCCCGCTGAATAGGCTCCGATTCTCTGTGCACTTACGTCGTAGCCCCTCAATCCAGCTCCACCTTCAACATGACTCCATGGTAGATAATCAGTCCACCCACGCGGCCCATCAACTTCAAGCTCCGTGTATACACCACCTTGAATCAATCCCGCGCCATAGTCTTGTCGAAGTCATACAAGCCCGCAGGCCCACGCCACGTGTTTCCACGCCCAGAAGTCAGCCACCATCAACATCATGCTCCTATGTTGTCGTCGCCGATCCCACCACCGTTTTCGGTACCAACCGACTTGCGTCTATCCATCAGACTATCTAGTCTGACCCAGCCGAACTTGTCTGGCTGCATGACACGCTCGGGGCTCCTAAATCGTCTTCCAAGAATCTTCGTCCATCACATGATAATTCCATCATAGATGTTATGACTTCCCGCAACGCCTGCAAGCATCCATGTTGTGCCATCAAAACTTTCACCATTGTCTACCATAACCCAAGGTTTTCAGTACCGTGAACTTCTCTACCTCAAACCTGGTACCCGTTGGCGCCATGGTTTTTTATATGACTGACCCGGTGAAAAATTATCCAAGCTTTGCACGCGATGCCCCAAGTACACGAATAGCCTCCGCGTACTACATCAGTTCCAACCAAAAAACATTATGGTCCTCACGTGTACTAGCTACAAGGCTCAACTCACGCTGCTAGCTTTTGCCTTGCCACAACCTTGCTATTTCCAATGCTGTGAATCATGTAGCAATGGATTTCCTTTGCCGATTCGATCTGTTGCTGCCTCTTTCCGTGTCGTACACGAGAACCCGGTCCTCTTTTTTTTTTCAAAACTAATCTCGTCGCTGCGCCTTGTACAGCATGTACGCCTCGCGTTCTGGCCTCAAGCCACGGCTCCACCAAGCCGCACGAGCCAGCCTGCCACGTCCAGGGCCACGCCGCTACATGCAATCGGCCGCCGATGCTTTTGCCTGCCGCCACATGCACACGCGTCTGTCTGTGATCTTACCTTTTTTTCCAATTTCGCTGAGAACCACGTCATAGCTGGCTGCATCCCAGACTCAATCCTTCCTCCTCTAGATCAACAATCCGCAGCCTCCTTGCAACCTTGCTCATGATACCATTTGTTAGAATAAATTCGAGGCATACCGTCGATCATCCGAGGACCAAGCAATCACACGAGCACGACACCGAGATTTGTTAACGAGGTTCACCGATATGGCTACATCCCCGAGGCTTGACTACGGGCGCTCATCCCCGTGACACCATCACAATACCGTACATCGGCCACCCGGGCGCTGGCACATGCCGCCGGCTCTCCCTTGCGCGCCTGTGCTATTATGTTGGCATAGGTTACATCGTGTATCTACCCTCGCTATATAAGAGAGGCCTAGCATACAAGTGCCTTACTAGGACACAACCTCGTATCCTATCTAAACACAATACTACTCAGAGTCCAACTGTAACCTACCTTGTACACAATATTCGACATAACTCTAACAGTCCTGAGGGTAAAACGTTCTCGCCGGATGAAACACGAGTACGTTTTCCCAGCCGTTGGTGCCCCCAGGACAATTATCAAGCATAAAGTGATTGGGTGGGCCAAGAAAAAGGACGCGTGGGGGAATATGATTAGTTGTTGCTTTCGCCGGCGTCCCCAACAGCTCCCCAGCGCGCCGGGTTTCGCTTGGGTTTGTTGGTGCTATTTTGAGATCTTGGGGACGCTTGGGGAGCATGAGTGGGCCATTTTTTTTTGCCATTTTTAGACTGCCGGCACACAAAAAGTGACCCTGGGAGGGCTCTTGGGGGCGTGGCTGGAGATGCTCTAAGCGGGGTGACCGCGACCTAGCGATCGCGATTTACCGTCAGCGCCCACCAAAGAATGCCGTCGGAAGAAATCTCCTCCCGTTTCACCCCCGCTCGGGCGGCACCGAAGGCCCCCTCAACACTAGCCAGCACCAGCCTTAGGCCGACCTCCCTGGCCGCTGCAGCCGTCGGTGGTGGCGACGCTCATCTCGACAAAGGAGGAGGGTTGAGGAGGCACGCAGCGACGGTGCATCGTGGCAAATATGCATAGTAGCGGGCGCATGCGGACGGTGGGATGTGAGACTGAGGACAAGGCACTATGGTGGCGGAGCTAGGGGTGGGCGGATCGAACAAGGCCGGTCCTCGGCGGCAACATTCGAGGCGTTGCTGCCATGGTGGGTGGTTGCGGTAGCCAGCCCATTCTGGGCCGGCGCGTTGCGGCGGCCGCTGTGTGCTTCGTCCAGATAGCTTGCTGTCAGCGGAGGCGGGGCACAGGTCTTTTTGGGCATGATCTGCGACGGATAGCGAGGTCGGCGGTGGTTTGGTTTGTCTTCTCTTCTGCAGTCGGCTGGTGGAGTGGGGGCTACTGGCTCAGCTTGAATAAAGGTGGTTGTCTCTGCTATTCAGCGAGTTCCAATTCGTCGGTTTGCTTCATGCCAATCTCCTTGATCGGGACGCCAATGAGTTCCGGTCTTCCTCTCAGAGGTCTTAGCTATTGGCACATGGCGCTACTTGATATTTATATCAAAATTGATCCGGCCGTGCGCACCATTATCTTTGGTAGAGATGCTTCATGAGGGCGTGGCGCGAAGCTTTGCTATCTTGCCGGTGCCATGGGATATGTCTAAGTATAGATTTCCATGCATTTACAATGGTGAAGATAGTCCTGGCGGCTGTGATGAAGGCTTGTAATGGCGAGAGGAGTTTTTTTTACGATGAAGACTTGTGGCACAGGTTTTTCCTGTGTCAGCTGTTGTGTATTTGTAGCAGCGGCCTTGGTAGGAGGGGCGACAACACAGGTGGAAAGTAATGTGCTCTCGAGTACCGAGCTGCGATTAATGAGCGTTCGATAGTTTGACTCATTAAGCTCGTAGCTCGCTTCTTAATGAACCGAGTCAATCATTAATTTCAGCTCGCTAAGCTTAACGAGCTTAACGAACGAGCTAACCAGTTTCATGAGTAGCTCGTTAAGCTCGCTAGTAACAACACAATACATATTTTTATCTTACCGTGACAAATTTTTGTAGCACCTCATCCTATCTATTCAATCTAATCAACATAGAAGGAAACAAACTAGTGCATTTATTTGTGTAGTCATCATATTTTATAATAAAAACAGCACCTACACACTCATCATATAGAAGGTAACACATTATAATCTGTTAACGAGCGCTCGCGAGCGCTCACACGCTTAACGAGTTTCAAACCAACCGAACCAAGCAGGGTTTTCTCACACGCTTAACGAGCTTAACACGCTTAACGAGCCGAGCTTTAACGAGCCGAGCTTTAACGAGCACGAGCTTAACGAGTACGAGCTTAACGAGCCGAGCAGCTCGTTAATCCAGCCCTAATTGTTTCCTTATTGGAGGCATCGCTTTTGGAGAACCACTTTTGCGGTCCTAGTGTTGTCTTTGGTGGTGCTTAGAGTGTTCCTGTTGCGAATGTTTCATCACTGTGACGCGGTCTTTGTTTTTATATTTCACTCTTTTATATTTTGTTCTTGGTTATGTGCATATTGGATGTCTTTCGATATCTTGTTGGTGTAGATGTGTTTCATCACTGCAATGCGGTCTTTGTTTTTATATTTCTCTTATTTTTATTTTGTTTGTGTACATCCTGAATATCTTTTAATATCTTGTTGGGGTAGAGACTTGTTGTAATTGGTACCGTTGTGATGTTAGTATATTCCTCTTTAGAGAAAATACACACATTGAACGTGGGAGGCGGCGGACGCAATGCCTGTAATCCACAGGGTGACATAATCTTTTCCTTACATACTTCCTTCGTCCGAAAATTCTTGTCTTAAATTTATCTAGACACAGATATATCAAGTCACGTTTTAGTGCTATATAGATATATCCGTATCTAATTAAACATAAGACGAACCCAAATGATAATGCCCACACGTGTGGCATGTTTGCATATCACCCACATGCCTTGATTCACGTTGATTCTATTTTGCATGAATCCTAAATGAATCTATTAGAATCTGAGTGCCACGTGGGCATCATCGTGTGTGTGGGCGTTGGAGAGTTCGTTCACACGCCCCGCAGCACGCGGTTGCCAGCTGTGTTGTGTGGGCAAACTAGTTCTGCCCACATAGCCCCCACCTAGTCCACGCACGCGTGGGCGAACTGCTTTTCGCCCACACGACACTTGTACGTTGTTGGATGACAACTGTAGTTGCGCGTACTTGGCAACTAGGTAAACACACATGGCAACTATGATTCGTTGGTAGACGGCAACTGTAGTTGCGCGTACGTGGCAACTAGATAAATACATGACAACTGTGATTAACCATACATGGCAACTATGGTTGGACCACACGTGGCAACTAGGTAACACACATGGCAATTATTGTTTGACCATATGTGACAAGTAGTTAATCACACACGACAACTATGGTTTGATTACACGCGGCAACTAACATAAATTAGACATGGCAACTATAGTTAACCAAAACAGAGAGAGTTAACATGCTTTTACAACTATATTTGCCATCCCGGATAACTATATCTGCCATCTCGGATGGCTACTAAATCGTCATCCCGCAGGTACCTAACGCAGCTGCGCCAGGATGTGTGGGCATATTTGCTTCGTGCCACACGCGGGTGATGGGGATAAATAGTACTTGTTGGACGTGTGACATGTAGCTGCACCCACACGTGTGGCCAATTCTAATATTCGATTTGGTTGTAAGACTTGTCTGTGTGTGCTGTATATTGCCACTTTGGCTTTATTAATTTAAAGCCGGACGCTTCTAGCGTCTACGTTCCAAAAAAAACCATGCAAATAAGTATGTGGATGTGATGGAGGAGGAAGTGGCAAATGTAGGACTCACGCAATTCATGCCTCGTAGAGCATAATTTTCTCAACGAAGCTATGTGCATCAGAAATAAAAACATCTCTCGAAAATGAAAATGAGAAAGATGACCCTGACATCCATAACTGTTTCAATCATCAGAAATAGGCACTGACATCGAAGGTGGGACATTGACCGTCCTGAGTACACTACCGAAGGAACTACCACTTGACTTTTTGGAGGCAATTACAGAATACTTCTCTGATGAACGACTGATTGGTCAAAGTGCATTTGGAAATCTTTATAAGGTACATATGATTGAGCATTACCTCTTTTTTGTCTTTTCAGAAGTTGATAAAAGAACAGTTATGCTGATGTATGTAACTATACTTAAACAGGGTATTATGCCAGATGGTACAATGATTGCTGTGAAGAAACTTGTAGAAAATCCTCCAGTGCCATGTGATGAAGCATTTGCTAATGAACTTCAAAATATCATGGCTCTCCGACACGAAAATATTGTAAAGTTAGTCGGCTTTTGTCATGAAGGTCAAAAGAAAGTAGTGCGGGAAAACGGAAGGTATATTGTTGCAGACATTTATGAGAGTTTACTCTGCTACGAATATTTACCTATGGGAAGTCTTCACAAAAATCTTTTTGGTACGCAATCCACTATCTGGCATAGTTGTGTTTCTACTTTAGTTTCTTGTAGTATTATATATACTCTATCTAGCTCTTTTGTTGGTTTTATGTTTCTTTAAATTTGTGCTCATATAAAGAAATGGCAGAACGAGGTGATAATATTGCATATTGTGAACTGAACAAGTCTTGTTGTACTTCTCTGAAAGTTTGTCATTTGCCAATGTTTTTTGTGTTGTTAATATGTTAAGAAATAAATATTGTTGGAGGTCATAATCCTAGGGTAATTACATGATTTTGTGTATAACTTCTGTAGAATCCAACGGCATGGACTGGAACACACGGTTCAAAATAATTAAGGGGATCTGCCGAGGTTTACTTTTTCTACATAATATCCGTATTATCCATATGGATCTGAAGCCTCAAAACATACTGTTGGGTGATGGTATGGAACCGAAAATTGCGGAGTTTGGAATCTCGAGATTACTCGATCAAGAACTACCATGGTTAAATACCCAAGATGTCGTGGGAACATAGTAAGCCGGCCATAAACTTGTAATATTTTCGGTCCTTTATCATAATGTAAATTATGTCTTCTCCTCTCCAGTAACACTTATTGAACTAATGCTAATTATATTCAGTGGATACGTGGCTCCAGAATATCTACACAGAGGAGAATTCTCCACCCAGTCAGACATATATAGTTTAGGCGTACTAATCTTGGAGACCACTACAGGACAGGAGAATGGCAAGAAAGACCCATCTGGAAGAGAATACATATATGAAGTAAGAGTAAATATTACTTTACTTTGCACAGATCAAAATTTAGAAACTTCCGTTACGTTTTAGCTTCTATTTTATCTCCAAGGATCACATTCAAATTCTGTACGTGTATATAGGTACAGCTTAATTGGACGGATGATTATATAGCAGCCAAGCACCATTCGCTCGATGCAGATTCCTTGCAGGAGATAAAAGTATGCATTCTTATTGGACTAAATTGTGTGCAAACTGATAGGAAGATGAGACCTTCCATACAATGCATTGTTGACATGCTCGATGGACGGGCATGCTCCAGCATGCCTCCGATCAGGCAATCTCCAGATCCTTTGACATGCTCCAGTAGGCCTCTGATCGTGCAACCTCCAGAGCTCCGCTTCTCTTTTGAGCCAAAAAGGTTGATCTCCTGCTCGTTCTCTCTAACGAACACCACAGATGGTCATATCGCCTTCATGCTTGTAACGGAAAATCCGAGGATCTACCTTACAAAGCTACCGCTTTGCGGTGTTGTGCTGCCAAATTGCATCTACACCATCAATGTGACCATGCGCGAGCATAAGGAGCAGCCGTCTGTCGAGTTTCTAACCCTTCGGAGCAGTACAGTGCGTGAGGAGCAACTTACAAATGCCCACCCAGATTCCTTAACCGGTGATGTGAAAGAGGTGAAGCTGTGTGTTGTTTGTGACCCGCAAGAGGGTACAACCTCAAATCAGGCATGTTTCTTTTGGTTTTTTGCTTTAGATTGGGTGAAAAAACATGCCATATATTTTCATTGATGATGTGTAAATTGTCATTCTTAAAATTCCTTATCCAATTTTCCTCTGTTTTGTTTTGTGAGACAGTCGATCCAATCAGCAGCAGAGGTATGTTTTTCTTCTTCTTCTTTTTGTTTTGTGCTTTAGTTTGGGAGTTTCTAGTAGCTTAATTGGCATGTAGAGGTATCATGTAACTTGTTGTTCGGTGCTCTCTTGGATCAGATCATAGCCAGTCAAAACTATCGGCAGGTGCTGTCTGTAGACGTGCACTCAAACAAACCATGGTGAGTACTTCACTTAATTCGTGTGGGCATCGACATATCCTCTCTACGCGCGTTAAAACTTTTCGGGTTGTGCAATATAGGATCTTGACGAGCAACCGGAGGGGTTGTGTTTGCATTTGGAACTACCAGACCAAGGTATTGGTTTGCTGGGTGTGTACTCTGTGTGCTTAAGTATTGTGTGATATCATGTTGTGCCATAATATTTTTTGTTGGAACTGATCAAATAACCTCTTTTGCCGTGCAGAGAGAAGAGAAGTACTTTGAAGTCAGCGCAGACGAACCAGGCATGCCTTCTTATCGGCTTCCCTATTCACCTTCCTTTCACCATGAACTTGAACATGAAGGCATGCCCCACTGCACTAATTCTTAACCTTTCCAACTGCAGTATATTCGGCAATGTTCATTGAACGAGAGGAATGGCTCGTGGCTGGTGGTGGAGATGGGTACATCTACGTGTACAGCTATGACACAATGGAAGAAATCATGAGCTTCCAAGCTCATAATGGTCGTCACATCAGGTCTTTGGCTGCAAGTCCAACTCGCACTTTTTTGCTGTCGGCATCAGATGACCACATGATAAAGATCTGGGACTGGAAGGATAGCTGGAAGCGCATGCGGACGTTTCTAGGGCACGGTAACTGTGTCACGCAAGTAATGTTTGACCCGAATGACAACAACAGCTTTGCGAGTGCTTCCTTGGATCACACGGTCAAGGTTTTATTTTTCTCTTCCTATTTAAACTACCAAGTAACTAAATGGTTCTTAAGTCAGAGTTACTTACGTTTGCAGTGCCTAATTTTTGAGATTTACAGATGTGGGACATTTACTCTACGACGTGCAATGCCACGTTAGATGGACAACCTGATGGTGTGCTCTGTCTTCATTACCTCACAGATAGGAATGAGCAGCGTTTACTTTGTGGATATTTGGATGGTGCTGCGAAGGTATTACATGTGTGGTTTCTTCAAAATAGAGTAATGCACTCTGTTTCTATCTGCATTCTAAGTAGTTTCTTGTTTCTTTGTTTGATATAAGATCTGGGATCCGGAGAAAGAATGTTGTGTTAGTGCTGATGGAGGGAATGCAAAGAGTGTCAATGCTCTTTGTTGGCACCCCGAACTTCGTGCAGTAATTACAGGTTCACTTGATGGGACAGTCCAAATCTGGAAGTCCACTAAAAATGGATACAGGTACTGCTTTCTACTTGTACATATAATTTCATCTGTTCCTCTCGTCCTGTCCTGAATCCTGATAGGAACTTCCATGACGCCTAGAGTAATTTTGGTACACCATCTGCATATGTTTTTAAGGAAGATTAAACCTCTCAGCCTCTGCAACGTGCATATGCATCCTTGTATATACAATACATGAATGTCGTGTCAAATCATGTAAATAGTACTCCCTCTGTCCCATATCAAGTGTCGCTCAAACGGATGTATCTAGCACTGAAATACATCTAGAGAAATCCCATTTGAGCGACACTTAATATGGGATAGAGGGACTAGTACCAACCAAATAATGCATATGAGCAAAAGATAAAAGAATAACTAAAGGTGTTTTTTGCGCAATTATGGAACAACTTGGCAAAAAAGAACAAAACTGATAATGTGCTTCACGTTGTTATAGTAAGACCGCAAGTTCATGCTGAGGATATGGGATGAATACTTGCTGACTCATACTTGTCTAGTTGGTATATAGTATATACTGTCCAGTCTAGTTGTTCTCTTCCGTTCAGCGTTGATGATTTTCATAGAGTTAACCGTGAGTTTTGTAATCTTACAGGCTTGAGAATGTAATTGGTTTCAACCTCGGTGCAGTTAACGCTATTGGGTACATACATGGATTAACGAGGTAATGAGGAGTGGCATAATGTTAATTTCGTTTCTTCGACGCCCTAAACAAATTTCTTTAAGCGTGAATGTTCACATTAACTGGGGGGG
>LR738715.1:820218467-820233976 GCA_902687465.1 Secale cereale
ATAATTTTCTTTTCGTTTGTACTTATTTTTGGAAAATCTTACTTTTATTGATGAGAACACCCCATTCATGCAGGATTGTAGTTGGATGTGAACAAGGAATAACAATGATGGAAATAAATTTGCTGCAAAAAGAAAGCATCGTGCACCAGGAGGGCAACAACAAAAATGATCTCGAGAGTGTGTACGACAGCACGTGCCTCCGTGAATGTGATATCACCTCAGAACGTCGTCCTAGCAAGCTTTGGTTATTTAAATAATACTCACTCCGTTTCATAATGTAGTGCCTATAGATTTTTACAAAAGTCAAACATTACAAACTTTGACCATGTTTATAGACAAAAGTATGTACATCTAGAATACCAAATGCACATCATTGGATACATCGTGAGTTATATTTTCAAAATGTACATGTTTGGTATTGTAGATGTATACAGTTTTCTCTATACACTTGGTCAAAGTTGACAAAGTTTGACTTTCACAAAAATCTATAGGCACTACATTGTGGAACGGAGGGAGTAGTTGCATAATCCATAATGTTTATATTTATGACCTCACTAACTGATGATTGTTACGGTATGTTTTTAGGGATAGATACTTCATCATCATCCTCTTTTCCCCACATTCACATGCATGCATGCATTAGGATAAAAGTTGATGTCATCCTAGATTCTTCACATCTCAAAAACTTAAAACGTTTTGTAGTTCAAACCGTCGGTTCGATTCAAAATCATTTCGCCATTAAATTCATGATGAGATCTTCGAAACTAGATTCTATGTTGGTATATTTTGATGAATTCCATTTTCGGGTCAGAAGTTATCAGGCTATGCCAGTTATCATGCATGTCATACATAAGGTAGCACGTTGGTTAAATAGAAGTTACGAGCAGCTACCAGTTATTAGGCTACGCCAATTACCATGCATGTCAATATGGCATACATAAGTTTTTTGTAGAACTAATATGTCATACATAGTTACCATGTTATTTACACATATGGTGGTATGTGTTGTCCATGAAGATACCAGTTAAACACACATGGCACGAATAAATTAAGCACGTACCAAGAGTGCTTCGTCAACAAAACAATACAATACACATGCCATGGGATGGGAGCAACATCCTACGCCATAAATCCTTAAAGTATGACAAAAGTACAAAGAGTGCAATGAAAATGAAACGATACATTATGATCCATTTACAATATGAAGCTCCATATCAAGCAAAAAAAAAAAAAAACATTGACACACATGCATAACTATCAAAAGAGGCCATGCTGAATGGAGTCACACCTAGGTCCCAACATAGTACACCCACTGCCCCTGCAGATCAATTGCTCTACATGTGGTACTAATATTAAGCATACAAAAATATATTTTATAGTGCAATTTGCTATAGAGGTGGAGCTTCCAGCATGTTCTTATCTACTAAAACACGTAGAGATGAAAATTAGTAAAAGGTGGCGGTTATATGGTGTAGGCCAAGGTAGTTTTTGGGGAAAGGAGGAGATCGGGCACCGAAGGTGTAACATCCCAAAATTCTAAAGTTTGGAATGTTATATTAAATAGATAGTTTGATTGTTTGTTTGATTGTGCTGTGGTTGCTTGTGTGAATTTGAGTGAAATTTGAAACTTTTGAAAGTTAAATGAGAGGGAATGAAATGACTTTCCCAAACTTTCACTTCTGCATTTATGATTTTCGTGAATTCAAATTCATTTCATCACAAAACCCTAGAGTGAAGATGATATGACTTCTTCCATTTAATAAAATGAAAAGGGTTTTGAGAGGATTTTGAATTCCATCTGAAAGTATCCCAAATTCAGAAAACTTTATGCAACTCAATGATTCTCCTGAGAGAAGATAAAATGACTTCTTCAAATTATAAGAAATATAAGTTGGAAGTCCTTTGAAGTATTTTTGAAATTTATTTTCAAATTTGAAGATATTTGGTTTTTATTCAAATTATTTTTCTCCAAAAATAAAATATATGGAAAATAGGGTAAAATGATTCCCTGCGATAGAAAATTGGAGAAAAATGATTTTGAAGCAATTTTGGTATTTTAATATAGTTTATTTGGATTTTCAAAACAAACCAGAAGCACTGTTTGCTTTATTTAAATATTTGTGGATTTTATTTGACTCTATAAAAATGTTCAAGTTATAGGAAGTCTTTTTCTGAAAACTTTGATATATAATATGACTATATTATATTTTTTTAGACGGTTTTTCTTTTTAACATTTGCCTGTTTATAAAAAAACTATACTCTACCGAACTGGGCCGGCCCAGCTCCGGCCAGCCGCGGCCCAGCGCCCGCACCGCCTTCCTCCTCCTGACGGGAGTCTGTCTCCAGCATGCTGCCGCCGCCGGGGACTCCGACCCGGGCATGCCTCCCGAGGTTCGCCGCCCCCTATTTATACTCCACCCAGGGCCTCCTCTCTCTCCCTCATCCTCGCCGCACTGCGCCACCGCCACCGCCGCCGCACCCGCGCTGCGCCACCGCCGCGCCGCGCTGCGCCTCGCCCTCGCCGCCACGCCTCGCCCTCGTCGCCGCCGCCCCACCACCGAGCCGCGCACCGCCCGGAGTCGTCCGCTCGCCGGAGCCGCCCACCGCCGTCGTCGGAGCCCGCCGTCGCCGCCGGACTCGCTGACCCGCCGCCCGATCCGCTTCGCCGAACCCAACCCGCCGGTTTTCATCGAACCGCTGCGAACCGGTATAAACCGAACCCTAGATCGGTTTTTTTCCGGTTTTCCTCTGTTTTTCTTTAAAACCGGGTTTTCTTATTTAATCTAGTTAATTAGCGAACGCTCGTTGTTTATCTCTTCGCAACGAACGAATCCGTTTGTTAGGTTTTCTTAGCGGACGTTCGTCCGACATTTTTTTTTCTTTTTTTGGTTTTATTTTTGGCCAGGGACCCATCTGTGAAATGTTTTTTTTGTAGATTAGCCCCCGATCCTTAAACCGTCGTAACGTTTACACCGTTTGTCCAAATTCGACGAAACCAAAGCCAAATTCTTCGTTATGATCCCATCTATCCAGAGAACCAAACTAAAAATATTTTTGAAAGTTTAAAATTTTATTTCAAACAGATTTGAATTCAAACTTCTTTCGTTCATAACTTGAGTTTTATAACTCCGATTTAGTTGATTCTTTTTGCAAATCGAAGCACTTGACCTATACTTTCTGATAAGGCCAAATTCACTTAATTTTGGTATTGTTAGAAATTGTTTTCTGTTGCAAGAGTTATTTGCTTGGTTTTGAAGTTTTTCGAAGTGTTTTCTTCGTTCTTTCCGATCTTTTGAATGATTGCTTATGTGTGGTTACTATTGCTTGCTTACGATAGATTGAACGAAGTGTGACGAGTAGATCTATCACGAGTTATGAGTGCGAAGAATCTCCAACAATACTACAAGGCAAGTTTACACTTTGATCATACTTTTCAAAAGCCAATTCTTACTTGCATTAGTTATACCCTCAAAGATTTGCATGAGTAGGACTTGGATACATGTGGTGATGCTATGTAGTTCATGAGGTAGGAGCCCAATGACTTGAGATCAACCCCGGGAATATACGCTTTGTTACTTATTGCTTATCCATGCTCGTAGACGTGGATTGGTATGTGAGAATTCATGGAAGGTTTGAGAGTTATATTAACCAAGGGAAACTTAATGTGGCAACATTAATACACATCTGGGTGGAATGGTTGGGGCGCCCTGGAGAAACCAGTGGCTTGCCCAGGCACATGGAGAAGCCAGTCTTTACCCTAGGGGATCCCGGAGGACCCGTGTGATCACCCTATGGAATGCCACCCAGGCTCAAAGGGATCATATGATACTTCATGCCTAGAAACTTCCATGTGTAGCCACAAGCCATTATGGGCTCTGGCACAGTCGTGAAAGTCGTGGGAAACCTTTACACGATGGGCTAGCAGATGTAGGGGGAACGTAGGTGTACCGGCCTATCTATCGGTTAAGGGGACCTCTTCGGAAAGACTGTGTCTCGATCATCCGGTTCTCAAACAACATGCAGTGCGAGAAACTCAACGGAGGCGGCCGAGTCTTGTGGGGAAAAGTGCAGAAACCTCTGCAGAGTGTACAAACTAATCATGATTAGCCGTGTCCACGATTATGGACATCTTTGAGTATCTAGAAATAGATTATTTGTTGATCTCATCACTTTATCTAATGAAATTGTTGGGTTACTAATGACTTGGATGGTTTTGGAATTGAGTTGGAGGAACTTTCTCAATAATGACATAAACTTGGTAGTAAAATAAAATTTATTCTTTTGTTGTAGGAAAAAATTAGCTTTATACAAAATTAAACTGAGACCTTCCACCAGCCAAATATGCATGTAGTGATAGATTTTGTTCATCATTATTCTATGGTGCGGATTTGCGAGTACATTCAATGTACTGACCTACATGGCTGCAACGTCTCATGTTGCAGGAATTTATTCGAAGAGTAAGTAATACGTTAGGGTTGCGATATCTACACTCAACTTTGCCATTGGTGTTGTTGGGACTGCACAACCTTGTTGTTACTTCCGCTATATTGATTGAGGTAATAGTATTTATGTTACTTTATACATGTGATTTACCTCTGTTATAAATCCTCGAGTACTGTGTGTGTCAGCAGACCGATCCAGGGATGACACTTAAGCACAAAGACTTTAATCCATTCGGGTCGGGTCGCTACAGAAGGGTACTAGCGATAGTATTAGCGATGGTCGTCTAGGTGCAGGGGAACAAAGGTTGTCTTATGGAAGTTAATGGCAAGCCAAGTGGCGAGGGCGAAGTTTCAGCTCAGATCTTTTTAAGAATATGGGCGGACTTGGAGGAAGTGATGAGAGTGTCTTCCGCATATTGTAGCACGGATGGCGGGCAGTCGTGAAAGAGAGGATGGTGAAAGCAGTTGACATTGTGAACCTGCAGGATTTGCTGTTGCAGCAGGCCTGCCATAATGATGAAGAGGTAAGGGGGGAGAGGGTCCTAGCATCAGTAGTTCTAGCCTTACGTAGCGCATGTTTTTGCCATGAAACATGATAAGTTTTTACATAGTAAAAAACACACACAAAAACATGGTAAAATAATTGCATAGACAAGATATATATTTTGAGCACGTAAAAACAGGGGGATTGTAGGACTTGGCGGATCATGACACCAACGAAAAATAAGATGACCTCGGTTTTGATAATTAAGTGTTTGACCTCCATGTAATAGGATTTTGGGATTGATCAAAGTCAATTAATCACTAATTTCAGCAACAAAAATAAAAGTCTAACAGACTTAATTTTAAAAAATAAATGCAGGAACTAATGGACATAAGTGAATACTCTGAGTAATAAAAGCAAACAATTTCCTAGAACAAATAGAACAAATGGTACCGGGTAAGCTACCGTGCTGAGCTGTAGACGGTGTCTAGGTTACGAGCGGCAGCAGTAGCAGGTAGGTAAGAGCAGCACTGAGTTAGCAATTTTCTGGGAGAAATCTATTATTTGGGCCCAGTTCTTTTGGCGGCTTAAAAAATAAGCTGCCTCCTCCCTAGCTTTTCCCATAAGCCACCTCCCGCATTCATCGGGGCTTCTGAACTAGTTATGGGATAACTAATTTAGAAGCCTCAAAAAAAATTTGAGAGCGGCTTATTTTTTAAGCCAGGGAGTGGCAGCTTATTTTTTAAGCCGCCCAAAAGAACTGGCCCTTGATGCATGTGCACGTGGACAAAAAGTAGAAGTGGATCTGTTTATGTTACAACTAGATGTAAGAGAATACCTCACATCTAAGCTGACATCATCCTTTAATCTGTTCCCACTCGTTGACAAACAACCAGCCTGGTTGTTCCTCATCACCCCCACACATCGACGCTTGTTTGTTTGTGGTAGCCTGTTTGTTTGTATCTGGGCAGCCTACCACTTCCAACCCAACTACCCCTGCCCCCTGGACCTTGTTTTGTTAGGCTTCTCTATTTGTTTGTTTGACACGAAAAAGCAACATGTTCGCACAGACCTGGGCCTTGTTAGTAGAAAAAAGAAGTTGCAAAAAAGAAGCTTAGGTGGTTGAGATAAAAAAATCTTGCTAAGCACACCATATGTACAAGAACACACAGACAACATTGTGTTGTTGTGCATAAAAAAGTGCATCTAGCCTTGGTATGATCTAGCCTCGGAGAACACATAGTTAGTACATGCGTTATCTAGCCTCAGAAAAAATAGTTCTGCCCCTAAGAAACCGATCAGAGAAAAACTACATATTATTGTCTTCTTCATGGGCAGATAGCTTGTTTGTTTCAGATATGTTGAGCTTAATACGCCTGCTAACTGAAAAAAGATACGGAAGAAACAACTCATTGTTCTAGTTTATTCAGAGTGCATTTGTTCCAATTTATTCAGAGAGAAACTACTTTCAAAAGAAAAACTATTTTCAAAGGAAAACTCCTTGTTATAGTTTTTATAGAGAAAACCTATTTTTTAGAGGGCATTTGTTTCCATTTATTTCAACAACTAAAAATACCTTTCCAAAAACTGGAACTACATTTGTATCTGCAGCTTGATCAACAGAAGTTATCTGGTCTCACTAGGAAAAAAAGGGGGAAACGATGCATCATTACAGAACAAAAAACAACATATCTGAAAAAGTGGTGACTCTGAACATGTACACATCTATTTTCATTTAAAAAGAAAAAAGAAGAACAGCAGGTAAGAAACAAAATAGCATAGGACAAAATGCTAACCTGCTGCCCCTAAGGAAATTAACTTATGGGTGTGCTCCTCCATTTCATACAAACTTTGGATGAATAGAGTATAATGTTAAAATGATGTACAACAACATATATGTTATTTTTTGAAAAAAACGGATGTCTGCAGGAAATGAAGATAACTATACAGGAGACTACATGGGAACTCAGGTATGCATTCTTATTCATAAATGCGCATGGGACCATAAACAAAAATGGCAGGGAATAACAAAGATGAACTTACTGATAAATTTTGATTGTAGCTTGTGCAGTCCAAGTACCTAGGAGTGGTGTCTGACCCGAGGCTTTTTCAAATGCAAAGCAATGGACCTGAGGCATGAAAAAGAAAACTACGGGCCCGCAATTGCGAGTGCACCTACAACTAGGGGTGATTACAAACTACATAAATACCAGAGTTTCGAGTCAAGGCTTGACTTGCAAGTGGCATGAAAACAAAACTACGGGCCCACAGTTGCGAGTCGATGGTGAACTTTCAACTGGTGCGATTATAGCTTCACAGAAAACACCAGAGTTTTGAGACGAGGGGTTGACTTGCAAGTGACATGAAACGAAGAACTACGGCCCCATAATTGCGAGTCGATGGTGGACTTGCAACTGGGGTGATTACAACTACACAAAAACCCTAGTTGCGCGACGATGGACGATTTGCAAGTGGCACGAGGAAAAACCTGTGGGGCACGCAGTTGCGAGTCGATATTGGACTTGCAACTTCGGGTGAATACAACTACACAAACACCACAGTTGCGAGTCGAGTGTTAAGTTGCAAGTGGCATGAAAAAGAAAAACTACAGGCCCACAGTTGGAAGTCGATGGTCGACTTGCAAGTGGGGCTATTGTAGCTACACGAAAAACTAGTTGCAAGTCAAACCCTTGACTTGCAAGTGGCATGAATAGAAAAACTACGTGCCCACAATTGCGAGTCGAGTGTAGTGTCGACTTGCAATCGGGGCAGTTACACCTACACAAACACCACAGTTGCGAGTCGAGGCTTGACTTGCAACTAGCATGAAAAAATAAAACTAAGGGCCATACAGTTGCGAGTCGATGTTGGACTTGTAACTGGGGGTGCTTCCAACTACACAAACACCATAGTTGCGAGTTGAGTGTCGACTTGCAAGTGGATGGAAAAGAAAAACTATGGGCCCACAGTTGCAAGTCGACGGTCGACTTGCACCTAGAGCGGTTGTAGCTATACGAACACCACAGTTGCGAGTCGAGGCTTGACTTGGAACTGGCATGAAAACAAAACTACGGGTCCACGATTGCGAGTCGATGGTGCACTTGCATCTATGGCAATTATAGCTTCACAAAAAACACCAGAGTTGCGAGACGACGGTTTACATGCAAAGTGACATGAAAACGACGAACTACAAGCCCATAATTGCGACTCGATGGTGGACTTGCAACCGGGGGATATTAAAAACTACACAAACACCACAGTTGCGAGTCAAGGCTTGACTTGCAAGTGGCATGAAAAAGAAAACTGCAGGCCCACAATTGCGAGTTGATGGTGCACTTGCAAGTGCGGGCGATTACACCTACACAAAACACCAAAGTTTAGAGATGTGGGTTCACTTGCAAGTGACACGAAAAGAAAACTATGGGGCCACAGTTGCGAGTCGATGGTGCACTTGCAACTAGGGCGATTATAGCTTCCTTAAAAACACCAGAGTTCCGAGACGAGTGTTGACTTGCAAAGTGACATGAAACAAAGAACTACGGGCCCATAATTGCGAGTTTATGGTGGAGTTGCAACTAGGGATGATTACAAACTACACAAACACTACAGTTGCGAGTCGATGCTTGACTTGCATGTGGCATGAAAAGAAAACTACAGCCCACAGTTGCGAGTCAATGGTGCACTTGCAACTGGGGCAATTATAGCTTCACAAAAACATCAGAGTTTCGAGACGAGGGGTTGACTTGCAAGTGACATAATTGCGAGTCGATGGTCGACTTGCAACTAGGGCAATTACGACTACACAAAACACCCACTTGCGAGACGATAGACGACTTGCAAGTGGCATGATGAAAAACCTATGAGCCACACAATTGCGAGTCCATGTTGGACTTGCAACTGGGGGTGAATACAACTACACAAAGACCACAGTTGCAAGTCGAATGTCGACTTGCAAGTGGCATGAAAAAAAAACTACGGGCCCATAGTTGCAAGTGATGCTGGACTTGCAAATGGGGCGCCATTGTAGCTACACGGGAAAGTAGTTGCAGTCAAAGGTTTACTTGCAAGTGGCATGAAAAAGGAAAACCATGGGCCCACAGTTGCGAGTCGATGGCCGACTTGCAACTGGGGTGGTTACACCTACACAAACACCAGAGTTGCGAGTTGAGGCCTGACTTGCAAGTGGTATGAAAGAAAACTATGGGCCACAAAGTTGTGAGTCGATGTTGGACTTGCAACTGGGGGTGATTATAACTACACAAACACTACAGTTGCGAATCGAGTGTCGACTTGCAAGTGGCATGAGAATAAAAACTACGAGCCCACAGTTGCAAGTCGGGCGATTGTAGCTACACGAAAAACTAGTTGCAAGTCAAGGGTTGACTTGCAAGTGGCATGAAAAGAAAAACTACATGCCCACGCAAAGGCCAATGACTCCTTCTGGATCCAAGTTCTGTAGTCGAACTGTATTCTTGGAGATTTTCTAAAATGATGCCAACACATATAAAAAAGAAAAATTATGTTAGGAAAAGGGATAGAGGAAAAAATGATAAGTTATTTGCAAAAAACATAGAACAAAAAACAATTTATTTTGAGAGATGTACCATTAGCTTCCTGGTCGCGTTCGTGGGTGTGAGGCGATGGACAAAATGTGGTCCAATGTATCCATCTTGGGTAGTGAGTATCAGTTTCACTTCCATCATCGTGAATTCGTCGACTTCAAACACAAAACCCCTGGTGTGCACAAAACGCTGTCGTAGCTTCTAGTTCATGATCATCAATGATGACATCCTCTTCATCCAAGATCTCAACTTCTTGAACAACCCCCCCTTCTTCACCCTCAACTACATCCACGTCATGTGTTACCTGCGCCTTGGTCATCCGTCCATCCATTTCAAAAACCACTACTTAGCCCTGCCCCAAATTGCACTCGCGTCTGAACTTCTCCCAATCATTACCTCCGATCAGTGAGATTGTGTGTCCCCTATACACATCAACAACATACCTATGACCATATGCTTTAAACTTCAGGACAAACTTTTGGTTAAACTGGTTCTTTGTAGTACATGGGATGTTAAACAAACAAAGATGCAAAAAGGAAAGAAAAAAACATCAAATGGTTATAAAAAGAAGGTGTTTTTTCCAAAGACAAGAAAAAACAGTAAAAAGAAAATAAATTATTGATGTTGCTTCTGAGCCCTCACGAATGACAATGCCAAATCCCTTCTCGTCGTAAGTCTCACAATGCGAATGGCATACTGTGCACACCATCCTGCATGGTAAAAGAACAAGAATTCAGAAACTAGACACCTACGGATTCAGACTACTTATTTCTGAATCAGTGATCAACACTTATATGCAGATAAAAAAAGAAGATTTAGTTAACTGAAGCCAACTCACCACAGCCTGACAGTAAAACTGACAGTAACAAATAGCAGCCATCCACAGGTTGGCGCCGCCTCTCATCGCAGGGCCGCTCTTTTTCTTCTACCTCGAGTTGCCTCACACAACTCTCTCTTGTCTCTTCTCTTTTGCATCACACAAGAACACACACACATGAAACTCTACACACACACACACAACCAAAGAGAAGACCAGCTGGTGCTTTGCCGAGAGGCTCTCCTCCTTGGTGGAACAAGAGACTACATTGTGTATTTTCCCAGCCCTCACGGCCTTGCTTTCTCATTTCTTTGTTCACCTTAAATAGCTTGTAGTACAACAGACTCACACACGATCGCAACCCGGGTGATTTGTGTGGCCTCAGATTGCCAGGAGGCGATCAACGACATCAACAGAGGGACAGGAGGTCCAAATGCTTCAATAGTACATGAAATAACGACCCGGTGTACCCGTTTTATTTCTAGTTCTTTCATACACGAGCGTAGGAATTTTAATTTTGAGGCTCATAATCTCGCCAAGTTTGCATGTAATCTTGAAGTAGGTAGACATCTTTGGTTGGATAATCCTCATGACCCAAACCTTGTACCTATGATGATTGCGTTGGATGAATAAAGAAGGCGAGATTTTACTCAAAAAAAAAAAGCTAATCCCTAAACTCACGCTCTAACTCACACGGCCAGAGGCCAACGTCCAGATCCACTTTCTATGCACACGTCTTGTGCAACTACTCCACTAATTCTTCTACATGCAACCTCCACCAGCTAATGAGGTGCATGTACTAATCAACACGACCGAATCACTCGGCAACATGCCAACTACCTCACGCAAGCATGGCTGCTTCAAACCCATCTGAATGACTCACCGGTTCAACATGTTGCCTGTCACGCTCCACCTTCTGCCGCGCCTTGCCGCTTCTCACGACATCGCCGTATCACACGGCATATTTGGCATCTCGCCATACTCGGCACATTGCACAGCAGCCCGGCATCTCACCTCCTTTGCGCGCACAACACTGATGCTACGCCGGACACTTTACACCCTAGACTCTACTACATGCAAAACTCATACATGTAAATACATGAGATCAAGATTAAACCTAACACCACATACATACACAACACAAAAAGCATATCTGAGTGCATTTTTCCTGAGAGCAAACTTACAACAGAACCAAACTACATCTCTATTTTGAATCAAGGCTTACAAAACTTTAAAACAGAGATGACCTTCACTCTGTTACACACACACAGAGCGTTAAGTTCATTACATATTAACGAAATTCTAGACAGTTCAACAAAATTGGCAAACAAAGTACACCAAAATAAGAAAACACTATAACAAAAGAGGGTGAATGCTAACTCCTGCATACCACCAATTCAAGTGTCGCACACATCAGAAATTCTAACTTATCAGGATATTAAAAAACATGTACCATCCAAAGGCATCAGCATGAATACTAGTTGCTATAATTCAAAGTCATCCTCTGAAAAATACTACTCTCTCTGTCCCATAATATAAGAACGTTTTTGACACTAGTGTAGTGTCAAAAACGTTTTTATATTATGGGACGGAAGGAGTAGTAGCTATCACTGCCCACCAAATTCATACTAGTTTCCATCATTCAAAGGCATCAGCATAATACTAGACAAAAAAAAAACATGTAGAAAAAAAATCAAAAATAGGAGCAGATCTACAGATGGGACACGTAGCTATAATACTAGACAAAAAACTTAACAAAAAGTGATTAACCCTACCCCCAGAAATCAAACAACCTAGAAAGTGATTAACCCGTATCCCCTATCACCCACAAACAACTTAAAAGACTGTTGCACACTATCTGTATTTGGAACTAAATTAAAAAAGAACATACACCTACCGAGTCTAGCAAACAATGTAAAGTCAAATAAAAAAAACTACCACATAAACTACCACATAATCTGTATTTGGAACTAAAGGAAAATCAAGTTTCATGAAAAGAATGAGGTGTAAATTAGACTCATGAACACGAGTGCTAAGTACTCCCTCCGTCCGGAAATACTTGTCATCAAAATGAATAAAAGAGGATGTATGTAGATGTATTTTAGTTCTAGATACATCCCTTTTTGTTTATTTTGATGACAAGTATTTTCGGACGGAGGGAGTAGTAAAGTAGCAGAACACGGCAGCCAGCTTTGGAAGGCCAACATGAGTGCTAATTAGCAGGACACGGGAACTACACGTAGGAGATTTCTTGTAGAAATCTGGTAGCTAGGTTCAGAGTTAAAAATAGTAACACATTTTCTTTTGAAGTTTAAGAGTTCCAAATTTCCGGCTTGTGGTGTCGAAATAATGCATGCAATTGTACGTCTGTTTGTTTAATCTCGTAAATCGTCCAAATTAACATGTTTTGCCTTTTTCGTGCAAAACTAACACTGTGGGCCGGCGCGTTTCCATGCGCGGCTTGGTCGAATCCCCCGGAGTGCGGGCTGGCTAGCTGCTATACGTACTTACGTCCTTATCACAGTACTCACACCTGGACCTGGACGGCGCCTAGCCTACCTATTTCCAGTTTGTGGTGTCGAAATAATGCATGCACGTACACCATGGTAAATTAATAAGGACAATTCTTTGTAGGAAATAATAAGTAGAGGGCTTGGCCGGAAGGAAAATTAGTATATTGCCCCCACAAACAAATGTTCACATTTGTCTTCCGTCGTCCCATAGGAATTCTGCTGTAGCTCCGCCACTTCAACTCACCATAGAAGGCCCCTCGAACCACCTCGCCGCTGGCCGCTCCTTCTCGCCGGGGACTTGCACGCAAAGATTTTGGATGGTGTTGGCATGCATGCATGCATACAGTGGCGGAGCGTCAACCAAATACTAGGTGGGGCCAAATGAGTGTATGACGTAGAAAAGGGTAGGGTGATGAGAGAGGTCGGACGATTAGTAGAGCGATTAGCAGAAAAATAAGCATATTTGGCCAAATTTCCACTACGAGGGGCCAGGGCCCGGAATTGTCCCCACTATGCTCCGCCACTGCATGCATATGTGGGTGGAGCCGAGGCTTCGTAAGAGAAGGAGAACTCCCGGCGGTGTGCATGTGAGATGGAAGATAGCGACCAGTTGGTCAGATAGGAACTGGGTCCAGCTTGTTTGTTTGTCACTTGGTGTAATTCATTTTTTTTAGAAATCACCAAGGGGATGGGGGGGGGGCTCCCCGCCTGGATATATTACTCAAACGGGTCACGGCAAGCTATTAAAGACAGTATAACCGCACCTAAAGCGAGCCCTCACAGCGATTTGCATTTTCGGCCGTCCGTCCTCGCGATCTGAGCGTTTTTGGCCGTTGGATCTCGTCTGAGAAGCGATTTGCGCCGCACTGTGTTAAATCCAATGAAAAAAATAGCGCGCTACAGAAAATAGCACGGCCCCTGAAAATATGCTATTAGCGTGCTATAGCGCGCTATAACGTGCTATTAGCGAGACATTTTACACGAGTTAATTTAGCGTGGCAATTCTCTACACGCTATAGCGTGCTATTAGCGGCGCTATAGCGCGCTATTTTTTTCAGTGGTTAAATCTGGCCCGGCTGTCCTTTGGCCTGCTGCTCCAGAGGCCGAAAGCAAGCCCTCTGGTAAACTGGGCCGGTTATTGTAGCCAATCTCGCTCGACAGGGGAGATGGATCGTGCGCTCGTTGCGCTCGCTGCTCGCTACGGCGGATCGGTGAGGTGGAAATCCAGCCACGCCCGATGCGGCCGAGGCACCCGACGCGCTCGAACGGGATCCAGACGAAGCGCACGAGCCGCGCCCGGCGACGTGGGTGATCCATCCAGGTGATGGCATGACGACCACGCGATTCGAGCGGGATCCAAGCGAAGCACGCGGCCCTGCTGGCCGCGACTATGACGACTCGCTCGAGTGGAATTCCAGCCCGAGATCGAGGGGATCGACCTGAGGCGAGGCATCCATCCCAGATCGACCCGAGGCGACGCGCGCGAGGATCCGGCGGTGTCGCCTCCATGCCCTCCTACTGTGTGTGTACACAGGTAAGGGAAGAGCTGGGTAGCAAAGGGTTATCGGATTAAAATCATCTATTGTGTCAAATCCGTCTCAAGTTTTGAAGGAGTTGTTCTCATTCTTAACGTGTTCTACTCGATCTTCTTCTTGCACTCCACATTTTTTCTCCAGAGAGGAGAAATGTATCCTTCCTTTGAAGAAAAAGGAATAAGAATAAGATGTGGTGGTAGTATCGTTATTCATTGCAACTGCAGGTCATAGAGTGGTGGAAGCTGACGGCGCGGAGGAGGTATGAAAAGATCATGTTCGGCGCACATGCACCTGACGTTTTGAGGGTGCTAGGAGACGAAGCAACACACGAGGAGTTGAGAATTCTGGGTGCTTTCCAATATGTCCAGAGGTGAGATCGATTAAGGCTCATTACGTCTGCTGTCTATCTATATCTATAATAGTAAGTACGAATTATTATGATTGTCCTTTTTTTCTGCTGAATGGTCGATCATATTCATACCGATTGGTTTCGCCTGCAGCGACACGTACCTCCATTGTGACGAAAGCCTTATGCCATGGAATCTGTCGGCATGGAGCGCCTGCAACTTCCTGGGAACAACCAGCACCGGAGAGGTGCACTCCTTTAATTTGGCGGCTTGGTTCTCGGGTAAGATGCCCCTCTATCTTCATTGTTTTCTTTCATGAATGATATCCTCTTCAACATAGTTCTGGTCAACTCATTCAGGAAGATATTGAGATTTTTATTAGGGAACTGACAACCTCTCTTCCTTGTTTTCATACAGTGGTTGAAAGATTGTCTGCCGATTATGTGTTCATCTCCTACTGTTAAGTACATGACAACAATAAAGATCAGGGAATTGCAATGTTCTGTATTTGTTGCAGCACCATCACTAGTAGATAAAGGGGATTTAGCCCCGGTTCATTTGGCCTTTTAGCCCCGGTTCTGGAACCGGGGCAAGAGGGTCGGTACTAATGCTCTGACCCTTTAGTCCCGGTTCAATCCAGAACCGGGGCAAAAGGGTGTCCACGTGGCCTGTGCACCGAGTCCAGGCAGGAGGGGCTTTAGTCCCGGTTGGTGGTACCAACCGGGACCAAAAGGCATCCACGTGTCAGCATTTCTGTGGCTGAGATTTTTGTTTTTTTTTTTTGAAAGGGGAGGGGGGGTTTTAGGTT
>LR738715.1:820243028-820257974 GCA_902687465.1 Secale cereale
ACCCCGGCCCCCCCTAATGTCGAAGTTATCGGGGAGAGGGTGTATACATATCCGATAAAAAAAGAGGAAGAAGAAGAAAAAAGGAACCGCTAGAGGAGAAGATCGAAGAAAAAAAAAGAAAAAAAAAAGGAGAAGAAGAAAGGAATAGAGGAGAAGAAGAGAAAATTTCTCTTCTTCTCCTCTATTCCTTTCTTCTTCTCCTCTTTTTTTCTTTTTTTTCTTCTTCTTATTTATTTCTCCTCTTTCTTCCTCTCCTTCTTCTTCTTTCTTTCCTCTTTCTTATTTTCTTCTTTCCTATCCTTCTTTTTCTTTTTTTTCTTCTTCTTATTTATTTCTCCTCTTCTTCCTCTCCTCTTCTTCTTTCTTTCCTCTTTCTTATTTTCTTCTTTCCTATCCTTCTTTTTCTAAATTTGTAACTTTTGCATATATATATATAAAACTTTCTATATATATTTAGCATATATAAACAAAAAACTATATAGCCACATACACATATATATACATCACATATATATACACACATCACATATATACAGCAACTTCCTAAGAAAAAATATATTTATATACACATAAATATATATTTAACATATATATTTAGCAAATTCCTAAGAAAAAAAAAGATATACACATACATATAAATACAGCAACTATATATACAGCAACTATATATACTGCAATTTATATAAACATAAAAAAAATATACACATATATACATATATATACACAGCAACTATATATATATATATATATACAGCAATATTAAACATATAAAAAAAAGGGAGCCGGCCCTCACATCGGCAGAGCTGGGCGGCGCGACGGCGGCGGGGCGGGGCGGCGACGAGGCGGCGTCGGGGCGTGGCGGCGCGACGGCGGCGGGGCGGGGCGCGCGGCGGCGCGGGGCGACGGGCCGGCCGGGGCGCGGCGACGGCGCGGGGCGCGGCGACGGCGCGGGGCGGAGCGACGAGGCGGCGTCGGGGGCGACGGCGACGGGACGACGGGGGCGACGGGGGCGACGGCGACGGCGACGGGGACGGAGCAGATCGAGGGAGGCGTCGGGGCGGGGAGAAGAAGGAAACTGACGAAAATTTGGCAAGTCCTTGTTATATAGGAGGGGCATTAGTCCCGGTTGGTGGCTGAAACCGGGACTAATGCCCCCCTTTAGTCCCGGTTGCTGCCACCAACCGGGACTAAAGGTCCCTTTTCAGCAGCCCAAAGGGCGGGAAGGTGGGGCCTTTAGTCCCGGTTGGTGGCAGCAACCGGGACTAATGCCACCCTTTAGTCCCGGTTGGTGGCAGCAACCGGGACTAAAGGCCTTGCCGCGGTGCGGTGGGAAGTTTAGTCCCACCTCGCTAGTTGAGGGAGAGCAGCACCAGTTTATAAGCCCCGCTGCCTCTCTCCTCTCGAACTCCTCTAAACTGCAGGCCTAAGGGCCTAAACTGACACTGCTTTGCCTGTGGACTTGCTGGGCTTTCTACGGGCCTGAATCCTGGCCCATGGTTGGGTTTCTAGTCGTATTCAGGCCGTGTGGGCCCAGCAGGTAGCATATTTTTTCTTTTTTTCTTTGTTGCTTTATTTTTTAGTTTTGTTTCTACTTTCAACAAAATACTTACTGTTGCTATTTTTATTTATTTGTTTTCTTTGTTTCTTTATTTATTTGATTTTGTTTCTACTTACAAAAATATATTTATTGTTGCTATTTTTTTCAAGTTTTTTTGTTTTGTTTTCTGCATTATTTATTTTCTTTTGTAAAACCAATTACGAACTTTCTGTTAGTGCAAGTAGTATTCAAATTTGAATAGTTTAAATTTGAAATTATTTGTTTTCTTTGTTGCTTTATTTATTTTATTTTGTTTCTTTTCAGCAGCCCAAAGGGCGGGAAGGAGGGGCCTTTAGTCCCGGTTGGTGGTAGCAACCGGAACTAAAGGGGGGCATTAGTCCCGGTTGGTGGCAGCAACCGGGACCAAAGGCCTTGAGCTGGCGCGGGTGCGGTGGGATGTTTAGTCCCACCACGCTAGCTGAGGGAGCTCGAGAGTGGTTTATAAGGGCTGCTGCTCCCGCCCTCTCGAGCTCCTCTCAAATGCAGGCTTCTGGGCCTAACTCTGCGCGCTGCCCTGTGAGCTTGCTGGGCCTTATATTACAGGTGGATCCTGTGCTATAGGCCTTGCAGGCTCACTGGGCAGCGCCCAATTTTTTTTCTTTCCTTTTTTGCTTTATTTATTTCTAAGTTGTTTTTTGCTGTATTTAGAGTTGCTTTATTTATTTTATTTTCTTTGTTTATTTCTAAGTTGTTTTTTGCTGTATTTAGAGTTGCTTTATTTATTTTACTTCCTTTATTTATTTTCTTTGTTGCTTTATTTATTTTATTTTGTTTATACTTAATTACAACAAAATACTTATTGTTGCTATTTATTTCTAAGTTGTTTTTTTGCTGTATTTAGAGTTGCTTTATTTATTTTATTTTCTTTGTTTATTTCTAAGTTGTTTTTTGCTGTATTTAGAGTTGCTTTATTTATTTTACTTTCTTTATTTATTTTCTTTGTTGCTTTATTTATTTTATTTTGTTTATACTTACAACAAAATACTTATTGTTGCTATTTATTTTTCAAGTTTGTTTTGTTTTGTTTTGTTTTGTTAGTGCAAGTAGTATTGAAATTTGAATAGTACAAACGGACAATGGTATCATACTCGTTTGTTACAAAGTTGGCATGGTATCATCATAATAGTTGCGGAAATAACTCTTCACTTTTTCTTCGCTTGTGTCATTTGCTTATTGCGCCGTAACCATGGATAATCTTCATCGTTTATCAGGATGCTTGGGTCAACCTTGACTTTGAAGGGAGGAATTTCATGAAACTTTTCATAATCTTCAGACATGTCTGTCTTGCCCTCCACTCCCAAGATGTCCCTTTTTCCTGAAAGAACTATGTGGCGCTTTGGCTCATCGTATGATGTATTCGCTTCCTTATCTTTTCTTTTTCTCGGTCTGGTAGACATGTCCTTCACATAGATAACCTGTGCCACATCATTGGCTAGGACGAACGGTTCGTCATTGTATCCAAGATTTTTCAGATCCACTATTGTCATTCCGTACTGTGGGTCTACCTGTACCCCGCCTCCTGACAGATTGACCCATTTACACTTAAACAAAGGGACCTTAAAATCATGTCCGTAGTCAAGTTCCCATATGTCCACTATGTAACCATAATATGTGTCCTTTCCCCTCTCGGTTGTTGCATCAAAGCGGACACCGCTGTTTTGGTTGGTGCTCTTTTGATCTTGGACAATCGTGTAAAATGTATTTCCATTTATCTCGTATCCTTTGTAAATCAATACAGTCGAAGATGGTCCCCTGGACAACAAGTACAACTCATCACAAACAGTGTTGTCACCTCTGAGACGTGTTTCCAACCAACTGCTGAAAGTCTTGATGTGTTCACGTGTAATCCAGTCGTCGCACTGCTCCGGGTGTTTGGAGCGCAGACTGTTCTTGTGTTCATCGACATACGGGGTCACGAATGTAGAGTTCTGTAGAACTGTGTAGTGTGCTTGAGACCAAGAATAACCGTCCCTGCATATTATTGAGTCCCTTCCAAGCGTGCCTTTTCCAGTCAGTCTGCCCTCGTACCGCGATTTAGGGAGACCTATCTTATTAAGGCCAGGAATGAAGTCAACACAAAACCCGATGACATCCTCTGTTTGATGGCCCATGGAGATGCTTCCTTCTGGTCTGGCGCGGTTACGGACATATTTCTTTAGGACTCCCATGAACCTCTCAAAGGGGAACATATTGTGTAGAAATACGGGCCCCAGAATGACAATCTCGTCGACTAGATGAACTAGGACGTGTGTCATGATATTGAAGAAGGATGGTGGGAACACAAGCTCGAAACTGACAAGACATTGCGCCACATCACTCCTTAGCCTTGGTACGATTTCTGGATCGATCACCTTCTGAGAGATTGCATTGAGGAATGCACATAGTTTCACAATGGCTAATCGGATGTTTTCCGGTAGAATCCCCCTCAATGCAACCGGAAGCAGTTGCGTCATAATCACATGGCAGTCATGAGACTTTAGGTTCTGGAACTTTTTCTTTGCCATATTTATTATTCCCTTTATATTCAACGAGAAGCCAGTCGGGACCTTCATACTGAGAAGGCATTCAAAGAAGATTTCTTTCTCTTCTTTCGTAAGAGCATAGCTGGCAGGACCTTCATACTGCTTCGGAGGGATGCCGTCTTTTTCGTGCAAACATTGCAGGTCCTCCCGTGCCTCAGCTGTATCTTTTGTCTTTCCATACACGCCCAAGAAGCCTAGCAGGTTCACGCAAAGGTTCTTCGTCACGTGCATCACGTCGATTGAAGAGCGGACCTCTAGGTCTTTCCAGTAGGGTAGGTCCCAAAATATAGATTTCTTCTTCCACATGGGTGCGTGTCCCTCATCGTCATTCGGAACAGCTAGTGCGCCGGGGCCCTTTCCGAAGATTACGTGTAAATCATTGACCATAGCAAGTACGTGATCACCGGTACGCATGGCGGGCTTCTTCCGATGATCTGCCTCGCCTTTGAAATGCTTGCCTTTCTTTCGACATTGATGGTTGGTCGGAAGAAATCGACGATGGCCCAGGTACACATTCTTCCTGCACTTGTCCAGGTATATACTTTCAGTGTCATCTAAACAGTGCGTGCATGCGTGGTATCCTTTGTTTGTCTGTCCTGAAAGGTTACTGAGAGCGGGCCAATCGTTGATGGTCACGAACAGCAACGCCTTTAGGTCAAATTCCTCCTGTTTGTGCTCATCCCACGCACGTACACCGTTTCCATTCCACAGCTGTAAAAGTTCTTCAACTAATGGCCTTAGGTACACATCAATGTCATTGCCGGGTTGCTTAGGGCCTTGGATGAGAACTGGCATCATAATGAACTTCCGCTTCATGCACATCCAAGGAGGAAGGTTATACATACATAGAGTCACGGGCCAGGTGCTGTGATTGCTGCTCTGCTCCCCGAAAGAATTAATGCCATCCGCGCTTAGAGCAAACCATACGTTCCTTGCGTCCTTTGCAAACTCCTCCCAGTACTTTCTCTCGATTTTTCTCCATTGCGACCCGTCAGCGGGTGCTCTCAACTTCCCGTCTTTCTTACGGTCCTCACTGTGCCATCGCATCAACTTGGCATGCTCTCTGTTTCTAAACAAACGTTTCAACCGTGGTATTATAGGAGCATACCACATCACCTTTGCAGGAACCCTCTTCCTGGCGGGCTCGCCATCAACATCACCAGGGTCATCTCGTCTGATCTTATACCGCAATGCACGGCATACCGGGCATGCGTTCAGATCGTTGTATGCACCGCGGTAGAGGATGCAGTCATTAGGGCATGCATGTATCTTCTGCACCTCCAATCCTAGAGGGCATACGACCTTCTTTGCTGCGTATGTACTGTCGGGCAATTCGTTATCCTTCGGAAGCTTCTTCTTCAATATTTTCAGTAGCTTCTCAAATCCTTTGTCAGCCACAGCATTCTCTGCCTTCCACTGCAGCAATTCCAGTACGGTACCGAGCTTTGTGTTGCCATCTTCGCAATTGGGGTACAACCCTTTTTTGTGATCCTCTAACATGCGATCGAACTTCAGCTTCTCCTTTTGACTTTCGCATTGTGTCCTTGCATCGACAATGACCCGGCGAAGATCATCATTTGGTTCCTCTTGATCTTCAGCAGCTTCACCCGTTGCAGCATCATTGCGCACATCGTCTGGTTCCTCTTGATCTTCACCAGCTCCCCCCATTGCAGCATCACCGTATTCAGGGGGCACATAGTTGTCATCGTACTCTTCTTCTTCGCCGTCTTCCATCATAACCCCTATTTCACCGTGCCTCGTCCAAACATTATAGTGTGGCATGAAACCCTTGTAAAGCAGGTGGGAGTGAAGGATTTTTCGGTTAGAGTAAGACATCGTATTCACACATTGAGTGCATGGACAACACATAAAACCATTCTGCTTGTTTGCCTCTGCCACATTTAGAAACTCACGCACGCCCTTAATGTACTCGGAGGTGTGTCTGTCACCGTACATCCATTGGCGGTTCATCTGCGTGCATTTATATATAATTAAGTGTGTCAAAAACCATTACAGAACATCATAAATAGATAATTAAGTGACCAAATGGATAAAAGTTCATCATCACATTAAAACCAAAGTACATACATATATAGTTCTCATCTAACAACATATATAGCTCTCCATACACATCGAAACTATGTAAAACATTTCAACGCGAAAACAAATGCTATCATAATCGCAACCAAGGTAACAATTGATCCAACGTCATAATGATACCAAGCCTCGGTATTAATGGCATATTTTCTAATCTTTTTAATCTTCAACCGCATTGCATCCATCTTGATCTTGTGATCATCGACGACATCCGCAACATGCAACTCCAATATCATCTTCTCGTCCACAATTTTTTTTATTTTTTCCTTCAAGAATTTGTTTTCTTCTTCAACTAAATTTAACCTCTCGACAATAGGTTCCATCTTGATCTTGTGATCATCGATAACTTCCGCAACATGCAACTCCAATTCCATCTTCTCCTCCTCCATTTTTTCCAATTTTTTCTTTAACGAAATGTTTTCCTCTTCAACTAAATTTAACCTCTCCACAAGAGGGTCGGTTGGAATTTCCGGTTCAACTACCTCCTAGACATAATAAAACATCTATGCATTTCAGGTTGGTCGGCATAACTATCATAAGCACTAAAACAAATAGTTATAAATTAAAGATAATATACCACATCCGAATCGTAGACCGGACGAGGGCCCACGTGGGCGGATATCAAAACCATCGCACTATATAATAACAAGCAATAATAAACGTAAGAAAATTAGACAAATATCTATCTAAAGCAATAATAAAAGTAAGAAAAGCATGGACATAACAAGAGGCTCACCACGGTGGTGCCGGTGACGAGATCGGCGGGGGCGATCGACGGCGGCGAAGACGGGGACGGGACGTGACGGACCGCTAAACCTAGACAAATCTCGGAGAAAATAGAGCTTCGAGAGCAGAAAAGCTTAACTAGTGTGGCTCGGGCATTCCACCGAACATGTTGTGTGCATAGGAGGTGAGCTAGAGCACCACTAACCCCTCTCCCCCTCGGCCAGAAAAAAACAGAGCAGTGAGCTCTGCTCTTGAGTGAGGGGGTTTATATAGGCACCTCATTGGTCCCGGTTGGTGCTATGAACCGGGGCTAAAGGGGAGCCTTTGGTCCCGGTTCATAAAACAAACCGGGACTAATAGTGGTGGGCCAGGAGCAAGAGCCATTGGTCCCGGTTTTTAGCTCCAACCGGGACCAATAGGTCCAGACGAACCGGGACCAATGGCCCACGTGGCCCGGCCGGCCCCCTGGGCTAACGAACCGGGTCCAGTACCCCCATTGGTCCCGGTTCTAGATTGAACCGGGGCTAATGGGCTGGACCAATGCCCTGTTTCCTACTAGTGCATGGTAATTCCTCTGTTCATTAGTGAGTCTAAAATATTCACCCGGTGAAATTATTATGGAACTAAGATTGCCACTCGCTTTTACAAGATCACAAGTCATTTTGCTTGACCCCTTTGCATACGCACTGACTTAATTTCGGTGTGTTCACTCATCTAATACTTTCATTCTTTCAATGCATGATTGCCTTACTTACATGAGCATTGATGCTGGTTGGTGTAACGGGTACAGTGGCTTGCATACTCACTTAATTTTAGTGTATTTTTTCATCTAATAGTTTCATTCTTCCAATGCAGGATTGTTTTGCTTACATGAGCATCGATGCTACTTGGTGTAACGGGTACAATGGGTTCATTATTTTAGTTTTGAGATTTGGAAGAGGGTCACTCAACAAAAGGTTAGCATTCATCACCATAACCGTCTTCTGCACACTTGTTGTGTATCCATGTAATTCCTGGTGTTAATGAACCCCGTATATTCATACAGTAATGTTTGTTTTTAACTTAAAAATGCATAGAGTTTCGAAGCTGCTTTCAAGGAAATCTAAAAACTAAAGAAGTGTCTGTCACCGCAAGTAACTCAATGGCATGAAATATTCCGTAGAGGATGACTATTCCATGATGAAAAAGGGGTAGGGCTCTTCTTCACAGATAATTTGAAGCCGAAAATTTGTTACATGCATGCTTATTTCTTTTCATCTTTTCATATTTTTTTCTGTTTCTTCGTTGCACGGCAGGCGTTCCCAAGGAAGCAAGTACTGTGATATGCCTATGCGATCAATCCAGTGGATTACTGTTCTTGATCTGATTTCAGGTCTGTCTGCCTTAGATACCGGAGGATAAAGCTCAGGAGATGATTGCAGAGGCAGTAAGAAAACTGGTATTGTGCTTGTATGACATTGCACCTTCTATATGCATGGTTGTTTTATAGATACTGTTATGCTAATTGGCAATCATTTAATTTCTTCAGAGTATAAAACCCAGATTATGTGATCAGTATATCAAAATGAATATACAATGCCGGAGCTATCATACTGATTACTGTGGTAGTCTATCCTAATATTTGTTTGTAATTGTGCATAAGGTTGATATCTTCTCTGTTTATGGTAACCAAATTATTTGTGCCTATAAACTACTGTACGTACAAGCTTTCTAACGAGTATTTACTGCGAAGATAAAACACATAGCCAAACAACCGTAGAGATACGTGGTATTAGAGCTTCTAAGTAAGGTAACTATTATGATTGTAAACCTATCTCCTTTTTCAGATATGCAGGTTAGAGAAACTCATTTTTCTGATATTTTAAAGCTATCTTCATTTCACTATAGGTGCAAGATGGTTGCAATAATCTCCATTTAGAACAACGGTTGGTGTGTTTGTGCTTTGGTTTAATAGGATTGTACACTTGAAACACTGTAATGTGAACTATCATCAAGGTGGTTCCTGCTCTGTATAAGATATCCTTCCTACATTTTTAAAACCTTGATGTACTATCACTAAACCTATGGTCCTTTGGCAAGAATTGGTTCGAACGGATCTTCAGTAACTTTTATATTTTCTGTCACCATATATCTATGAATTTTCCTATCAATCCATTGACAAAATAGACGGGCATGTACCATATTATTTCACTGTAGAACAAATAAAATTCCCCGTTCAACTAACCAATGAATGAGTTGGTTTATCTAAAAGTAACGCTTATGTTTTGTGTCACCATATATCTAAGAATTTTCCTATCAATGTATTGACAAAATAGATGGGCACAACGACGCAAGCTATCATGATCTAAGGATGGGACTATATGGGGACTATATGTTGGTGCTATAACACATCATGTCTTTAAGCAGTGTTATGTTTCCATGTCTTCCTAGAAATGATTTAAGGTTAGATCGTCATACAAGTACACCAATGTTAAATTTATGCGCTTGTGAGTAAAGTTATTATGGACGAATGCCACATATATTTACAAACTCCTATAATTCTATTGTGAAAATAGATGGGTGCAGCAACGCGCGCCATCGATGATCTAGTGTTACAGAATTATAGGGGCACAGTACAGCCTGCAGAGAGGAAAAGCCACAACGAGGAGACGGCTTCCTTGTCTCCTGTCCTGGAGAGCCTATGTGACCACGAGTCTAGATCGGAGATGATGAGTCTAGAGGAAGTGGAGCACCTATTTATATGTCCCTAAAGTCTTTATCGTTATGAGTTTCCCAAATTTTCCATAAGACCGTGAGCAGAACAAAGGACCAAGCACCGGAGGGCGCTTGTGGGAGAGGCAAGGCGTCCCATAGGTCGTCGATGGAGTCTGATACAGGGGTGATTCCCAAGCGTTGCCAAATGCGGGCGGTGAGTGGACAATTGATAAAGAGGTGTGAGGCGTCTTCGATGGATGCCAGACAGCACGGGCATGAGGTGTGACGCCCCTGATTTGACCGTAGACTAACCATGCACGCAAATGTGTACGACCAAGATCAGGGACTCACGGGAAGATATCACAACACAACTCTAGACATAAATTAAAATAATACAAGCTTCATATTACAAGCCAGGGGCCTCGAGGGCTCGAATACAGAAGCTCGAAAGCAACAGAGTTAGCGGAAGCAACAATATCTGAGTAGAGACATACGTTAAACAAGTTTTGCCTTAATAAGGCTAGCACAAACATCAACGATCGAAGAGGCAAGGCCTCCTGCCTGGGACCTCCTAACTACTCCTGGCCGTCAACTGTCTCCACGTAGTAGTAGGCTCCGTCGGGGTAGTAGTAGTCGACTGGGGTGGCATCTAGATCCTGGGATCCGCCATCTGGTTGTAACAACCAGAAAGAAGGAAGAAGGGGGAAAAGGGGGAGCAAAGCAACCGTGAGTACTCATCCAAAGTACTCACAAGCATCAGATCTATACTAAGTATGCATCAATATCAAAGGAATAAGCTGTATATGTGGACTGAACTACAGAATGCCATAATGGGAGGGGAAAAGCCTAGCCTATCGAAGACTAGCATCTTCAAGCATCTTCTGGAAACACCATCTTGCAGGAGTAGAAGGAAATACAGAATAGCATTTTATAATTAACAAGCATGTTGTAGCATTAACGGCCTAGAGATCCTTCATCGACTCCGTGCGAGAAAGTAATCTCGCAGCCACATATCCAACACATATCTCAAGTATCCATTTCTAGTTATAATAGATCAGGATATAAGACTGAACGTCCGTTACCGTGGACACGGCTATTCGAATAGTTAACTTCCCTGCAGGGGTGCACCACGTTACCCTCACGCTCGATCACCTCTGGCCGGACACACCTTTCTGGGTCAATGCCCGGCCTCGGAAGATCAACACGTCGTAGCCCTACCTAGGCTCAGAAGAGAGGTCCCCGCCGGTCTACATCCTAAGCACTCCGGGGTCATGGGCCATCGCCCGTTGCACTCCGGGTCGTTGCGAGTAGGGCAGACCAGGCACCACCTCTATACTGGATGGCGCCGGCCCAGCCGTGCCGCAATGCTGAACTGGACGTCTGACAAAGCTTCGGCTCATACCACGACGCCGAGGCCCATAAGTATTCTCGCGTGGCGGATAGTGCGTAAAGGCCAGAGGCCAACTCAGAACAAATACCCAAATGTGTTAGTGCATTATTGACAGAAGTGACTGCTGTCAGGACAAGTCCGGAGCTATCACCCCTCCTGGGTGATATCGCTAAACAGCCAACCGCCATCGTAAGAATTTCCGCGGGTGCTCTCCGCGCTCGCCCGCCTTTCACAAAGGTCTCAAGTAAAGTCCATGTAACTGTGTGTCCAAAACATCAAGATGGAAAACCCGAGGAATCACCCCCGACGAATTCCACCCGATGTGTCCATCAAGGAGAACTATGAGGAATCACCCCCGAGGTTCACGCTTGAGGGGTTGCACGATAGAGTCGTATCGGAAATGGAGAAAGAGGAATCACCCTCGATGACCACGACCGAATAGCTACACTACAGAGTTATCATCATGAGTGTGTTACGAGGTTTCACCCTCGGCACCCGATAGTACCTCTGCAGAGTCGAGGAACAAAGGGGGTGTGATGTGATGTGAAGTGTCGGGCTCCGGTCTTCGATCACGTTGCTCGAGGCGTCGATGATGAAGCAGGGGCAACAAGGACAGTCGGGCTCCGGTCTTCGATCACATTGCTCGAGTCATCGATGATGAAGCAGGGGCAATAAGGACAAGGTGGGGGTCACTGATGGGTCACTAACCAACCTATACTAAGCAGTTTAGCATAGCATGTAGGTAACAATAGCAGGTACAAAAGCAGGCTATGCATCAGAATAGGATCAATCAATAACAGTAGCAAAATCTAATGCAAGCATGAGAGAGAATGGAATGGGTGATATCGAGATGATCAAAGGGGGGGCTTGCCTGGAAGCTCTGTTGAAACGGAAGTAGGGTCGTCGTCGACGTAGTCAATTACCAGGGCATCAACAGTAGTCTCGGGGTCTATCGGAGAGAAGAAAGGAGAAGAAACAATAAATACATAGCACACAAATGCAATACAGATGCACGACCTGGCAATAAGCGGTGCTAGGGGTGTTCTAACGTAGTACTACACGATACCGGCGAAGGAGGAAAACACCCGGCAATAAGCGTATTCGAATTCGTCTCGTCATTCTGGGCAACTTTCATATATAAAACTTTTTCATCCGAGTTACGGATTATTTTATATGATTTTTCAAAGTTTTTTTAATATTCTACAATTATTATTAATTCGAAATTAAATAATAAATTTCTATGGGTACCCAGCTCTGTGTACACAGAAGTGCACACAGAGGATGACATGTGGGCCAGGGGGTCCGAGTTGACCAGTCAACGTGGACTGGTCAACAGGGTGTGGGGCCCCCCTGCCATAGACTCGTTTACCTAACACAAACTAATCAGCAGGTTAATTAAGTTAACTAAACTTTTAATTAATTAATTAATTAATTAATAATTATTTAAATTATTTATTATTATTATTTATTTTTAATGTTTTTTGCATGGGCCCCAGACGTCATAGGCCCGCAGGGGCCAAAGCGGCCGGCGGGCTATTGGGGCGGGTGTGGCGCCCGAGCGAAGGCCAATCCCGCTCGGGGTTGCGGGGCGAGGCGCGGCGTGCCCACCGGGGCGGACCGGGTGACGGCCGCGGCCACGGCGGGGCGGCGCCGAGGCGTGGCGCGGGTGCGCCGAGGCCGGCAGGAGGGGCGCGGCCAGGGCGGCGCTGCTACCCCTTAGCTTGCGTTGTATTCTCTCGAAGAGGAAAGGGAAATGCATCACAGTAGCATAAGTATTTCCCTCCGTTTTTTGAGAACCAAGGTATCAATCCAGTAGGAGACCACGCGCCAGCCCCTCGCACCTGCACAAACAAATAAGAACTTCGCAGCCAACGCGATAAGGGGTTGTCAATCCCTTTAGGGTCACTTACGAAAGTGAGATCTGATAGAGATGATAGTTTATATTTTTGGTATTTTAAGTTTATTAAAACAGCAAATAAAAGCGGTAAAAGTAAAGTAGATGTAGATTGATATGTTGAAAATAGACTCGGGGGCCATAGTTTTCTCTAGTGGCTTCTCTCATGATAGCGATATTCTACGGCGGGTAAACAAAATACTGTCGAGCAATTGATAGAAAAGCGAATAATTATGAGACTATCTAGGCATGATCATTGTATATAGGCATCACGTCCGAGACAAGTAGACCGACTCCAACCTGCATCTACTACTATTACTCCACACATCGACCGCTATCCAGCATGCATCTAGTGTATTGAGTTCATACGAACAGAGTAACGCCTTAAGCAAGATGACATGATGTAGAGGGATAAACTCAAGCAATATGATGTAAACCCCATCTTTTTTATCCTCGATGGCAACAATACAATACGTGCCTTGCTGCCCCTACTGTCACTGGGAAAGGACACCGCAAGATTGAACCCAAAGCCAAGCACTTCTCCCATTGCAAGAACTATAGATCTAGTAGGCCAAACCAAACCAATAATTCGAAGAGACTTGCAAGGATATTATGAGCACACATAAAAAGTTCAGACAAGAACCAAATATCTTTCATAGATAACCTTGATCATAAACTCACAATTCATCGGATCTCAACAAACACACCGCAAAAAGAGATTACATCGAATAGATCTCCTGGAAGACCGAGGAGAACTTTGTATTGAGATCCAGAGAGAGAGAAGAAGCCGTCTAGATACTAGCTATGGACCCGAAGGTCTGTGGTAAACTACTCACAACTCATGGTGAGAGCGATGATGATGATGATGAAGGCCTCCGTGATGGATCCCCCTCCCGGAACAGGCTCCAAGATGGGATCTCCACGGGAACAACAGCTATGGAGGTGGAATTATGATTTTTTCTCTGCGTATGGAGTTTCTGGGGTACGGAGGCATATATAGGCGGAAGAGGGGCACCAGGGGCCACCGGGCCTGCCCTCAAGGGAGGGGGCGCGCCCTAGGAAGGGGGGTGCGGCCCCCACCCTCGAGGGTGGGCCCCCTGTTGTCAGGACCGAGTTTTCAATAAAACATTTACCGAGAAACCAACCTTTTTATCGGACCAGTGTAGAAGAATCCTTCTTACTGGTAGACAAATCCTTGATACAGAATTCCAGGGTATTGAATATTATACAAGGTTGAGCTGAGCCTGCTCAACAATTTATTACAAGCACACCGATATTTTACATAAAGGCGGATATGACACAAGGGTAGGGTAGCATAACTACTGACTCGTAATAAAAGTGGTGGTGGATATGTCACAGTGTAGTGGTGACACGACTCCAATATCTTACAACTCATTGAGTGTCGGAGTGAGACTCGATGAATTTTATTTGGGTAGAGGAAGAGTATATGATACAGTGATCAACTCCAGGATCGCAAGAGACTGACTGGGACTCCTCTAGGCGTCGGACTCGCTATCGAACTCTTCATCCATGAGATCGCCTTCGTCAACATCTGGCCAAATCAACAAGCCAGGTGAGTACTTTGAATTTACTCGAAAGACAGTTTGGACATAAGATATAACAAATGCAAACATGATACTTATGAGCAGGCTAGCAATATGTACAAAAAAAAATCGCGCTGCAAGTTAAATAAAAATGGAAGTCGGGCGGTAGTCCTCCCGAAATAACAAGGAAATAAAAGAATACCGATCAAGTGTTTGAAAGGACGCCTCGAAAGGAAAATGAATAAACATGCCATCGTCGGACGTCTGAGCGACATCACATAAAGGGCTTATATCAAAAATGAATAACGAGAATGCCGCAGTCGGACGTCTGAGCGACATCACATAAAGGGCTTATATCAAAAGTAAATAACAACGATAGCACAGTCTGACGTCTGAGCGACATCACATAAAGGGCTTATATCGAAAGTAATAACAACGATACCACAGTCGGACGTCTGAGCGACATCACATAAAGGGCTTAT
>LR738715.1:820267905-820288449 GCA_902687465.1 Secale cereale
CTGAATCCTTGACATCGTGGTTCATCCGATGAGATCATCGAGAAACATGTAGGAGCCAATATGGGTATCCAGATCCCGCTATTGGTTATTGACCTGGGAGTGTCTCGGTCATGTCTACATGGTTTCCGAACCCGCAGGGTCTACACACTTAACGTTCGGTGACGCTAGGGTTGTTAGTGAGAAGAGTGCATGGTTACCGAAGGTTGTTCGGAGTCCCGGATGAGATCCCGGACATGACGAGGGTCTCCGGAATGGTCCGGAGACGAAGATTGATATATAGGATGAAAGGTTTCGGAGTACCGGAAGTGTTCCGGGGAGCATCGGGAAATCGGCGGAGTACCGGGAAGGTTTTCGGGGGGTCCGGAAGGTGTTCTGGGCCTATTGGGCCACAAGGGGGGACACCACAGCCCTCAGGGGGCTGTGCGCCCCCCCTGGGCCCTCTCCCCATGCGGCTAAGGGGGTGGGACCCCCTAGGGCTAGCCGCACCCTTTGGGCTTGGGGGGCAAGGCACCTAGGGGGGAAACCCTAGGGCCTGGGCGCCTCCCCCTGCCCTGGCCGCCGCCCCCTCCCCTTGCCCTGGCCGCCGGCCCCTAGGGGGAAACCCTAGGGCGCCCTAGCCTCTCCACCCCCCCTATATATAGTGGGGCAAAGGGAGGGCAGCCAAGACAGTTTGTGCCTCGGTGCTGCCCTCCCTCTCCCGTCATATCTTCTCCTCCCGCAGTGCTTAGGCGAAGCCCTGCTGGAGTTCTTCTCCACCATCACCACCACGCCGTCGTGCTGCCGGTTCTCCATCAACCTCTCCTCCACCCCTTGCTGGATCAAGAAGGAGGAGACGTCCCCGAGCCGTACGTGTGAAGAACGCGGAGGCACCGTTGCTTCGGTGCTAGGTCTTCGGCGATCTGAATCGCGACGAGTACGACTCCATCATCCGCGTTCATAACGCTTCCGCTTAGCGATCTACAAGGGTACGTAGATCACACTTCCCTCTCGTAGTTGCTTCTACTAGATTGATCTTGGTGAACGGTAAGAAATTTTTTGTTTCCCATGCAACGTTCCCCAACACCATTTTCAGACTAGCTTGGTAACTATTGTTGTATGCGAACTCGGCATACGGCAAGCTTGCTTCCCAACTGGTCCCATAGGTGAGAACACATGCCCTCAGCATGTCTTCTAGAATTTGGTTTACACGTTCAGTTTATCCTCCAGTCTGGGGGTGATATGCTGTACTGAATACTAGTTGCGTTCCCAGAGCCTGCTGTAAATGATCCCAAAATTTTGAGATGAATTGAGTGCCCCTGTCGGATATTATAGTCTTCGGAACTCCATGCAGGCAAACTATACGGGAGAGGTAAAGTTTGGCAAGCTTCTGGGTGGTGTGGGTTGTCTTGACTGGGATGAAGTGTGCCACCTTAGTTAATCTATATGTGATGACCCATATCGCATCATTTCCGTGTTGTGACCGAGGCAGCCCAATAATAAAGTCCATCCAAATATCGTCCCATTTCCACTCCGGTATCTTGTTTGGTTGTAATAGTCCTGCTGGTTTTTGGTGCTCGGCTTTAATGCGTTGACATGAATCACGACATGCAATGAATGTGGCTATATCCCTCTTCATACCGTGCCACCAAAATCTTTCCTGAATGTCCTTGTACATTTTGGTCCCTCCAGGGTGAATTGAATATGGAGCGGTGTGGCTTTCCGCTAGAATTTGCTGTTTGAGGTCTTTTATATTGGGTACGCAAAGCCTGTCTCCAAACCATAATATTGCCTCATCGTCTATGACGTATTCTGAGGCCTTGCCCAGACTCACTTTTCTTTTTATGCCTTCGATGCTGGGGTGTCCAGGCTGAGCTTCCTTATTCTGTTCTATTAGTGTAGGTCGTATTTCCAAATTTGACACTTCGCCTTCGGTGACCATCATCAAGTTGAGTTTGGCGAACTCCTGCTGAAACTCAGGTCTCAAGTTTTGTAGACTGCCGTTGTCCGAGCTGGGGTTACGACTAAGAGCATCATCCACTACATTCGCCTTTCCTGGATGATAGTGAATGCCAACATCATAATCTTTCACTAATTCCAACCAGCGTCGTTGTCGTAAATTGAGTTCTGGTTGTGTGAAAATATATTTGAGGCTTTTATGGTCCGTATATATTTCACAACGATTCCCAAGCAAAAAGTGCCTCCACTCCTTGAGTGCATGGATGACTGCTGCCAATTCTAAGTCGTGAGTAGGATAGTTTTCTTCATGCTTTCGTAGTTGTCTGGAAGCGTATGCGACTACCTTGCCTTCTTGCATCAGTACGCATCCGAGGCCCTTTCGGGATGCGTCACAATACACTTCAAAACTTTTGTGTATGTCTGGTACAACCAATACTGGGGCTGTTGTTAATTTCCTTTTGAGTTCATGGAAGCTTTTCTCACAAGCTTCAGTCCACACGAATTTCTTATCCTTCTTGAGTAATTGTGTCATTGGTTTTGCTATGGTGGAAAATCCCTCAATAAACCTTCGGTAATATCCAGCCATTCCGAGGAAACTTCGTACATCTGTTACGTTGGCCGGTGGCTTCCAGCCGAGTACGGCCTTGACTTTTTCTGGGTCCACATCAACTCCTTCTTGTGTTAGTACGTGGCCTAGAAAACCAACCTCTCTTAACCAAAATTCACATTTGCTGAATTTGGCGTAAAGTTTCTGTTTCCTTAATTCTCCCAGTACAATTCGGAGATGTTCAACATGTTCTTTTGGTGTCTTAGAATATACCAGGATATCATCGATAAACACCACAACAAATTTGTCCATAAATTTCATAAACACATTGTTCATGAGGTGGACAAAATATGCGGGGGCATTTTTCAGTCCAAATGGCATTACTGTAAATTCATATAGTCTGTATCTGGAGGTGAATGTTGTCTTTGGGATATCTTCTGTCCGTACTTTAATTTGATGATACCCCGACCATAAATCAATTTTTGAGAAAACCTTGGCTTGTGCGAGCTGGTCAAATAAATCATTATCCGTGGCATCGGATATTTGTGTTTGATGGTGACCATGTTGAGTGCTCGATAGTCTATAGACAATCTTAATGTCCTATCCTTTTTCTTGGCAAATAATACCGGCGAACCCCAAGATGAGGAGCTGGCCCGTATAAATCCGTTGTCCAGTAATTCTTTTATTTGCTTCTTTAGTTCAACCAATTCGGATGGTGCCATTATGTATGGTTTCTTGTAGATGGGGGTGGTTCCAGGTGCTAGCTCAATAATGAACTCTATTTCCCGGTCTGGTGGCATGCCTGGCAATTCTTCGGGAAATACGTCCGGGAACTCACATACTACTTGTCAGGGATATTACTAGCAGATATAAACCGGCTAGGGAGATCCGGATTATGGTAGTGTAGCTGTGTAGTTATAAACTCAGTAGAGGTTACGGCCCATGAAGGCTTAGGGCCCATGTGTAAAGTTTACGGTTTGTAAACCGTCCTATTATGTAACTTAAGACACAAGGAAGAAAGAGTAGAGACCGAGGCAGACACGATTATGAGCCGGCCTCGGTACTCTGTAAACCGGACTGGGCGTTGCCTCCTATATAAAGGAACGACCCGGCGACGGTTCAAGGGAGAAGCAACGATCCGTCGAGAGACAGGCAAGCAATCTGCTCCCTGTTCATCGACGCCCAAGCAATACCAAACCAAACTAGACGTAGGCTTTTACCTTCATCGAAGGGGCCGAACTAGTATAAACCCTCTGTGTCCTTTGTGTGCTTTTAACCTCTTCAAGCTAACCCGTGCGATGGTTCCACAACTAAGTCCGCTAAACCGGACATCTGCCGTGCTAATTCCACGACAGTTGGCGCCCACCGTGGGGCTATCGCACGATGGTTTCGAGTTCTTGAAGGGCAGCTTTGAAGGACTCAAGGGCTATGCGGTCGGCCGGATGACCAAGAGTCCCCGCGGCCGGATCTACATCGACGACGCATGCTGGGGCCTGGAGGCCGATTCAATCGAATACGGGTACCGGGTTCCCTTCAGCGGCATCCACGTCTTCATCGGCAAGATTGGTGAACCGGGACCTGAGCCGGACATCTTCCCCAACATCGTCGAGCCGGCTCAGCGTGCGAGATCGGCCCGGATTCAGCCTGCCGTGAATCGCGTTTTCGTGGGAGCAATACATGGAGTCCAAGCCGAGGACGGATCAGATTCTGGTGGCGAGACAGTTATCTATTCCGACGATGAATCTTCATCCGGAGAGACTGAATCCTTGTATCTGTTGCGGGACGGCCGGTCCGAGGGTGTGTCCGACGGGGATAGTATTCCGGACCCCTTAGATCTGCCAAACCGGGTGGCTGTCTTTATGGCCGGATCACAACCTACGCCGCAGCCCACGGTGACCGGGGCGTTCACAGCAGAGGCTGGTGCAGGGGGGAGCGGCCAAGCCCCCTCGCCCTCTGACGCTCTATCCGCCTTAGTAGAGGAGTTGACAACCTGGGCAGTAGCAGTGGTGTCTCCAGCTGACAAGGCGCAACACGATGCAGAACTCCTTCAGCTAAGGGCCGGATTGAGCAAGCCAGACGGGATCTGGACGCAGAGAAAGTCATGATAGCGACAAGGTAGGCGGAGTTGGATTCTCAAGCTTTCCGGCTCAGGATGGATCAGGTTTCTGCGCAGGGAGTAAGGAACAGAAGGTATCAGTCTCGTCTACCGCCGGTTTATGAGGCGATGAATCTCTTTGGCACACCAGGAGCGGGAGCCAGCAATAATCTAGAAGTAAACCGGAGGGGAGCCCCAGCAACAGGCGGACCGGTTCAGCAACCGACCGCGGAGCAAGATCGACGGGTGGTGCCCGTTCCGCACGTCCCCAATCCTCCTGGCCATTACTCAAACCCCCTGGATAACATTGTCGCTGCCGCTTCACGGCTGGCCGCTTTACCAATTGAGGGAACATCTCCCATCGCAGCAGAAGCGCGCAGGGTCAAAGAATTGCTAGACACAGCGTTGACACAGCAGCAGGCGTACTCTTACAGCAGGGAGAGACTTCATTCAACACCTCGTCATAGCAGGAGTTATACTAGGCATTGGGATGAACCGGAGGTGTCTAGCAGCGAGCGGAGACGTCACCGTCACAGGCAAGATAATCCGGCAGGAGCAGAGGCGCAAGCCCAGGAGGCGATAAACCGGGCTAGACCTACGGCCCGTGAGGACGTTCGCCAGACAACGCCGGTTCACACAACCACAACAGAGACGGGAGTCACAACGAGTTCCTTTGGAGTGCAGTGTCTCGTTCCCGCTTTACGAAGTGTAAGGTTACCCAAGGACTTCAAAGGTCCACGTAAGGTGCCTAACTACACAGCAGATTTGGCTCCAGAGGCTTGGATCGAGAGCTATGAGATGGCTATGGAGATGCTGGACGTAGATGAAGCGGCATGCGCAAAATATTTTACCATGATGCTTGAGGGTACAGCCCGGACATGGTTAAAGGGTTTACCACCTAACTCCATCGGATCATGAGGTGAGTTGCGCCGCCAGTTTATCAAAAATTTCAAGGACACGTGCAAACAGCCAATGTCAGTAGTGGACCTAGCGGCATGTATACAAGGAGAGCAGGAACCTACGAGCGCTTGGGTACGACGAGTATCAGAAATCTTACACTCTTCGAATGGTATCAGTCCCAGCACGACGATAGTAACACTGGAAAACAATTGCCGGTTTGAGTCCCTGAAGCTGAAGCTGGGACGGCTCAAGCCGGATTGTAATGACATGGGAACTCTCATGAGCGCTTTGGTAAAGTATGGGGACTCTGACAACACTAAGTACCCAGAAGCGGATGGGGATAAGTCCGGAAAAGCAAATAAGCCTGGTAAACCGGCGCAGGCTAGTCCGGTCGGAACAAACTTCAACGGTAAGCGAAAGGCAGAGGGTGGCTCTGATGTTGTGGCCAATACCAAAGTTCAAGGAAACTTTCAACGCAACAAGGGTAGACCGCCTCCACCGAGCGGCGGAGGGTTCGTTAATGTGGAGCGACAGTTGAACGAGCCTTGCCCGAAGCACAACACAGAGGAACGCCCAGCTAAACACACATGGGGGGAATGCCGGGTCATGATGGAGGCCATGAACCGGGCCAGATTCAACAACGGACCACCGGGCGGCGGTTCAGGCCCCGGGTTTCATGATCCGGGTCACCAAGGTAATGGCTCCGGATCAGGATATCATGGCGGCAACAATGGTTACAACCAGGGCAATCATCAGTATGGTCAGGGCGGTTACAACAACCAAGGCAACCATCAGTATGGTCAGAGCGGTTACAATAACCAAGGCAATCAACAGCAGGGCCAAGGTAATCACAACAACCAAGGCAATCAGCAGCGTCAGCAGCAGCAGCAATCCGGATATCAGAGTAATCCGAAGGAGCTGAGTAGTGGACAATATCATGTGTTCACCACGAGTTTGTGCAAACGAGATCAGAAAGTTTTAAAGCGGGCGGTCCACACGGTTAAACCGGCAGTACCACGATTCCTGCGCTGGTCGGAACAACCTATTGTGTGGAGCAGAGAGGATCACCCACCGCGGGTCGATAATCCGGGCCAATTGGCCTTAGTAGTGGCACCACAGGTGGGTGGCTACAAATTCACCAAGGTCCTCATGGACGGCGGCAGCAGCATCAATATCTTATATTATGAGACTTTCCGTCGCATGGGGCTGACGGATAAGAAGTTAAGATAGTCAAACACATTATTTCATGGAGTAGTGCCAGGTAAATCAGCTTACCCAGTTGGGAAAATTGACCTAGAAGTTACCTTTGGAGATGAACAGGACTCCAGGTCAGAGACGATAACCTTTGAAGTTGTAAAGATTCGGAGCCCCTATCATGCCCTGTTTGGACGGCCGGTTTATGCCAAGTTTATGGCTAGACCGTGCTATGTTTATCTGCAGCTCAAGATGCCGGGTCACAAGGGAACCATCACGGTTCATGGAAGTCGCAAGATTGCATTGGAGTGCGAGGAAGGAGACGCTGCTTATGCGGAGGCAGTATGTGCTACGGAGGAATTGAAGTTTTACAAAGACAATGTTGATCCGGCAGATATGTCCCCGTTGAAGAAGCCAACTACAGAGCATGATCCGGCGTTGAAGTTTAAATCGGCAAAGGAAACCAAGCAAGTCGACTTTGTGCCAGGCGATTCATCCAAGCAGTTCACTATCAGCGCTAACCTTGACCCTAAATAGGAAAGCGCGCTCATCGAGTTCATCCATGAGAACCGATATATCTTTGCATGGAAACCTTCTGACATGCCAGGTATACCGAGGGAACTCGCTGAGTACAGTCTTAATATTGATCCAAAGTTCAAACCGGTCAAGCAGTATCTGCGCCGCTTTAACGAAGAAAGGTGCAAGGCTATAGGTGAAGAAGTGGCCAGGCTTTTGGCCGCAGGATTCATAGTTGAAGTGTTTCACCCGGAGTGGTTGGCGAATCCGGTGCTGGTGTTAAAGAAAAATGGAAAGTGGAGAATGTGTGTGGATTACACAGATCTAAACAAAGCTTGTCCAACCGATCCTTTTGCTCTCCCTCGTATTGATCAGATCATTGATGCTACGGCGGGATGTGAGCGGCTAAGTTTTTGGATGCATATTCAGGGTATCACCAGATCAAGATGACAGTTAAGCACCAAGAGAAGACAGCTTTCATAACTCCTTTTGGTGCATTTTGCTACGTATCTATGCCTTTTGGGCTCAAGAGTGCCCAGGCAACTTACCAGCGTTGCGTGTAGAACTGTCTTAAGGGGCAGATAGGGAAAAATGTTCAAGCCTATGTGGATGATATCATGATGAAGTCAAGGAAGGAGGAGACATTGATAGAGGACCTCAAGGAGACCTTTGATAACCTTCGGGCCTATAAAATGATGCTTAATCCGGAGAAGTGTGCTTTCGGTGTTCCGGCGGGCAAGCTCCTTGGATTCTTGGTGTCGAACAGAGGAATAGAAGCCAATCCGGAGAAAATCAAGGCAATCACGTCCCTGACTATACCGGCTTGCATAAATGATGTTCAGCGTATCGCCGGCCGGATTACAGCATTGAGCCCATTCATCAGTCGTCTGGGGGAGAAGGCAATTCCGCTTTATCAGATGCTAAAAAAGACAGACCAGTTTATATGGAGTGATGAGGCAAACGCTGCGTTTGAGGATTTGAAACGACAACTGGCAGAACCACCGGTCCTTGCGGCCCCCGTTGATAAGGAGCCGCTGCTGTTATATGTGTCCGCCAATGCACGGGCAGTCAGCGCGGCAATCGTGGTCGAGCGCAAGGAAGCAGGAAAGGAGTATCCGGTTCAACGTCCGGTTTATTATGTCAGTGAGGTTCTTATTGAATCCAAACAAAGGTACCCACATTGGCAGAAGCTGGTATATGGCGTGTTCATGGCAAACCGGAAGTTGAAGCATTATTTCCAAGGCCACCCAATAACTGTTGTCAGTTCAGCTCCATTGGGGGATATAATCCAGAACAGGGAAGCCACCGGCAGAGTGGCGAAGTGGGCCATTGAGCTTAGCCCACACGGATTGAAGTATGTGCCATGCACCGCTATCAAATCCCAAGCATTGGTGGATTTTATCAATGATTGGACAGAATTGCAAGCACCAGAGGAGAAGCCGGATCATACATACTGGACTATTCACTTTGACATTTCAAGGCAATTAGAAGGCTCGGGGGCTGGAGTTGTGTTAACTTCCCCGTGAGGTGACAAATTTTGTTATGTCCTCCGTCTAATGTTTCCTTGTACTAACAATGCAGCGGAATATGAGGCATTGCTTCATGGCCTGTGGATGGCTAAGGAGATGAACTTGAGCCGGGTCAAGTGTTTTGGTGATTCAGATTTAGTGGCATAGCAAGTATCCGGCAAGTGGGATTCTAAAGACCCTCTTATGGCAGCTTACAAACGAGAAGTTGAAGCAGTCGCAGGATATTTCAAAGGGTATCAGGTGGATCACATAGACCGGCGAAAAAATGAAGCGGCCCGATGCTTTAAGCCGGCTGGGTTCTCAGCGTAAGCCGGTGCCACCGAATACCTTTTTGGATGAGCTACACAGACCATCAGTTCAGGTACTGTCGGAGGAGGATTTGGCTGTTCCTGATCCGGAAGCGCAGCTGGTTGCGGCACTTCATGTTATTCCGGATTGGACACTCCCTTACTTGGCATATCTAAGCCGTGGAGAGTTGGCAGATGATGAGATTGAATCAAGGCAGATAATCCGGCGATCAAAATCCGTGACAATTGTAAACGGGGAACTTCACCATCGCAGTGTTTCCGGAGCATTTCAGCGGTGTGTGTCATCTGAGGAAGGCTGTGACATCCTTCGAGAGATTCATGAAGGGGATTGTGGTCATCACACCGGTTCAAAATCCTTGGTTGCTAAATCCTTCCGACATGGGTTCTATTGGCTGACAGCCCATGCTGATGCGGAGGATCTAGTCCGGAAGTGCGATGCTTGCCAGAAATTTTCACGACGTGCTCTTGTTCCGGCACAGGAGCTGCGGATGATACCAATTACTTGGCCGTTTGCGACTTGGGGGCTTGATATGGTTGGGCCTTTTAAGCGATCCCAAGATCAAAAAACTCATATGCTGGTTGCTGTGGATAAGTTTACGAAGTGGATTGAGGCAGAGCCTGTGAGCAAGTGTGATGCGGCAACAACGGTTAAATTCATCAAAAAGGTAATTTTCCGGTTTGGCTTTCCACACAGCATCATCACGGACAATGGCACCAATTTATCTAAAGGAGAGATGGAAGAGTTTTGTCAAAGGGAGCATATTCGCCTAGATGTATCCTCTGTAGCTCACCCTCAATCCAATGGTCAAGCTGAAAGGGCCAATCAAGAGATTTTGCGAGGTATCAAGCCCCGGCATATGACTCCCTTGCAAAGAACACCAGGGTGCTGGGTTGAGGAGTTACCTTCTGTCCTCTGGGGCATCAATACTACGCCAAACAGATCCACATGTTACACACTTTTCTTCATGGTGTACGGTGCTGAAGCAGTTCTTCCAAGTGATATCCGCCAGGATTCACCGAGGGTGGCAGCGTATGTTGAAGCGGCCAATGAGCAGGCAAGACATGACAGTTTGGACCGGCTAGATGAAGAGCGTGACATAGCAACAGCACGATCCGCGATTTATCAGCAGGACTTGCGCAGATATCACAGCCGCCGGGTTAAAACCAGGACGTTCCAGGAGGGGTACTTGGTACTCCGGCTCATCCAGGACCAAACAGATATGCACAAGTTATCCCCACCTTGCGAAGGGCCCTTTGTGGTCAGCAAGAACCTGCACAACGGTTCATATTACCTGGTGGACATTCGAGAGCACAAAGACTCACGGACATCAGAAAAAGAGACGAAGAGGCCGTGGAACATCGCTCTCCTGCGGCCCTACTACACTTGAGCCATGAGCTCTACTGTATCCTATGTATATATTATGATTAATGAATAAACCGGCACCCTTGGTAAACCGGGGGATCAGCCTTTTTTCTTCTAAATATATATCCTGTGAAAATTGTTACAGATATTTCGAAGTAAACTATTTTATGCAGAAGGTATCAAGCTAGGGGCTACGGATCACATGTGACTCCTCGCTAAAAGTCTTTTCTGGTCCGGTCTACATGAATATCTTCGTATCAAGCGCCCTTTGGATAAAATCCATCGATTGGCAAAAACCCGTTCTTGTCCCTAGGGAACCTTCCTTTGATGGCAGATGCAATATTTCCTGCCCCTTGGTTGATCATTCCCTTTGATGGCAAAAGAAAAAACCTGTTCTTGTCCCTAGGGAACCTTCCTTTGATGGCAGATGCAATATTTCCTGCCCCTTGGTTGATCATTCCCTTTGATGGCAAAAGAAAAAACATGTTCTTGTCCCTAGGGAACCTTCCTTTGATGGCAGATGCAATATTTCCTGCCCCTTGGTTGATCATTCCCTTTGATGGCAAAAGAAAATCTTTTCTTGTCCCTAGGGTACTTCCTTTGATGGCAAATGCAATATTTCTTGCCCCTTGGAAGATACATACCCTTTGATGGCAAAAGAAAAGTTCTTGTCCCTAGGAGTACTTCCTTTGATGGCAAAGGCAATATTTCTTGCCCCTTGGAGTACATCCTTTGATGGCAAAAGAAAAATAGTCATAGCCCTTTGGGTCGCACCCTTTGATTGGCACATAAGGAGCCTGGCAGCTCGCAAAAAGCCTCGACTACATGGTCTTATTTGCAAACTTGTGTTTTTGTGTTTGTGATTTTTCATGTGTTTTCTATGGTTTTTTGATCCGGAGCTGGACAACTTCAAAGTTGACCACATATTTTCAAAAGTCTGGACACAGAGCTCCAGCATTATTTAAACCGGTAGTTCCTATAAACCCGGAATAATTATTGGGTCCACCCCAACAGAGCCAAGAGCTTCCTCAGAAACTACAATGTTCGCCGGATTAAGGATATCAAGCATACTTAATCAAAGGTATGAAGTTATTTTTGGTATAAACAGATACTCGTGCGATATATATAAACATATGAGAGCACTTTAATCGGTCCGGCGGTAAACCGCCAGGGCATTTTTTCAGTATTATCTATGCAGATACAGATAAACCATAACAGACAAAGATTTCAAATTGGCAGACGCCAAAGCATAGCTGTGACATCCGGATTAAGACGGACAATGTTTCGAGCTATCCTATTACAAGGCACGGCAAGCCTGAACGGATTAAAGTTTTTCTCGACAAAAGAGTACAGCAGCTAAAAGTTAAATTGAGTGGCTTATGCTTCTTCTTCCTGCTGCAAAGGCTGAGGATCGACCTGTTCTGGAGCTTCTTCGTCCTCTTGAAGCGGCTGAAAGTCAGGAACGCGCCAATTGATTTTGGATAAAGCACGGAAGTACATCTCTTCAGTAATGAGATCGGACGGATCAACATCTAGGGCGAAAGTGTGGGGGCGCACTGGTGGGATTAGATTTTCGGTATCATAAACCGGCCGATCCACCCGCTCATTCTTTAAATCATACGCCGGATGATACCTGGTCAAGTCCGATTCATCAGCAAGCTTGCTGGCAAGAGGACGCATTTCCTTAGTCAAAGAATGGAGGTCTTTGCCAGAGAAGGCCGATCCATCTTCCTTGGTGCTGGGGTACCCGTTCATGGCTTCTTCCGGATCAAAGTCCGGAACCCATGCCTTGGCTCTGGTTAGCGCTACAAGAAAACCGGACCGTGCAGCAGATTTCTTCACCTCTTCCAAGCGTACGGGCAGTATAGAAAGTTTTTCTAAAGTGCCTTGGATAGTGGTGGGGGCCGCTTTATTAAAAGACATCGCACTTATAATCCTTTGAGCGCCGGAATACAGCTGCTCAACCAGAGTATAAGAGGCCTTGAGTTTCTTCCGGAGGTCATCCCCAAGATGGGTGACGCGTCGCCCTGCATATGATTATCACAGTTAAACCGGAGCGGACTAAAGATTGCAGAGATGAAAACACATGCAAGTTAAGTATTTACCAAAGACGACAGAGGTCATAAGCTCTATTTGCCGCTTTAAACCGGTCAGCTCTTGTGTCACGGGGTTGAGGGCTTCTTCAGCATCCTTTGCTCTTATTTCAAGAGCATTCCTCTGCACTTCCCAGGTTGTCCGCTCTGCTTCAAAATATTTTTTCAATTGTTCAGCAGTGGTTAAGCTCAACGCCAGATCTTTTTTGGCCTTGACAGTAGCAGTTTCAGTCTCAGCAAGTCTATTCCGGAGCTTAGTTATTTCTGCAGCCCTCCGGGTCAAGTCAGCCTGTAAGAAAATCAAGTGGAATAAATGACAGTTCAGATAAGTCTCAAGCACATAACCAAGTTATATACTTGACACTTGGGGGCTAATGGGCAGTTGAAGTATCAAAAGATGACAATTAAAGACAAGTCTCAAGCACATAAGCAAGTTATCTACTTGACACTTGGGGGCTAATGGACAATTGAAGTATCGAAAGAGAGATTCAGACAAGTCCCAGGCACATAACACAAATTATGACCCTGACACTTGGGGGCTAATGTAAGTTCATTTTCCATACGTTTGGAAGTACCGGTTCACCTACAACAAAGCTAAACCGGTACTTGGGGGCTATTATGGCATAAAGACAGAAGTATAAAGAAGGCAAAGCACAGACAAGTAAGGTACCTCGTATTTGTCCTTCATCATGTTAACCAAACCCATTTCATATTCACGGCTGGTATGAAGCCGGTTCAAATACCCGGAGTAAAGTTCCTGGGCACTCAGTTCAGCATAATTGGACAAATCTGTACTCCATTTGCCCTTCTCTTGCTGGAGCTTCTCCGCTTTAACAGTGTGCTTGGCTAAGATGATAGGCTCAGCAGGAGCGGTAAAACCTGTCCCGGTTATTTGAACATCCGGAGAGGAAGCAGTATTTGGCTGTGAAGGGGCAGCAGTATGAGCCGGACTAACGGGAGCCGGGCTGGTCCGAGGAGGGCTAGCCCGGACAGGACTTGCCGGTTCATGGACATATTCAGCATTGGTATTTTCAGGAGCAGCAACATAATCATGATCCATGGGAGCAGGATCGTCAAGCTGAATTGTAGGCTCGTTTTCCGGAGGGATGACCTCGTCCGGATCAACTACCGGATCATCAGTAGCAGTCTCAGCAGCCGTTTTGCTGGCCTTTGCCTTTTTGCTAGGCTTGGGCTTGCTGAAAGGAATTGAAAAAGAAATCAGAGTCATAAAGGCAAATACAAAGGTAAACCGGATGAGATAAAGGACTTACCCAGGGACAGTTTTCAGAATCGGGACCTGTGTGGCAGTTGACTCGCCAAAAGATGATAAAGGTGTCTCCTGATAGTTAGGATCAGACGGTTTAAGTGGTTTGCGTATAAGTCCGGCCTTGGGATGAAGAAGAGTTGGAGAAAGTAAAACCTCAGAGCGACGCCTCCGAGCTGGAGTGAGAGATATTCCGGAAGATTTGACTACATGGCCACTATGGCGTGTAGTCCGGCGGGCTTCATGTTGCTGCTTCTTCAAAAGAAATTTAGGGTCTAGTTGAGCGTAAGGATGAGAAAAAGGGTACTTCCGAGATGCCCGACGAGTTTTGGGCACCGGCGGTTCAGAATCTGAAGAAAGAGTGATTACCTCAGTTTCTGCTGCTTTATCACCCTGAGCCAAATCCCGTGAAAAGACACTGTTAACATAAATCTGGATAAAAGAGATCAAAGCATATCAGGATCAACTCATACCTCAGAATCCGGATCATCTTCCTCAACATGCGAACCGGAGCCAACAGCTGCCTTTTTCTTCTTAATAGCGAAGGTTTTCCGGCGTGGCTGTTTACCTGATTTATCCCGAGGTTTCCTTTTCCAAAAAGGATCGTCGGCCTATGTAGAAGATGAAAGATAAATGGAAGATAATTTAAATGGACGGATTAGAAGCAAACAGAAGAGATTAAAACTTACTGCCGGTAGTTTATTCTTCTTTTTAATATGGAGCCAATCCGGTTTGGCTACATTTCTCCAAAGAGATGTTGAGCATTTTCTTAGCAGATTCAATAACGTCCTTCTCAGGAAGTATTACGTCGATGTGGCATTGGGAGTCATCCGACTTTCCGGTATACTGATACATCAAACCGGAGCGCCGGCTCAGAGGAAGGATACTCCAGGCAAGCCAACAACGCACGAAGTCAACTCCAGTCAATCCGTTGGCCATAAAGGCTTTAAGCTTGGCAAGCTGAGGGGCAAACCGGGCCCGTTCTGAGGAACTAAGACGCTGCTGCAGAGGGTGATCTTCAGGAATACGATGTTCGCGATAACCCGGCAGTGGGTTTTCTCCTTCGGGCGAAGTATCTTTGCAGTAAAACCAAGATTGATTCCAGTCCTTGGGGGGTGTATGGAGAGCAGCGTGAGGAAAGACCGCATCTCTTCTTTTTTGAATACTAACCCCGCCCAGTTCTTGGTGGAGTCCGACAGTAAACTCTGTCCGCCGGTTTAAGTGGAAGAAATCCCGGAACAAGTCGACCGATGGCTCCTCTTGAAGGTACACCTCGGAGAAGACTTGGAAATTGCAGATGTTTGATACGGAATTTGGACCTATGTCCTGAGAATGAAGCTGAAAAGCGGCCAGCACATCCCGGAAAAACTTTGAACCGGGGGCACTAAAACCCCGGGCCATATGATCAAAGAAAACAATAACTTCTCCTTCTTTGGGGGTAGGAGGACACTCATCCTTTGGGGCCCGCCATTTCAGAACTGCTTGAGGACCCAGAATACCAATTGAAGCAGCATTGACTAAGTCTTCTTCCGTAATGCGGGAAGGAACCCAGTTACAAGAAACGAACTGCTTGGCAGACATGTGATCAAAAGGAAAATGCTGAAAAGGTAAAGTGCAAAATCTGGATTATTCAAATACTGAAGCATAAACCGGAGCGTGTTAACAAATTACATCGACGGTTTAGACGGAGGCTAATGGCATTGACAACCCGGAAGCAGATAGGAGATGAGCTGCTACCGGTTTATGATAACAAAAAAGGAAGAAGCTAAACCGTCGGGTTCATGGTTGAGGCGTTGCAGGAGTAATATACGATTGGTTAAACCGGCGAATAACTTGCAGATCTATCAAGACGAAGAAACATGTTTCTACAAGAAGGCTAAAGTAAAATAGATCTGAGCAGTAAGAAAAAGACGAAATTTACGCAAGACTATCATAGGAAGAACTGCGAAGGTCTTCTCTAGAGCAGATGAATCTAAGGGTTGAATCTAAAAATACCAAGTCTAAGTTCAAAGTACGGAGCAGGGGCGCGTTCGAAACAAACTCAGGGCTCGAATCTACTGCAGAAATAGCCTATAGGATGAATAGACAGAGCTTCGAGGTCTCATGGCAGAAGCAATGGAGGAACCCTAGGTTACAGATCTGCAGCGATAGAAGAGGAATACCTGAGAATGGAGAAGACGGCGGCGGAGCAATCTGGTCGCGTTTTAGGGTGATGCAGCGGCCCGGTCGACAACGGCGACGAGCTCGAAGGCAGCGGCGAAGCTTCGGGCGACGGAGGAAGAAGAAGAGTAGAAGGAAGGAAAAGAATGAAGGCCCAGCAGTATTTATAGAGGCTGGGATGTGAAACGGCAAGCGCGGGATTTGAGGAGGTCAGAGATTGGATAAAGATTCTACCGTCGCCTCGATTTTCGGGATAGCCTTTAAACAAAGGTAACAAACAGCTGTGCGCAATAAGTGCGGAGGTGATGTCACGATCGAATAAAATGATTTCCAGGGATGACGTCATAGCCGGTTTACAAAACAGAGAAGATACAAAGAGGAAGTTTATGCAAGACTTAGAAGACTGATATGAACAAGTTCAAATCATTCTGGGGCCTAATGTGAGGGATATTACTAGCAGATATAAACCGGCTAGGGAGATCCGGATTATGGTAGTGTAGCTATGTAGTTATAAACTCAGTAGAGGTTACGGCCCATGAAGGCTTAGGGCCCATGTGTAAAGTTTACGGTTTGTAAACCGTCCTATCATGTAACTTAAGACACAAGGAAGAAAGAGTAGAGACCAAGGCGGACACGATTATGAGCCGGCCTCAGTACTCTGTAAACCGGACCGGGCGTTGCCTCCTATATAAAGGAACGGCCCGGCGACGGTTCAAGGGAGAAGCAACGATCCGTCGAGAGACATGCAAGCAATCTGCTCCCTGTTCATCGACGCCCAAGCAATACCAAACCAAACTAGACGTAGGCTTTTACCTTCATCGAAGGGGCCGAACTAGTATAAACCCTATGTGTCCTTTGTGTGCTTTTGACCTCTTCAAGCTAACCCGTGCGATGGTTCCACAACTAAGTCTGCAAAACCGGACATCTGCCGTGCTAATTCCACGACACTACTGGAAATTTGCTCAACTCTGAAGTGTCTACTATGTTCAATCTTGGCTGCCGTGATACTGGTCTTTCTTGGGCTGCAACTCTTATCATCTTCCCGTGATGATGAGTAAGAATTACAGTCCGATTGAAGCAGTCGATAAATCCTTTGTTGGTGGTTAACCAGTACATACCTAGGATAACATCCAGTCCCTTATTTTCCAATACGATGAGGTTTGCCCAAAACTTTAATCCTTCAATCTCAATAATCACACCTTGGCAGTAACTTTGAGTGATTTGCTTACTTCCGGGGGACTTGATGATCATTGATTTTCCCAAGGGGAGCATCGAAAAATCATGTTGCAAAGCAAAGTTCTTTGAAATGAATGAATGAGAAGCTCCAGAATCAAACAAAACCGTGGCAGGTATTGTGTTGACAGGGAACGTACCGAGTACGATATCCGGGGCATCCTGTGCTTGCTCCTTGGTCACATGGTTCAGGTGACCTTTCTTGTGGTTGTTATTGGGGTTGAAGTTGTTACGCTTGGGTGCTGAATTGTTTCCAATGTTGTTCGGCTTTGGGGCCGAGTTCCTTGGTTTTGGGCACTGTTTGGCATAGTGTCCCTCTTCTCCACAAGCGTTGCAAGTAACGCCTGGGCGATACGTAAAATCCTTGTCCCTTGCATGAAAATTTATGTGCGGGCGTGGGTCATTGGTCATGGATTTGTTCGCCCCATTTTTCTGAAAATTTGTCTTGTTCCGGTTGCTGCGAGTATGAGTAGTCTTGTCCCTTTTGTGCTTGCGAATATATTCCAAGCTGCGGCGTTCATTTTCCAAGGTAATAGCCTTGTCCACAAGTGTCTTGAAATCCGGAAAGGTGTGTACGACTAGCTGACATTTAAGTGCTGGTGCCAGACCGTCTAGGAAATTTTCCATCTTTTTATTTTCAGTCGTACGCTCTTCGTTGGCATAACGAGATAATTGGGTAAACTGACTATTGTACTTAGTCACTGTCATGCCTCTCTGCTTGAGGTCATCAAACTTCCTTTTCTTGATCTTCATAATGCTTCTAGTGATGTGCGCCCCACGAAAACCTTCTTTAAAATCCTCCCATGTGATATCATTTTCATTGGGATGTGTAGAAAATTTTCCCACCATGATGCAGCTGCTCCAGTGAGGTAGTGTGGTGCATAAAGTACCTTCTCACGGTCCAAGCATTGTGCAATAATTAATTTCCTCTCAATGTCTCGAAGCCAATCATTGGCCTCAAGAGGTTTGTCAGTGTGAGAAAATGTTGGCGGACGTGTCTTCTGTAGTTCAGACAATTTTGAATGCTGCTGATGTGGTTCGCGGTGATTTCCCATAATGATAACATGGTTCATCATTTCTTGGTGCTGCTGCTGGCTTTGCTCATAAAGACGGCATACTTGAGAAAATGTTGTTTCACTGCCCTGCTGACTTGACTGCCTGTGTGTGAAATTGTTACTTGTCTGGGTACCATAATTTTCCTGTGGCGGACTTGGCATGGAACGAGTCCAGGCACGTGTCATTTTCCACTCTGGGGGTATTATTGCAGAACTCATGAGAAAAACTGAGTGGAAACAATAAACAAATAGTTTTGCAAATGCAGAAAATATACAAACTCCAAAGATTTTGCAATAAAAATACTTGATTGCGCATGGAGAAGGACCGCTCAGTACATATATTACACGCGAGTCGTAATTATACAATACATCACTCAGGATGCGCGTACACATTTCTGACATGTTATTTAGGCTAGTGCACTTCTCCGAGTTCCTACATGATGCGCACACAGACTACTTCTCACCAACCTATTTTACATATAAACATATCATACAAGCGGACACATCGCGCGGCGGACATGCGTACTTAGTCGGAGATGGTGAAGACTTCCTTCGGCCTGCCGAGGGTAAGACCCAGTGGCGATGGAGACTCAACCTCCTCCTCACTAATAGGCTCCAGGCGTGGAATACTGGTTCGAGGAGTTGGTGCGGGCGCGGCAGGTGGTGCAGCTCTGATTGGAGTAGGATCAATGACTTGGTCAAACTCCTCAGTGGTAGGTAGGCGGCGAGCGGTGGCTAAGATGGCAGGTGCGTAGGATGCTGAGGACGAGACATATGTCAGTGGTGGTGATGTATGGAGGAGCTCCCTCCTATTGGCGGAACCGCTCTGAACTAAGTCCATACGAGCAGCCACCAAGTCGTCCACGAGGTTATCAAAAGCTGCCTCAAGAGCCTTGAGGTACTCAACCAAGGATTCGATAGCCTCATCACGCTCTCCCCTTGCGCAAGCGAACACATAATGACATGTGTAAGGCACGTGGCATGGGAGGTAGCGGTAGCGACGAGTCTTCATTGAAGGAAGAGCATCCCGGAGACGAGCTATCGCCTCACGGGCAGCCATCTGCATGGCATGCCTCTCCGTAGGCATGGCCCTGCCCACAAATCGGAAGCGGCGTGCCTCAGAACGCCCTCCCTTGAACTGCACCGCGGCCTAGTGCATTGACACGCTGCCGCTGATCTTATGCTGGTAGAGTGTGAACTCTGGACGAGTCGATGGCCCGATCGCGACCTTGGTGATGGAGACGAGGAGCTTGATAAACCCCTCAGGTATGTTGACGAACACTTGTGACTCACAGTCGCTGCTGGCCATCTACAAAAGTAGACAAAAATTCCGAATAGTCAAATCATAAATTTATGATGACTAACAAAAAATTGCTACAAATGTAAAAATGTTGAAAAAGCACTCAATACGCTAATATCCGATTAGCGATCGCACCTAGTGGCTTCCTACAGTCAGCCTGGCTCGGATACCAAGGTTGTCAGGACCGGGTTTTCAATAAAACATTTATTGAGAAACCGACCTTTTTATCGGACCAGTGTAGAAGAATCCTTCTTACTAGTAGACAAATCCTTGATACAGAATTCCAGGATACTGAATATTATACAAGGTTGAGCTGAGGCTGCTCAACAATTTATTACAAGCACGCCGATATTTTACATAAAGGTGGATATGACACAAGGGTAGGGTGGCATAACTACTGACTTGTAATAAAAGTGGTGGTGGATATGTCACAGTGTAGTGGTGACACGACTCCAATATCTTACAACCAATTGAGTGTCGGAGTGAACTCGATGAATTTTATTTGGGTAGCGGAAGCGTATATGATACAGTGATCAACTCCAGGATCGCAAGAGACTGACTGGGACTCCTCTAGGCGTTGGACTCGCTATCGAACTCTTCATCCATGAGATCGCCTTCGTCAACATCTGGCCAAATCAATAAGCCAGGTGAGTACTTTGAATGTACTCGCAAGATAGTTCGGACATAAGATATAACAAATGCAAACATGATGCATACGAGCAGGCTAGCAATATGTACTCAAAAATAATAATTTCGCGCTGCAAGTTAAATAAAAATGGAAGTCGGGCGGTAGTCCTCCCGAAATCCCAATGAAATAAAAGCATGCCGATCGAGTGTCTGAAACGACGCCTCGAAAGTAAAATGAATAAACATGCCATAGTCGGACGTCTGAGCGACATCACATAAAGGGCTTATATCAAAATGAATAACGAGTATGCCGTAGTCGGACGTCTGAGCGACATCACATAAAGGGCTTATATCAAAAGTAAATAACAATGATACCACAGTCGGACGTCTGAGCGACATCACATAAAGGGCTTATATCAAAAGTA
>LR738715.1:820288511-820307195 GCA_902687465.1 Secale cereale
ATACCACAGTCGGATGTCTGAGCGACATCACATAAAGGGCTTATATTAAAGTAAATAACAACGATGCCACAGTCGGACGTCTGAGCGACATCACATAAAAGGCTTATATCCAAAGTAAATAACAACGATGCCACAGTCGGACGTCTGAGCAACATCACATAAAGGGCTTATATCAAAAGTAAATAATAAGAATGCCACAATCGGACGTCTGAGCGAGATCGCAGAAAAGGCTTATATCAAAAAGTAAATAATGATAATGCCACAGTCAGACGTCTGAGCGACATCACATAAAGGGCTTATATAATCATTTGGCATGAAGGTAAATCATCTCAAGGGAATACTCAGTGCAGAAATAACTGGTTAGTTCATCTACCGGGATGACCCTTGACTAGATTACTACTCTTATCGCCATCTTAGAATATCCGAGACAGTCACAGAGGTTGACACGGAGATTGACTCTAGGCCATAGACATGGCTACTCGGAGGGTTTTAACTCTGCAGAGTTTGTACTCTTTAATCACAGCCAACGGATTTCAATAGCCACAAAAGACTAGTTCCGTCTACGGTATTTTAGGAGAAACACAACTAACCAATACACACACATTCCACATCCCGCTGCCCGGAATCACCCTAGGCAACGTTCACGAAAAACTTTAAGACGGGGAGGCTACAACCTCGAATAGCATGGGATCAAATTTATACCGCGCGCTCTAACGGGTGCCCCCCTCTCGGTCCCAACCGGAAACACCCATGCCCCCTGACCGGATGACGGGCTTTAATCCAGGGCCATGGAACCCTCATCCCGGCCCCTCTATTTGGTATTTACAAGGAAAGAGGTTTGCGGCTGACTAAACCATATTCTTTGCAGAAGACATGTGACAGTACCAAAAGGAGACGAACGGGATCATGACTTGATCCACGTTAACCCTGGAGTTAAACGGTTGACTGGCATGCTTCAACAATACCATCTTACAACCTATCATGTCACCACATGATCAGGTTGGTTCACCATCAACTTTCGGAGCTCACACGGAGCTTGCCTTTCATGAAATATAACATTCGCAAAATGCTTATATAATCATGCCATGAGAAAACTACTCAAGCAACATGCAAACACTCATCATATCAAAGGTTAAACATGCTTGCCTGGTTCGGAGTAGTCGGAGTCTAACTCGGTGAAGTTCGCGGCTTCGTCACCTCCTTCGGTATCTACGGATAAAAATAAAACGGACACTAACATAAATACCGTGCGCACATAAAAGTTGTCCCAAATATTTTTCAAATAAATATGATAAAAAATTAGACAAAAAAATAAAGAGCACAGAAAAAAATCAACTCAAAATCATCTTTTGTTTAAAAGTTATTAAGGTTTTTGTCCAAGGACTTGTCTGTAATGAAACAGAAAGTTTCCAGGGGCTTGATTATAAAAACAGAAAACGATTCAGTAAGAAGTACGCCAGCTGAAAAGGGAAAGCGTAATTTGCCCGAAAGCGTTTTCCAGAAAAACGTTTCGAATAAAACAGAGAGGCTGACGAGGGGGTCCCACCCGTCAGGTTTGAATCTTCAAACGGAAAAACAGAGCGCGCCGGCGCCAGAGAGCCGTGGTGGTCATCGGCGTCGATCCACGGCGGGGTAGGGGAAGTGGGTGGTACCTACGGGTTCACGGTGCTCTTCCGCGTCTGTGGGTGGTGGAGTTCGATGTCGGCAAGCACCACGTCGACGGCGACCTTCTCTCCGGCAGACGGTGGTTCGGGTGGTTGTGGGTCTCGTCGGGGAGAGCCGCGGAGGTCAAATTGAAGTGGGGGTTAGGCGTCTAGGCGCGCCAGGAGACTACTGGCACGACTAGGGAGGTGGAGGAGCTCTCACCAGAGAGAGAGCTGCCGGAGCCCGAAGCGGATCGGGGCGGCCGGAGTTGGGGACGAGGGGCTCCTCGAGGTTCTTCCAGTGGCTGGGCGGGGTCTGGTGAGATGGTGGAGTGGTGCGAGGTCGAATGCGAGCTCGGGGCCGCTATTTATTGCCGGCCCAAGGCGGTTGCCGTAAACGGGATAAGTCCGGCGAGTGATTACGGCGAGGCCGTGGCCGAACGGTTGGCTTAAGGGCCTGGGCATCGACGTGATGGTCTACTGGTTCCATCCCGTTGTAGAGCTTAGCAAGATATGGGTGTTTACGGCACTTTCTCAACGGAAGGGCCATGCGGGCACGTCGGCGGCAGAGAGCGCGCTTTGCGCTTCTCAGGCCACGACGACGATGCTGTAGCGTGCACAGGGGAGGAGATGGCCGCGCGGAGCTCACAGGTGGCTTGGGCGGTGCCGAACAACGTCATTTTGCAGGGTGGCCCCTGTTGGCCGCCACGGGTGGCTCTGCCGCCGTGGAAGACGCCGGCGTAGGTAGGCCACGACGCCACCGACGCTCGCAACCGGCCAAGCGAGCGTGCGGCGCTGTGGATAAGGGAGAGGAGCAGTGCAGCAAGGCGCCAATGCAACACTGGCGAGATTGTCGCGGCGGTCTGACGAAACTGCACTGTCGACTAAAACTTCAGTGAACTTTTTCTAAATTTCGACAGAAACAGTGCACACCAACTGTTTGATGAAATGATTCATGCACTTGCAGAATTTTTCTTGAGCTGAATTTTGGTGATGTGGTCTCTTGATGCATCTAGAGGCTGCCTGAATTTCTACAGATTTTTAGGAAGCGAGAAAAATATGAATTTCACCAAAAATGGCAAATCTGGTCCAAACTCGCAGCAAGTAAAATTTGAAAATTTTGAACTATGGACCAGCAGATCTTGATGGATCTAGGTTGAGGGTACTAAGGACTAGTCAGGAAGTTTCTTTGGAATCAAAACTCAAAAGGAAACTAGTAGTTCCTTTGTAAATCACCAAGGCTCAAATTAAATGACAGAAAATGTTTTTGGGGTAAAATAATAAGAAGAAAAATCTAAATGAGGTTGAAACTTATTGGAATTGATGTTAGACTTGTTCCAAGGTGGGAGTGAAGGTTTTGGGAAGAAATATCTTCATTGGATGTCATGGAAAAAGAAAAGTTTGAATGGGGGTGAGTAAGCCCAAGGTTTTTATATGAAGGCTTTTCATAAAGAGAAATTGTCAAAAATCCTTTTGAAAATAATTTGTGTTGAGCCAACACAAGGTGAAAACCCTCGAGACCAGAAATCAAGGATGAGAAGGACACACAAAACTTTTGTCATAAAGGATTTGAGAAGAAGGGGTTTTCAGAAAGATTCAAATATCCTCCTTCCAAAAGACCAAAGAATTTGATGAAAACAAGTCCAAATTTTTTGGAGTGTTACACCTGTCCTCTGGCTTGGCCCCGAAGTTTATCTCGCGTGATTTTCTCCAAAAATATCTCCTGCGAAGGTTTCATTCCTTTTGGACTCCGTTTGATATTCCTTTTCTGCAAAACCCTGAAATAGGCAAAAAAAACAGCAATCTGGACTGGGCCTTTGGGTTAGTAGGTTAGTCCAAAAAATGATATAAAAGTGAATGATAAATCCCATTAAACATCTAAGACTTCATAAATAATAGCATGGAACAATGAAAAATTATAGATACGTTGGAGACGTATCAAGCATCCCCAAGCTTAATTCTTGCTCATCCTTGAGTAGGTAAATGATAAAGAAAGAATTTTTGATGTGGAATGCTAACCAATAGAGTTTTTCAATGTAATTCTCTTAATTGTGGCATGAATGTTCAGATCTGAAGGATTCAAAATAAAAGTGTATAATGACATAAGAAATAACAATACTTCAAGCAATACTAACAAAGCAATCACGTCTTCTCAAAATACTATGGCTAAAGAAAGTTATCCCTACAAAATTATATAGTGTTGGCTATGCTCCCTTGATAAAACACAAAATATTCATATCATGCACAACCCCGATTTCAGCCAAGCATTTGTTTTCATGCTCTATCTTTTCAAACCTTTCAACTTTCACGCAATACATGAACGTGAGCCATGGATATAGCACTATGGGTGGAATAGAGGTGGTTGTGGAGAAGACAAAAAGAGGGAGATAGTCTCACATCGACTAGGCGTATCAACGGGCTATGGAGATGCCCATCAATAGATATCAATGTGAGTGAGTAGGGATTGCCATGCAACGGATGCACTAGAGCTAAATATGAATGAAGGCTCAACAAAAGAAACTAGTGGGTGTGCATCCAACTTGCTTGCTCACGAAAACCTAGGGCATTTGAGGAAGGCCATCGTTGGAATATACAAGCCAAGTTCCATAACGAGAATTCCCACTAGTATATGAAAGTGACTAAGCATGAGACTCTACAATGAAGAACATGGTGCTACTTTGAAGCACAAGTGTGGAAAAAGATAGTAGCAATTGTCCCTTTTTCTTTTTCTTTTTCCTTTTTTTGGGCCTTTCTTTTTTCTTTTATTTGGCCTTTCTTTTTTTTTTCTTTTTTTGCGGAGGGTCTTTATAAATTCAGCCTTTCCTCCCATGGGACAATGCTTTATAAATGATGATCATCACACTTTCATTACAATACTAGATTAAAACTCAACATTACAACAACAAAGTATGACTCTATATGAATGCCTCCGGTGGTGTACCGGTATGTGCAATGAAACAAGAGTGACATGTATAAAAATTATGCATGGCGGCCTTGCCACAAATACGATGTCAACTACATGATCATGCAATGGTAATATGACAATATGATGCGTATCATATAAACGGAACGGTGGAAAGTTGCATGGCAATATATCTCGGAATGGCTATGGAAATGCCATGATAGGTAGGTATGGTGGCTGTTTTGAGGAACAATATGGTGGCTGTTTTGAGGAAGGATATATAGTGGGTTTATGGCACCGGCGAAAGTTGCGCGGTACAAGAGAGGCTAGCAATGGTGGAAGGGTGAGAGTGCGTATAATCCATGGACTCAACATTAGTCATAAGAACTCATATACTTATTGCAAAAATCTACGAGTCATCAAAACAAAGCAATCAACGCATGCCCCTAGGGGGAGGTTGGTAGGAGTTAACCATCGCGCGCCCCCGACCTCCACACAAAGGTTGACACTCTACAAATACCTCATGCTTTAACTTAGTCACACAACGGTTCACCATACGTGCACGCTATGGGAATCACTAACCTTAACACAAATATTTCTCAATTTCATAATTACTCCACTAGCATGACTCTAATATCACTATCCTCATGTCTCAAAACAATTATCAAGCATCCAACATCTCTTTCCTTTCAATGCACTTGGTGTGAATTTTTTTACTACATTGACATTGAATGTCTATCATGTGAAGACTAGTTTCTTTAGCCTAAACACTTTACCATGCTGTTTTAGTAGACTCAAATAGATCTAAGTGAGGCATGAGAGTTCAACAATTTCTATGAAATATTACCACCACCATGCTCTAAAAGATATAAGTGAAGCACTAGAGCAAAAGCTATTCAACTCAAAAGATATAAGTGAAGCATATAGAGTGTTCTAACAATTTCTAGGGCATATTTAACTCTCTCAAATAGGTGTGTCCAGCAAGGATGATTGTGGAAAACTAACAAGCAAAGACTCAAATTATACAAGACGCTCCAAGCAAAACACATAGCATGTTGCGAATAAAAATATAGCTCCAAGTATAGTTACCGATGGATGAAGACGAAAGAGGGAATGCCTTCCCGGGGCATCCCCAAGCTTATGCTTTTGATTATCTTTAATTTACTTGGGGTGACATGGGCATCCCCAAGCTTAGGCCTTTGCTACTCCTTCTTCCGTAGTCCATCAAAGCAATACTCAAAACTTGAAAACTTCACAACACAAAACTTAGACGAAAATTTTCGTGAGCTCCGTTAGTAAGAGAAAGCAAACCACCACTCAAAGTTACAGCAAGGAATTCATTCATTGTTTATATTGGTGTTAAACCTACTGTACTCCAAGTTCTCTATGGTTCATATCCTCCAATATTACTCACAGATGCATCGGAATAAGCAAACAACACACGAAAAACAGAATCTGTCAAAAACAGAACAATCTGTAGTAATCTGCTAGGTTCGCCTACTTCTGGAACTCCAAAATATTCAAACTAAATTGGTACATCTGCGAAATTTGTTTACCAATCAGCAGAAAAAAGAATCAATTAAAAAGCACGCCCCAGTAAAATCTGAAGACTACTTTAGCGAGAGCTAACGATTCTGTTTTTCACAGCAAGATCATATAAACTTCACACAAGTCTTACCAAAGGTTCTACTTGGCACAAACACTAAACAAAACATGAAAACACATATAATCATAGGCTAGATGCAATATTTATTCCCTAACAGCAACAAAAACAAAAAACAAAAAATTGGGTTGCCACCCAACAAGCGCTATCGTTTTACGGCCCTAGCTAGGCACGATACAAGATAGATCTAGGGATAGCTATAGTGGTATGATATGTCGCGAAAGCTCATCTCATATTCCCTACGTTCAGCAGCAAGATTCCTTTGTGACAAACAAAAGTAATCAAAAGGGCTAAATTTAATGGGACAAAAGTCCCCTACATCAATCTCAGGAGGAACAGGTTCCTCCTTTGGCCCTTTGTAGTGGATAACCAATTCATCGTTATAGGCATTCTTTTGGCAAAAGGCCAATAACCTTCGTTCAAGGAAGGGGCCTAACCCATTATTTTGAACAGCGAGGTCATCGTTTATCTCAGAAATTCTATCAATCAAGATCTCAACAGGAACCTTTTTTCTAAGGTTTTCTTGATTGAACAGGGGATCGCAAACGCATAAGGTCTTCTTGATTGAACAAGAAAACCACTATAGGAGGTCGACATGCATCTACTCCGTAATGAGCAAAGATTTCTCTGGCCTCTTTCATGATATATCTAAATTCATGAGCCAAAAAGATAGTAGCAGCATGCTTAACGGAAGAATGCTCAATATTGGAGAACTCCAAAAATACTCTCTGAATACAAGGATGCATATGGATAAATTGCCTTTCAATTTCTACTATGAGCATAGATACGGCATCCGCAAGGCTCCTAGTTCTATGAAGAATAGAGCCACCCATAGTGGGCAAAGCACCGACACGAGTAAAGAAGTCTTGAAGAACCCCTTTTCCAATAATATTGCAACTACCAACCCGAAACTTCTTGGTATGTAAAGTGGTAGCTTCATCCGGGAGGTCAACATGAGCGTTGCCCTCGGTATTGCTACCCTTTTCGATATAATCACCCCCATCTCACACATGGGAGCAAATAAGCAAGCAAGTGACGCACAAGCAAACAAGAAGCAAGCGAATGAGAAATACACGGCGGAAGAAGGGCGAATAAAATGGCAAAGATGAAGCGGGGGAGAGGAAAACGAGAGGCAAATAAATGTAATGCGAAGGATAAGGGTTTGTGATAGGTACTTGGTATATGACTTTTTCGTAAGCCTCCCCGCCAACGGTGCTAGAAATTCTTCTTGCTACCTCTTGAGCTTGCGTTGTATTCCCTCGAGGAGGAAAGGGAGATGCAGCACAGTAGCGTAAGTATTTCCCTCAGTTTTTGAGAACCAAGGTATCAATCCAGTAGGAGACCACGCGCGAGTCCCTCACACCTGCACAAACAAATAAGAACTTTGCAGCCAACGCGATAAGGAGTTGTCAATCCCTTTACGGTCACTTACGAAAGTGATATCTGATAGAGATGATAGTTTATATTTTTGGTATTTTTAGTTTATAAGAATAGCAAATAAAAGCGATAAAAGTAAAGTAGATGTAGATTGATATGTTGTGAATAGACCCGTGGGCCATAGTTTTCTCTAGTGGCTTCTCTCATGATAGCGATATTCTACGGCGGGTAAACAAATTACTGTCGAGCAATTGATAGAAAAGCGAATAATTATGAGACTATCTAGGCATGATCATTGTATATAGGCATCACGTCCGAGACAAGTAGATCGACTCCTGCCTGCATCTACTACTATTACTCCACACATCGACCGCTATCCAGCATGCATCTAGTGTATTGAGTTCATACAAACAGAGTAACGCCTTAAGCAAGATGACATGATGTAGAGGGATAAACTCAAGAAATATGATGAAAACCCCAGCTTTTTATCCTCGATGGCAACAATACAATACGTGCCTTGCTGCCCCTACTGTCACTGGGAAAGGACACCGCAAGATTGAACCCAAAGCCAAGCACTTCTCCCATTGCAAGAACTATAGATCTAGTAGGCCAAACCAAACCAATAATTCGAAGAGAATTGCAAGGATATTATGAGCACACATAAAAATTCAGACAAGAACCAAATATCTTTCATAGATAACTTTGATCATAAACTCACAATTCATCGGATCTCGACAAACACACCGCAAAAAGAGATTACATCGAATAGATCTCCTCGAAGACCGAGGAGAACTTTGTATTGAGATCCGGAGAGAGAGAGAAGAAGCCATCTAGATACTAGCTATGGACCGGAAGGTCTGTGGTAAACTACTCACAACTCATGGTGAGGGCGATGATGATGATGATGATGAAGGCTTTCGTGATGGATCCCCCTCCCGGAATAGCCTCCAAGATGGGATCTCTATGGGAACAGCAGCTATGGCGGTGGAATTAGGGTTTTCTCTCTGCGTATGGAGTTTCTGGGGTATGTAGGCATATATAGGAGGAAGAGGGGCACCAGGGGCCACCGGGCCTGCCCTCGAGGCAGGGGGCGTGCCCCCACCCTCGAGGGTGGGCTCCCTGTCCTCTGGCTTGGCCCCGAAGTTTATCTCGCATGATTTTCTCCAAAAATAACCCCCGCGAAGGTTTCATTCCGTTTGGACTCCGTTTGATATTCCTTTTCTGCAAAACCCTGAAATAGGCAAAAAGCAGCAATCTGGACTGGGCCTTTGGGTTAGTAGGTTAGTCCCAAAAATGATATAAAAGTGAGATAAAGCCCATTAAACATCTAAGACTTCATACATAATAGCATGGAACAATAAAAAAATTATAGATACGTTTAAGACGTATCAGGCGCAGAGCCTTCCCCCCGGGGCACGCGAAGGAGGCGAGAGGGGCCGCGGCGGCCGGGACGGGGCCGACGAGTGGCCAGGCGAGGCGCGCAGGTACAGGCGAGCGAGGCCGGTGGCCAGGGGCGGGACGGAGCGGGCTATGCTGCGTGGTGTGGGGCGCGCGCATCGTGCGGACGGCCGCGTCGAGCGGAGGCACGTGGCGCACCGGCGAGGCAGCAGAAAGCGGCGGGGCGGCTGGGCGCGTGCGGCTGCGGCGAAGGAATAGCAGCAGCAGGGCAAGTGCAGCGGTGATGGCGGAGCAGCAATGGGCCGGCGACAGTGCCAGCAGCGCAGAGCAACGGCAGCATGGGTGCGGGCTATTCGGGCAAGACGAAGACGACGACAGCTTACAAAGTCCAAATAAATGAGAGGAAAGGGGGGAATCGATGTGTTGCTCACGACGGGGCAATAGGGGATGGTAGTGGGCTCGGGGAAGGGTCGACGGCGATGGAACCGGTGGCGGAGCGTGTCGAAGCCAAGGAAGAAGAAGAAGACGAGGCAAGCACTCCGTTGGCTCCCAGCTCGAAGTTGATACGTCCAAAACGTATCTATAATTTCTGCTTGCTCCATGCCTCTTTTGTGTGATATTGCTATGATATTTATGCACTTCCATACACTTTTGATCATATTTGGACTAACCTATTAACTGTGCACCACAATGCCAGTTCCTGTTTTCTGCTGTTTTTCTATTTCAGGTTTCTCCCATATTAAAAGTGCCCTAAAAATTCCGGGAAAAATACAGGAAAAATCAGCGTATCGGGAGCTTTCGGAAAAACCAACGCAGAGCTAGAGGGGGGCCTGGGGTGGCCCAGGCGGCCACCCGGCGCGGCCCCACCCCTGGCCGCGCCAGGGGGGCGCCTGGGGCCCCACCTTCGCCTCTGGTGACCCCCTTTGGCATATATATTGCACGCGTCCCGAAACCCTCGAGGACGGAACCCTTTTTCGCGATCTCATCTCTGTTCCGCCGCCGCCGCGCTTCCAAGATCGGGAGCACCAGGAGAACTCTTCCCGGCACCCTGCCGGAGGGGAGAACCACCACCGGGAGCTTCTCCACCACCATGGACGCTTCCCGGATGAGTTGTGAGTAGTCTCCCTTGGACCATGGGTCCATGACCAGTAGCTATGTGATGTTCTCCTCCCCTCTTTGTTCTTCACCGATTAGACCTCGTGAGGTGCCCTACATGATCGAGGCACATATGTAATCTTTATGCTGTTGCTCTGCTGAGTTTGCTGGGATCTGATGGATTATGAGATTATGTTCAGATTGTGTGTGAGTAATATATTTGATTCACCTCTTTTATATTTATGTTCTTGAGTAATTCTTGCATGTTCTCCGTTGCTATTTGTTGCTTTGGCCGAGTAGTAGGTAGTAACTCCAAGAGGGAACGTTATGCTTGATTGTGGGTTCATGCCCCTCGATGAGTAGCTTGAGTGACAGAAACATGAGTCTAGGGGATGTGCTGTTGCCACAAGGGGGAAAACAACGGTGTTTGTACTTGCGGGTGGAAGGATTGTTTACTTTACGCAAAGTTCTTTTAATGCAGTTGTCTGTTGCTTTGAGTTTACACTTTGGGTGGGACTCGCAACTTAATACCAGCGAGATGTTCTGGATAGAAATCTCAAGGTGGATGATTAGTAGTAGATGCAGATGGATTTCAGTCTACTTGCCTTGGCGTACCGTCCATGCTTTTGAGCCTCTACCTTTCTTTACAACATAGTTAGCATTGGTTTGCGCACATAATCCTGTCAATTGCCCAGCTGTAATTTGTTTACCTCGCTTAGCTGTTTTATCGTCTTTTGGGAGAGAGACATCACTAGTGAACATCATGGGATCCCGGTCCATATTACCATCACTGATCACACCCGCTATTTACTTCCTGTTCTTATTTCCTAGTTGCAGTCATACCTATCACTGTTATCTCTTGCGTTTGATCCTTTGTAAACGACAAGGCCGGAGGGATTGACAACCTCTCTTTACTCGTTAGGAGCAAAGTTATTTGTATCTGTGTGCAGGTCCTGTCAAGCACAAGTTTCTGGCGCTATTGACACCTTCTTGTCGACCCTCGGAGTCTCACGGGATTCGATCCTTGGTATCTTTGCCAAGGGAAATTTGTCGCTACGCTACATCTCAAACCTTCCACTTGGGGTAACCAACGAGGGGCGAGAAGCCATCAAGCAAGTTTCTGGCGCCGTTGCCGGGGACTCCACTCTTCAAGATAGGGGAGTTGCACGCTATCTTTTATCTTTGCTTTTTAGTCTTGTTAGTTTACCTTTCAGTTTTTGCTTTAGTTTCCTTTACCAAAAAACACAAAAATAGTTATCTTGCTTGCTGCTGCTATGGGTTCCACCGAGAACACCAAGTTGTGTGACTTCACTAGTCATAACAACGATGACTTTATCGGCACGCCTATTACTACACCTGCCACTTCAGCACCCTCTTATGAGATTAAACCTGCTTTACTGAACCTAGTTATGAAAGATCAATTCTCCGGTGCTGGGGATGATGCTGCTTTACACTTAAATAATTTTGTTGAACTTTGTGATATGCAAAAGTATCGAGAAATAGATGGTGATATTGTTAAGCTTAAGCTTTTTCCTTTCTCCTTTAGAGGAGGAGCTAAAATCTGGTTTCAATCCTTGCCTAGAAATAGTATAGATTCTTGGGACAAGTGCAAGGATGCCTTTATTGGGAAGTACTATCCCCCTGCTAAAATTATCCAACTAAGGAGTAATATAATGAATTTTAAACAATGGGATAATGAACACGTTGCCCAAGCTTGGGAACGCATGAAATCTCTTGTCAAGAACTGCCCAACTCATGGTTTGACTACTTGGATGGTTATCCAAAAATTTTATGCAGGCTTGAACTTTACCTCGCGGAACTTGTTAGATTCGGCCGCAGGAGGAACCTTTATGTCAACTACACTTGGTGCTGCCACGAAGCTTCTCGATGAGATGATGACCAATTATTCCCAATGGCACACCGAACGCGCTCCAACAGGTAGGAAGGTAAACTCTGTCGAGGAGATTTCCTCCCTAAATGAAAAAGTTGACTTGATCATGTCTCTACTTTCCAAGCAATCTCCTATTGATCCTCGTGATGTTCCTTTAAATTCTTTGATTGCTCAAGATCAAGTAGATGTGAACTTTATCTCTAGAAACAATTTCAATAACAATGCTTATAGGAGTAATTTTGGTAGCAACCCTAGACCGTTCCCCTCTAATTCCTATGGGAACAACAATGCTTATCCTAACACCAAGAACTCCACTTCTGAACTAGAGATTATGCTTAAAGACTTTATCACTACCCAAAAAGCCTTCAATAAGAGTGTAGAAGAGAAACTAAACAAACTATATAATCTCTCTTCGAAGGTAGACAATTTAGCCCATGAGGTAGAATTGCTTAAAATTAGAACTTCCCCTCTTGAGGAGAGGAAGACCACTCCTATGAATGCTATTCAAGTGCAAATTGATGAAAACATTAGGATGATGCCTAAACTTAAAGAGAGATGGGCTAGAGAAAAGGAGGGAGAAGATAGAATTAAGAGCCTTCCTACCCACCACACTGTTGCTACTATCCAAGTTGTTGAGGATATCCAAACTCTTAGCACCCAATGCACTCCTGGTCCCATTGGACCTATTAATGGTGATGCTATGACCTCAACCGTAGAAACTCCTATAACCATAGAAGCTACCAAACAAGTGAGCCTAAAGGACACTACTACCACTTTACTTGATAGTAGTGACCTTGATTTTGATAATTGCACCCTTTCTGAAGTTATTGATTTTCTTCACAAGATGTCTAGAGATCCCCACACTAGCACGCTTAATCTTGCCTTCACGGAGCATATCACTAATGCTCTTATCAAAGCTAGGGAGGAGAAGCTTAGGGTAGAAGCCTCCATACCTAGAAAGCTAGAAGATGGTTGGGATCCTATGATTGAAATTAAGTTGAATAACTTCTCTTGCTATGCTTTATGTGATGTTGGAGCTAGTACCTCCGTTATGCCCAAAAGAATATACGATATGCTTAAATTGAAACCTTTTTATCCTTGTTCTTTTGGTGTTCGTCTTGTTGATTCTTCCGTAAAGAAACCTTTGGGGAAGATCGACGATGTTCTTATCATTGTCAATGACAATTATGTTCCCGTTGATTTTACTATTATGGATATTGAAGGTGAACCTTCTTGCCAATTATTTTGGGACGTCCTTTTCTTCGCACCCTTGGTGCTATCATTGACATGAAAGAGGGGAATATAAGATTCCAATTCCCTCTCAAGAAAGGAATGGAACACTTCCCTAGAAAGAAGATTAAGTTGCCTTTTGAGTCCGTTATACGGGCTAGCTATTCTTTTACTCTTGATAAAATTTGATCTTCTCCTTTTGCATTATGCCTAGCTTAAAGGAATAAAAAAAAGCGCTTTTGGGAGGAAGCCCACAACGAATAAAATTTTATTTTGCTTTTGTTGTGTCTTGATGTTTGTTACTACAGTAGCATCATCATTGTATCTTTTCTTTTCAGCTTTGTGCCAAGTTTAGCCTCTGATTGCAAGGAAGTTCAAAAGTTGTGACGTGCAGTCCAGAAAACAGATTCTGTCCTTGGACAGAAAAATTCGTATAAAATGACCAGATCATCTTTTTGGTCTGAATGTTTTTGATAGCGTGCTCTATACAATTGCTTTCGGGCGTCTGTTCTGAGTTGTTTGATTTGAGTTGCAGAAGTGCCCAGAAAAAATTATTTACTACCTGCTGGTCTGTTTTTCACAGATTCTGTCCTGTTTTTCCTTTTCTTCGTTTTGCAAACCTTAAGCTTGCTTTTTCTTTGCAAAAATCTTTTGGCAATCTTGAGAAACAGTAGCTCTTCAAGGTTATCCTTATTTCCAGCATGGAAAAATTATTTTGTTATGGGTACTAACCTCGCTAATCAGATTATGATGAGTTATGTATGAAGGGAGTTTTCAAGTGTGCGAGGGAAGATGATAAAAAGATTCAGGAGTGTCAAACGCTCAAGCTTGGGGATGCCCCCGTGCACCCCCAAGAAATATTCAAGAAGACTCAAGTGTCTAAGCTTGGGGATCCCCCCGTGCATCCCTTTCTCCATCAACAATTATCAGTTCGTCTTTCGTTCCACTATATTTTAATCACTTCATGCGTTATGTGCTATGCTTGGAGCGTCTTGCTTTTAGTTTCCTTTTTAGTTTTCTTTAGCTTTGCTTGCTGTTCATAACGAGTTAGAACCCAACTTTCTTTGTGTGGGAGAGAAACACGCTCCACTTCAACCTAGAACACAACATATGATTTTCATGCTTATCTTTGCTGTGTGTGTTCTTTGCCTTTCCATAGCTACTGTCATGTTTAGCTCTTAGTTTTCATGCTTTTCTTTTTAAAGAGCTTTTGTTTAGTTGGTTGCTGAACTCTCTTGAGTTTTCATGTTTATCTTGTTAAGAGAGTTTGTCTGTTGCACTGATTTGTGTGTCTTAACTTAAAGTAGGTAATTGAGGTTGCTATTTAATTTTAGTAGTAACTTGCAATAGTTTTGAGGTATTGCCATGAGTAATGTCTGAACTTTTGGTGTCAAGAGCTTTAGCCTATTAGTGATAGATGTCGTATTTTGGGCAATCCGTGTTTATTTTTGAAAACCTACAAAATAGTTGAGAACTTTAGCTACTAAATGGATCACTAATCTTTGGAGGGATCGAATATTAGAGTACACTCACGTACCATGGGTCGAGGATGCGCAAGGGTAACCAAACCCCCATACACACCTCCTCGGGGTACTTGTCCCTTTGTGAACCTCCTAATTAGATTGAGAGTTACCGATAATAAGTGCATGAGTTCTTCGGACTAATGTGAGTATTCGAAGGTTGACACTTCCACCTAACCATATTTTTCTAGCCTCTTCGGTACCGTGCATTGCCCTTTCTCACCTCGAGAGTTGGCGCACACTTCGCCGGTGCATCCAAATCCTTGGCACGATACGCTCTATCATCATAAGCCTCATTATATCCTTCCTCAAAACAGCCACCATACCTACCTATTAAGGCATTTCCATAGCCTTTCCGAGATACATTGCCATGCAACATCCATCTTCTCATGACTTGATCTTCATGTCATACATGCTTTTTGCTTGATCGATGAGCCTCATGCTAGTTGGGCCTTGCCCTAATCATTGCTACATGACGCGCTAGTATCATTGCTGTCGGGGGAAACTGTCCGCCACGAACACCTATGGGACCGGAGCCCCTTGTCTGTGCGGTACGAGGGCGGAGGGAGCACGAAGAGCAGATCGAGGCAGACGCGCGGGCAGTTTTTACCCAGGTTCGGGCCGCACGGATGCGTAAAACCCTACTCCTGCTTGGTTGTGTATTGAGTTGAGCGCTCGGGAGCTTGAAGAAGCAGCTACACCGTGCGTGAGAGTAATCTAGGTTTCGAACCCCTTCCACGTTGTGCATGGGCCTCCTTTTATAGTGCAAGGGGTCACCGACAGGTGTCAACGTAGGAGAAAGGGGTAAAAAATGTAAAAGAGGTGGTAGTTGTAATAGTGCGGGAACAGTGGAGCTACAGTACAGAACAGTGGTCTATACCTACTTTAACAGTGGGGGACAAGGGCATTTAATGCCCGTCGCCGTCGACCCCAAAAGCTCCCGCCGTTGCGTCTCCGTCTGCCACGGCGATGGATCCTCTGCCGTGGAGTGCCACCGTGTCCCCCAGGCTGCACAGCCATCCGCCACGCGTCCCTGGAGTGGCCCCAGGGCGACGCGTGGGCCGATGAGCTGGAGCGCGGGCACACAGCGCACCTCCCCCGGCAAGCACCTTGCCGGGGATCTCGACCTTGCCGGGCCCGGAAGCTTGCCGCTCCCCGAGCCCTTACCGGGTCTTCTAAGATAAAATCTTCTATTCGTCCTGACAAGCTCCTCTTGCCAGGGCCTCGTGCTAGTTAAGCAATCTCGAGCCTGGGACGGCCTTCCCGGCAAGCTCCTCTTGCCGGGGTCTTGGTCTTCTGTCTTGTATACTTTGTTTTTGAATGGCTAGATAAGGGTCAGGAAGGTCTCCGGCAAGCGCGTGGTGAACCCTGCCGCGGGGAGCTGCCGCTGCCCGTGCACAAGTTGGGGTACTAGGGTACCCCTACCTTAGTACACCGACAGGAGCCCCCGGGCCTGGGCCACACACGGTGCCGAGCGCTGTTGGGCCAGGCCCAAAACAGTGCACGGGCACCCGCGGCCCGCGGCGCGCCGAATCCACTTCCATATCCGCCGCACCCCACGGCAACGGCACGCGTCGATTGCGGCGCCGTGGGATGGGACGTGCCCACGATTTCTTTAATGGGAAGGGCGAAACGCCCCCCACTCTCCCATAAAAGCAGAGAGAGCGGCGCGGTTCCCCTCCCTGCGCACTCATTGCCATCGTCTTCTTCCTCAGATTCCTCTGCGCTTCGCCTCTACTTCTCCGCCACCACCAAGCTCTTCGTCCCCTTCCTTCCACCGCATCCGCCATGGCCCCAAAGACCGACAAGGCGAAGTCGGAGAAGTCCAAGCGGGAGAAGTCAGATCAGGCGGCGAAGCTCGCCGCGTACCGGAAGGAGCACATTGTCTTCGCGCCGAAGCTCGGCGTGCGGGAACTTTGGAACAAATATTATTTGTTCTGGGCCAAGGAGACCCCAGCGCACCCCCGCACGCGCGTCTACCCGGCCGTCGCCAAGGACCACTACCCCGGCGGGTATTACTTTTTCGCAGCCTTCTTCCACTGCGGTCTGTGCCCTCCCTTCTCAAACTTTTTCTGCGATATCATGAATACTTATGGCCTCCACCTCCTCGACTTCACTCCCAACGCCATCCTCACCATGTCCGTTTTCGCACACATGTGCGAAAACTTCGTAGGAATCCAGCCCAACGTAGCTCTCTTTAGGCACTTTTTCATCCCCAGAGTAGAGGCCGACGCCCCCCTCTCCGGAGGAATCTCTTGGGTGTTTAGGCTGAATAAGAAATTAGCCTACTTGCCGGGGGAGCTCCGCGGCAAGTGGGAAGAGTGGCGCGCGGAGTGGTGCTGGGTCGTAGAGGAGCGGCCGCAACACTTCACCGCGCCGCGCACATCGCCCATCGTGCGCGGCAGGGATTGGAGTAATTTCGATTCCGACGATTCCAAGCTGGATATCGCTCTCGTCAGAATCCTCCGTCTTCGGATGGCGCCGCAGTCTGTCGCTGAAGTGGGCGCGGACTTTCTTCGTCGCCGGATCGCCCCCCTCCAAGACCGGAAAAGGCCGGCGTGGCAATACGGTGGCCCGGCAGACATCATGAGGCTGCGCCCCGGCCTCAATTTTAACTTCACAACACTCGAGCTGCGGGGTATGGTCAGGGAACTTTTCAAGTTCGACCCGGCACACCCCGAGTACTTCCGCGCTCCCCGGGGAGTGGTGCCGCTCTGCGCCAGCAGCGCCCGGGATCGCCTTGTCGCTATGATGCCCGCGTGCGACTCTCATGGATTGGAGCGCACGTGGATTGCGCCCAAGCCTATCGACGTCCTCGAGTTCTACGACAACCTTGCGGAGGTGTTGGAGAAGACGGACGATCTCAAGCTGCACACGCGGGCCACCACCGACCAAGAGATTGCTTACATGGCTTCTCGCGCTGAAGAAGTCGCCGCAGCCGCGGCGGCGGGAAACTTTGGATACACACCCGCGGAGGCGGAAGCCGCGGATGCCTCCAGCCAGGCGGATAAGGAGGAGATTCGCAAGCTGCTAGAGCTCCCTCCCGACACGCTCGCCGGGGTCCCCTCGCTGAGGCACTCCGGGATCAATGGGATCGCGACGGAGGCCGCGGCAATGGAGGGCACAGCCGGAGGAAGCAGGGGTGCCGCGAGGGGTGGAGGCGCCGGACGAAGCGGGGCCACCAAGGGGAAGGGGCCCGCAGTGCAAGGCGCTGGGGCCAGCGAACTGGCCGAGGGAGAGGAGGGGGAGGAGGAAGACACCGGCGGATCCACCGAGCTCTACGCCGATGACCTCTCCTCGTCGGAAAGCTCCCCGCCCCCGGCGAACCCGAGGCAGTCCCCATTGAAGCGTCTCCGCAAGGCGGCGACGGGGGAGCAGGCGCGAGCGCCCCGGCAACAGCCAGCTCGCCGGGCAGCTCCCCGGCCGAGCCAAGACGTGCCAAGGGCGACCGGCGTGCCGGCCACGGCAGAGGCCCCGCGTGCGCGGACCACGACAGAGGCGTCCCGCAGGCCGGCACCGAGCCGGCAAGGATCTTCTCGGAGCGGAGCAGCTGCTCCGCCCACTTCTCGGGCGCCGGCCACCACAGGGGCTGGGCCTACGCAGCCCCCAGCCCCGGTGGCTCCGAAACGCGCGAGGGAATCTTCATCCTCCGCTCCTCGCGCCGACGCGCCCACCGTGGAGTTTGACTTCTCCGCGCTGAGCGAGGACGACGAGGAGGACCAAGAGTAAGGACCCGAGACCTTACTCCTTCTTGATTTTTATATCTCGATTGTTGCTGACGCTTGACTTTGCTTGTTGCTTGTGATTGCAGGACCTTGGAGCAGCGCGCGAAGAGGGTCAGGGTGTCCACAGTTGAGGTCGTAGAAGACCCATCCGTCGCGGAAGCCGGGATCGCACCGGAGCCGAACTTGCCGGACCCGAGTGCCGCTCCGGGGAGTAGCCCCCAGCGCAGCCCCCAGCGTAAG
>LR738715.1:820307555-820352506 GCA_902687465.1 Secale cereale
TTTTTTGAATGTCTTGGTTCTTCTATCTTCTCTTGTGCAGAGGTGGAGCCGCAGCGGGAAGAGCGCCCGGAGACCGTCGCTGAGGAGCCGCAGGCCCCGCCGTCCCCGGCAAGGCAAAACTCTCCGGCAAGGGAGAGCGCTCCGCCAAGGGCGGGTACTCCGCCAAAGCAGAGTACCCCGCCAAGGGCGAGCAGCCCGGCGAGGACGGCCACTCCGCCAAGGCCGAGCTCCCCGGCAAGGGAGCCCGCCGCAGAGGACGTCCGCCAAGGTACGTTCTGCACTTGGTTTTCTTGACTTTGCTTCTTTTTGGATCTTTGCTTGATTTTGAACTTCTTTTTCTTCTTCTAGACCTTCCTCCTCCTCCTCCCGCGCCGATGGAGACCGAGGTCATCAATATCGAGGATGAGGAGGGCGCGCAGGGCGGCGGCGATGACGTTCCCGTCGTGGTGGAGATGGCCGAGGCCACCGAGGAGGCGACCGAGGCCACCGAGCCGGCCGCGCAGGAGGCCACTCCGGCCGCTGACGCCGCGACCGGGGAGGGGGACGGCGACCGCACCGCCGACCCGGAGGTGGCGGGAGCACCGGATGCTACGCCGGCCGCCGGCCCCTCCACCGGCGAGAAGCAGGCGTACTATCTTCGTGCCCCCAATGGCGTCTTTATCCAAGTGCCTTGGGGGTCTTCATCAAGAGCTCCCGCGGAGGGCGAGGCGTTTGACGGAGAAGTCCTCGCCTCCGCGGGTCTGACAGTCGTCGAGGCGCCCGGCGAAGGAGATGGGCCCGAGGAGGAAAAGCTTCTCCACCAACTCCTGGCCCTTTACCGGGCCAGGCAGGCGAAGCTTGCCTCCCGGGAAGCCCTTGCTGCCCAGGCCGCCGCCGAAATGGAGAAACGTGCGGCGGAGCTCAGCGCTGCCCACAAGGCGGGCCTCCGCGAGGTGGCGGAGGAGCGCGAGCGTCTCGCCGGTGAATATCAAGAGTGGCTTTTGGAGAAAGCCGAGGCTGAAGAACAGCAACGGCTCGCCGGGGTGGAGATGTCCCGGCGAGAAGGAGAGATCGCGCAGCGGAAGGTGGATCTCGACTCCCATGAGGAGGACCTTGCCGCTCGCGAGGCTGCCCTTGGCGGGGAGCTGAAGGAGGCGAAAGCCGCCGCTGCTGCCGCGGAAGACGCCAAGAAGGAGCTTGCCGCCAAGGTTGAACGACTAGAAGCGGCGATGAAGGTGAGTACCGAGAAGGTTGCCGCGCTCATTACTGAGCGCGAGAAGGACGCCCACACCAACGCGGAGCTCCAAGTGAATCTGTCCAAGAGGGGCGATGAGCTTAAGGCCGCCAAGGACTCCATCGAGGACTTGGAGCTGAAAGTCTCAACTCTGAGGGATTCAATTGACGCCGCCAAGCTTCGAGAAGACAAGCTGAAGGAGGAGCTCCGCAAGGAGCGGACCTTGGTGGACAGCGCCAACAAGGCATCCGAGCTCTTCCGCAAGAACATTGAGCTGTGGACCGAAGAGCTGGTTTCTTCTGCATCCATCATTGACCAGGAGTTGCTTGCCTTGAAGGTCGAACATCTTATCTACTCGCCGGATCCAGACCTCCCGCACAGCGCCAAGCTCAGCCTCTTCTTCAGAGGCGTCGCTCCGGCCCTTGCAGGTCTCCGGAACCGCATCCCCGCGCAGCTGGCCGAGGAGTCGCGCCGTCTCTGCGCAGGAACTCTGGAGCGGGTCTTGACGAAGATCGTGTACCGCAACCCGGGGATCAACCTCAAGAACGTTCTTTGCAGCTTGCCGGCAGATGCAGACACGGAGGCCCTGAAGGAGCAGGTCAGCCATATCATCGCCAAGGTGGCAAAGCTTGGCAGGAAGGAGGGCGACCGCGTAGACTAGGGCCCCATTTATCTTTATCTTTTCGTTGCTGCACATTATGTTACGAACTCATTAGTCCATTGCGACAAGTTGTCCTTGTAAGATATTTTGCTTTACTTCAATCAATCAGTGCAATGTTATCTTCCTTGTTCCAATCTTTGACTTTGTATGTTCCTCACCCTACGCTCCCGGGGAGCTTGCCGGCAAGGGGCCCTTGCCGCGAGCGCTGAGCGCTGGACCCTGAGCAGCCTGCTGGCCAAGGTCCTCGCCGGCAAGCAACCTCGCCGCAGCAAGTCGCAACGCACTTAGCTTGCTGAGTATACTCGGAAACGAAGCAAGGGCGCGACACTTGTCGCAGCTCACTTAAATCGTTGAGTGGACTCGAAGACAAGATAAGGGTGCGGCAAGCCACGGGTAGGTTCCTCCGCGCACAGGTTTTCCATAAAAAGTGTGATTGTTCAAGGAAGACAACCAAAAATTAAAATTTGAACTGGTCAAATTCTAACAACTTATCTTTCACATGCTGCTTGCTCATGTTGTTTGCTTTCCGGTAAGGCTCTTCTTTCTTGAACGGCACTTAGTTCCTCCTCCACCTCCTTCCCCCCCGGCAAACTTGTGCGCGAGGAACGTTCCTTCTGCTTAAGAGGAAAAGGAAAAGGAGAGGGAAACAAGCATATTGCCTTTCGGCGTAATAGTGCTTACCGAATGTCTAAGTGTTGCATCAAATGCCAAATAAAACATGCGAATAGCAAAGAGAAGCATGCGAAAGGCAATCGATGCGAAAACACGAAATCTTTACTGATGCACGGGGTCTGCGCCCGGCTTTGTACAAAGGGTTACATGCAACAGCGGCAAGGCTTGTACAAAAGGTGGTTGCCGGAACGGATCACGGCAACCGCGCCTTAGGGGTGAAACTTGCGAAGATGCTCTATGTTCCAGGAGTTGCTCACCGGTAAGCCTTCTTCGGTCTCGAGGCGGACAGCGCCGGGCCTCGTAACTTGTCTCACCCGATAAGGGCCTTCCCACTTCGGCGTCAACTTGTTGGAATTCTTGGCGGACTGAACCCGCCGAAGAACAAGGTCGCCTTCCTCGAGACTCCTGGCCTTGACTTTGCGGCTATGGTAGCGGCGCAAAGCTTGCTGGTATCGAGCAGCTCGTACAGCAGCCTGGAGACGTCCCTCCTCAAGGAGCAATGCGTCATCTTGCCGCAGTTGCTCTTGCTCGAGCTCATCATAAGCGAGCACTCGAGGAGATCCGTATACGAGTTCCGTGGGGAGCACTGCTTCTGCTCCATAGACTAGAGCAAAAGGTGTCTGCCCGGTGGCTCGACTCGGTGTCGTTCTGATTGACCAAAGAGCCGCCGGGAGCTCCTCTATCCAATTCCTTCCGCACTTGCGCAGCCTGTCAAAGGTCCTTGTCTTGAGTCCGCGCAGCACTTCAGCATTTGCCCTCTCCGCTTGACCGTTGCTCCTCGGGTGAGCAACAGAAGCGAAACAGACCTTGGCGCCAAGGTCTTGGACGTACTGCATGAAGGTGCGACTAGTGAATTGTGTACCGTTGTCGGTGATGATCCTGTTAGGGATCCCGAAACGGCAAACAATCGACCTGAAGAACCTGACTGCTGACTGTGCTGTCACCTTTCTCACTGGCTCCACTTCTGGCCACTTTGTGAACTTGTCGATTGCAACGTACAAGTACTCAAAGCCCCCGACAGCGCGAGGGAAAGGGCCGAGGATATCGAGCCCCCAGACCGAGAAGGGCCATGACAAAGGGATTGTTTGGAGAGCTTGAGCTGGCTGATGTATTTGCTTTGCATGGAACTGGCACGCTTCACACTTGGTCACTAGTGCAGTTGCATCTTGGAGGGCTTCTTGCCAAAAGAACCCTTGCCGGAAAGCTTTCCCGGCAAGTGCCCTTGCGCCAACGTGGTGGCCGCATGTGCCTCCGTGTATTTCTGCCAACAGCTTCTGCCCATCTTCTCTGGAGATGCATTTCAACCTGACACCATTGAGTCTTCTTCTGTACAGCTCGTTATCCACAAACTGATACATACTTGACTGCCTGGTTATCTTCTCTATCTCTTGAGGGTCGTCGGGAAGTTCTCCAGTTTGCAGAAAACGGACGATCTGCTGTGCCCATGCCGGAGCCCGGGGCTCGACGGCAAGGACTAAAGGCTCGAGGGCCGCTGCGGGAACCCCAGCTTCTACGGCAAAGACCTCTGGTCCTGTCGGAGCTGACGGTCCCCCGGCAAGCTCGCCGGGGCGAGGCTTGTCGGGAACACTTGCTTCAACTGCACAAGCCCGAGGGCTTGCAGGAGCAAACTGTTCCTCAGCGTTGTTGTTGATCTTGGGAACTTTGGCGGCGGGTTCAGGAAGATCCGCCGGCAAGTAGTCGCCGGAGACCAACTTTCTCTTCTTGGACTGCCCAATTGATGGTGTAACTGATGGTTGAGTCAGCTCGAGCAAAAAGGTCCCTGGTTCCACAGGTAGCTTCATCGCAGCACACTTTGAAAGGCCATCTGCAATTTCATTTTGAGCTCTCGGGATGTGCTCCATTTGCAGACCTTCAAAGTATTCTTCAAGCTTCCTCACTTCATCTACATATGCTTCCATCAAAGGGCTCTGGTAGCTCTTGTTGACTTGTCGGACCACCAACTGAGAATCGCCCCGCACAATCAGCTTCCTGATCCCAAGTTCGGCCGCAATCCTGAGGCCGGCAAGCAAGCCTTCATATTCTGCGGTGTTGTTTGTCGCCTGCTCCCTGGGAAAGTGCATCTGGATAACATATTTGAGGTGTTCTCCGGTGGGCGCGATGAGTACCACGCCAGCACCGGCGCCTTGCAACGAGAAGGCACCGTCAAAATACATTACCCATTCACTTGTCGCTTCTTGCACGGGTACGCTCGTTTCTTGAACTTCTTCTTCTGACGTTGGGGTCCACTCAGCAATGAACTCTGCCAAAGCTCGGCTCTGAATGGTTGAAGTACTTTCAAATTTGAGTCCGAAGCTTGACAGTTCCAGTGCCCACTCGACGATCCTGCCTGTTGCCTCTGGATTGTGTAATATCCTCTTCAACGGAAAGCGAGTGACCACTGTTATCTCATGGGCTTGGAAGTAGTGGCGCAGCTTCCTCGAGGCCATGAGGAGGCCGAAAAGCAATTTTTGCACACCGGAGTACCTTGATCTAGCTCCCTGGAGAAGGGAACTTACAAAATATACTGGGCGCTGCACCATCTTCTTCCGCACCTCTCCTTGTTCCTGCGCAGAGTCTTCCTTGTCGGGGCCAGAGCTTGTCGGGACAGCCCCCTGCTTGTCGCTAGATTCGCTTGCCGGTGACGCTGGCTCCTCGTTGGACTCCCTCTCCGCTACCAACGCAGCACTAACCACCTGGTTGGTTGCCGCTAAGTATAGCAACAACTTTTCCTGTGGTTTAGGTGCGACAAGTATAGGAGTGGAGGACAGGTACCGTTTCAAATCCTGCAACGCCGCCTCCGCTTCCGGAGTCCACTTCATGGGACCTGCCTTCTTCAAGATTTTGAAGAAAGGTAGGGCGCGTTCCGCGGATTTTGAAATGAACCTACTGAGGGCAGCAACGCAACCTGCAAGCCTTCTGACATCCTTGACGCGCTTCGGGGCTTCTATCTGCTCGATGGCTTTGATCTTGTCGGGATTGGCTTCAATCCCCCTTTGTGATACAAAGAACCCGAGAAGCTTGCCGGAGGGAACTCCAAAGACGCACTTCTCGGGGTTCAGCTTGAGCTGTATCCCGCGCAGGTTCTGAAACGTTTCTTCTAAGTCTTGAATCAGTGTTTCTTTGCTCTTGCTCTTCACCACGATGTCATCCATGTAGGCTTCTACATTCCTGTGGATCTGTGGCTCAAAAGCAGTGTACACTACCCTTGCAAAAGTGGAGCCTGCATTTTTCAGTCCAAATGGCATGCGGATAAAGCAATATGTGCCACATGGAGTGATAAATGCAGTCTTCTCTTCATCTTCCTTAGCCATGAAAATCTGGTGATAGCCTGAGTATGCATCAAGAAAACAGAGTAGCTCACATCCGGCAGTGGAGTCAACGATCTGGTCAATGCGCGGCAAAGGGAAGGGATCCTTGGGACATGCTTTATTGACACCAGTGAAGTCTATACACAGTCTCCACTTCCCGTTGGCTTTGCGCACGACGACTGGGTTTGCCAACCACGTCGGATGGATCACACCTCTAACTAGGCCTGCTGCCTCTAGTTTCTTGATCTCCTCGTTGATGAACTCTTGGCGCTCCACGGCTTGCTTCCTCACTTTTTGCTTGATGGGCCGCGCATGAGGGCAGACAGCAAGCTTGTGCTCAATCACCTTCCTGGGAACACCGGGGATGTCAGATGGTTGCCAAGCAAACACATCGACATTCGCCCGCAGGAAGGCGACGAGCGCGCTTTCCTATTTGCTGTCAAGGGTGGCGCTGATGGTGAAGGTACCACCAGTGCCATCCTCCTTTGCGGACACCTTCTTGGTTGCCGGAGGAGCAGCCATTCCTTTCTTGCTCTTGCCGGTGGAGCTCGATGGAACGTCCTCGACGGCTGCGCAGCACTCCGAAGAGGTGCGGTTGCCGGAGTGTGTCCCAGAGCACTTGCCGGACTTGGTCTTCGTCTTCTTCCCCCCGGGAGCTTCAGCGGCAAGAGTATCCTTCTCGGCCGCAGCTGCCGCATCCCGGTAAATCTTGTCGGCGCAAATAAGCGCATCTTTCTTGTCACTGTGGACAGTGATGACGCTTATCGGCCCCGGCATCTTCAGCACGTTGTAGGCATAGTGGGAAGCTGCCATGAACTTGGCGAGGGCGGGACGGCCGAGTATCCCATTGTAGGGCAATGGAATATCAGCAACGTCAAAGGTGATGCGCTCAGTTCTGAAGTTGAGCTCCCCGCCAAAGGTCACCGGCAGAGTAATCTTTCCCTTGGGCTTGCTCCTTCCCGGGTTGATTCCTTGGAATGAACCGGTCTCTTCGAGCTCGCCGTCTTGAATCTGGAGTTTCTTGATTACAGCAGAGGAGATCAAGTTCAGCCCGGCCCCGCCGTCAACCAACATTTTGGTGACCTTGAGGTTGCGGATGGTGGGTGAGACCAGCATCGGCAAGCACCCGACCGCAGTGGTGCGGTCAGGGTGATCCTCAAGGTCAAAAATGATGGGCGTGCTGGACCATTTGAGGAGCCTGCGCGACTCCACGGGCGGCTCGGCTGCATTCACCTCACGCACCCACTGTTTCAGCTGGCGGTGGGAGGTGTGCAGGGAGGCGCCACCGTCGACGCACAGGACTTCCGTGGCCTTCTGGAACTCCTGCTCGCTGTTCTCGTCGTCCTCCATGTCTTCATCGTCGTCTTCGTCGTTGTCGCGGCCCCGGGGAGGTCGATCTCCTTGCCGCTGCTTGGCCTTGCCGCGGCGTCCTCCCCGGCCATTGAATGGCCGCTTCTTGCTGGGTTCTTCCCCGCCACCTTGGGCCTTCTCCTTATCGCGCCTCTCGTACTCAGCCTTTTGCTGCTCGACGAGGTACTCGACGCGCTTACAGTTGGAGAGGTCGTGACCCTTGGTGCGGTGAATCTTACAGTATTGCTTGTCGGAGCTACCCGGCTTGTCGGCCGCCGCCGCAGGGGCAGGCTCCTTGCCGGAGCCGCCAGCCTGCGCTTGCTTGGCGGGGGCCTCCTTGCCGGACTTCTCGACGGCAAGCACTTCCTTCTTGCCCTTCTTCCTGTTGTTCCGCCGCCGGCTCTTCTTTGCCGGGGCGGCGTCGTCGCTGTCGCTTCCCCCTGCGCCAGCATCCTCCCCGGGGAGTTTCCTCCCCTCTTCTGCACGGGCGCACTTGTCGGCAAGAGCGTAGAGCTCGCTGACGTCCCTGATCTTGGTCATCGCCATCTCCTCACGCATGCGGCGGTTACGCACGTTCTGATGGAACGCGCTGATAACCGCAGCAGGGTGAACGTCGGGGAGGTTGTGCTGTACCCGGCTGAAACGTTGGATATACTTGCGCAGGGGTTCGCCTTCCTTCTGGGCCAAAATGTGGAGATCGCTCTCCTGGCCATGGGGTTTGTGGCCGCCGGTGAAGGCGCCAACAAACTGATGGCAGAGGTCGGCCCAAGAAGAGATAGAGCCTTCCGGCAAGTGCATGAGCCACGAACGGACGTTCGGCTTCAGCACGAGCGGGAAGTAGTTGGCTAGGATCTTCTCGTCGCGCCCCCCGGCAGCTTGCACTGCTATGGTGTAGACGCTGAGAAACTCCGAGGGGTGCGTCTTGCCGTCGTACTTCTCCGGTACGTCGGGCTTAAAGTTCTTCATGCTGGGCCACTGGACGCGCCGCAGCTCGCGGGTGAACGCAGGGCAGCCTGCCGCGTACGGCAATTCGCCTGGTTCACCGGGCGCGGGTGCGTCGACAGCGTTCCCAGCTCTCTTGTCGGATTGTCGCCGAGCTTCTCGGCGGCGCTCGATCGTGGTCCGAGCGTCTTCATCTCGCCGGTCGTCGAGGACCTGGCGCTGGTCCCGACGGGCCCGCGGGTCCGACGAGGCTGTGGAGCCGTCGTCGGGGTTGTTCCGGCGGGGCGGCGTCTTCTGCTTCTGCGGCGGGGAGTGCACGCTTGTCGCACCCCCGGCAGTCTTGTCGCCGATAGCCTTCGTCTTCTCGGCCTGCCGCGGCCGTGAGGCCGACGGCTGCTGCGGAGAGTCGTTGTTGGCGAAGTCTATCAGGCTCCGGATAGTGGCCCTCCATTCCTCGGCCTTGTCGGCCGCTGGAGGAAAATCGAGGAGCAGCTGCGCCCTTGCGAGCGCTTCTGCCGGAGTAGTGGGGAACGCGGGCGAGCGGTGCGAGGAGCGGGATACGCTCGGACTTCTAACGACGTTAGAAGGAGCGGGGTCCCGTGCCGGCGCCTTCGCTTTGCTTGTGCCCGGACGGGGGTCCGGGGCGTCCCGCGAACCTCCAGTATGGCCTTGTCCCAGCAAGCGGATACCACCTCCCGTGGCATGGCGCTGCGGGGTCGTCGTATGTTGCGATGGACGTGGCGCGTCCACGGAGACCGAGGTCCGGTCGTCCGTCCTGTTCTTGGATCTGGTGGCACCGCGAGTGTCCTCGCCGGCAACCACCCTTCCGACGGCGTCTCCCCCGCCCACCGTTGGCTCTGGTGGCGGCGGATGAGACGCAGACGGGCCCCCGACCTCCGAAGGCTTCTTCTTCGGGGCCATGGAGTTGTCACTGATGAAGTTGTTGACGAAACTTGGAGAGGTTAATGAAGATTGCGCCCGCGCGAACGCCGGATCAGGTTCGCACAACCTCGACGCCCCCTACCTGGCGCGCCAAAGATGTCGGGGGAAACTGTCCGCCACGAACACCTATGGGACCGGAGCCCCTTGTCTGTGCGGTACGAGGGCGGAGGGAGCACGAAGAGCAGATCGAGGCAGACGCGCGGGCAGTTTTTACCCAGGTTCGGGCCGCACGGATGCGTAAAACCCTACTCCTGCTTGGTTGTGTATTGAGTTGAGCGCTCGGGAGCTTGAAGAAGCAGCTACACCGTGCGTGAGAGTAATCTAGGTTTCGAACCCCTTCCACGTTGTGCATGGGCCTCCTTTTATAGTGCAAGGGGTCACCGACAGGTGTCAACGTAGGAGAAAGGGGTAAAAAATGTAAAAGAGGTGGTAGTTGTAATAGTGCGGGAACAGTGGAGCTACAGTACAGAACAGTGGTCTATACCTACTTTAACAGTGGGGGACAAGGGCATTTAATGCCCGTCGCCGTCGACCCCAAAAGCTCCCGCCGTTGCGTCTCCGTCTGCCACGGCGATGGATCCTCTGCCGTGGAGTGCCACCGTGTCCCCCAGGCTGCACAGCCATCCGCCACGCGTCCCTGGAGTGGCCCCAGGGCGACGCGTGGGCCGATGAGCTGGAGCGCGGGCACACAGCGCACCTCCCCCGGCAAGCACCTTGCCGGGGATCTCGACCTTGCCGGGCCCGGAAGCTTGCCGCTCCCCGAGCCCTTACCGGGTCTTCTAAGATAAAATCTTCTATTCGTCCTGACAAGCTCCTCTTGCCAGGGCCTCGTGCTAGTTAAGCAATCTCGAGCCTGGGACGGCCTTCCCGGCAAGCTCCTCTTGCCGGGGTCTTGGTCTTCTGTCTTGTATACTTTGTTTTTGAATGGCTAGATAAGGGTCAGGAAGGTCTCCGGCAAGCGCGTGGTGAACCCTGCCGCGGGGAGCTGCCGCTGCCCGTGCACAAGTTGGGGTACTAGGGTACCCCTACCTTAGTACACCGACAATTGCATATCCTGCTACACTGGCAGAGGCATACATTTGCATACATCATGATAGTTTCATTTTCTTTATGTTGAGTACTTTTGTAAAGTGTGAAAGATCTTCTATACTTCTTGTAATACATAGAGTGTTGCCCCTAAAGTGAGGAAAAGATCCCAAAGAGGACAAATCAAAAGATCCCAAAGAGGACAAAATCAAAAAGATCCCAAAGAGGACAAATGAGAGATAAATAGAAAGAGCCATTGAGGCCACAAAAAAATAATAAAAAATAAAAAAAGAGAAAAAGAAATAAAAAGAGAGAAGGGGGCACACTACTATTTCTTTTGAGAGATCCACACTCGTACTCCATCTTATACCTTGTACTCCATAGAGATTATCATTTATGCATATAGCTATGTGGGGACCTTTAAACTATAGAAGTTGGCTTGTATATTCCAGTGATGACCCTCCTCAAAAGAGTTCTAGATCTTCTTGAGCAAGCAAGTTGGATGCACCCCCACTAGTTCCATTGGAGAGCTTACCTTGGCTCATATGTGCATCCGTTGCATGGCAATCCCTACTCCTCACATCATATCTATCATTTGGCTTTCTCTCGCCGATGATTGTCCTCATTGATGTGAGCCTTTCACACCTTTTTTGTCTTCCCCCTCTATCATTTCTCTCTTTGCCATCCCAAGTGTCGACTTTCTTGCTTACGCTCATCCATTGCATGAGTGCTCAAAATATCGAAAGGGAGTGGATCATTTTGACTTGTACCTGGCTGACGGTCTGGGGATGAGTCATGATAAGATTCCAAAAAAAGACCATGTGTGAAACTTTAGTAGATTAAGTTCTCAACAATACAAAAACTATGTTTTACTCTCTCATATATCCCTATCCCATTTCTTGCACGCAAACACCATTTGGAGACATTCGAGTCACGGACAGCGAGAGCTCTTGCACCTTTATGTTCTTATGTTGCTTGTTACAATGCTGATATAGACTCTTGCTTGTTATGACTTGAATTGGATTACGTGCCTTGATTACTTTACTTAAAAGTTCTTATATGGTTGATAGCATGTCACCACAGAAATTATGCTTGTTATCATTTACCTATTCAAGGACGAGCAGGAATTAAGCTTGGGGATGTTGATACGTCCAAAACGTATCTATAATTTCTGCTTGCTCCATGCCTCTTTTGTGTGATATTGCTATGATATTTATGCACTTCCATACACTTTTGATCATATTTGGACTAACCTATTAACTCAGTGCACCACAGTGCCAGTTCCTGTTTTCTGCTGTTTTTCTATTTCAGGTTTCCCCCATATTAAAAGTGCCCTAAAAATTCCGGGAAAAATACAGGAAAAATCAGCGTATCGGGAGCTTCCGGAAAAACCAAGGCAGAGCCAGAGGGGGGCCTGGGGTGGCCCAGGCGGCCACCCGGCGCGGCCCCACCCCTGGCCGCGCCAGGGGGGCGCCTGGGGCCCCACCTCCGCCTCTGGTGACCCCCTTTAGCATATATATTGCACGCGTCCCGAAACCCTCTAGGATGGAACCCTTTTTCGTGATCTCATCTCTGTTCCGCCGCCGCCGCGCTTCCAAGATCGGGAGCACCAGGAGAACTCTTCCCGGCACCCTGCCGGAGGGGAGAACCACCACCGGGAGCTTCTCCACCACCATGGACGCTTCCCGGATGAGTTGTGAGTAGTCTCCCTTGGACCATGGGTCCATGACCAGTAGCTATGTGATGTTCTCCTCCCCTCTTTGTTCTTCACCGATTAGACCTCGCGAGCTGCCCTACATGATCGAGGCACATATGTAATCTTTATACTATTGCTCTGCTGAGTTTGCTGGGATCCGATGGATTATGAGATTATGTTCAGATTGTGTGTGAGTAATATATTTGATTCACCTCTTTTATATTTATGTTCTTGAGTAATTCTTGCATGTTCTCCGTTGCTATTTGTTGCTTTGGCCGAGTAGTAGGTAGTAACTCCAAGAGGGAACGTTATGCTTGATTGTGGGTTCATGCCCCTCGATGAGTAGCTTGAGTGACAGAAACATGAGTCTAGGGGATGTGCTGTTGCCACAAGGGGGAAAACAACGGTGCTTGTACTTGCGGGTGCAAGGATTGTTTACTTTACGCAAAGTTCTTTTAATGCAGTTGTATGTTGCTTTGAGTTTACACTTTGGGTGGGACTCGCAACTTAATACCAGCGGGATGTTCTGGATAGATATCTCAAGGTGGATGATTAGTAGTAGATGCAGATGGATTTCGGTCTACTTGCCTTGGCGTACCGCCCATGCTTTTGAGCCTCTACCTTTCTTTACAGCATAGTTAGCATTGGTTTGCGCACATAATCCTGTCAATTGCCCAGCTGTAATTTGTTTACCTCGCTTAGCTGTTTTATCGTCTTTTGGGAGAGAGACATCACTAGTGAACATCATGGGACCCCGGTCCATATTACCATCACTGATCACACCCGCTATTTACTTCCTGTTCTTATTTCCTAGTTGCAGTCATACCTATCACTATTATTTCTTGCGTTTGATCCTTTGTAAATGACAAGGCCGGAGGGATTGACAACCTCTCTGTACTCGTTGGCAGCAAAGTTATTTGTATCTGTGTGCAGGTCCTGTCAAGCACAAGTTTCTGGCGCTATTGACACCTTCTTGTCGACCCTCGGAGTCTCACGGGATTCGATCCTTGGTATCTTTGCCAAGGGAAATTTGCCGCTACGCTACATCTCAAACCTTCCACTTGGGTTAACCAACAAGGGGCGAGAAGCCATCAGAAGTCCAGGACATAGAAGAGCGTGGCGAAGCTCCTGGGAACGACGACATGGTAGGGGGTAGCCGGTGGCCGCAGTCTGCTCGCCGGGGAGGCCACGGGCGCGCTCGGCGCCAAGATCTGGAGGAGGGGGGAGCGTAGTGGAGAAGAGAGCGAATGAGATCAGGGGAGGAGCGGGGGAGTAGCTAGGGTTTGGGGCGCCGGGGTCGGCTAAATAGGCGGGAGGAGAGCCGCCGATGGCCGCCACCGCAGCCATGGCGCCGTGGATGGCCGCCACGGCAACCCCGTCCCTGTAGCGGAGGGGACTAGTGGGGATGCGGCTGGGCCGGCCTAGCCAGCTCGGTCGCTCGGCCAACTGTGCCAAGTAGCCCACAGGGGTTCCCCTTTTGTGCTTTTGCCTTTTGTTTTTATTTATTTTTGTTTTACTTTCTCTTTTATATATTTCTCTTTACTGTTTATTTAGTTTTCTATATTGTTTAGTTTTATAAAACATATAAGCGACACCTAATTTTGTGTTATAACCTATGACACTGCCACTAATGATTGGTACTTTAAATAAAGTAAATTGTACTTTGTTTATTATTTTAAGGGCATTTAAATGATAGTTTGAAGGCTGTTTTATTTTTTATAGTGCATTTAAGTACCTTATAATAGTGTGGTTTTATCACCAACATTTACTATGAATTGTTTGACACCTTTTGAACATTGTAGTTTTAATGTTTGAAAACTTGAAATTTTGACTTTAATTTAGATTTGAATTTGAACGAACTTGAATCAACTGAGATTAGCAACAGTATCAGTGGTGATGTGGCATCATCAACAGGGGATTACTCTAGCTTAATTATCTGGGCGTCACAATTCTCCTCCACTACAAGAAATCTCGTCCCGAGATTTTAGGAGGTAGAAGGAAACAAAGTGGGTATTCATTATGTAGACGATCCTTGAGTTCCCGAGTGGTTTCATCTTCTGTATGATTTGACCACTTAACTTTTAGAAAATTGATAGCCCTCTGACGGGTACGACGTTCAACTTGAATGAGAATGTGAATCGGATGCTCTTTGTAAGTGAGATCGTTTTGCAAGGGTTGAGCTTTATAAGCCATGGGGTTGTTGAAATTACTTGCGACTCAGGGCATCGGTTATGACAATAGCCTTGCCAGGGGTATAAGAAATACCATAGTCATAGTCTGTAATTGTTTTCATACATCGCTACTAATTGAGATCCAGATCTAGCTGAGTAAACAGATACTTTAGACCTTTTAATGATCAGCGAAGATCTCGCAACGATTACGAAGAAGGAAATGTTGCCACAACTTCATTGCAAACTTAACTGCAGTAAGTTCAAGGTCAAGGACTGGGTAGTTCTTCCAGAAGACATCTGAGAATTCACAAGCGACTAGGGCGTTTTCAATCCTCACAAGAGAAGAATTTAACGTATTCAAGGAATAAAGTCGTGCTTCGACATTCCGAACAAGATGATCATGGTAGCTTGCTATCTCACTTGAAGGATGTAGTAGATTGACGGCATTAGTGGAGCAAATGATAGAAGCAGTATGTGTCTTCAACCATACCATTCCCAGAATGTGGTCGATATTGGAATACTTTAAAGCAATAGGGGAACATGGAATTTGAACCCTTCAATTCCAACGGGGATGTTGTGACTAACCAGTGTGGTTCGACTCTGGCCCGCAGAATGCAGCTTGAAATTTCGGCCATGTGATGGCAGTTACAACAAGTAAGGAACGCACGTGGCTGTCCCACCATTGAGCAGTGGGACCTTTCAGATAATAGGTCACGAAGGCGATATAGTTGGCAGGGGCTACTTCAGCAGACTCCACCTCAAAAGTGAGGTCATGGAGTTAGTCATCAGCATCAAGGGGCTGAGTTGAGCTGCGGTAGATGACAGGGTTGAGACGTGCAAAATCTTGCAGAGTCACTGGGGAAGGTTGCTCATTCATATTGGGAAGCGGAAACTAAGCATCGACTCCTTTCATGAACCGGTGATTTAGCTCAACTGCTTTATCATTCCGGACATGTATTTGGGCGTGGTGGAGTGTTGCCACCACGGCCACGACTAGCGGGTCTGTCCATCCTGCTGAAATGCAACAGGGGGTAGCTTAGCGAGCGGTGTAGTGAGTGTAAGGAGGTATTCATGATGTAATCAGAACAATGAGCAAAGGCGTAGTTGTCATCAAAGACATACCGATACATATACGGGGCCAATTACACGATGTTCCGCTGAGTTTGAGCAAGAGAAACATCCTAGACATACTAGGCGGCACGCATGCACGCGATGTAGGGATACAATAACGGGACATAGCAAAGGCTACATCAACGTCGGTGGAAAACCACTCGAGCGAGGGATTTGCAAGTGACGACGCAGTGTGCCCTCGATGAAGGATCCAGCAGTCAGTGAACAATGTGAAGTAGATCTTGGCCCTCCATTTGAGAAAGGGGGTAACACAAACCTCCGGGTGGATGTGATCACGAGATCCTAATGTTAGATTTAGTAAATTCGTTTAACCCGAAGAGAATATCAGAATCCCAGAGTAGAGACGAGGAGTAAAAGATCCTAATACCACCCAATTGGTGACGTGGGCCCGTAGGCCACACAGCCAGGTTAGTAAAACAGTTTTCCAAAGACTAGACTAAACTTCGGCCAAGGAGTTGGAAAGGGGAATCCTACAGGCACTCGGCTCTGATACCAACTTGTGACGCCCCCGATTTGACCGTACACTAACCATGCACGCAAATGTGTACGACCAAGATCAGGGAGTCACGGGAAGATATCACAACACAACTCTAGACACAAATTAAAATAATACAAGCTTCATATTACAAGACAGGGGCCTCGAGGGCTCGAATACAGAAGCTCAAAAGCAACAAAGTTAGCGGAAGCAACAATATCTGAGTACAGACATAAGTTAAACAAGTTTTGCCTTAATAAGGCTAGCACAAACATCAACGATCGAAGAGGCAAGGCCTCTTGCCTGGGACCTCCTAACTACTCCTGTTCGTCAACTGTCTCCACGTAGTAGTAGGCTCCGTTGGGGTAGTAGTAGTAGTCGACTGGGGTGGCATCTAGCTCCTGGGATCCGCCATCTGGTTGTAACAACCAGAAAGAAGGAAGAAGGGGAAAAAGGGGGAGCAAAGCAACCGTGAGTACTTATCCAAAGTACTCGCAAGCATCAGATCTATACTAAGTATGCATCAATATCATAGGAATAAGGTGTATATGTGGACTGAACTGCAGAATGCCAGAATAGGAGGGGAAAAGCCTAGCCTATCGAAGACTAGCATCTTCAAGCATCTTATGGAAACACCATCTTGCAGCAGTAGAAGGAAATACAGAATAGCATTTTATAATTAACAAGCATGTTGTAGCATTAACGACCCAGAGATCCTTCATCGACTCTGTGCGAGAAAGTAATCTCGCAGCCACATATCCAACACATATCTCAAGTATCCATTTCTAGTTATAATAGATCAGGATATAAGACTGAACGTCTGTTACCGTGGACACGGCTATTCGAATAGATAACTACCGTGCAGGGGTGCACCACGTTACCCTCACGCTCGATCACCTCTGGCCGGACACACCTTTCTGGGTCAATGCCCGGCCTCGGAAGATCAACACGTCTTAGCCCTACCTAGGCTCAGCAGAGAGGTCCCCGCCGGTCTACATCCTAAATACTCCGGGGTCATGGGCCATCGCCCGTTGCACTCTGGGTCGTTGCGAGCAGGGCGGACCAGGCACCACCTCTATACTGGATAGCGCCGGCCCAGCCGTGCCGCAATGCTGAATTGGACATCTGACAAAGCTTCGGCTGATACCACGACGCCGAGGCCCATAACTATTCTCGCGTGGCGGTTAGTGCATAAAGGCCAGAGGCCAACTCAGAACAAATACCCAAATCTGTTAGTGCATTAGTGACGGAAGTGACGGCTGTCGGGACAAGTCCGGATCTATCACCCGTCCTGGGTGATACCGCTAAGCAGCCATCCGCCACCGTTAGAACTTCCGCGGGTGCTCTTCGGGCCCGCCCGCCTTTCACAAAGGTCTTAAGTAAAGTCCATGTAACTGTGTGTCCAAAACATCAAGGTGGAAAACCCGAGGAATCACCCCCGACGAATTCCACTCGATGTGTCCATCAAGGAGAACTATGAGGAATCACCCCCGAGGTTCACGCTTGAGGGGTTGCACGATAGAGTCGTATCGGGAATGGAGAAAGAGGAATCACCCTCGATGACCACGACCGATTAGCTACACTACAGAGTTATCATCATGAGTGCATTGCGAGGTTTCACTCTCGGCACCCGATAGTACCTCTGCAGAGTCGAGCAACAAAGGGGGTGTGATGTGATGTGAAGTGTCGGGCTCCGGTCTTCGATCACGTTGCTCGAGTCGTCGATGATGAAGCAGGGGCAACAAGGACAGCCGGGCTCCGGTCTTCGATCACGTTGCTCGAGTCGTGGATGATGAAGCAGGGGCAATAAGGACAAGGTGGGGGTCACTGATGGATCACTAACCAACCTATACTAAGCAGTTTAGCATAGCATGTAGGTAACAATAGCACGTACAAAAGCAGGCTATGCATCAGAATAGGATCAATCTATAACAGTAGCAAAATCTAATGCAGGCATGAGAGAGAATGGAATGGGTGATATCGAGATGATCAAAGGGGGGGCTTGCCTGGAAGCTCTGTTGAAACAGAAGTAGGGTCGTCGTCGACGTAGTCGATCACCAGGGCATCAACAGTAGTCTCGGGGTCTACCGAAGAGAAGAAGGGGGAAGAAACAATAAATAAATAGCACGCAAATGCAGTACAGATGCACGACATGGCAATAAGCGATGCTAGGGGTGTTCTAACTCAGTACTACACGATACCGACGAAGGGGGAAAACACCCGGGAAAGCATTCCTGGTGTTAGGCATTTTCGGACAAACGAAACGGAGAGGATTGTTCCATGTTCGGCATGCTAGGAATGTGTGGCGGGCGAACGGACCGCGTATTCGGATTCGTCTCATCGTTCTGAGCAACTTTCATATATAAAAATTTTTCATCCGAGTTACAGATTATTTTATATGATTTTTCAAAGTTTTATTAATATTCTATAATTATTATTAATTCGAAATTAAATAATAAATTGCTATGGGTACCCAGCTCTGTGTACACAGAAGTGCACACAGAGGATGACATGTGGTCCAGGGGGTCCGAGTTGACCAGTCAACGTTGACTGGTGAACATGGTGTGGGGCCCCCCTGCCATAGACTCGTTTACCTAACACAGACTAATCAGTAGGTTAATTAAGTTAACTAAACTTTTAATTAATTAATTAGTTAATTAATTAATAATTATTTATATTATTCATTATTATTATTTATTTTTATTTTTTTTGCATTGGCCCCAAACGTCATAGGCCCACAGGGGCCAAAGCGGGCGGTGGGCTATTGGGGCGGGTGTGGCGCCCGTGTGTGGCGCCCGAGCGGAGGCCAATCCCGCCCGGGGTTGCGGGGCGAGGCGCGGTGTGCCCGCCGGGGCGGACCGGGGGCGACGGCCGCGGCCACGGCGGGGCGGCACTGGGGCGTGGCGCGGGTGCGCCGAGGCCGGCAGGAGGGGAGCGGCCAGGGCGGCGCAAAGCCTCCCCCCGGTGTGCACGAAGGAGGTGAGAGGGGCCGCGGCGGCCGGGACGGCCGGGACGGGGCCGGCGAGTCGCCAGGTGAGGCGCACAGCTACAGGTGAGCGAGGCCGGTGGCCAGGGGCGGGACGGAGCGGGCTGCGCTGCGTGGTGTGGGGCGCGCGCATCGTGCGGACGGCCGCGGCGAGCGGAGGCAGGCGGCGCACCGACGAGGCAGCACGAAGTGGCGGGGCGGCTGGTCGCGTTTGGCTGCAGCGAAGGAATTGCAGCAGCAGGGCAAGTGCAGTGGTGATGGCGGAGCAGCAATGGGCCGGCGACAGTGCCAGCAGCGCAGAGCAACGGCATCATGGGCGCGGGGTATTTGGGCAAGACGAAGACGACGACAGCTTACGACGTCCAAATCAATGAGAGGAAAGGGGGGAACCGATGTGCTGCTCACGGCGAGGCGGTAGGGGATGGCAGTGGGCTCGGGGAAGGGTCGACGGTGATGGAACCGGCGGCGGAGCGTGTCGAAGCCGATGAAGAAGAATAAGACGAGGCAAGCACTGCTGTGGCTCTGAGCTCGAAGTCCATGACGTAGCGGAGCGTGGCGAAGCTCATGGGCACGACGACGTGGTAGGGGGCAGCCGGTGGCCGCGGTCAGCTCGACGACGAGGCCACGGGCGCGCTCGGCGCCGTGATCTGGAGGAGGGGGAGCGCAGTGGAGAAGAGAGCGAATGAGATCTGGGGAGGAGCGGGGGAGTAGCTAGGGTTCAGGGCACCGGGGTCGGCTAAATAGGCGGGAGGAGAGCCGCCGATGGCCGCCACCACAGCCATGGCGCCGTGGATGGCCGCCACGGCAACCCCGTCCCTATAGCGGAGGGGACGAGCGGGGATGCGGCATTACTAGTGATAACAATCAAATTATAGTGGCAACAAGGCATTACTAGTGATAACAATCTAACTAGCATGGCACAGATTTCGTGTAACGTAAGCATGCGGGAAAGACATAAAGAAGTGACTGCACTTGAAGACAATATGAAAACAATTGCAACTACACATACACAGAATGCAAGCAAAGTCGACATGCGAGCTCGGGGCTTATTATAAGAGGTTGGCTTGCCTGGGGCTGATAAATACTTCGGGAAGAAGCGGGAAACGATCGCGGAAGGAGTTACCAGAAACACTTCTCTCTCGAAAGAGGTCTCGATGATGGCAAGGGCAAAATGGTCATTTTCAGAATGTTGAAACATAATGAAAATGATGTCAACAGAACGGTCTCGATGAAACGAAGAAGTGGGCTTTGGATTCACCTCATTCGGAGTTACGGATAAAAAGATACGGACGTTTAAAGTTTAGGGACTAGTGTGTAAAAATATTTCTACAAGCAGGTCCCTGTCAGTTTAAACAGAACGTGTCTTTTTCTGAGAATACGCTTTCCATAGAGGAAAGCACATTTCTGGCCGAAGAAGAGGAAGAAGGCGCTTCTGCTAAGCAAAGACGTATTCCTAGGAATACGCTTCCACTTAACCATGTCAGTGGGCCGGTCCGGTCAGCTCTCAGTGGCTGACAAGTGGGGCCCGTCACTTATCCACCTCAGTACCATGACTTGGTCAACATGGAGTGACTGACGCGTGGGGCCCTCGGGGCATGGGCCCGCCTGGCATGTCTTCTTCTTCCTCCCGCTTGGGATCGGGCGAGGCAGAGGGAGGGGATCGCCCCGACGGCGATCACCGGCAATTCCGGCCACCGCTCGCGGCATGCGTCCTACCCAGATGCTGAGGAAGAAACGGCGCATCTTGGGGTGGTAGCTGCTGTCACTGACGAGCACCAGGGAGGGAGCTGCACGGCCCATGGCGGAGAGGGGATTCGGTCGCCGGTGGACTCCGTGCTACGGTGGGGAAGAGAAGGGGCCGAGGCTATGGGGAGGCTCACCGGAGCATGGGGAACGCAGTGGTGGTGGAGGAGGGGTGAGGGGAGCGCTGCATCGCTGGGTTCACTAAAGAACAGAGGCGGCGACCATGGTGACAGAGAGGAGTGGGGATGGGTTTTGGAGCTCGAGGGAGGGGTTGGGGAGGAGCTGTGAGCTGAGTGGGAGCTCGGGACGAGCTTAAATAGGCGCGAGGACGAGCTCTGGAGAGAGGTGTGAGGCGACACGCAGCGGGCGACGTGTCCGCGCACCGGCGACAGCGCAGTGTCGGCAGACGCGGCCAACTCGCTCGGGAAGCGGCGGGAAGGCGACGAGGAGAGAGCGCACGAGTGCCAGGGCCTCATGGAGTCGAGCGAGAGCTCTGAGACGAGCAGAGGAAGAAGACAGAAGAGAGGAACGCGACGACGGCACAGTGATGCACTATTCGTCCAGTGGCACTGCTTGCCGTAGAAGAGAATGAGAAAGGTAGGAGGTCCAGAGGGAAGAAGACGGTGAGGGAACTCTATTTGGCAACATCGGTGAGGCCAGAGACAGTCGGAGCAGCGATGCCGCCGACAACAGTGGCGGGACCACCGTTTTGGCTAGGGCTCCACGTGATCACCACGGACAAGGCGTGCTCCAGAGTTCTTACTGGAGTAAAATCTTGTCTACTGCGTAGTCCCTCGAAGGTAAAGAGTTACCATGGTAAAGAAGTAGGCAGAGACAAAATAGGATGAGTAGAGTAAGCTTCACAAGTTTGTTGTTGCAAACTTGACAGCATTCTAGAGGTAAAACCAGAGAAGTAGAAAGGTAACAAGGATGTCTGGGAGGCTTAGGGTAACAAGAACTATGATCCTGGGAGTTTTGAGGTCATGAGAACAAACTTTTAGCATAGTTGCTTTACAACGGCCAAAATTTGTTCAGAAACCAAATGAGGATGAAGCACTCACTAGGAGTGATGGAATGTGCTAATATTTGGCAAAGCTTGAGGATATGGTCACACAGTGGTGCTGTAAAAAGTTCACACCAAATGGACTTGCCAAATTAGTACTTGCTTCACAAGCATCATTTCTGACCAAAAGCTTAGGAAAAATCTAGGAAAATATTGGCTGCATGGAATGAACCAATATCTTGGGGAGTCATATGGCTAGGAGAGAGCTCTGGAATATTTTCAGCTACAATGGAGCAAGATAAAATGCACTTGCTTCGCAAACTGAAAAATGGAACAGCAAGTAAGATTTGCTTCTGTGCTCACATAGTCCAATGAAATGAGCTATATTTGGGTAGAGGCTAATGATTTGGAGTATTTGAGAGGATGGAAGAGTTTCATCCCATTTGAAAATTTTATGAAGGTACTTCCTTCACAAACTTGTATTTTGGTCAGAAACTTTGAAAAATAGCACAAGGAGCTAGGATGAAAGAGTTGAGCTCATATTTTGTATCCATGGGTGATTTATCAATGTTAATCACCCTGCCAAATTACAGCTCAATGGGAATTAAGAATAGGGCACTTCCTTTGCAAAATTTTAGAGAGGGCAGAAACTTGCATTGGATCATGTGCCAAAAATTTGAACTGTGGGACATGAAATAATGATGGAACTAATGATTATATAGCAAGGAAAAGCTCCAAAATTTATGGGAGAATTTTCTCTTCTATAAAAATAATAGTTCCTTTGGAAAATGGCAAAAATGCAACATTGGCTAAAAATAGGAAAAGGCAATTTTCCTTAGTTTAATGTGGCCAATATTTTTGCCAGAGCTTGGATGAGGCATAAGTATCAACTCCACCAATTTTCATGAATTTAGGATATGGATAGCTATGCCTCTGGATTTTATTCCTCAGACAGACAGTAAAAGGAATAAATCACAATTCAAAAATATTGCATAGGACTTGGCAATATTTTTGCATATCCAAGGATTAGGAGGAACAGATGGTCTCTTGGAAAGGATGGAATGATCAACAGGTCAATGCAAATGATGGCTCCTTTGTAATCACAAAAGGCCACCTTTAAATTCCAAAGGTTTGGGAATTAGGGTTTGAGAGAGTTTGAGGGGATGCAACTGAGGTCTTGCCCACTGACAAAGACATGAGCAAGGTTTTGAAGAGTTAAAGATGACCAGAAATCTCAGGGTCATCTAGAAATCCTCATGAGAAAATTTTGAAAAGGGTTGATAGGAAGGAATAACAGCACAAAATTGATAACCCAATTTTGAGGCTGTTACAGTAGATGTGCAGGCCCTTGAGGATTTCACCTCCAAACTTAGACTCTCAGAAGACTTGTCTTCCTCCCGGGATTCCTCTAAAGCTGAATCTAGTTTTCTTGCCACTTCACACAAAGGTATGACACCTCACCATGCCCACAAATCTACAAGACAATCAAAATCTTGGATTATTGATACAGAAGCTACAAACCACATGACATGAACTTCAAATATATTCACTTCCTATACACCTTGTTCAGGTAAGGACAGGGTACATGTAGCTGATGGATCCATGGCACCTATCACATGATGTGGATCTGTTAGGTGCACTAAGACATTGTCCTTACCTCCTATCTCTACTATCTTGATGAAGGAAGTGATGTAGTTGCTTTTGTGTAATGCTTATCTCCTAGTCAAGAAATACTACTACACCATCGCAGGCTTCGGCATCTCTCTTTTGTTGCATTCTTTAATATTTACCCCTCTCTTTTCAAGTTGTGTCCTAGAGAGCTCCTTTTGTATGTGATGCTTGTGAATTGGCGAAACATACAAGGGGTTCATATCCTAGTATAGGATTAAGAAGTGTTAAACCATTTGAAATGATTCACTCAGATGTTTGGGGACACTGTGAGGTTCGTTTAATTTCTCGGCATTGATGGTTTGTAACTTTTATCGACTGCTTTAGTCTCTACACTTGGCCCTATCTCTTGAAGCATACGAGTGATGTGTGCTCTGTTTGAAAAGATTTATGTGTTCTTATTAAAAATCAACATGGGGTAACTATTAAGACCTTACGGTCAGACAATGGTACGGAATATGTCGTGGAGTTGTCACGGCAGATGTCCTCTTGCAAGGACTTTGTCGTGCAGCCATCGCAACTAGGAAGCTTAAAGGGGTTAGCGGGACAAGGGACACGAGAGAGGTTTTATACTAGTTCGGCCCCTTACGGTGAAGGTAAGGCCTACGTCTAGTTGGGTTGGTATTACTGAGGTTTTGATAACCAGGGAGCGAGACACGCTATGACCGGCTCTCGATGAGATGTTTCTTGCCCTCAGCCGCCAGCTGGTCGCCCCCTTATATACACGGGTTGACGCCCTGCAACCTACAGAGTCTCTGTCGGCTCATAAACAGTGTCCGGCTCGGTGACTAGTTAATTCTACCTTATGATACAAGTCATGCTATTACAGCGGTCTACCACTACGGGCCTTTAAGTCGCCTGTGGGCTTCGGACCCTTTACTGAACCGCCATCTTCATGTTTCGATCTTGGGCTTCATATGATGAACCCTCTTCGTGTAACCCGGCCCCTCCTGGGCGGCTTATACGAATAGTTACATCTCCAACATTAGGCCCCAGATTGATTTGAACCGGTTCATGTCAATCTTAAAATACCTTAAGAAAAAATCCTTCTGTCTTTTGTCTGTGCAAAGGCTATAACCCGTCGTGACGTCCTCTTCTGGATCCTTGATAACCCATCATGACGTCATCTTCCATTAAATTCATATTTTACTCTGTCATATCCTTAACGGATCCTTGCCTTTACTGACCATTCCGAAAACCGAGGCGTCGGAGTCGTTGGATAATGATGCTCAGCCTCCTCGTTTCTCATGCCGTCTCAGCCAGCCTTTCCTTATAAATAGGCACGACCTAGGTCTTCTTCATTCTCCCCCTTCGGTCGTCTTCCTCCTCTTGCTGTTTCTCTGTTGTTCGAGCTCCGTCGCCGCCGCCGCAAATCTCCTCGTCTTCTCCAACTCAGGCCGCTGCATCGACCTGACTTGACCAGAAAAACGCGACGAACCTCTGCAGCAGCTCTGCATCTGGAAGTCCCCTCTTTCCTGCATCTCAGATCCGCATTAAAAAAAAATTCGAGCTCGTCGGTGTTCATCATAGTCCGTCATGAACTCTTGGTAGATTTCACCTCCGACGCCCTTTCCTGATCTTAAGATAATATAAAACTGTTGCGGTAACTGTTTCGCATCCATTTCAAAAATAGATCTCTTTCCTTTGTACAGAGGCTTCATTCGAGCTTATGGACTTATCTGTGCTAGCTTTAGGTCTAGAATTATTCTTTTTCAGAACGACTGTTTGATCCAAAATAATAACTGTAACTTGTGAAACCTGTTTGTCCATACTTAGTCAAAAAATTGCATCTGTTAGATCTGTTTAACTACGGCAGTCTGTATTGCCGGTTTAAGAAGACCACAATGATTGCCCGCCTTGCTTGCTCCTGGCGGTTTTTAAAATACCTTGACTGCTTCTGATACCCATAGCGGCTTAAATATCAAAACACAATTAGCCATATGTCATTAGGCCCCTTCTTAAGCCGCCATCTTGAATAAACTTAAAAAATGTTATCTTCCGGTTTAAACTGAACCGGGAAAACTTTATCTTGTCATAGGCTTCCATTTTCATTATGGCACCCAAGGCACCCAAAGCTCCTATGACCTGTAACTGGGTCAAGTCCACTGTTACTGAAAACACATTGTCTGAATTCGTGAAGACTGGCTATCTGCCAAAGAAGGAGGTCATGTCTTGTCGTGCTCCTGACCCGTCAGAGGAGAAACCTCAACCCAAGGAGGGGGAAGTGATCGTTTTTACTGATCATATGAGCCGGGGCTTTGCTCCACCCGGTTCAAAATTCTTCAGGTATGTTTTGCAATTTTTTAACCTCATACCTCAAGACATCGAGCCCAACTCCGTGTCAAATATTTGCAACTTCCAAGTCTTTTGCGAAGTGTACCTTGGAGAAGAGCCCAACCTACTTTTGTTCAGAGAGTTGTTTTACTTAAACCGGTAGAATGAACGTGCCAACGGGCCCAGTCTGGAACTTGGCGGTATCTCAATTCAGCGGCGGAGAGACGGTCTTTTCCCATACGCTGAACTGCCAAGCCACCCAAAGGATTGGAACCGGACGTGGTTCTATTTCCAGGACACTTCTCCGGCTCATGAGAACCCGCTGCCCGGTTTTCGCGCTCTGCGCCTTGAATCCAACCACCCACTACCGGACAAGTTATCTGCTGTTGAACGTCTTCCGCTCGCTCCCACCATCAAGAAAATCAAATCTCTCTTGGGGAACGACTTAGATGGCATTGATTTAGTCCGAGTCTGGATTTCCTGGCGGGTGATTCCGTTAAGCCGCCGCCCCGGTTTAATGTGCACTTACTCAGGCGAAAAGGATGACCCGCTGCTTCATAGTCCTGACGACTTACCAGATGATATGGTTGAAGCTATGACCCAATCTTTGTTGAAAGAGGGCTCAGTGGTCAGTAACGCCTTTGGCTTACTTCCGTTCTGCAAGAATAACCCGGCTCCTGCAGTAAGTCATCCATTTCAACAATTATACCCTTATTGTATTATACCCCGCTTTTACTCATAGCCCTTTATCATTATTCACAGGCAAATGACAATTTCTGGAAGGTCAAATATGACCATGAAGCCGCCAAACAAGCCAGAGCGATGAAAAGGGCCGAGAGGAAAGCCGCCAAGACAGGAACGCAGAGGAAGAAAAAGCCAAGTACTTCAGATTTATTTAAACTGGATGACACTGATGACGATGAAGAAGAGGTACTCCTTAACTCCCCTGACTCCTTTACCATTATCTTATTGACATTAATTCCTTTCAGGAGGACACGGGAAACAGCCAAGCAATTGAGGAAGAGGTAACTATAATTTCCTTCGACTCCGAGCCTTTGCCGCGGCAGAAAATCCGAAGAGTGACCCGAAAAGTAAGATTTTCACATCCTTTAGCTTACCAGGATCCTCAATTTCTTTTGAAGCGGCAGATTCATGAGAGCCGGAGACAGACCCGGACTAGCAAAGACACAGAACTCTCCTCCGTCTTACCTGACGTAACAAGGAAGCGCCATGCTGAGGTTATCTCCAGTTTACGCTCTTATTTACCTTTTCCAGGATTAATTCGTCAACCCCTCAATTCATTTGACTCAAACTATCAGGATACTTCACCTACCTCTGGAGAATCCATGCAATCCAACATGCCGGCTTTCAAGACTGCTCCAGGGTAATGTCAACTTGTTTACCTTTATGCTTATTCTACTCATATTTTTGTACTAACCCTCTTGACTTGTCCACAGCATACAAGTGAAGCCCAGTAAGAGGGCAAAAAAGAATAAGCTGTCCAAAGAGCTGGTTGAAACTGAACCGGAGCTCAAAACAGCTGATCCTGATATCTCTGCTCACGAGCCGCCGTCTGAACCATCTCACGACGTTCCAGCACCTACTTCTAACCTGCCTGCTAAACAAACTCTCGACGGCTCTAATAACCCGGAGATTCCTAGCCCGGCCAAGGCAGATGACCTGGAAGTTGAGATTACTAAGACTCTGTTCGTTGAACCGGGAAGACCCACCGTACTGGCCAAGTGCTCTGCCAAGGAAGAATTCTTGGAACGCCGCAAAGCCAAACTGGACGTCACAGATTATACTCAACTGAGCATTGGAGAGATTTTCTCTGGCTACCTAATCCAAGTGCACAACAGTCGTGACCTGGAGATTGACATGGTGAAACAGATCCATAAAAAATATGAGGTATAATTTATGTTACTTTTCCTTATTCATACTTACTGTACCAGCCCCCAAGTCTATTGCTTATAAGAAAATATGATGTATACTTTAGAATCCGCTTATCGCTGTTTGTCAAACGCCCGGCTTATCTCGAAGGCCGGCTTTAAAACAATAAATTTAAACCGTTGAAGCATAATATCTTGAGCGTGCAATACGCATTAGCCCCCAAGTGGCAAGTATCTTCGCTTGCCATGTGCTTGGGACTTAATTTCCATGAACCGCCGTAGTGATTCAGAGCTCTTCAGCATACGTTAGCCCCCAAGTGTCAAGTATCTTTGCTGGCAAATTACTTGGGACTTAATGACATCTTATAATAATCCTGACTGTAACCCGGTATTGATGCAGGCCACCATAAGTCAATTTGAGTCGGAGATTACTGATCTGAAGAGTCGCCTAAAAGCTCAAGAGACTGAAATCCAAAAAGCCAACTCCAAGTTTGAGTTTAGCATATCTGAACAAGAAAAAATGAAGAAAGGCTACGAAGCAGATAAGCAAATATGGGCTGATGAAAATGCCTCCTTGGTTACCCGGACAGAGAAAGCTGAAGCGTCGCTTGCAGAAGCAACTGCCGAGTTATCCGGCTTGAAGCAACACATATCTCACATGGCCTCAACAATCTTTGGTAAGCTACTTCTGCAAACGTTAAATGTTGCAAATCTTTTCCCGATGAATACCTTAATTGTCACTTCTGGCTTACCTGATGTTTGTTAATACAGGCCCCAGGAGCACAAACCTTAACCAGAACATGTTGATGAAGCTAAAGGCGGTTTATACTCTGGTGGAACAACTCTACACCGGGTCACAACGTGCTTTGGCCATTGTGGCTTTGTCAAACGTTGTTCCCCATCTCCTCACTGACATGTTAAAGCGGCTCGTTGTGCTACCTCAACGGATCCAAGAGCTAAGGCGGGCGTCTGCAAGAGTCGGAGCCATAGCCGCATTGAGCCGGGCCAAGGCATGGATACCAGAACTAGACCCGGCCGATATCGCCCTTGGATATCCAAGCTTGAAGGAAGATGGTACCCTATTTGATGAGAAAGACTTCACCGCCTGCGTGAAGGAAATACGCCCTGTGGCCACTCTTATTGGGAATGACACTGACCTTACTAAGTACCAGCCGGGTTATGACAGCGAGAATCGGAGACTCCCAACGCCACACTATGATGCAGTCAGCCTGATCCCTCCAATTCGTAAGCATACCTTCGCCCCTGAAGTCGATCCAGCCGGGTTAATTGATGATGAAGCTGAATTTGAAGCTTTGAGTGGCATTGACTGGTCATCATCAACCTTCCAGGACAGGGCAGCCGACGGAGGAGCGGAGAAGGATAACCCGGAAGCCTCGGGTCAACCAAACGAGTGAATCATCGGGCGTCGTATGTTTATGTTTTGTGGGAAAAACAATGCTTCATTATGCAGACTCGGGGAGTCTTGTAATAGGGTACAAAAACATTTGGTTTTGTGGTGCCTTCGCGCACATTCGAGGCGCTCAATACTTTCTTATGCCGCCATGATTATCTAATTCCGGTTTATGCCAGCATTCTGCTTTCTTCATTCTGAAAAAATATTCATTTGCTTTGCCCTGATCCTTTGGTGATCTTGCCGGTTTATGTAACCCGAACAATGAGGGTAAGCTTTAAATCCTAAAAATTAGCACATATGACGGTTGCTATGTACTAATAATTTTATTTGATCAATATCAAACTGGTGGAACAAAGACCAACCCCTTAAGTGTTTCCAAAATGATCTCATACAGTCAAATAATTATGATTGCAAAACTATTTATAACAAAAATAGACAAAATTCAAAGGTCTCTGATTCGAATACGACCATTAAACGTTCCAAAGGGGTTAAGCTAAGAATCGGATACGATCACATAGCCCCCAGTGGCCTTGGCGATGCCGATCAAGTGGGTATTGACAGCTATGTTCTCTTTGGTTCAAATACGACCTATGTTTGAACAGGAAGCCCCCAGGTGACCATAAGAGTTGTTTAATGATGCTGATTCGAATACGATCCACGTCAGACCCAAAGGGGTTAAGCTATGATTCAGATATGATCAGGAAGCCCCCAAGTGGGTTTGGCAGCATGCCGATCAAGAGGGTATCGACAGCTATGTTCTCTTTGGTTCGAATACGACCTATGTTTGAACAGGAAGCCCCCAAGTGATCCTGGCTAGATTCAGATATGATCATAAGCCGGACCAAGTGGAAAGCCAGATTCAAAATATGATCCGCTCCCTGTTGGTTGTTTCAACGTCATGACAAGGAAAACATGTAAAATTTTGAGGATGAAAAGGACAAAGATACTTCCTTATTGCTTTCATAATATATACATCGTTAAAATATGTACATCCTGAGGGCCGGTGGCTCAAGTATAGTAAGGCCGGAGATGAGCGATATTCCATGGCCGGCGGGTCTCCTCCTCTGACTTACATGAGTCTTTGTGCTCTCGAACATCGATGAGGTAATATGACCCGTTGTTCAGGTTCTTGCTGACCACAAAAGGTCCTTCCAAGGAGGGGATAGCTTGTGCATATCGAATTGATCCTGGATGAGCCAGAGCACTAAGGTACCTTCCTGAAAGGTTCTGGATCTAACCCGGCAGCTGTGATAGCGACGCAGGTCTTGCTGGTAAATCGCCAAGCGGGCTATTGCCAAGTCTCGCTCTTCATCCAATAAATCAAGCACATCTAGACGATCTTGTTCATTAGCAGCTTCAACGTAAGCCGCCACTCGGGGCGAGTCATGACAGATGTCACTTGGCAAGACCGCCTCTGCTCCGTAAACCATGAAGAAAGGTGTATAACCCGTAGACCTGTTAGGTGTAGTGTTGATGCTCCAAATTACACAGGGTAACTCCTCCACCCAACAACCCGACGTCCGCTGTAAGGGGACCAAGAGCCGGGGTTTTATACCTTTCAAGATCTCCTTATTGGCTCTCTCTGCTTGACTATTGGATTGAGGATGAGCTACTGCCGAAACGTCAAGCCGGATATGTTCTCGTTGGTAGAACTCTTCCATAGAACCTTTGGAGAGATTGGTGCCATTATCAGTTATAATGCTGTGCAGAAAACCAAAACGAAAGATCACCTTTTTCATGAACTGAACCGCCGTGGCTGCATCACACTTACTGACCGGCACTGCCTCAACCCATTTTGTAAATTTATCAACCGCCACCAGGAGGTGTGTCTTTTTATCCTTAGACCTCTTGAAAGGTCCAACCATGTCAAGCCCCCAGACCGCAAATGGCCAAGTAATTGGAATCATCCTCAACTTTTGAGCCGGCACATGAGCTCATCGTGATAATTTTTGACACCCGTCACATTTAATGACCAGATCTTCCACATCTGCATGAGCCGTCAGCCAATAAAAACCATGACGGAAAGACTTTAACTCCGCCCATGAACCGGGCCTTTAACTCCACCCATGAGCTAATAGAATTGGGCGCTAAGCCCTTTAACCACGTCCGGGGCGTTCCATCCAACATCATGGTGAAGTACTTAGCCATTGTTGCGTCACTGACCTCCAATAGTTCCATGGCCATCTCATAGCTCTCGATCCATGCCCCGGGCTATAAGTCGGCCATATAATTTGGCACCTTTCGGGGTCCTTTGAAATCCCTAGGTAAACGCATGGTGGGCGCCAACTGTCGTGGAGTTCTCACGGCAGATGTCCTCTTGTAAGGACTTTGTCGTGGAGCCATCGCAACTAGGAAGCTTAAAGGGGTTAACGGGACAAGGGACATGAGAGAGGTTTTATACTAGTTCGGCCCCTTACGGTGAAGGTAAGGCCTACGTCTGGTAGGGTTGGTATTACTGAGGTTTCGATAACCAGGGAGCGAGACACGCTATGCCCGGTTCACGATGAGATGTTTCTTGCCCTCAGCCGCCAGCGGGTTGCCACCTTATATACACGGGTTGACGCCCTGCGACCTACAGAGTCCCGGTCGGCTCATAAACAGTGTGTGGCTCGGTGACTAGTTAATTCTACATTATGATACAAGTCATGCCATTACGGTGGTCTACCACTATGGGCCTTTAAGTTGCCTGTGGGCTTCAGACCCTTTACTGAACCGCAATCTTCATGTTTCGATCTTGGGCTTCATATGATGAACCATCTTCGTGTAACCCGGCCCCTCCTGGGCGGCTTATACGGATAGTTATATCTCCAACAAAATATATTAACCAGGAGTTTGAACAGCTCCTTGCCTCAAATGGCATTGAACATCAAACTACCTACGTTAATGATACGTCTCCAACATATCTACAAATTTTTATTGTTCCATGCTATTATATTATCCTTGTAGGATGTCTTATGGGCTTTATTATACACTTTTATATGATTTTTGGGACTAACTTATTAACCCAGAGCCCAGTGCCAGTTTATGTTTTTCTCTTGTTTTAGGGTTTTACAGAAAAGGAATATCAAACAGAGTCCAATTGATGAGCCCTACTATTCCCTACTCACTCTCATTGATACCTATTGATGGGTATCTCCATAGCCCGTTGATACGCCTAGTCGATGTGAGACTATCTCCCTTCTTTTTGTCTTCTCCACAACCACCTCTATTCCACCTATAGTGCTATTGTCAGTGTACTAAGATAGGGGTACCTTAGTACCCCAACTTGTGCACGGGCAGTAGCAGCTTCCCGCGGCAGGGCTCACCACGCGCTTGCCGGAAACCTTTCCAATCCTTATTAAGCCATTCAAAAACAAAGTATACAAGTCAGAAGACCAAGCCCCCGGCAAGTGGAGCTTGTCGGGAAGGCCGTCCCAGGCTCAAGATTATCACATTAATGCAAGGCCCTGGCAAGAGAAGCTTGCCAGGAAGACCAGAAGACTGCATCTCAGAAGACATGCCTCGGCGCAACGTGCGCCCCGGCAGGGCCCGGGGAGCGACAAGCTTCAGGGCCCGGCAAGATCAAGACCCCGGCAAGGTGCTTGCCGGGGGAAGCCTGCGCTGTGTGCCCGCGCTCCAGCTCATTTGCCCACGCGTCGCCCTGGGGCCCTTCCAGGGACGCGTGGCGGAAGGCTGTGCAGCCTGGGGGACACGGTGGCACTCCACGGTGACGAGGCTACCGCCGTGGCGAACGGAGACGCATGGGCGGGCGCTTTTGGGGTCGACGGCGACGGGCATTTAATGCTCTTGTCCCCCACTGTCAAAGTAGGTGATGACCACTGTTCATCCACTGTTCACGCACTATTCCCGCACTGTTACAACTACTACCAAAGTTACATTTTTACCCTCCTCTACGTTAACACCTGTCGGTGACCCCTTGAGCTATAAAAGGAGGCCCATGCACAACGTAGAGGGGGTTCGAATCCTTAGCAACTCTCACGCTCGGTGTAGCTAGTACTGTAGCTCTTCAAGCTCCCGAGCTCAATACAACCAAGGCAGGAGTAGGGTTTTACGCGTCCGCGCGGCCCGAACCTGGGTAAACTGCCCGCGTGCTCTCCTCGATCCGCTCTTCGTGCTCCCTCCGCTCCCTTGCCGCAACGTACAAGGGGCTCCGGTCCCATAGGTGCTCGTGGCGGACAGTTTCCCCCGACATCTTTGGCGCGCCAGGTAGGGGGCGTCGAGGTTGTGCGAACCTGATCCGGCGCTCACGCGGGCGCATTCTTCATCAACCTCTCCAGCTTCATGAACTCCATCAGTAGCAACATGGCCCCGAAGAAGAAGGCTTCGGAGGTCGCAGGTCCGTCTGCGTCTGTTCCGCCGCCACCAGAGCCAACGGTGGGCGGAGGAGACGCCGTCGGAAGGGTGGTCGCCGGCGAGGAAACTCACGGCGCCACCAAATCCAAGGACAAGACGGACGACCGAGCCTCGGTCTCCGTAGATGCGCCACGTCCATCTCAGCAGACGACAACCCAGCAACGCCGTGGTACTGGAGGTACCATCCGCTTGCTGGGGCAAGGGCAAACCGGAGGTTCGCAGGATGCTCCAGGCCACCGTCCTGGCACGAGCAAGGTGCGGTCGCCGGGGCGGGAAACTGCTCCTTCTAACCCTGTTAGGAGTCCGAGCATATCCCGCTCCTCGCACCGCTCGCCCCCGCTCCCCTCCTCTCCAGCAGAAGCTCTCGCAAGAGCGCAACTGCTCCTCGACTTCCCTCCGGCGGCAGACAAAGCCGAAGACTGGAGGGCGACGATACAAAGCCTCATCGCCTTCGCCAACAACGACACGCCGCAGCAGCCGACGACATCGCGACCACGGCAAGTCGAGAAGACGAAGGCCGATGGCGACAAGACCGCCGGGGGTGCGACCACCGTGCACTCTCCGCCACGGAAGCAGAAGACGCCTCCCCGCCGGATTAACATCGACGACGACTCCACGGCGTCGTCGGATCCGCGGGCTCGTCGGGACCAGCGACAAGTCCTTGACGACCGGCGACAAGAAGATGCTCGAACAACAATCGAGCGCAGCCGAGAAGCCCGGCGACAATCAGATCAGCGTGCTGGGACCGCTGTCGACACGCACGCGCCCGGTGAACCAGGCGACTTGCCGTACGCGGCAGGTTGCCCTGCGTTCACCCGCGAGCTGCGGCTCGTCCAGTGGCCCAGCATGAAAAATTTCAAGCCCGACGTACCGGAGAAGTACGACGGCAAGACGCACCCCTCGGAGTTCCTCAGCGTTTACACCATCGCGGTGCAGGCTGCCGGGGGACGCGACGAGAAGATACTGGCGAACTACTTCCCGCTGGTGCTTAAGCCAAACGTCCGTTCTTGGCTTATGCACTTGCCGGAAGGCTCCATTTCTTCATGGGCAGATCTGTGCCACCAATTTGTTGGCGCCTTCACGGGCGGCCACAAACCCCACGGCCAGGAGAGTGATCTCCACATCTTGGCCCAGAAGGAAGGAGAGCCCCTGCGCAAGTACATCCAACGATTCAGCCGCGTGCAACACAACATCCCCGACGTCCACCCTGCCGCGGTTATCAGCGCGTTCCATCAGAACGTGCGTAACCGCCGCATGCGAGAAGAGATGGCCATGACCAAGATACGGGATGTCAGCGAGCTCTACGCTCTGACTGACAAGTGCGCGCGCGCCGAAGAGGGGAGGAGGCTCCTCGGAGAGGATGCTGGCGTAGGGGGAAGCAACAGCGAGGATGCCGCCCCGGTAAAGAAGAGCCGGCGGCGGAACAACAGAAGGAAGACGAGCAAGGAGGTGCTGGTCGTCGAGAAGTCCGGCAAGGAGGCTCCCGCCAAGGCAACATAGGCTGGCGGCTCCGGCAAGGAGCCTGCCCCTGTAGCGGCAGCCGACAAGCAGGACGGCTCCGACAAGCAATATTACAAGATCCACCGCACCAAGGGTCATGACCTTTCCAACTGCAAGCGCGTCGAGTACCTCGTAGAACAGCAGAAAGCTGAATACGAGCGGCGCGACAAGGAGAAGGCCCAAGGTGGCGGAGGAGAACCCAGCAAGAAGCGGCCATTCAATGGCCGGGGAGGACGCCGCGGCAAGGCCAAGCAGCGGCAAGGTGATCGACCTCCCCGGGGCCGCGACAAAGATGAAGAGGAAGACGACGACGACGACATGGAGGAAGGTGATAACAGCGAGCAGGAGTTCCAGAAGGCCACAAAGGTCCTGTGTGTCGAGGGAGGCGCCTCTCTGCATACTTCCCACCGACAACTCAAGCAGTGGGTGCGGGAAGTAAATGCAGCTGAGCCGCCCGTTGAGTCACGCAGGCTCCTCAAATGGTCCAGCACGCCCATCATTTTTGATCTTGAGGATCACCCTGACCGCACAACGGCGGTCGGGTGCTTGCCGATGTTGGTCTCACCAACAATCCGCAACCTCAAGGTCACCAAAATGTTGGTTGACGGCGGGGCCGGCCTAAACTTGATCTCCTCGGCTGTGATCAAGAAACTCCAAATCCCAGATGGCGAGCTCGAAGAGACCGGTTCGTTCCAAGGAATAAACCCGGGAAGGAGCAAGCCCAAGGGGAAGATCACTCTGCCGGTGACCTTTGGCGGGGAGCTCAACTTCAGGACGGAGAGGATAACCTTTGACGTGGCCGATATCCCATTACCATACAATGGGATACTTGGACGTCCTGCCCTCGCCAAGTTCATGGCAGCTTCCCACTACGCCTACAATGTACTCAAGATGCCGGGGCCGATAAGCGTCATCTCTGTCCATGGCGACAAGAAGGACGCGCTTATCTGCGCCGACAAGATCTACCGAGATGCAGCAGCCGCAGCGGAGAGCAACACACTTGCCGCTGAAGCTCCCGAGGGGAAGAAGACCAAGACCAAATCCGGCAAGTGCTCTGGGGCCCACTCCGGCAAACGCACCTCTTCGGAGTGCTGCGCTGCCGTCGAGGACGTCCCATCGAGCTCCACCGGCAAGTGCAAGAAGGGGATGGCCGCTCCACCGGCAACCAAGAAGGTGTCCGCCAAGGAGGACGGCACTGGTGGTACCTTTACCATCAGTGCTACGCTTGACAGCAAATAGGAAAGCGCGCTCGTTGCCTTCCTGCGGGCGAATGTCGATGTGTTTGCATGGCAACCATCTGACATCCCCGGCGTTCCCAGGAAGGTAATTGAGCACAAGCTTGTTGTTTGTCCTCATGCGCGGCCCGTCAAGCAGAAGGTCAGGAAGCAAGCCGTGGAGCGCCAAGAATTCATTGCCGAAGAAATCAAGAAGCTAGAAGCAGCGGGCCTGGTTAGAGGCGTGATCCATCCGACGTGGTTAGCGAATCCAATTGTCGTGCGTAAGGCCAACGGGAAGTGGAGACTGTGTATAGACTTCACTGATGTGAATAAAGCATGTCCCAAGGATCCATTTCCCTTGCCGCGCATTGACCAGATTGTTGACTCCACTGCTGGATGTGAGCTGCTTTCCTTCCTTGATGCATATTCAGGCTACCATCAGATTTTTATGGCCAAGGAAGATGAAGAGAAGACTGCATTTATCACTCCATGTGGCACATATTGCTTCATACGCATGCCCTTTGGATTGAAGAATGCAGGCTCAACATTTGCAAGGGTGGTGCACACTGCTTTTGAGCCACAGATTCACAGAAATGTGGAAGCCTACATGGATGACATAGTGGTCAAGAGCAAGAGCAAAGATACCCTGATCCAAGATCTGGAAGAGACATTTGAGAATTTGCGCAAGATCCAGCTTAAGTTGAACCCCGAGAAGTGCGTCTTTGGAGTCCCCTCCGGCAAGCTTCTCGGTTTCTTTGTGTCCCAGAGGGGGATTGAAGCTAATCCCGACAAGATTAAAGCCATCGAGCAGATCGAAGCCCCGAAGCGCGTCAAGGATGTAAGGAGACTTGCAGGTTGTGTGGCTGCCCTCAGTAGGTTCATTTCAAAGTCTGCAGAACGCGCCCTGCCTTTCTTCAAAATCTTGAAGAAGGCAGGTCCTATGAAATGGACTCCGGAAGCGGAGGCGGCGCTGCGAGACTTGAAAGGATACCTATCCTCCACTCCAATACTTGTCGCACCTAGGCCACAGGAAAAGTTGCTGCTGTACTTAGCAGCAACCAACCAAGTGGTTAGTGCAGCGTTAGTAGCGGAGAGGGAGGCCGACGAGGAGCCTACACCACCGGCAAGCGAATCCAGCGACAAGCAGGGGGCTCCCCCGACAAGCTCTGGCACCGATAAGGACAACTCTGCGCAGGAGCAAGGAGAAGTGCGGAAGAAAATGGTGCAGCGCCCAGTGTATTTTGTGAGTTTCCTCTTGCAGGGGGCTAGATCAAGATACTCTGGGGTACAGAAGTCGCTTTTCGGTCTCCTCATGGCCTCGAGAAAGCTGCGCCATTATTTCCAAGCACACGAGATAACAGTGGTCACTCGTTTTCCCTTGAAGAGGATATTGCACAATCCAGAAGCAACAGGCAGGATCGTCGAGTGGGCACTGGAGCTGTCAAGTTTTGGTCTCAAGTTTGAGAGTACCTCAACCATACAGAGCAGAGCTTTGGCAGAATTTATAGCAGAATGGACCCCAACGCCCGATGAAGAAGTTCCAGAGACAAGCGTCCCCGTACAAGAAACAAGCAGTGAATGGGTAATGTACTTTGATGGTGCCTTCTCGCTGCAAGGCGCCGGTGCCGGCGTGGTACTCATAGCGCCCACCGGAGAGCACCTCAAGTATGTTATCCAAATGCACTTTCCCAGGGAACAAGCGACAAACAATACTGCCGAGTATGAAGGTTTGCTTGCCGGCCTCAGGATTGCGGCCGAACTTGGGATCAAGAAGCTGATTGTGCGGGGAGATTCCCAGTTGGTGGTCCGACAAGTTAACAAGAGCTACCAAAGCCCTTTGATGGAAGCCTATGTTGATGAAGTGAGGAAGCTTGAAGAACACTTTGAAGGTCTGCAAATGGAGCACGTTCCAAGAGCTCAGAATGATATTGCGGACGGCCTTTCAAAGTGTGCTGCAATGAAGTTACCTGTGGAACCAGGGACCTTCCTGCTCAAGCTAACTCAACCATCAGTTACACCATCAATTGGGCAAAACAAGAAGAGAAAGTTGGTCTCCGGCGACTACTTGCCGGTGGATCTTCCCGAGGCCGCCGCCAAGATCCCCAAGATCAACAACCAGAACGCTGAGGAACAGTTTGCTCCTGCAGATCCAAGGGTCTGTACAGTTGAAGCAAGCGTTCCCGACAAGCCTTGCCCCGGCAGGCTTGCCGAGGGACCATCAGCTCCGACAGAACCAGAGATTCTTGCCGCAGAAGCTGGGGTTCCCGCAGCGGTCCTCATGCCCTTAGTCCTTGCTGTTGAGCCTCGAGCTCTGGCATGGGCACAGCAGATCGTCCGTTTTCTGCAAACTGGAGAACTTCCCGACGACCCAGAAGAGATAGAAAAGATAACAAGGCAATCAAGTATGTACCAGTTCGTCGACAACGAACTGTACAGAAGAAGGCTCAATGGTGTCAGGTTGAAGTGCATTTCCAGAGAAGATGGACAGAAGCTGTTGGCAGAAATACATGGAGGCATATGTGGCCACCACATTGGCGCAAGGGCGCTTGCCGGGAAGGCATTCCGGCAAGGGTTCTTTTGGCAAGAAGCCCTCCAAGATGCAACTGCACAAGTAACCAAGTGTGAAGCGTGCCAGTTCCATGCCAAGCAAATCCACCAGCCAGCTTAAGCTCTCCAGACGATCCCTTTGTCCTGGCCCTTCTCGGTCTAGGGGCTCGATATCCTCGGCCCCTTCCCCCGTGCTGTCGGGGGCTTTGAGTACTTGTACGTTGCAATCGACAACTTCACAAAGTGGCCAGAAGTGGAACCAGTGAGAAAGGTGACAGCACAGTCAGCGGTCAGGTTCTTCAGATTGAGTGTTTGCCGTTTCGGAATCCCTAACAGGATCATCACCGATAACGGTACACAATTTACTAGTCGCACCTTCATGCAGTACGTCCAAGACCTTGGCGCCAAGGTCTGCTTCACTTCTGTTGCTCACCCGAGGAGCAACGGTCAAGCGGAGAGGGCAAATGCTGAAGTGCTGCGCGGACTCAAGACAAGAACCTTCGACAGGCTGCGCAAGTGCGGAAGAAACTGGATAGAGGAGTTGCCGGCGGCTCTTTGGTCAATCAGAACGACACTAAGTCGAGCCACCGGACAGACACCCTTTGCTCTAGTCTATGGAGCAGAGGCAGTTCTCCCCACGGAACTCGTATACGGATCTCCTCGAGTGCTCGCTTATGATGAGCTCGAGCAAGAGCAACTGCGACAAGATGATGCATTGCTCCTCGAGGAGGAACATCTCCAGGCTGCTGTACGAGCTGCTCGATACCAGCAAGCCTTGCGCCGCTATCATAGCCGCAAGGTTAAGGCCAGGAGTCTCGAGGAAGGCGACCTTGTTCTTCGGCGTGTTCAGTCCGCCAAGAACTCCAACAAGTTGACGCCGAAGTGGGAGGGCCCTTATCGGGTGAGACAAGTCACAAGGCCCGGCGCTGTCCGCCTTGAGACCGAAGAAGGCTTACCGGTGAGCAACTCCTGGAACATAGAGCATCTTCGCAAGTTTCACCCATAAGGCGAGGTTGCCGTGATCCGCTCCGGCAACCACGTTTTGTACGAGTCTTGCCGCTGTTGCATGTAATCCTTTGTACAAAGCCGGGCGCAGACCCCGTGCATCAGTAAAGATTCTGTGTTTCGCACTATTTGCCCTTTTCCATGCCTTTCTTCGTTATTCACATGCATTGTTTGGCATCTTGTGCAACACGCATACCCGGTAAGCATTAGCGCGCCGAAAGGCCCTATACTTGTTTTCCCTCTTTTTTTTCTTTCCCTCTTAAGCAGAAGGGACATTCCTCGCGCACAAGTTTGCCGGGGGGGGGAAGGAGGTGGAGGGCGGACCAAGTGCTGTTCAAGAAAGAGAAGCTTACCGAAGAACGAACAGATTATGAAAGCTAAGTTACCAGAATTTGAGCAGTTCAAATTTTTTTGAATTTTAGTTATCTTCCTTGAACAACCACACTTTGTATGGAAAACCTGTGCGTGGAGGAACCTACCCGTGACTAGCCGCACCCTTACCTTGTTTTCGAGTACGCTCAACGACTTAAGTGAGCTGCGACAAGTGTCGCACCCTTACTTTGTTTTCGAGTTCGCTCAGCAAGCTAAGTGCATTGCGACTAGCTGCGGCAAGGTTACTTGCCGATAAGGCCCTTGCCAGCAGGCTGCTCAGAGTCCAGCACTCAGCGCTCGCGGCAAGGGCCTCTTGCCGGCAAGTCCCCTAGAAGCGTAGGGTTAAAAGCATACAAAGTAAAGGACCAAAGCAAGGGAGATAACATTGCACTGATTGCTCAAAATAAGATAATATATTACAGAGATAACTTGTCGCAATGACTAATAGATTCATGTTCATGACACACTTTGCAGGAGCAAAGGAAATAAAAAGAAAGAGGCCTAATCTACGTGATCGCCCTCATGCCTGGAGATCTTGTTCACCTTGGCGATGATGTGGGCGACCTGCGCCTTCAGCGCCTCCTGATCTGCATTGGCCGGCAAGCTGCGGAGAACGTTGACAAGATTAATACCGGGGTTGCGGTAGACGATCTTGGTCAAGACGCGCTCCAAGGTACCCGCGCAGAGCTGGTGCGACTCCTCGGCCAGCTGCGCGGGGAGCTTCTCCTGTAGCCGTGCAAGCGCCGGCGCGATTCCCCTGAAGAAAAGACTGAGCTTGGCGCTGTGGGGGAGGTTCGGGTCCGGAGAGTACACGAGGTGCTCCACCCTCAGCGCCATTAGCTCCTTGTCGATGTTGGCGGCGGAAGTGACCAGCTCCTCCGTCCATTGCTCCACCGCCTGGTTGAAGAGGTTCGCGGAGGTGGCAGTGCTCTCCACCAGCTCCCGCTCCTTGCGGAGCTCCTCCTTCAGTTTGGTCTCGCGGTCCCGGGCGGCGTCGAGTGAATCTCTCAATGTGGAAACCTTCAACTCCAGATCAGCAATTGAGTCCTTGGCGGCTTTGAGCTCGTCGCCCTGCTTGGAGAGGCGTACCTGGAGTTCTGAGTTGGTATGGGCGTCTTTCTCGCGCTCTATGTTGAGCGCGGTGACCCTCTCCGTGCTCGCCTTCAGGTACTCCTCCAGCTGCGCCACCTTAGCTTCAAGGTCCTTCTTGGCTGTCTCCGCAGTGGCCGCGGCGGCTTTCGCTTCCTTCAACTCTCCGCCAAGGGCCTGCTCCCGGGCGGTAAGGTCGTCCTCGTGAGCGTCGAGGTCGACCTTCCGCTGGTTGAGCGCTCCTTCTCGCTGGGACAACGCTTCACCGACCAGTCGCTGTTGCTCCTCGGCCTCAGCTTTCTCCAGGAGGAACTCTTGCTGCTCTCCGGCAAGCCTCTCGCGCTCCTCCGCCAAGTCGCGGAGAGCCGCCTGGTTGGCGGCACGGAGCTCTGCGGCGCGTTTCTCCAAATCTGCTCCGGCCATGGCGGTGAGGGCTTCTCGCGACTCCAGTTTCGCCTGCCTGGCCCGGTAGAGGACCAGGAGCTGGCGGAGAAGTTTCTCCTCTTCGGGCTCATCGCTCCCGCCAGGCGCCTCAACAATCTTCAGCCCCGCGGAGGCGAGGACCTCTCCATCAAAGGTCTCTCCCTCCACGGGGGCTCGCGACGAAGACCCCCACGGCACTTGTATGAAGACGCCATTGGGGGCCTCAAGATAGAAGCCCGACTGCTCCTTGCCGGCGGAGGGGTCGGCGGCCGGCGCAGCGCTTGACGCTCCTGCCGCCTCCGGGCCGGCTGTGTGGCCGCCGTCCCCCTCCCCGGCCGCTGCGTCTGCGGTCGGTGCAGTCTCCTCAGCGGCAGGCTCGTCGGCTCCTGCCATGTCCTCAACGACAGTGGCATTGCCGGCGTCGCCATGCGCGCCCTCCTCCTCGACGACGACCTCCGTCTCCATCCGCTCTGGGGGAGGAGGGTCTAGAAGAAAAAGAAGAAAAGAGAAGATCAAGCAAATATCCAAAAAGACAAGTCCAAGAAGAAAAAGCTGTAAGACTTACCTTCGCGGACTTCGTCGACGACAGGCTCCCTCGCCGGGGAGTCCTCCCTTGGCGGTGGAGCGGTGGCTCCTGCCGGCGGAGGGCCGCCCGTGCCCTCCCTTGGCGGGGTGGCCACACTTGTCGGGCTGCCCGCCCTTGGCGGGGAGCCCGTCCTTGGCGGAACGTCCTCCCTCGCCGGGGAGTTCGCCCTTGGCGGGGAGGGTGGAATATGCAGCTCCTCGGGAGTAACCTCCGGTTGCTCCTGCGGCTGCGGCTCCATTTCTGCACAAGACAAACAAAACAAACAAGGCAACAAGATATCAGTACAAAGCAAAAAAAAAACTCAAGCGCGCCCGACAAGTGGGAAGCTCAAGACCAGACTTACGCTGGGGGCTGCGCTGGGGGCTGCTCCTCAGAGCAGTGGTTGGGTCCGACAAGTTCATCGCCGGCGCGTCCCCTGTCGCCGCGATGGGCGAGTCGTCGTCGACCTCAACCACGGGGATCTTGGCCCGCTTCGCCGCCCGCTGGGCCAGGGACCTGAAAACAAAAACAAGATCAGAATCATCAACGAAAGAATCAAGACAGAATTGAAGAAGCCACAAAATACAAGTGCTTACTCCTCTTCCTCGTCGTCGTCGTCGCTCAGGGCGGAGAAGTCGAACTCCACCTGAGGCGCTCCCGCGCGAGGAGCAGGAGGAGAAGGCTCCCTCGGGCGCTTGGCGGTCTCCGGGGCTAGGGGCTGCGAAGACCCGGCCTTCGTTGGCGCCGAGGCCCGGGGAGCAGGCGGAGCGGCTGCTCCACTCTGAGAGGATCCCCCTCCGCTAGGTGCTGGTGCGCGGGGCGCCTCCGTCGCGGCTGACGCGCGGGGCGCTTCCGCCGCGGCTGGTGCATTGGGCATCTCCGTCGCGCCTTGGCTCGCTCTGGTGGCTCGAGCCGCCCGGCGAGCAAGCTGCTGTCGGGGCGCCTGCGTCCTCGTCGCTGTAGGCGCCTTGCGGAGGCGCTTCCCCGGCGCTTGCTTGGGACTTGCCGGAGGTGGGGAGTTCTCCGACGACGAGGAGGTGTCGTCGTCAAGCCCTAGAGACCCGCCGGTGTCTTCATCGGCCTCGACGTCTTCCTCCTCCTCCCCAGCGAGCCCGCTGGGTCCGGCATCCTGCCCTGCGGCCCCGCTCCCTCCAGTGGCTCCGCTCCCTCCGGCACCTCTGCTTCCTCCGGCAACCTCGCCTCTTGCGGCGGCTTCGCTCACGATCCCGGGAATCCCAGCATACCTCAGAGAAGGAACCCCGGCGAGCTCGTCGGGCGGAAGGTTGAGTAGTCTGCGGATCTCTGCCTCCTCGGCTTGGCACGACGCGTCCTCAGCATCTGCCTCGTCGACAGTGAACCCGAAATCTCCCGCCGCGGCAGCTGCGGCGGCCTCTTCCATCCGGGAAGCAATATAAGCCAGATCCCGCTCCGTGGTGTCCCGAGTGAGACCCTTGTTCTCCTCGGCGTTCTTGGGCACCTCGACCAGATTATCGAAGAAGCTCATAATTGCATCCGGCGTGGGCACTATCCAGGTGGGGTCGACGCCGTGAGAGTCACACGCGGGCATCATTGCGCGCAAGGCGTCCCGGGCAGTGCTGTTGCACAGCGGCACCACTCCCCGGGGAGGTCTAAACCACTCTGGATGGGTCGGATCATGCTTGAAAAGCTCCCGGACCATCCCCTTCAGCTCCAATGCCGTGAAGTTGAAGTTCAAACCCGGGCGCAGCCTCATAATATCCGCCGCATTGCCAAACTCCCATGCTGGCCTTTTCCTCTCCTGTAAAGGGGCAATGCGGCGGCGGAGGAAATCTGCCCCTACCTCTCCGATGGTCAACTTGGCTACCCGGAGACGAAGTATCCTGACGAGGGCGACGTTGAGCTTGACGTCATCCGGGGCCAACTCGCTCCAGTCCCTGCCGCGCACTATGGCTGTTGTGCGCGGCGCAGTGAAAGGCTCCGGGTGGTCCTCCACTATCCAACACCAATCTGCGCGCCACTCCTCCCACTTGCAGCGGAGTTCTCCTTTCAGATACGATTCCTTCTTGTTCAAGCGGAAGATCCAGGAGATACCCCCGGAGAGGGGAGCACCGGCCTCTACTCTAGGCATGAAGAAATGGCGAAAGAGTGCTACGTTTGGATAGATCCCTATGTAGTTTTCGCACAGATGTGCGAAAACCGCCATCGTAAGGATGGCGTTGGGGGTGAAGTCTAAAAGATGGAGGTTGTACGTGTTCATGATGTCACAGAAAAACTCCGAGAATGGAGGACACAAGCCGCAGTGGAAGAAGACAGCGAAGAAGAAATACCCGTCGGGAAGCAGATCTTTGGCGCCGGCGGGGTAGACTCTGGTCCGGGGATGCGCCTTGGTCTCCTTGGCCCAGAAGAGATGGTACTTGTTCCAGAGCTCCCTCGCGCCGAGCCTCGGCGCGAAGACCACGTTCCTCTTCCGTAGGAGGGCGAGCTTCGCCGCCTGCTCGGATTTCTCCCTCTTGGCCTTCTCCGCCTTCGCCTTCTCGGCCTTCGGAGCCATGGCGGAGGCGGCGATGGAAGGGGCGAGGAGTTCGACGGCGCCGCAGATGCGGAAGACGGCGGAGGAGGTGTAGGGGCAAGAGGCAGCGGGGGATTTCTGGAGGTTGAAGAAGCAATGAAAGTGAAGGAGGGAAACTGCCCCTGCTTCCTCTACTTTTAAGGGGGAAGTGGGGGACGCTCCGCATTTCCCATTAAAGAACGTGGCCACGATCTCTCCCACGACGCCGCAATCGACGCGTGCCGTTAGGGAGGGGCGCGGCGGAAACTACTAGAAAAAGGGCTATCCGTAATATCACTATTAGTGGCGCACCGTGGATGTGGTGCGCCACTGCTATATAGCAGTGGCGCACCATAAACAGGTGCGCCATTACTAATTTTTTACTAGTGGCGCACCTGGTGTGTGGTGCGCCACCAGTAAGTTTGTTCTGTGCACACCCCCCCTCCCCAGACATACTAGTGGCGCACCGTGTGGAGGTGCGCCATTACTAGTTTCAAAGTTAGTAGTGGCGCACCGTGTGGAGGTGCGCCATTACTAGTTCAACTAGTAATGGCGCACCTCCACACGGTGCGCCACTACTAACATTTTTTTAAAAAAAAAAAATTCAAACTAACATTTTTTTTTAAAAAAAAAATTCAAAGGTAGTAGTGGCGCACCGTTGCAGAGGTGCGCCATTACTAGTTTTAACTAGTAATGGCGCACCTCTGCCACGGTGCGCCACTACTAACATTTCTAACATTTTTCAGATTTAATGCATTTTCACCAAATGCACCCCCCCCCCCGTGGACC
>LR738715.1:820352987-820554631 GCA_902687465.1 Secale cereale
AATAGGATTGATATGATAGATATATCAACAAGTGCCTGCTAAGTGAGCTGGTGCTGGGGTTGGATAGAACTCAGAAGTTAAGCGTGCTTGGGCTGGAGTATTGTAGGATGGGTGACCTTCTGGGAAGTTTGACCACGGAGTGCGATTTGACCCGAGATTAAGCCATAGTGACCCGAGATTAAGGAAAAAAAATTCTGGAAAAAAATTTGAAAAAAAAATTTGAAAAAAAAATTGAAAAAAAAAATTTGAAAAAAAAAATTCTAGAAAAAAATTTGAAAAAAAAATTGTTACTAGTGGCGCACCTGTAGCAATATCAGTGGCGCACCTGTAGCAATTCTGAAATAAAATTTGAAAAAAAAAATTGAAAAATTATCAGTGGCGCACCCTTATACTTAGTAGTGGCGCACCAGGTGGTGCGCCACTGATATCTGGATTAGTAATGGCGCACCTCTGGGGCGCCACTAATACCCATTACTAGTGGCGTGGTAATAGTGGCGCACCAGAGGTGCGCCACTAATACCCAAAAGTGGTGCGCCACTAATAAGCTTTTTTCTAGTAGTGGGATGCGGAAGGGAATCTACGGCTTGCCGTGGGCCGCGCGTGCCCGTGCACTGTTTTGGGCCTGGCCCAACAGCGCTCGGCATCGTGTTTGGCCCAGGCCCGGGGGCTCCTGTCGGTGTACTAAGATAGGGGTACCTTAGTACCCCAACTTGTGCACGGGCAGTAGCAGCTTCCTGCGGCAGGGCTCACCACGCGCTTGCCGGAAACCTTTCCAATCCTTATTAAGCCATTCAAAAACAAAGTATACAAGTCAGAAGACCAAGCCCCCGGCAAGTGGAGCTTGCCGGGAAGGCCGTCCCAGGCTCAAGATTATCACATTAACGCAAGGCCCTGGCAAGATAAGCTTGCCAGGAAGACCAGAAGACTGCATCTCAGAAGACATGCCTCGGCGCAACGTGCGCCCCGGCAGGGCCCGGGGAGCGACAAGCTTCAGGGCCCGGCAAGATCAAGACCCCGGCAAGGTGCTTGCCGGGGGAAGCCTGCGCTGTGTGCCAGCGCTCCAGCTCATCTGCCCACGCGTCGCCCTGGGGCCCTTCCAGGGACGCGTGGCGGAAGGCTGTGCAGCCTGGGGGACACGGTGGCACTCCACGGTGACGAGGCTACCGCCGTGGCGAACGGAGACGCATGGGCGGGCGCTTTTGGGGTCGACGGCGACGGGCATTTAATGCTCTTGTCCCCCACTGTCAAAGTAGGTGATGACCACTGTTCATTCACTGTTCACGCACTATTCCCGCACTGTTACAACTACTACCAAAGTTACATTTTTACCCTCCTCTACGTTGACACCTGTCGGTGACCCCTTGAGCTATAAAAGGAGGCCCATGCACAACGTAGAGGGGGTTCGAATCCTTAGCAACTCTCACGCTCGGTGTAGCTAGTACTGTAGCTCTTCAAGCTCCCGAGCTCAATACAACCAAGGCAGGAGTAGGGTTTTACGCGTCCGCGCGGCCCGAACCTGGGTAAACTGCCCGCGTGCTCTCCTCGATCCGCTCTTCGTGCTCCCTCCGCTCCCTTGCCGCAACGTACAAGGGGCTCCGGTCCCATAGGTGCTCGTGGCGGACAGTTTCCCCTGACAGCTATATCCATGGCTCACGCTCATGTATTGCGTGAAAGTTGAAAGGTTTGAAAAGATAGAGTATGAAAACAAATGCTTGGCTGAAATCGGGGTTGTGCATGATATGAATAATTAGTGTGATAATGAGGGAGCATTGCCAACACTATATGATTTTGAAGGGATAACTTTCTTTAACCATAGTATTTTGAGAAGACATGATTGCTTTGTTAGTATTGCTTGAAGTAGTGTTTTTTCTTATGTCAATATAGACTTTTATATTGAATCTTTCAGATCTGAACATTCATGCCAGAATTAAGAGAATTACATTGAAAAACTATAATGGTTAGCATTCCACATCAAAAATTCTGTTTTTATCATTTACCTACTCGAGGACGAGCAGGAATTAAGCTTGGGGATGCTGATACGTCTCCAACGTATCTATAATTTTTTTTATTTTTCCATGCTATTATATTATCCTTCTAGGCTGTCTTATGGCTTTATTATACACTTTTATATGATTTTTGGGACTAACCTATTAATCCAGAGCCCAGTGCCAGTTTATGTTTTTCTCCTGTTTTAGGGTTTTACAGAAAAGGAATATCAAACGGATTCCAATTGACGAGCCAATTTTTTATGATTTTTTCTGGACCAAAAGAAGCCCCCGGAGCAAAAGAGTTGGGCCAGGGGAGCCACGGGCTGCCCTCAAGGGTGGGGGCGCGCCCTGGGAAGGGGGCGCGCTCCCTATTTCGAGGACGGCCCGTAGCCCCCCTTTGCTTGGCCCCGACTCCAAAAATTCCTATAAATACTGAAACCTTCGGAAATTAACCTAGATCGGGAGTTCCGCCGCCGAAAGCCTCTGTAGCCCCGAAAACCAATCTAGACCCCGTTCCGGCACCCTGCCGGAGGGGGAAACCCTCACCGGTGGCCATCTTCATCATCCCGGCGCTCTCCATGACGAGGAGGGAGTAGTCCACCCTCGGGGCTGAGGGTATGTATCAGTAGCCATGTGTTTGATCTCTCTCTCTCTCTCGTGTTCTTGAGATGGCACGATCTTGATGCATCGCGAGCTTTGCTATTCTAGTTGGATCTTCTTCTCCCCCTCTACTCTCTTGTAATGGATTGAGTTTTCCCTTTGAAGTTATCTTATCGGATTGAGTCTTTAAGGATTTGAGAACACTTGATGTATTTCTTGCACGTGTTTATCTGTGGTGACAATGGGATATCATGTGATCCACTTGATGTATGTTTGGTTGATCAACTTGCGGGTTCCGTGACCTTGGGAATCTATGCATAGGGGTTGGCACACGTTTTCGTCTTGACTTTCCAGTAGAAACTTTGGGGCACTCTTTGAGGTCCTAAGTGTTGGTTGAATAGATGTTTCTGAGATTGTGTGATGCATATCGTATAATCATGCCCATGGATACTTGAGGTGACAATGGAGTATCTAGGTGACTTTAGGGTTTTGATTGATTTGCGTCTTAAGGTGTTATTCTAGTATGAACTCTATGATAGATTGAACGTTACGACGGACTCTTGAATAGATCGATCAGAAAGAATAACTTTGAGGTGGTTTCGTACCCTACCATAATCTCTTCGTTTGTTCTCCGTGATTAGTGACTTTGGAGTGACTCTTTGTTGCATGTTGAGGGCTAGTAATATGATCCAATTATGTTATCCTTGTTGAGAGAACTTGCACTAGTGAAAGTATGAACCCTAGGCCTTGCCTACTATCATTACAACACCGTTTATGCTCACGTTTACCACTTGCTAACTTGCTGTTTTTATATTTTCTTATTACAAAAACCTATATCTACCATCCATACTGCACTTGTATCACCATCTCTTCGCCGAACTAGTGCACCTATACAATTTACCATTGTATTGGGTGTGTTGGGGACACAAGAGACTCTTTGTTATTTGGTTGCAGGGTTGCTTGAGAGAGACCATCTTCATCCTATGCCTCCCACGGATTGATAAACCTTAGGTCATCCACTTGAGGGAAATTTGCTACTGTCCTACAATCCTCTGCACTTGGAGGCCCAACAACGTCTACAAGAAGAAGGGTGCGTAGTAGACATCAAGCTCTTTTCTGGCGCCGTTGCCGGGGAGGTTAGTGCTTGAAGGTATATCTTTAGATCTTGCAATCGAATCTTTTAGTTTCTTGTTTTATCACTAGTTTCGTTTATAAAAGAAAACTACAAAAAATGGAATTAAGGTTACCTCATATGCTTCATCTTTTTAATATCTTTCGTGAAAATGATGGAAAGGAAAATTGTGCTCAAGTACTAGAAGAAGAATTACATAGAATGCTTGGCACTAAAGGCTTGAATGATGAGCATGCTTGCAATATTGTTAGTGTGAATCCTTTGAATATCCATAGTACTAATGATGATTGCACTAGTCATGATGAAAATATCTCTTATAAGCATGTTGATTTTTGTGGAGTGCATAGAGTTTGCAAGTACATACTAAATAGGGAAGATAGATTTTGCAAGAGGCATAAGTATTTAGAAACTAAATGGTTGCTACAGAGGCTAGATGATTGTGCTGAAAATTTAAAATATCTTTGCCATGCTTTGTGAGCTTTGTAATGAACGTGATCATTTAAATCCCCAATGTGAATTGTTTCATGATCGAATCGTGTCCAAAAATTGTGATGACTTGATTTCTCTTGCACATCATTATGAACTTAGTTTGCTTGTGGGTTATGAAGAAATGAAACGTTTAACTAAGGATCTTCTAGAATTTGTTCTTGATAAAGTTCCTGATTTTGATCTGGAGGAAATTTATATGTATTGTGCTGTGAATTGTATTGAAAATCCTTATATTGCCAATTACCTTGAGTCAAGGAAACAAATAGGAGATGAAGAGAATACTAATCAAAGGGAGGAGATTTCCCAATATCCTCCTATTATTTCTTATGATGAATCGGGTAACGAGGAGGAGCCTCGCATTCTACCAATCTCATTAATAAGGAGCTCCAAAAAGAAGATTAAACCCATACTTAATGTGAAGAAGAAAAAGGAAAGATGGAGAAGCAAAGACAAAAAGGTATCCCTTCCACATGATGTTGCTTCTATTACTCATTGTGATGATGATAATTGCTATACTATCGGTGCTATCCATACTATTAATGATGAGAGTGATTATGCCTATTATATGAAAAGGCCCAAGCTTGGGGATGCTATGCTTGAGAATTTATTTGCTGCAATTAATGTTTGTCCCAAGCTTGGGGATGCTACGCTTGATGAAGATGATATTTTTAGCCTCCCAAGTCTTGATATGCAAGTCTATTATGATGAAAGCATGCCTCCTATTTATGATGATTATTGTGATGCCACTTATGCTATATAAAGTAGTGATGATTATACCGATAAAACTTGTAATGATTATGATCACCCTTTCTCTGAACATTACTCTTTTAATGTGGAAACAATCTATAGTATTCAAGTCTCTTATGATACTCCCACTATTCCGAATGAGAAGAATTTTGCTTATGTGAAGAGTAGTAAAATTTCTATGCAAGTAGATCATGAAAAGAATGCTTTATGTGCTGGTTATATTGTTGAATTCATTCATGATGCTACTGAAAATTATTATGAGAGAGGATCATATGCTTCTACATGTTGCAATAATGTCAAGTTTCCTCTCTATGTGTTTAAAGTTTTGAAGTTATGCTTGTTTTCCCTTCCTATGCTAGTTGATTATCGTTCCCATAAGTTGTTTGCTCACAAAATGCCTATGCATAGGAAGTATGTTAGACTTAAATGTGCTAGTTATATTGTTCATGATGCTCTCTTTATGTTTCAATTCTTATCTTTTATGTGAGCATCATTATGCCTAGCTAGGGGCGTTAAACGATAGCGCTTGTTGGGAGGCAACCCAATTTTATGTTTTTTGCTTTTGTTGCTGTTAGGGAATAAATATTGCATCTAGCCTCTGATTAGATGTGTTTTCATGTTTTGTTTAGTGTTTGTGCCAAGTAGAACCTTTGGTAAGACTTGTGTGAAATTTATTTGATCTTGCTGTGAAAAACAGAATCGTTAGCGCTCGCTAAAGTAGTCTTCAGATTTTACTGGAGAGTGATTTGTAGTTGATTCTTTTTTCTTCTGATTGGTAGAAAAATTGCGCAAATGTACCAATTTAGTTTGAATTTTTTGGAGTTTCATAAGTAGGCGAACCCAGCAGATTACTACAGACTGTTCTGTTTTCGACAAATTCTGTTTTTTCGTGTGTTGTTTGCTTATTCCGATGCATCTATGAGTAATATTGGAGGATATGAACCATAGAGAATTTGGAGTACAGTAGGTTTGACACCAATATAAACAATGAATGAATTCATTGCTGCACCTTTGAGTAGTGGTTTGCTTTCTTATACTAACGGAGCTCACGAGAATTTTTGTCTAAGTTTCGTGTTGTGAAGTTTTCAAGTTTTGAGTATTGCTTTGATGGACTATGGAACAAGGAGTAGCAAAGGCCTAAGCTTGGGGATGCCCATGGCACCCCAAGTAAATTCAAGATAATCAAAAGCCTAAGCTTGGGGATGCCCCGGTAAGCATCCCCTCTTTCGTCTTCATCCATCGGTAACTATACTTGGAGCTATATTTTTATTCGCAACATGATATGTGTTTTTCTTGGAGCGTCAATTTAGTTTATTTTCTTTTGCTTTATGTTTGAATAAAATAACATGATCTGAAGTTCTTAACTGTTAGAGAGTATTCACATAGTTACATAATTATTCAACTACTCATTGATCTTCACTTATATCTTTCGGAGTAGTTTGATATTGCTCTAGTGCTTCACTTATATCTTTTAGAGCATGACGGTGGTTTTATTTCGAAGAAATAGATGAACTCTCATGCTTCACTTATATCCTTTTGAGAGTCTATTAAAATAGCATGGTAATGTGTTTAGGCAATAAAACTAGTCTTCACATGATAGACATCCAATGTCAATGTAGTAAAAACTTTCACACCAAGTGCATTGAATATGATGAGATGTTGGATGCTTGATAATTATTTTGAGATATGAGGATAGTGATATTAGAGTCATGCTAGTGGAGTTATTATGAAATTGAGAAATACTTGTGTTAAGGTTAGTGATTCCCGTAGCATGCACGTATGGTGAACCGCTATGTGACGGAGTTAGAGCATGAGGTATTTGTAGAGTCCCAACCTTTGTGTGGAGGTCGGGGGGGGATGGTTAACTCCTACCAACCTCCCCCCTCAGAGAATGCGTTGATTGCTTTGTTTTGATGACTCGTAGATTTTTGCAATAAGTATATGAGTTCTTATGACTAATGTTGAGTCCATGGATTATACGCACTCTCACCCTTCCACCATTGCTAGGCTCTCTTGTACCGCGCAACCTTCGCCGGTACCATAAACCCATTATATATCCTTCCTCAAAACAGCCACCATATTATCCCTCAAAACAGCCACCATACCTACCTATCATGGCATTCCATCGCCATTCCGAGATATATTGCCATGCAACTTTCCACCGTTCCGTTTATATGACACGCATCATATTGTCATATTGCAATGCATGATCATGTAGTTGACATCGTATTTGTGGCAAGGCCACCATGCATAATCTTTTCATACATGTCACTCTTGTTTCATTGCACATACCGGTACACCGCCGGAGGCATTCATATAGAGTCATACTTTGTTGTTGTAGTATCGAGTTGTAATATTGCGTTGTAATGAAAGTGTGATGATCATCATTAGTGCATTGTCCCATGGGAGGAAAGGCTGAATCTATAAAGCCCCTCGGCAAAAAAAAAAGAAAAAAAAAGAAAGGCCAAAGAAAAAAAGAAAGGCCCAAAAAAAAGAAAAAAAAGAAAAAAAGGGACAATTGCTACTATCTTTTTCCACACTTGTGCTTCAAAGTAGCACCATGTTCTTCATTGTAGATAGTCTCATGCTTAGTCACTTTCATACACTAGTGGGAATTTTCGTTATAGAACTTCGCTTGTATATTCCAACAATGGGCTTCCTCAAATGCCCTAGGTCTTCATGAGCAAGCAAGTTGGATGCACACCCACTAGTTTCTTTTGTTGAGCTTTCATTCATATTTAGCTCTAGTGCATCCGTTGCATGGCAATCCCTACTCACTCTCATTGATATCTATTGATGGGTATCTCCATAGCCCGTTGATACGGCTAGTCGATGTGATACTATCTCCCTTCTTTTTGTCTTCTCCACAACCACCTCTATTCCACCTATAGTGTTATATCCATGGCTCACGCTCATGTATTGCGTGAAAGTTGAAAGGTTTGAAAAGATAGAGTATGAAAACAAATGCTTGGCTGAAATCGGGGTTGTGCATGATATGAATAATTAGTGTGATAACGAGGGAGCATTGCCAACACTATATGATTTTGAAGGGATAACTTTCTTTAACCATAGTATTTTGAGAAGACATGATTGTTTTGTTAGTATTGCTTGAAGTAGTGTTTTTTCTTATGTCAATATAGACTTTTATCTTGAATCTTTCAGATATGAACATTCATGCCAGAATTAAGAGAATTACATTGAAAAACTATATTGGTTAGCATTCCACATCAAAAATTCTGTTTTTATCATTTACCTACTCGAGGATGAGCAGGAATTAAGCCTGGGGATGCTGATACGTCTCCAACGTATCTATAATTTTTTATTGTTCCATGCTATTATATTATCCTTCTAGGTTGTCTTTTGGGCTTTATTATACACTTCTATATGATTTTTGGGACTAACCTATTAACCCAGAGCCCAGTGCCAGTTTATGTTTTTCTCCTGTTTTAGGGTTTTACAGAAAAGGAATATCAAACGGAGTCCAATTGACGAGCAAATTTTTTATGATTTTTTATGGACCAAAAGAAGCCCCCGAAGGAAAAGAGTTGGGCCAGGGGAGCCACGGGCTGCCCTCGAGGGTGGGGGCGCACCCTGGGAAGGGGGGCGCGCCCCCTATCTCGAGGACGGCCCGTGGCCCCCCTTTGCTTGGCCCCGAGTCCAAAAATTCCTATAAATACTGAAACCTTCGGAAATTAACCTAGATCGGGATTTCCGCCGCCGGAAGCCTCAGTAGCCACCGAAAACCAATCTAGACCCCGTTTCGGCACCCTGCCGGAGGGGGAAACCCTCACCGGTGGCCATCTTCATCATCCCGGCGCTCTCCATGACGAGGAGGGAGTAGTCCACCCTCGGGGCTGAGGGTATGTATCAGTAGCTATGTGTTTGATCTCTCTCTCTCTCTCTCTCTCTCTCTCTCTCTCTCTCTCTCTCGTGTTCTTGAGATGGCACGATCTTGATGTATCGCGAGCTTTGCTATTCTAGTTGGATCTTCTTCTCCCCCTCTACTCTCTTGAAATGGATTGAGTTTTCCCTTTGAAGTTATCTTATCGGATTGAGTCTTTAAGGATTTGAGAACACTTGATGTATTTCTTGCATGTGTTTATCTGTGGTGACAATGGGATATCATGTGATCCACTTGATGTATGTTTTGGTGATCAACTTGCGGGTTCCGTGACCTTGGGAATCTATGCATAGGGGTTGGCACACGTTTTCGTCTTGACTTTCCGGTAGAAACTTTGGGGCACTCTTTGAAGTCCTATGTGTTGGTTGAATAGATGTTTCTGAGATTGTGTGATGCATATCGTATAATCATGCCCATGGATACTTGAGGTGACAATGGAGTATCTAGGTGACATTAGTGTTTTGATTGATTTGCGTCTTAAGGTGTTATTCTAGTATGAACTCTATGATAGATTGAACGTTACGACGGACTCTTGAATAGATCGATCAGAAAGAATAACTTTGAGGTGGTTTCGTACCCTACCATAATCTCTTCGTTTGTTCTCCGCGATTAGTGACTTTGGAGTGACTCTTTGTTGCATGTTGAGGGCTAGTAATATGATCCAATTATGTTATCCTTGTTGAGAGAACTTGCACTAGTGAAAGTATGAACCCTAGGCCTTGCCTACTATCATTGCAACACTGTTTATGCTCACGTTTACCACTTGCTACCATGCTGTTTTTATATTTTCTTATTACAAAACCTATATCTACCATCCATATTGCACTTGTATCACCATCTCTTCGCCGAACTAGTGCACCTATACAATTTACCATTGTATTGGGTGTGTTGGGGACACAAGAGACTCTTTGTTATTTGGTTGCAGGGTTGCTTGAGAGAGACCATCTTCGTCCTACGCCTCCCACGGATTGATAAACCTTAGGTCATCCACTTGAGGAAAATTTGCTACTGTCCTACAAACCTCTGCACTTGTAGGCCCAACAACGTCTACAAGAAGAAGGGTGCGTAGTAGACATCAGCTAACACTCTAGAACAAAATGGTGTTGTAGAGCATAAAAACAAACATTTGCTTAAGGTTGCACGCTCACTTATGTTTACAATGAACGCGCCTAAATTTCTTTGGGGGGCAATAAAACCTGTAACATATTTGATAAATCATATGGCTCTTCGGGTTCTTGGCCATAAGACCCCCGCTGAGTGTCTTCTTAAATCTAATGATTTTGTAGTTCCTCCAAAGGTCTTTGGGTGTGTTTGCTTTATGAATGATTATATGAACTCTATTGTAAAATTAGATCCCCATACTCTTAAATGTGTTTTCATGGGTTATTCTCCATCTCAAAAGGGTTATAGGTGTTGGTGTCCTTCGAAGCGCTGATTTTTTGTGAGCATGGATGTGACATTACGTGAACATGAATCATATTATGGCTCAACCAATGACGCTATCATTACCATATCCCCACCTAAAGTGCAACAAGAAGGGGAGAGTGGTACTAAAGTCTCTCCATTAATCCATATTCTTGTTTCCACTTGAGATGGTTTACCCACTTTGGATGATGTTCGAAATTAGGGGGCAGTGACAAATAGTGATGGGTATAGTAATGGTTCTGGTCATGGAGACATACAAGATGGATCAGGAGACTCTTCACTTCCTTCACAAGATGGTGAGCTTCACATGCATGAGGACCCAGGTACCAACAATAACCTCTCTAGTCTCGTTGCTCCTATTAGCACCATAAGGCAGAGTGATAATAAATTATCTATCCTTGCTCCTGAAAATGACCTACCTATTGATGTGAGGAAACCCACTAGAAATCAACACATTCTCGGACACCTGAAAGATTATAAACATGATATATATAATTTCATGTACAATGAATATTGTACTCCACCCTTCAAAAGATTTATTGCCTCTTTAGACTCATTCTCCATACCATCAAACTGGAAAATATCTATGGAGGACCCAAATTGGAAGGAAGCAATGCTTGATGAGATGAAAGCCTTGGAGAAGAATGAGACTTGGGAGCTTGTGGATCTACCACCAGGTAAACAACCGGTAGGTTGTAAGTGGGTATTCGCTGTTAAACACACCCCTGGGGGCAGGGTGGAGAGGTACAAAGCATGTCTTGTGGCAAAAGGCTACACACAAACATATGAAATCGATTATGAAGAGACCTTTGCACCGGTGGCAAAGATGTATTCAGTAAGGACACTTATATAATGTGTTGTAAACCTTGATTGGGATGTTTACCAGATGGATGTGAAGAATGGTTTCCTTCATGGTGATCTCCAAGAAGAGGTATGCATGCATATATAGCATGGATTTGAGTCAACTCAAACTGTTGGAAAGGTATTGCGCCTACATCGTTCTTTATGTGGCTTAAAGCAATCACCACGAGCTTGGTTTGATCGGTTTAAAGAGGCCATGCTAAAAAGGGGTTATCTTCAAAGTAGTGCTAACCATATGCTATATTATAATCATACTAATAGCAAGGTTGCAATCTTCATAGTGTACGTCGATGACATTGTGATTACTAGAGATGATTCCATGGAAGTTGCTGAGTTGAAGTATCATATTGTACATGAGTTTGAAGTTAAGGACCCGGGCAACTAAGATATTTTCTTGGTATAGAGGTCTCATGAGGGTCGAAGGGTATTTTTCTCTCACAGCGAAAATATATCTTTGATCTGCTCAAGGAAAGTGGTATGCTTGGTTGTCGACCTACTGCTACACCTATTGAGCGAAATCATCGGTTATGTAGTGATACTGGGACACCATCGAGAGTGCTACTAGAGACTAGTTGGAAAGTTAATATATTTATCTCATACCCGTCCATATATTGTCTTTGCTGTGAGTGTAGTTAGCCAATACATGCATGACTCAAAATCAACTCATATGGAGGTTGTAAATAGGATCCTATGGTATCTTAAAGGGTTCCCAGGAAAAGGCCTCTTATATACCAAACAAGGGGACTTGCAAGTTGAGTGCTATACCGATGCCGATTGGGTTGGTTCCCTAGATGACAGGCGCTCAACATCTGGTTATTGTGCATTTGTTGGAGGAAACTGATGTCTACTACACAACCTTCTTATTGTAGACGTTGTTGGGCCTCCAAGTGCAGAGGTTTGTAGGACAGTAGCAAATTTCCCTCAAGTGGATGACCTAAGGTTTTTCAATCCGTGGGAGGCGTAGGATAAAGATGGTCTCTCCCAAACAACCCTGCAACCTAATAACAAAGAGTCTCTTGTGTCCCCAGCACATCCAATACAATGGTAAATTGTATAGGAGCACTAGTTCGACGAAGAGATGGTGATACAAGTGCAATATGGATGGTATATATAGGTTTTTGTAATCTGAAAATATAAAAACGGCAAGGTGACTAATGATAAAAGTGAGCACAAACGGTATTGCAATGCTTCAAAACAAGGCCTAGGGTTCATACTTTCACTAGTGGAAGTTCTCTCAACAAGGATAACATAATTATATCATATAACAATCCCTCAACATGCAATAAAGAGTCACTCCAAAGTCACTAATAGCGGAGAACAAACGAAGAGATTATTGTAGGGTACAAAACCACCTCAAAGTTATTCTTTTTGATCGATTTATTCAAGGGTCCGTAGTAAAATAACACGAAGCTATTCTTTCCGTTCGATCTATCCTAGAGTTCGTACTAGAATAACACCTTAAGACACACATCAACCAAAACCCTAATGTCACCTAGATATTCCAATGTCACCACAAGTATCGGCGGGTTTGAATATACAATATGCATCATGCAATCTCAGATTCATCAATTCAACCAACACAAAGAACTTCAAAGAGTGCCCCAAAGTTTCTACCGGAGAGTCAAGACGAAAACATGTGCAACCCCTATACATAAGTTCACAAGGTCACTGAACCCGCAAGTTGATCACCAAAACATACATCAAGTAGATCACGTGAATATCCCATTGTCACCATAGATAAGCACATGCAAGACATACACCAAGTGTTCTCAAATCCTTAAAGACTCAATCTGATAAGATAACTTCAAAGGGAAAACTCAATCCATTACAAGAAGATAGAGGGGGAGAAACATCATAAGATCCAACTATAATAGAAAAGCTCACGGTACATCAAGATCGTGCCAAATCAGGAACACGGGGGAGAGATCAAACACATAGCTACGGGTACATCAACACCATACCCTCACCATGAGTTGTGAGTAGTTTACCACAGACCTTTGGGTCCATAGTTATTAGCTACATGGCTTCTTCTCTCTTTTTGGATCTCAATACCAAGTTCTCCTCGGTCTTCGAGGAGATCTGTTCGATGTAATCTTTTTGAGGTGTGTTTGTCAAGATCCGATGAATTGCGGGTTTATGATCAAGATTATCTACAAGAAATATTTGATTCTTTTTTGAAATCTTTTATGTATGATTATAATATCCTTGCAAGTCTGTTCGAATTATCTATTTGGTTTGACCTACTAGATTTATAGTTCTTGCAATGGGAGAAGTGCTTGGCTTTGGGTTCAATCTTGTGGTGTCCTTTCCCAGTGACAGCAGGGGCAGCAAGGCACGTATTGTTTTGTTGCCCTCGAGGATAAAAAGATGGGGTTTATATCATATTGCTTGAGTTTATCCCTCTACATCATGTCATCTTGCTAAAAGCATTAATATGTTCTTATGAACTTAATACTCTAGATGCATGTTGGACAGCGGTCGATGTGTGGAGTAATAGTAGTATATGCAGAATCGTTTCGGTCTACTTGTCACGGACGTGATGCCTATATATAATGATCATGCCTAGATATTCTCATAACTATGCGCTTTTCTATCAATTGCTCGACAGTAATTTGTTCACCCACTGTAGAATTCTACTATCATGAGAGAAGCCACTAGTGAAACCTATGGCCCCCGGGTCTATTCTCAAATATTAATCTTCCCATCTACTTTACTTTGTGTTATTTACTTTCTGTTCTTATATCCAAAAATATCATACTATCCTATCTATCAGATCTCACTTTCGTAAGTGACCGTAAAGGGATTGACAACCCCTTATTGCATTGGCTGCAAAGTTCTTATTTGTTTGTGCAGGTGCGAGGGATTCACGCGTAGTCTCCTACTGGATTGATACCTTGGTTCTCAAAAATTGAGGGAAATACTTACGCTACTGTGTTGCATCACCCTTTCCTCTTCGAGGGAATACAACGCAAGCTCGAGAAGTAGCAACCCTCAGCCCCGAGGGTGAACTACTCCCTCCTCGTCATGGAGAGCGCCAGGATGATGAAGATGGCCACCGGTGATGGATCCCCCCTACGGCAGGGTGCCGGAACAGGGTCCCGATTGGTTTTTGGTAGCTACAGAGGCTTGCGGCGGCGGAACTGCCGATCTAGGTTTCTTTTCGGGAGTTTCTGTATTTATAGGAATTTTTGGTGTGGGGCTCACGACAGGGGGGTCTCCAAGTCGTCCACGAGATAGGGGCGAGCCCAGGGGGTAGGGCGCGCCCTCCACCCTCGTGGATGTCCCAAGACTCTTCTGGCCCAACTCTTTTACTTCGGGGGCTTCTTTTGGTCCATAAACATTCATCAAAAATTGGCACATCAATTGGACTCCGTTTGGTATTCCTTTTCTGTAAAACTCAAAAACAAGGAAAAAACAGAAACTGGCACTGGGCTCTAGGTTAATAGGTTAGTGCCAAAAATCATATAAAATACCATATAAATGCATATAAAACATCCAAGATGGATAATATAATAGCATGGAGCAATCAAAATTATAGATACGTTGGAGACGTACCAAGCATCCCCAAGCTTAATTCCTGCTCGTCCTCGAGTAGGTAAATGATAAAAAAAGAATTTTTGATGTGAAATGCTAGCTAACATAATTATCAATGTAATTTTCTGTATTGTGGCATGAATGTTCAGATCTGAAAGATTCAAGACAAAAGTTTAATATTGATATAAAAATAATAATACTTCAAGCATACTAACAAAGCAATTATGTCTTCTCAAAATAACATGGCCAAAGAAAGTTCATCCCTACAAAATCATATAGTTTGGCTATGCACTATCTTGATCACACAAAATATTTAAATCATGCACAACCCCGGTTTCAGCCAAGCAATTGTTTCATACTGTAGTATTCTCAAACTTTTTCAACTTTCACGCAATACATGAGCGTGAGCCATGGACATAGCACTATAGGTGGAATAGAGTGGTGGTTGTGGAGAAGACAAAAAGGAGGAAGATGGTCTCACATAATCTAGGCGTATTAAATGGCTATGGAGATGCCCATCAATAGATATCAATGTGAGTGAGTAGGGATTGCCATGCAACGGATGCACTAGAGCTATAAATGTATGAAAGCTCAACAAAAGAAACTAAGTGGGTGTGCATCCAACTTGCTTGCTCACGGAGACCTAGGGAATTTTGAGGAAGCACATCATTGGAATATACAAGCCAAGTTCTATAACGAAAATTCCCACTAGTATATGATAGTGACAAAACAAGAGACTCTCTATCATGAAGATCATGGTGCTACTTTGAAGCACAAGTGTGGAAAAAGGATAGTAGCATTGTCCCTTCTCTCTTTTTCTCTCATTTTTTGGAGACTCCTCTTTTTTTTGGAGACTCTTTCTCTTTTTTTGGCCTTTCTCTTTTTTTGGCCTTTTTTTTCTCACACGGGACAATGCTCTAATAATGAAGATCATCACCCATTTATTTACTTACAACCTAAGAATTACAACTCGATACCTAGAACAAGATATGACTCTATATGAATGCCTCCCGCGGTGTACCGAGATGTGCAATGAATCAAGAGTGACATGTATGAAAAATTATGAAGGCTGGCTTTGTCACAAATACGATGTCAACTACATGATCATGCAAAGTAATATGACACTGATGGAGCGTGTCATAATAAACGGAACGGTGGAAAGTTGCACGGCAATATATCTCGGAATGGCTATGGAAATGCCATAATAGGTAGGTATGGTGGTTGTTTTGAGGAAGGTATATGGTGGGTGTATGGTACCGACGAAAGTTGCGCGGCACAAGAGAAGCTAGCAATGGTGGAAGGGTGAGAGTGTGTATAATCCATGGACTCAACATTAGTCATAAAGAACTCACATACTTATTGCAAAAATCTACAAGTCATCAAAACAAAGTACTACACACATGCTCCTAGGGGATGGGTTGGTAGGAGTTAACCATTGCGCGATCCCGACCTCCACTCACAAGGAAGACAATCAATAAATAAATCATGCTCCAACTTCATCACATAACGGTTCATCGTACGTGCATGCTACAGGAATCACAAACCTCGACACAAGTATTTCTCAAATTCACAATTACTCCACTAGCATAACTCTAATATCACCATCTAAATATCTTAGAACAATCATCAAGCATCAAACTTCTCATAGTATTCAACGCACTTTATATGAAAGTTTTTATTATATCCCTCTTGGATGCCCATCATATTAGGACTAAATTCATAACCAAAGCAAATTAACATGTTGTTCTAAAAGACACTGAAAATAATATAAGTGAAGCACTGAGAGTTCATAAATTTCTTCACAAATAAAACTACCACCGTGCTGTAAAAAGATATAAGTGAAGGACTAGAGCAAATGACAAACTACTCCAAAAGATATAAGTGAAGATCAATGAGTAGTTGAATAATTATGTAACTATGTGAAGACTCTCTAACATTAAAATAGAATTCAGATCTTAATATTTTGTTCAAACAGCAAGCAAAGCAAAATAAAATGACATTACAAGGATAGCACACATCATGTGAAGAAGTAAAAACTTAGGCTCAATTGTTACTAACCGATAATTGTCGACGAAGAAAGGTGGGATGCCAACCGGGGCATCCCCAAGCTTAGATGCTTGAGACTTTTTGAAATATTATTTTGGGATGCCTTGGGCATGCCCAAGCTTGAGCTTTTGTGTATCCTTAATTCCTCTCATATCTTAGTTTCCGGAATCTTAAAAACTTCATGCACACAAAACTCAACAAGAACTCATGAGATAAGTTAGTATAAATCAAATCAAAACCTTAACATTCTCTACTGTAGCAAATCACAAAAATTATAATTTGACGTTGCATACTAAATGCCTCTGGATATTTAATACTCCTATCCTAAAATAGAATCATTAAACATACAAACATATGCAAACAATGCAACATAACAACAATCTATCTAAACAGGACAGTCTGTAAAGAGTGGAATTGTTCTCATACTTCCCTAACTCAAAAAATTATGAAAAATTACCACGTTACAGAGAACCTATTCATGCTCACTGTGTAAAAATTTCAAGATTTTATGACGTTCTGACTATCTAGAAGAATTCACACAATGATAGAAAACTTTCTGTTTTCAAACAGCAACACAAAGACTTGCAAAATAAGCATGGTAAAGGCTAGACTTGACATTTTATTGAAACAAAAGATAGAAAAATGCCTCTGAATAACAGCAAGCAAATATTTTAAAAAATAAAATGACACTCCAAGCAAAACTCATATCATGTGGTGAATAAAAATAAAGTCTCAAGTAAAGTTACCGATAGACGAAGACGCAGGAGGGGATGCCTTCCGGGGCATCCCCAGGCTTAGGCTCTTGCCACTCCTTATTCCATAGTCCATCGAATCTTTACCCAAAACTAGAAAACTTTACAACACAAAACTTAACGGAACTTCGTGAGATGCGTTAGTAAAACATATCCAATCCTTACTTGTAGGTACTGTTGTGAACTCATTCTTATTTTATATTTGTGTTATATCTACTGTATTCCAAATTTTGCATGGTTCATACCCTATAATACTACCCATAGAAGCATCAAAATAAGCCAACAACACAAGAAAACAGAATTTGTCTTAAACAGGGTAGTGTGTAAAGATGTGAATTGATGTAGAACCTCTGTGTCTCTAAAAATTCTGAAAAATTAGGAAAATGTGGGCAATTTGTAGGTCAGAATTCAGTAAAAATTCAAGAATTTACCATGTTCTAGTAATTAGAAGGAATTCAAACACTGGGCACAAAAGTTTCTATTTTGTATCAAAACCAATCTACTATCTTCCAAATCATCCCAAAGGTCTTACTTGGCACAAACACTAATTTAAAACATGAAAACTCATCTAACCAGAGGCTAGATGATAAATTTATTGAAAAACAGGAAAGAAAAATATTGGGTTGTCTCCCAACAAGCGCTTTTCTTTAAAGCCTTTTAGCTAGGCATTGAGATTTCAATGATGCTCACATGAAAGTAAAGAATTGAAACACAAAGGGAGCATCATGAATTGCATGACAAGCACATTTAAGTCTAACCCACTTCCTATGCATAGGGATTTTGTGAGCAAACAAAATATGGGAACAAGAATCAACTAGCATAGGACGGCAAGACAAGCATGACTTCAAGATTTCCAACATAAAGAGAGGAAACTTGATATTATTGCAATACCTACAAGCATATGTTCCTCTCTCATTATAATTTTCAGTGGCCTCGTGAATGAATTTAACAATATAACCATCACCTAAAGTTTTCTTTTCATGATCCATAAGCATAGAAATTTTACTACTCCCATCATAAGCAAAATTCTTCTCATTCATAGTAGTGGGAGGAGCAAATTCAACAAAATAACTATCATGAGATACTTGATTGACATAATGAAATTGAACATTAAAATCATGATGAAAAGTTTCATGGTTATCATTATTCTTTATAGCATACATGTCATCATCATAATCATCATAGATAGGAGGCTTGCTACCATTATAACAAATTTGGACATCAAAACTTGGGGGACTAAAAATTATCATCTTCATCAAACATAGCATCCCCAAGCTTGTGGCTTTGCATATCGTTAGCATCATGGATATTCAAAGAATTCATACTAACAACATTGCAATCATGCTCATCATTCAAGCATTTAGTGCCAAAGATTTTAATGCATTCTTCTTCTAGAACTTGGGCACAATTTTCCTTTCCTTCATTTTCATGAAAGATATTAAAAGGATGAAGCATATGAGGCAACCTCAATTCATTTTTTTGTAGTTTTCTTTTATAAACTAAACTAGTGATAAAATAAGAAACTAAAAGATTTGATTGCAAGGTCTAAAGATATACCTTCAAGCACTCACCTCCCCGGCAACGGCACCAGAAAACAGCTTCGTTGACGGGATGTGAGTGTCGCTTACCTAGCCTCCCCGGCAACAGCGCCAGAAAAGACCTTGATGTCTACTACACAACCTTCTTCTTGTAGACGTTGTTGGGCCTCTAAGTGCAGAGGTTTGTAGGACAGTAGCAAATTTCCCTCAAGTGGATGACCTAAGGTTTATTAATCCGTGGGAGGCATAGGATGAAGATGGTCTCTCTCAAACAACCCTGCAACCAAATAACAAAGAGTCTCTTGTGTCCCTGCTACTTCTCGAGCGTGCGTTGTATTCCCTCGAAGAGGAAAGGGAGATGCAGCACAGTAGCGTAAGTATTTCCCTCAGTTTTTGAGAACCAAGGTATCAATCCAGTAGGAGACCACGCGCGAGTCCCTCGCACCTACACAAACAAATAAGAACTTCGTAGCCAACGCGATAAGGGGTTGTCAATCCCTTTACGGTCACTTACGAAAGTGAGATCTGATAGAGATGATAGTTTATATTTTTGGTATTTTTAGTTTATAAGAACAGCAAATAAAAGCGATAAAAGTAAAGTAGATGTAGATTGATATGTTGAGAATAGACCCGGGGGCCATAGTTTTCTCTAGTGGCTTCTCTCATGATAGCGATATTCTACGGCGGGTAAACAAATTACTATCGAGCAATTGATAGAAAAGCGAATAATTATGAGACTATCTAGGCATGATCATTGTATATAGGCATAACGTCCGAGACAAGTAGACCGACTCTTGCCTGCATCTACTACTATTACTCCACACATCGACCGCTATCCAGCATGCATCTAGTGTATTGAGTTCATAAGAACAGAGTAATGCCTTAAGCAAGATGACATGATGTAGAGGTATAAACTCAAGCAATATGATATAAACCCCATCTTTTTATCCTCGATGGCAACAATACAATACGTGCCTTGCTGCCCCTACTGTCACTGGGAAAGGACACCGCAAGATTGAACCCAAAGCCAAGCACTTCTCCCATTGCAAGAACTATAGATCTAGTAGGCCAAACCAAACCAATAATTCGAAGAGACTTGCAAGGATATTATGAGCACACATAAAAAGTTCGGAGAAGAACCAAATATCTTTCATAGATAACCTTGATCATAAACTCACAATTCATCGGATCTCGACAAACACACCGCAAAAAGAGATTACATCGAATAGATCTCCTCGAAGACCGAGGAGAACTTCGTATTGAGATCCACAGAGAGAAGAAGCCATCTAGATACTAGCTATGGACCCCAAGGTCTGTGGTAAACTACTCACAACTCATGGTGAGGGCGATGGTGATGATGATGAAGAACTCCGTGATGGATCCCCCTCCGGTGGAGCTCCCGAACAGGCTCCAAGATGGGATCTACACGGGAACAGAAGGTAAAGTGGTGGAATTAGGGTTTTCTCTCTGTTCACAGAGGTTTTGGGGTACGTAGACTTATATAGGAAGAAGGAGGGCACCGGGGGACGCTCGAGGGGTCCACGAGGCAGGGGCGCGCCCTAGGAAGGGGGGCGCACCCCCCACCCTCGTGGGCCACCTCTTGATCCCCTGACGTGGTCCTCAAGCTCCGCGTGCGTGATTTTCTCCAAAAATATCTCTCGCGAAGGTTTCATTCCGTTTGGACTCCGTTTGATATTCTTTGTCTGCAAAACCCTGAAACAGGCAAAAAACAGCAATCTGGACTGGGCCTTTGGGTTAGTAGGTTAGTCCCAAAAATGATATAAAAGTGAATGATAAAGCCCATTAAACATCCAAGACTTCATAAATAATAGCATGGAACAATCAAAAATTATAGATACGTTGGAGACGTATCAAGCATCCCAAGCTTAATTTCTGCTCGTCCTCGAGTAGGTAAATGATTAAGAAAGAATTTTTGATGTGGAATGCTAACCAATATAGTTTTTCAATTTAATTCTCTTAATTGTGGTATTAATGTTCAGATATGAAAGATTCAAGATAAAAGTCTATATTGACATAAGAAATAACAATACTTCAAGCATACTAACAAAGCAATCATGTCTTCTCAAAATACTATGGCTAAAGAAAGTTATCCCTACAAAATCATATAGTGTGGCTATGCTCCCTCTTCATCACACAAAATATTCATATCATGCACAACCCCAATTTCAGCCAAGCACTTGTTTTCATACTCTATATTTTCAAACCTTTCAATTTTCACGCAATACATGAGCGTGAGCCATGGATGTAGCACTATGGGTGGAATAGAGGTGGTTGTGGAGAAGACAAAATGGAGGGAGATAGTCTCACATCGACTAGGCGTATCAACGGGCTATGGAGATGCCCATCAATAGATATCAATGTGAGTGAGTATGGATTGCCATGCAACAGATGCACTAGAGCTAAATATGAATGAAAGCTCAACAAAAAGAAACTAGTGGGTGTGCATCCAACTTGCTTGCTCACGAAGACCTAGGGCATTTGAGGAAGCCCATCATTGGAATATACAAGCCAAGTTCTATAATGAAAATTCCCACTAGTATATGAAAGTGACTAAGCATGAGACTCTCTACAATGAAGAACATGGTGCTACTTTGAAGCACAAGTGTGGAAAAAAGATAGTAGCAATTTTCCCTTCTCTCTTTTCTCTCATTTTTTTGGAGGGGCTTTCTCCCTTTTTTATTAGCCCATCTCTATTTTTTTGGGGCCATCTCCTTTTTTTTATTGTCCTTTCCTCACATGGGACAATGCTCTAACAATGATGATCATCACACTTTTTATTACAACTCGAAATTACAACCCGATACTACAACAAGTATGACTCTACATGAATGCCTCTGGCGGTGCACCGGGATATACAATGAATCAAGAGTGACATATATGAAAAATTATGCATGGTGGCTTTGCCACAACTATGATGTCAACTACATGATCATGCATGGCAATATGACAATATGATGCGTGTCATATGAACGGAACGGTGGAAAGTTGCATGGCAATATATCTCGGAATGCCTATGGAAATGCCATGATAGGTAGGTATGGTGGCTGTTTTGAGGAACAATATGGTGGCTGTTTTGAGGAACAATATGGTGGCTGTTTTGAGGAAGGATATATAGTGGGTTTATGGCACCGGCGAAAGTTGCACGGTACAAGAGAGGCTAGCAATGGTGTAAGGGTGAGAGTGCGTATAATACATGGACTCAACATTAGTCATAAGAACTCATATACTTATTGCAAAAATCTACGAGTCATAAAAACAAAGCAATCAACGCATGCTCCTAGGGGGGAGGTTGGTAGGAGTTAACCATCGCGCGCCCCCGACCTCCACACAAAGGTTGACACTCTACAAATACCTCATGCTCTAACTTCGTCACATAGCGGTTCACAATACGTGCATGATACGGGAATCACTAACCTTAACACAAGTATTTCTTAATTTCATAATAACTCCACTAGCATGACTCTAATATAACTATCCTCATGTCTCAAAACAATTATCAAGCATCCAACATCTCATTCTATTCAATGCACTTAGTGTGAATTTTTTTACTACATTGACATTGGATGTTTATCATGTGAAGACTAGTTTCTTTAGCCTAAACACATTACCATGCTGTTTTAGTAGACTATCAAATGGATATAAGTGAAGCATGAGAGTTCAATAATTTCTACAAAATATTACCACCACCGTGCTCTAAAAGATATAAGTGAAGCACTAGAGCAAAAAATATTCAACTCAAAAGATATAAGTGAAGCACATAGAGTGTTCTAATAATTTCTAGGCCATATTTAACTCTCTCAAATAGGTGTGTCCAGAAAGGATTATTGTGGCAAAATAACAAGTAAAGACTCGAATTATACAAGACGCTCCAAGCAAAACACATATCATGTTGCGAATAAAAATATAGCTCCAAGTATAGTTACCGATGGATGAAGACGAAAGAGGGGATGCCTTCCGGGGGCATCCCCAAGCTTAGGCTTTTGATTATCTTGAATTTACTTGGGGTGACATGGGCATCCCCAAGCTTAGGCCTTTGCTACTCCTTGTTCCATAGTCCATCAAAGTAATACTCAAAACTTGAAAACTTCACAACACAAAACTTAGACAAAAATTCTCGTGAGCTCCGTTAGTATAAGAAAGCAAACCACTACTCAAAAGTGCAGCAATTAATTCATTATTTATTTATATTGGTGTTAAACCTACTATATTCCAACTTCTCTATGGTTCATATCCTCCAATACTACTCATAGATGCATTGGAATAAGCAAACAACACACGAAAAACAGAATCTGTCAAAAACAGAACAGTCTGTAGTAATCTGCAGGTTTCGCCTACTTATGGAACTCCAAAAAATTCAAACTAAATTGGTAAATTTGCGGAATTTGTCTACCAATCATCTGCAAAAATAATAAACTAAAAATCATTCTCCAGTAAAATCTGAAGACAACTTTAGCAAGCGCTAATGATTCTGTTTTTCACAGCAAGATCACATAAACTTCACACAAGTCTTCCCAAAGGTTTTACTTGGCAGAAACACTAAACAAAACATGAAACCACATCTAATCATAGGCTAGATGCAATATTTATTCCCTAACAGCAGCAAAAACAAAAAACATAAAATTGGGTTGCCTCCCAACAAACGCTATCGTTTTACGCCCCTAGCTAGGCACGATACAAGATAAAACTAGGTATGGCCATCTTTGGAAAGCAATCCATAAGTGGCTCTCATGATAGATTCATATGGTAATTTGATTTTATTTATAGGAAAGTGTTCCATGCCTTTCCTTAATGTAAATTGGAATGTAATATTTCATTCCTTCGTATCAATAATTGCACCAATCGTTCTAAGGAAAGGTCTACCAAGAATAATAGGACATGAAGGATTGCAATCTATATCAAGAACAATGAAATCCACAGGCACATAATTCCTATTGGCAACAATAAGAACATCATTAATTCTTCCCATAGGTTTCTTAATAGTGGAATCCGCAAGATGCAAATTTAAAGAACAATCATCAAGCTCATGGAACCCTAGCAAATCACACAAATTTTTTGGGATAGTGGAGACACTAGCACCCAAATCACACAAAGCATAGCATTCATGATCTTTTATTTTTATTTCGATAGTAGGTTCCCATTCGTCATAAAGCTTTCTAGGGATAGAAACTTCTAACTCAAGTTTTTCTTCATAAGATTGCATCAAAGCATCAACTATGTGTTTGGTGAAAGCTTTATTTTGACTATTAGCATGCGGAGAATTTAGCACGGATTGCAACAAGGAAATACAATCAATCAAAGAGCAATTGTCATAATTGAATCCCTTGAAATCCAAAATAGTGTGTTCATCACTATGCAAAGTGTTAATCTCTTCACTCCCACTTTTAGCAATTTTAGCATCAAGATCAAAAAAACTCTGAATCATTGGGACACCTTATAGCAGAATCATCTCCAATCCTATCTTCATCAAGATTTATACTAGAAAACAAGGATCTAATAGGAGACACATCAATAACTTTCAGATCTTCATCTTTATTTTCATGATAACTAGAAGAACACGATTTAATATAATCCTCTCTTTTAGCACGCATTCTAGCGGTTCTTTCTTTGCATTCATAAATGGAAATTCTCATGGCTTTGAGAGACTCATTGATATAATGCTTAGGTGGGATAGATCTAAGTTTCAAAGAATCAACATCAAGAGTAATTCTATCCACACTTCTAGCCAATTCATCAACCTTAAGAAATTTCTCTTCAAGCAAAGCATTGAAATTCTTTTGCGAGATCATAAACTCCTTAACACTAGTTTCTAATTTAGAAGGCATCTTTCCATAAGAGTTGTTGTAGGAATTACCATAATTATTAGAGGAATTACTAGGAAACGGCCTAGGATTAAAATTACCTCTATAAGCATTGTTACCAAAATTATTCCTACCAACAAAATTCACATCCAAAGATTCATTCTTATTCTCAATCAAAGTGGACAGAGGCATATCATTAGGATCAGAAGAAGCACTCTTAGCAGCAAATAATTTCATAAGTTCATCCATCTTTCCACTCAAAACACTAATTTCTTCGATAGCATGCACTTTTTTACTACTAGATCTTTCGGTGTGCCATTGAGAATAATTAACCATAATATTATCTAGGAGTTTGGTAGCTTCTCCTAAGGTAGTTTCCATGAAAGTGCCTCCGGCGGCCGAATCTAAAAGATTTCTAGAAGCAAAATTCAAGCCAGCATAAAAATTCTGAATAATCATCCATAGATTCAAACCATGTGTAGGGCAATTACGTATCATCAATTTCATTCTCTCCCAAGCTTGTGCAACATGCTCATGATCTAGTTGCTTAAAATTCATAATATCGTTTCTAAGAGAGATTATCTTAGCAGGAGGGAAATACTTAGAGATAAAATCATCTTTGCACTTATTCCACGAATCAATACTATTTCTAGGCAAAGAGGAAAACCAAGTTTTAGCACGATCTCTAAGTGAAAACGGAAATAACTTCAATTTAACAATATCGTTATATGTATCCCTTTTCTTTTGCATATCACACAAATCAACAAAGTTGTTTAGATGGGTAGCGGCGTCTTCACTAGGAAGGCCGGAGAATTGATCTTTCATGACAAGATTCAACAAAGCAGCATTGATCTTACAAGATTCAGCATCGGTAATAGGAGCAATCGAAGTGCTAATAAAATCATTGTTGTTCGTATTGGAGAAGTCACCCAATTTGGTATTGTTCTGAGCCATAGTGACAAACAAGCAATCCAACACACTCAAGAAAACAAGAAGCAAGCGAACGATAAACGCACGGCGGAAGAAGGGCAAATAAAATGGCAAGGGTGAAGTTGGGGAGAGGAAAACGAGAGGCAAATAAATGTAATGCGAAGGATAAGGGTTTGTGATAGGTACTTGGTATATGACTTTTGCGTAAGCCTCCCCGGCAACGGCGCTAGAAATTCTTCTTGTTACTTCTCGAGCTTGTCTTGTATTCCCTCGAAGAGGAAAGGGAGATGCAGCACAGTAGCGTAAGTATTTCCCTCAGTTTTTGAGAACCAAGGTATCAATCCAGTAGGAGACCACGCGCGAGTCCCTCCCACCTGCACAAACAAATAAGAACCTCGCAGCCAACGCGATAAGGGGTTGTCAATCTCTTTATGGTCACTTACGAAAGTGAGATCTGATAGAGATGATAGTTTATATTTTTGGTATTTTTAGTTTATAAGAACAGAAAATAAAAGCAATAAAAGTAAAGTAGATGTAGATTGATATGTTGAGAATAGACCTTGGGGCCATAGTTTTCTCTAGTGGCTTCTCTCATGATAGCGATATTCTACGGCGGGTAAACAAATTATTGTCGAGCAATTGATAGAAAAGCGAATAATTATGAGACTATCTAGGCATGATCATTGTATATAGGCATAACGTCCGAGACAAGTAGACCGACTCCTGCCAGCATCTACTACTATTACTCCACACATCGACCGCTATCCAGCATGCATCTAGTGTATTGAGTTCATAAGAACAGAGAAATGCCTTAAGCAAGATGACATGATGTAGAGGGATAAACTCAAGCAATATGGTATAAAACCCATCTTTTTATCCTCAATGGCAACAATACAATACGTGCCTTGCTGCCCCTACTGTCACTGGGAAAGGACACCGCAAGATTGAACCCAAAGCCAAGCACTTCTCCCATTGCAAGAACTATAGATCTAGTAGGCCAAACCAAACCAATAATTCGAAGAGACTTGCAAGGATATTATGAGCACACATAAAAAGTTCAGAGAAGAACCAAATATCTTTCATAGATAACCTTGATCATAAACTCACAATTCATCGGATCTCGACAAACACACCGCAAAAATAGATTACATCGAATAGATCTCCTCGAAGACCGAGGAAAACTTTGTATTGAAATCCAGAGAGAGAAGAAGCCATCTAGATACTAGTTATGGACCCGAAGGTCTGTGGTAAACTGCTCACAACTCATGGTGAGGGCGATGATGATGAAGAAGAAGAACTCCGTGATGGATCCCTCTCCGGTGGAGCTCCGGAACAGGCTCCAAGATGGGATCTTCACGGGAACAGAAGGTAAGGTGGTGGAATTAGGGTTTCTCTCTGTTCACGGAGGTTTTGGGGTATGTAGACTTATATAGGAAGAAGGAGGGCACCAGGGGACGCTCGAGGGGGCCACGAGGCAGGGGGCGCGCCCCCACCCTCATGGGCCACCTCTTGATCCCCTGACGTGGTTCTCAAGCTCCGCTGCATGATTTTCTCCAAAAATATCTCTTGCGAAGGTTTCATCCCGTTTGGACTCCGTTTGATATTCTTTTTCTGCAAAACCCTGAAACAGGCAAAAAACAACAATCTGGACTAGGCCTTTGGATTAGTAGGTTAGTCCCAAAAATGATGTAAAAGTGAATGATAAAGCCCATTAAACATCCAAGACTTCATAAATAATAGCATGGAACAATCAAAAATTATAGATACGTTGGAGACGTATCAATCCCCAACACACCCAATACAATGGTAAATTGTATAGGAGCACTAGTTCGGCGAAGAGATGGTGATACAAGTGCAATATGGATGGTATATATAGGTTTTTGTAATCTGAAAATATAAAAACAGCAAGGTAACTAATGATAAAAGTGTGCACGAACGGTATTGCAATGCTTCCAAACAAGGCCTAGGGTTCATACTTTCACTAGTGGAAGTTCTCTCAACAAGGATAACATAATTAGATCATATAACAATCCCTCAACGTGCAACAAAGAGTCACTCTAAAGTCACTAATAGCGGAGAACAAACGAAGAGATTATTGTAGGGTATAAAACCACCTCAAAGCTATTCTTTCTGATCGATCTATTCAAGAGTCCATAGTAAAATAACATGAATATATTCTTTCCGTTCGATCTATCCTAGAGTTCGTACTAGAATAACACCTTAAGACACACATAAACCAAAACCCTAATGTCACCTAGATACTCCAATGTCACCACAAGTATCGGCGGGTTTGATTATAAGATATGCATCACACAATCTCAGATTCATCTATTCAACCAACACAAAGAACTTCAAAGAGTGCCCCAAAGTTTCTACCGCAGAGTCAAGACGAAAACGTGTGCCAACCCCTATGCATAAGTTCACAAGGTCACTAAACCCGCAAGTTGATCGCCAAAACATACATCAAGTAGATCACGTGAATATCCCATTATCACCACAGATAAGCACATGCAAGACATACATCAAGTGTTCTCAAATCCTTAAAGACTCAATCCGATAAGATAACTTCAAAGGGAAAACTCAATCCATTACAAGAAGATAGAGGGGGAGAAACATCACAAGATCTAACTATAATAGCAAAGCTCGCGGTACATCAAGATCGTGCCAAATCAGGAACACGAGAGAGAGAGAGAGAGATCAAACACATAGCTACTGGTACATACCCTCAACCCCGAGGGTGAACTACTCCCTCCTAGTCATGGAGAGCGCCGTGATGATGAAGATGGCCACCGGTGATGGTCTGATGGATCCCCCTCCGGCAGGGTGCGGAATAGGGTCCTGATTGGTTTTTGGTGGCTACAGAGGCTTGCGGTGGCGGAACTCCTGATCTACGTTTCTTTTCAAGGCTTTCTGTATTTATAGGAGGTTTTGGCGTCGGGCTCACGTCAGGGGGGTCTCCAAGTTGTCCACAAGATAGGGGGCGCGCCCAGGCGGTAGGGTGCGCCCTCCATCCTCGTGGACGGCCCGGGTCTCTTCTGGCCCAACTCTTTTACTCTGGGGGCTTCTTTTGGTCCATAAAAAATCATCAAAAATTGGCACGTCAATTGGACACCGTTTGGTATTCATTTTCTGTAAAACTCAAAAACAAAAACAAAACAGAAACTGGCACTGGGCTCTAGGTTAATAGGTTAGTCCCAAAAATCCTATAAAATAGCATATAAATGCATATAAAACATCCAAGGTGGATAATATAATAGCATGGAACAATCAAAATTGTAGATACGTTGGAGACGTATCAGAAACCTAGTTTCATGGCGAAGTAAAAAAGCAAAGTGTGGGGGCTCGGTCTTCTGCAGAAGGTGAGTTTAGGTCAATGGCTCATGACATATGCGAGTTATTATGGTTGCAGGTCCTCCTAGCAGATCTGCGGTTGTACAAGTACAAACCTATGATGTTATACTGTGACACCAAAGCTGCTATTGATATATACTATGACAACAAAGCTGCCATTGATATTGCAGATAACCCTATTCAGCATGACCGAACCAAGCACATAGAAATTGATCGTAATTTCATCGGGGAGAAGCTTGATAGAGGGATAATTTTCCTACCATATGTAACTTCAGCCAGTCAAGTAGGAGATGTACTTACAAAAGGACTCCCAGAAAAGGCTTTTTCCATGTTTTATAGCAAGATGGGTCTGTACGACATCTTCGCCCCTTCTTGAGGGGGTGTTGATGTATAGATAATGTAATTATAGGACTTCTTAGGGTCTAAAATGTAAATTGTACAAACAAATATTTCCCTAATAATAAAGTGAATAGTGCTTCTGCCCTCCCGCTCACCGTCGCGACAGTTTTGCAAAAAATTCCATGTTGTTTTCTGTATTTAACCCATAGTCCAAGTTTAAGTTTATCTAGGAAATGATTCAGTTTTACAAAAAAACAAACGTTCCAAAGAATTCAACCCACGATAATTTCTTCTATCTTATCCAGACGCTCCGGGTGGGCTCACGGGCGACCGTGCTGCAGGCGCCGACGGCTGATGACCCACAAGTGTAGGGGATCTATCATAGTTCTTTTGATAAGTAAGAGTGTCGAACCCAACGAGGAGCAGAAGGAAATGATAGGTAATTTTCAGTAAGGTATTTTCTGCAAGCACTGGAATTATCCGTAACAGATAGTTTTGTGATAAGGTAATTGGTAGCAAGTAACAAAAGGTAAAAGTAAATAAGGTTCAGCAAGATGTCCCAATCCTTTTTGTAGCAAAGGACAAGCCTGGACAAACTCTTATAGGAAGGAAAACGCTCCCGAGGACACATGGGAATTATCGTCAAGCTAGTTTTCATCACGATCATTTGATTCGCGTTCGGTACTTTGATAATTTGATATGTGGGTGGACTGGTGCTTGGGTGTTGTCCTTACTTGGACAAGCCTCCCACTTATGATTAACCTCTCATGCAAGCATCCGCACCTACAAAATAAGTATTAAGGTAAACATAAACATAGCATGAAACAAGTGGATCCAAATCAGCCCCTTACGAAGCAACGCATAAACTAGGGTTTAAGCTTATGTCACTCTAGCAACCCATCATCTACTTATTACTTCCCAATGCCTTCCTCTAGGCCAAAATAATGGTGAAGTGTCATGTAGTCGACGTTCACATGACACCACTAGAGGAGGGACAACATACATCTAATCAAAATATCGAATGAATACCAAATTCACATGGCTACTTATAGAAAGACTTCTCCCATGTCCTCAGGAACCAAAGTAACTACTCACAAGATATAATATTGTTCATGATCAGAGGGGTATTAATATGCATAATGGATCTGAACATATGATCTTCCACCAAGTAAACCAACTAGCATCAACTACAAGGAGTAATCAACACTACTAGCAACCCAAAGGTACCAATATGAGGTTTGGGTACAAAGATTGGATACAAGAGATGAACAAGGGTTTGAAAGGAGATGGTTCTGGTGAAGATGTTGATGAAGATAACCCTCTCCAAGATGGGAGAGTTGTTGGTGATGACGGCAGTGACGATATCCCCCTCCCGAAGAGAAGTATCCCCGGCAGAACAGCTCTGCCGGAGCCCTAGATTGGTTTCCACCAAGGTTTCGCCTCGAGATGGCAACGTCTGGTCCCGAAAGCCTCCTCTTTATTTTTTCCAGGTCAAAACACCTCATATAGGAGAAGATGGGCATCAGGAGACCATCGTATGGCCCAGGAGTCAAGGGGCGCACCCAGAGAGGGGGCGCGCCCCCCACCCTCATGGACACGTGGTGGCCCCCTGATGAATCTCTTTCGCCAGATATTTTTTATATTTTCTGAAACGGTATCCCATGGAGTTTCAGAGCTTCTTGAGTTGTGCAGAATAGGTTTCCAGTGTTTGCTCCTTTTTCAGCCCAGAATTCCAGCTGCCGGCATTCTCCCTCTTCATGTAAACCTTGTAAAATAAGAGAGAAAAGGCATAAGTATTGTGACATGACGTGTAATAACAGCCCATAGTGCAATAAATATCAACATAAGAGCATGATGCAAAATGGACGTATCAACTCCCCCAAGCTTAGACCTCGCTTGTCCTCAAGCAAAAGCTGATATCGAAAAATATGCCCACATGTTTAGAGATAGAGGTGTCGATAAAAATAAAATACGGACATGAGGGCATCATGACCATTCTTATAACATCAACACATAAATATTGTCATATGATTCTTATGCTAAAGTAAGAATTCATTCACAATGTCAAGTATGAATCGGAACCTTCATTGAAAACCAACAAACTATAATCTCAGTCATTGAAGTAATTGCAATTTATCGTAACATCGGGAAGAGTCAACATAAGATCTTTTCAGCAAGCCCACATAATCAACTATCATATAGTCTTTCACAATTGTTCACACTCATGCAATACTTATGGGTATGGAGTTTTATTCGGACACAGAGAAAGATAGGGGCTTATGGTATTGCCTCCCAACCTTTTACCTCGAGGGTAACGTCAACAGTAATAGACCATGATAACTTACATCCAAGTGGGTATATATGTCAGGATCTTTCCAACACAATGTGCTTGCCAAAGGATAAAATGTAAAAAGGTAAGGTGATTTTCACCTTGACTCTTATAAAGCAAGAATAATAGATAGGCCCTTCGCATAGGGAAGCAGAGGTTATCATGTGCTTTTATCGTTGGATGCACAAAGTCTTAGCGCAAAAGAACATCACTTTATATTGCCACTTGTGATAAGGACCTTTATTATGCAGTCCGTCGCTTTTATTACTTCCGTATCACAAGATCGTATAAAGCTTATATCCTCCACACTAATAAATCATACATATTTTAGCGAGTTTGCAACAATGACAACTTACTTGAAGGATCTTACTCAATCCATAGGTAGGTATGGTGGACTCTCGCTCATGGCAAATCTGGGTTTAAGGATGTATGGAAGCACAAGTAGTATCTCTACTTGGTGCAAGGAGTTTTTGCTAGCATGAGGGGTAAAGGCAAGCTCAACATGTTGGATGATCCATGACAATATACTTTATTTAGAATATAAGAAAACATAACCCATTATGTTGTCTTCCTTGTCCAACATCAACTCTTTAGCATGTCATATTTTAATGAGTGCTCACAATCATAAAAGATGTCCAAGATAGTATATTTGTATGTGAAACCTCTCTTTCTTTATTACTTCCTATTAATTGCAACGATGACCAAAACTATGTTTGTCAACTCTCAACAAGTTTTATTCATCATACTATTTATATGTGAAGTCATTACTTCCCATAAGATCAATATGATCTCTTTGATACTTTTTATATTTTCTTTTATTTTCTCATGACCAAAGTGAAGAAATCAAGCCCTTGACTCAACACTAATCTTTATTATATAGCTCACGGACTTGATTACAAAGGTAAAGATCATAAAGCAAAAGCTCACAACTAGATCATGCTAACTTTATTCTACTAGATCAAAATACTACCAAAAGGATCGAACTAGGAAAAATGGTAAAGATAGGAGTGTGGTGGTGATACGATACCGGGGCAACTCCCCCAAGCATGGTAGTTTCCAAGGGGAGTGCCCATACCCATATGATTATGTCTCCTTCTTCGAAGTTGGTGATGATGGAGTTGAAAGCAATGACGCCGGATCATCATACATCGAGCGTAGGAGATCCTCCAACTTGCGGATAATACCTTTGAGTGCGGCGATATGATCCTTCAGCAAAGTATTTTCACTTGTGAGATACTTGTTTTGTATTTGAGCTAACTCAATCATCTTGAATGCTTAAATCTGGGTTGAAGTAAAAAGGTTGGGAAGGGGTTGAAGGATGTTTTCTTCTCCTGTCGCCAGAGCTTGATCCTCCGTAGCCTTCTTGATCCTATTCTCCTTGTTGATCTCCTCGGGTCCTTCCCTCTTCAGATCTATCTTCATTAGCCAAGCATCGTTGCCCTTATTTTTGGAGGAGGAGGATGACATGATGTCTGGCCTTGTCAAACCTAGCAGAAAAATAGCTTGAAACAAGAACAGAGGATTTTTGCATGATACGGTGGTCAAGACCTTCGGGAGAATATATAGTGAATTTTCACCGACCAAAATGAGGAACATACAAGAAATCGGAGTCTGGGAGGCACACGAGGTGCCCACGAGGCAGGGGGCACGCCCTCCACCCTCGTGGATGCCTCGTGTCTCTTTCGAACTGCCACTTATTTTTCTATTTTTCTAAATATTCCAAAACGGTGAAAAATTGCCATTAGAACTGTTTTGGAGTCGGTTTACTTACCATACCACATACCTCTTCCTTTTCAGAGTCTGAATCGTTCTGGAAAGTGTCCCTTATGTATTCCTCCGGGGTTACGGTTTCAATAACATTGGTTTCAACATTTATAGGATTACCTGAGATATAATTTTGGTTCTTTGACTGTTCACCACCTTTGGATTTGTGCCTTCGAAGTTGTTGATTTTTATGGCACTGGAACGATATACCTCCTCGATCACGTAAGGACCTTCCCATTTAGAGAGAAGTTTTCCTGCAAAAAATCTTAAACGAGAGTTGTATAGCAAGATATAATCACCTACGTTAAACTCGCGCTTTTGTATCCTTTTGTCATGCCATCCTTTAACGTTTTCTTTAAAAAGCTTGGCATTCTCATAAGCTTGAGTTCTCCATTCATCAAGAGAGCTAATGTCAAATAACCTCTTCTCACCAGCAAGTTTGAAATCATAATTGAGCTCTTTAATAGCCCAATATGCCTTATGTTCTAGCTGAGGAGGCAAGTGACAAGCTTTTCCATAAACCATCTTATATGGAGACATACCCATAGGATTTTTGTATGCAGTTCTATAGGCCCATAATGCATCATAAAGTTTCTTGGACCTATTCTTTCTAGACCTATTGACTGTCTTTTGCAAAATTAATTTCAGCTCTCTATTACTTAACTCTACTTGACCACTGGTTTGAGGGTGATAAGGGGATGCAATTCTATGATAAACATCATACTTAGCAAGCATTTTACGGAAAGCACCATGAATAAAGTGTGAACCACCATCAGTCATTAAGTATCTAGGGACTCCAAACCTCGGAAAAATAACTTCTTTAAGCATCTTAATAGAAGTGTTGTGATCAGCACTACTAGTTGGAATAGCTTCTACCCACTTAGTAACATAGTCAACAGCAACTAAAATATGTGTGTACCCATTAGAGGAAGGAAACGGTCCCATATAATCAAAGCCCTAAGCATCGAATGGTTCAATAACAAGTGAATAATTCATAGGCATTTCTTGACGTCTACTAATATTACCAATTCTTTGACATTCATCACAAGATAAGACAAACTTATAGGCATCCTTGAAGAGAGTAGGCCAATAAAAACCAGATTGCAATACCTTATGTGCAGTTCTATCTCCAGCATGGTGTCCTCCATAAGCTTCAGAGTGGCACTTGCATAGGATTTGTTCATGTTCATGCTCAGGTACACAACGTCTAATAATACCATCTACTCCTTCTTTATAAAGATGTGGGTCATCCCAGAAGTAATGCCTCAAATCATAGAAGAACTTTTTCTTTTGCTGGTATGTGAAACTAGGTGGTATAAACTTAGCAACAATGTAATTAGCATAATCAGCATACCAAGGAGCAGTACGAGAAGTATTTATGACAGCTAATTGTTCATCAGGAAAGCTATCATCAATAGGTTGTGGGTCATCAAGTATATTCTCTAGCCTACACAAGTTGTCTGCAACGGGGTTCTCAGCTCCCTTTATATCAATAATATGCAAATCAAATTCTTGCAGCAAGAGAACCCATCTAATAAGTCTAGGTTTAGCATCTTTCTTTTCCATAAGGTATTTGATAGCAGCATGATCAGTGTGAATAGTTACTTTAGAATCAACAATATAAGGTCTAAACTTATCACAAGCAAATACGACTGCTAAACATTTCTTCTCCGTAGTAGCATAATTTCTCTGGGCACTGTCTAAAGTTTTACTAGCATATTGGATAACATTCAACTTCTTATCAACTCTTTGTCCTAGAACAACACCTACAGCATAATCACTAGCATCGCACATAATCTCAAAGGGTAAATTCCAGTCAGGAGGTTGTACAATAGGTGCAGAGATCAATGCTTTCTTAAGTATTTCAAATGCTTCTAAACAATCATCATCAAAGACAAAAGGAACATCTTTTTTAAGAGATTAGTCAGAGGCCTGGAGATTTTGGAGAAGTCCTTAATGAACCTCCTATAAAACCCGGCATGACCAAGGAAATTTCGTATACCTTTGATGTCCTTGGGACACGGCATCTTTTCAATAGCATTAACCTTAGCCTTGTTAACTTCGATACATCTTTCAGAAATTTTATGTCCCAAGACAATGCCTTCATTAACCATAAAGTGGCACTTCTCCCAATTCACGACAAGATTAGTGTCTTCACATCTCTGCAAAACTCGATCAAGGTTGCTCAAGCAATCATCAAAAGAAGTTCCGTAAACGGAGAAATCATCCATGAAAACCTCAACAATCTTTTCACAAAAATCAGAGAATATAGCCATCATGCATCTTTGTAAGGTAGCAGATGCATTACATAAACCAAAAGGCATACGTCTATAAGCAAAGGTACCTAAAGGACAAGTAAAAGTGGTCTTTTATTGATCCCCTTTTGTCACAAGTATTTGAGAGAAACCAGAATAACCATCTAGAAAGCAAAAATGTGTGTGTTTGGATAACCTTTCTAGCATTTGATCAATAAAAGGCAAAGGGTAATGATCTTTCTTAGTAGCTTCATTTAATTTGCGGAAATCAATTACCATCCTATAACATGTAACAATTCTTTGTGGGATCAATTCATCTTTATCATTAGGAACAACAGTCATACCTCCCTTCTTAGGGACACAATGGACATGACTTACCCACTGGCTATCAGCAACTGGATAGATTATACCTGCCTCTAGAAGCTTTAGTATTTCTTTCCTTACCACTTCTTTCATCTTAGGATTTAACCATCATTGATGATCAATAACCGGTTTAGCATCCTCTTCCAATTTTATCTTGTGTTGGCATAGAGTGGGACTAATGCCCTTAAGATCATCCAGAGTATATCCAATAGCAGCATAGTGCTTCTTCAGAGTTTTCAATATTTTTTCTTCTTCTTGCTCTGAGAGGTTAGCACTGATAATAACAGGATATATCTTCTTTTCATCAAGATAAACATACTTAAGATTATTATGTAAAGGTTTAAGTTCAAATACGGGATCACCCTTGGGTGGAGGAGGATCCCCTAGGATTTCAACAGGCAAGTTGTTTTTCATTACGGGTCCCTGCTTAAAGAATGTTTCATCTATTTCTCTTGTCTCATTCATATACATAATATTTTCATGGTCTAGTAGATATTGTTCTAAAGGATCGTTAGGAGGCACAGCAATAGAAGCAAGACCAATAATTTCATCCATACTAGGTAATTCTTTATCATGGGGTTGTCTACGAAATTTAGCAAAGTTAAAATCATGAGACATATCCCCTAAACCAATGGTAAAAATGTCTTTCACGCAGTCTATATTAGCATTAACAGTATTCAAGAAGGGTCTACCAAATATGATGGGACAAAAATCATCTTGTGGGGAACTAAGAATAAGAAAATCAGCAGGGTATTTAACCTTCCCACATAAGAATTCAACATCTCTAACAAGCCCAACTAGTGAAATAGTGTCTCTATTAGCAAGCTTAATAGTAACATCAATCCCTTCTAACTCAACAGGTGCAATATCATGCATAATTTCTGTATATAGGGAATGAGGGATTATACTTGCACTAGCACCTACATCACATAAGCCATGATAGCAATGATCTCCTATTTTAACAGAAATAACAGGCAAGCCTACAACAGGTCTATGTTTACTCCTAGCATCGGGTTTGGCTATTCTAGTAGCTTCCTCTTGCAGGTAAATAACATGTCCATCTAACTAGGTTCAACTTTAATTTGCTCAAAGGGTGTAGGTGTTCTAGTACTACTCTTACGAACCACAGTTGAAGCTTTAGCATGATCCTTTATTCTAACAGGGAACGGCAGCTTCTCAATATAAGCAGTAGGAACAATAGGATCAACATTAAAGGTGATAGTCTTTTCTTCAACTTTAACAGGTTCAACCACTTTTACTTCAATGGGAGGATGGTATTTAAACCACTTCTCCATGGGAAGATCAACATGAGTAGCAAAAGATTCACAGAAAGAAGCTACTATCTCAGAGTCAAGTCCATATTTAGTGCTAAACTCACGGAAAACATCAGTATCCATAAAAGCTTTAACACAGTCAAACTTAGGGGTCATACCTGACTCCTAACCTTCGTCGACATCCCAATATTCAGAGTTGCATTTAATTATTTTCAATAAATCCTATTTGAATTCAACAGTCTTCATCATAAAAGAACCAGAACAAGAACTATCGAGCATGGTGCGATTATTGAGAGAAAGCCGAGCATAAAAAATTTGAATGATCATTTTTCTTGAGAGCTCATGATTGGGGCATGAATATAACATTGACTTATGCCTCCCCCAAGCTTGAGCTATGCTTTCTCCTTCGCGAGGCGAAAAATTATATATATAATTATGATCAAGATGAACCTGATGCATAGGGTAGAACTTCTGATGAAATTCCAACTTCAGTCGATTATAGTTCCATGATCCAATATCATCACATAGCCTAAACCATGTCAATGCGTGTCCCTTCAAAGATAAAGGGAAGACCTTCTTCTTGATAACATCCTCGGGCATACCTGCAAGCTTAAATAATCCACAAACTTCATCCACATAGATTAGATGTAAATCGGGATGCAGTGTTCCGTCTCCTGTAAAAGGATTATCTAGCAGTTTCTCTATCATACCCGAAGGAATTTCAAAGCAAACATTTTTAGTAGGTGCAGTAGGTTGAGGAGCAACTCTTTGCTCTTCTGGTCGGGGTGAAGATACCCCGAACAAGCCCCTCAAAGGATGATGAGCCATAGTAACAAGTGACAGTAAATTTCAGCACACTATATAAAATTTTCCTAACCAAATTCCACTTACCAAAGGAGCTTCACTCCCCGGCAACAGCGCCAGAAAAGAGTCTTGATGACCCACAAGTGTAGGGGATCTATCGTAGTCCTTTTGATAAGTAAGAGTGTCGAACCCAACGAGGAGCAGAAGGAAATGATAGGCAGTTTTCAGTAAGGTATTTTCTGCAAGCACTGAAATTATCGGTAACAGATAGTTTTGTGATAAGATAATTGGTAGCAAGTAACAAAAGGTAAAAGTAAATAAGGTGCAGAAAGATGGACCAATCCTTTCTGTAGCAAAGGACAAGCCTGGACAAACTCTTATATGAAGGAAACGCTCCCGAGGACACATGGGAATTATCGTCAAGCTAGTTTTCATCACGATCATTTGATTCACGTTCGGTACTTTGATAATTTGATATGTGGGTGGACCGGTGCTTGTGTGCTATCCTTACTTTGATAAGCCTCCCACTTATGATTAACCTCTAATGCAAGCATCCGCAACTACAAAAGAAGTATTAAGGTAAACCTAACCATAGCATGAAACAAGTGGATCCAAATCGGCCCCTTATGAAGCAACGCATAAACTAGGGTTTAAGCTTCTGTCACTCTAGCAACCCATCATCTACTTATTACTTCCAAATGCCTTCCTCTAGGCCCAAATAATGGTGAAGTTTCATGTAGTCGACGTTCACATGGCACCACTAGAGGAGGGACAACATACATCTCATCAAAATATTGAACGAATACCAAATTCACATGACTACTTATAGAAAGATTTCTCCCATGTCCTCAGGAACCAAAGTAACTACTCACAAGACATAATATTGTTCATGATTAGAGGGGTATTAATATGCATAATGGATCTGAACATATGATCTTCCGCCAAGTAAACCAACTAGCATCAACTACAAGGATTAATCAACACTACTAGCAACCCACAGGTACCAATCTGAGGTTTGGGTACAAAGATTGGATACAAGAGATGTACTAGGGTTTGAGAGGAGATGGTGCTGGTGAAGATGTTGATGAAGATAACCCTCCCCAAGATGGGAGAGTTGTTGGTGATGACGGCGGTGACGGTTTCCCCCTCCAGGAGGGAAGTATCCCCGACAGAACAGCTCTGTCGGAGACCTAGATTGGTTTCCGCCAAGGTTCCGCCTCGAGACGGCAGCGGCTGGTCCCGAAAGCCTCCTCTTTATTTTTTCCAGGTCAAAACACCTCATATAGGAGAAGATGGGCATCGGGGGACCATCGTGTGGCCCACGAGGCAGGGGGCGCGCCCAGAGAGGGGGGGCGCGCCCCCACCCTCGTGGACAGGTGGTGGCCCCCCTGATGAATCTCTTTCGCCGGATATTTTTTATATTTTCTGAAACAGTGTCCCGTGGAGTTTCGGAGATTTTTGAGTTGTGCAGAATAGGTTTCCAGTTTTTGCTCCTTTTCCAGCCCACAATTCCAGCTGCCGGCATTCTCCCTCTTCATGTAAACCTTGTAAAATAAGAGAGAAAAGGCATAAGTATTGTGACATGACGTGTAATAACAGCCCATAGTGCAATAAATATCAACATAAAAGCATGATGCAAAATGGACGTATCAGCGGCTGCCCCCGCCTCCACTCTCCGTTCCTCTGCTGCCTAACAGAAGAGGCAAAAATAAAATCATTATTGCTGGGGATCAGACTCTCCACCCGCGACTTGATATTGGAAGATAGTACCACCCCGCTATTTTAGATCATATTTCCCCGATATATATAGCCGGTCTATTCTGCTAATATTAGCAGAATAACTATTCTGATAACACTTCCGCACTGCACGCACAATGTGAGGGCACTGCACTCTCAGTAGCTGAGGTACTGCAACACAACGACGAGTGAACTTCGTCTCGAAAAAACTGTACGTGTTGTTTTTTGGGTACCTTTTTCGCTCTAGTTTTTTTACCGTTTATCGAAATTATGCGAGTAATATACCGTTGAGAAGCTATGGAGTAGACGCAACTTCGCCCTGTTGAACACTTTTCAAAATTCATCATAGTTTAATAGCAGTTTCCAAAATCGTGCGGCTCACAACGAATGACAGCGAGCGTTTTTTGGCGTTTTCTTCTAAACCGCACGCCGGAATGAATCAACTGATATACCGTTGGATAGATATCATCGAGGCGCATCTTTTTCATATCTATTTTTTTCTCTAATCCGTTACGGTCTAAGAGCAGTTTTAAATTTAGCAAATCGAGGAATTCTGTTTTTTCGAGAAAAAAAATCAATTTCCATAATGATTTTGCCCCAGTTTTTGAATCATTTGTCAAAACAAGGCGTGTGATACGCCGTTGGAAATCTATGAACGAGGCGCAACTTTCATATGTTGAAATATTTTTGAGATTCCTTACGGTTTTTAGTTAATTTTGAAAATCGTGCGGTTGACTACGAGAGGCAGCGGCCGTTTTTCGCGAAAAAATTACAAATCGCTGGTCGAAATGATCCAAACGATACACCGTGGGAAAGATATTGTTGAGACGCTACATTTTCATGTAGAACACTCCCTCTAATTCATTACGGTTTAAGAGCAGTTTTAAAATTACAAAAACGCGGACACTCTGTTTTTTCACGACCCAAAATCGTCGTGTGTACTGCATCAGACAGAAAACCGCACTGCTTTCAAACTAAAAACCGCACTTCATCAGACCGTCAAGTGCACTGCATGATTTTTGTGGGACCTAAAGTTTCCCATACGAGTTTTTGTTTTTGTTGTCCTTTTTTTAACTTTTTTAATGAACGAGAGTGGACCGCCGAGAAGGGGTAAGTGAACGTCGACATATATCTAAGTGAACCGCATTACTATTTTCTTGTTTCGCTAAAATTTTCACAGTTTCATATTGGCGCAAGTGAACAACATCACTCTTAAAAATGAACCATATCTAAGAACCAAGCGCACTGCAAGTGTCGATGTAGTCAACTGAAGTTGGAGACATGAAACAAATTGGACTTCATACAGAGGGGTAATGAGTTGCTACAACAAATGGAGTGAACTACTTTGTTCAATCGTCCCACAAACAAACAAATTGCATTTGAAAAAGAAGTGAACCTCCTGTAGGGTTTTTCCTTTTTTTACAAAGTGAAACAAATTGCAGTCAAGCAAACATTTCTTCTAACCCCAATATGGCCGCAAAAAAAGATGAGAGGATGAAGAGAATTACAATCCTACAAAATTAGAGCTTCTCCTTAATGTTTCTTTTTTCCTTTTCATCTAATTAACACATTTTTTCTTTGAAAACTACGGTCCCTAATTGTATGGGCTCCTGAGACAAAGCTAGCGAGCTACATTTTCCCCAAAATTACCACATTACAACATCATACACCCATGCATCACAGTGCACAACCAAATTACATAGAACATAATACATTTTCATCCATCCCCGCTATTGAACTGCATGCCCGGCCACCGAACTGCAGCTGCACTCCTGGCTTCTGCCGGCGCCGGGAAACTACACACGCAAAAAAGTTTGGAGGCATTGTTTAGGAACAGCAAGGAGGGCACTGCACAAGGAACTGCACCGCACGACGAGGTGCACTGCAACATGCGTCGCCGGATAACCGCATTGGCCCTGTACGCACAAACGTGGCTGGGACCGCCAATGACCGATGACCAGCGCACTTCAGTGGAGGCAAAAGCGCACTGCAGGAATGATGCAAAAACACGAAAAACACAAATTCAACATAAGTACTACACAAACTGCAGTGTAAGTGAGTTGAGGGCAGTAGGCAAGGGGGGAAGGCGAATGAAAAATAGGGGTGAAGAGAACTACTGCTGAACCTCGCCGGTGGCACAAGAACACATAACAAATTACATCCAAGTGGCATCACCCAAAAAACGATCCAGCGAACTGTTTTTGTGAGCTGGCCGAGCTGCACGCCCGAGCAACCGAACTGCTGCTCGTAGCTGGACAGGTGGAGTACGCCGGCGAGGGACAACCAATCCGCCGCCGTTGACCAGCAGACAAGCCAAGATCTCGAACAAACAAGTGAATCATCAGAGGGCATCGGTGGAGTAGTTTTTGCCGGCCCGGGGTTGGCTCGATCTACGGGTAGGGCGAGAGGTTCATTAACGACGAGGCAGAACTAGTCGTTGCTACGGCTCGTCACCATCCCAAGGATGCAGGATAGGCAGGGATAGGGTGGGACTGCTGGTGGAGAGCAGAGCATCGCCCCCATGGCGACGTCTGGTTGAGGAATACGGGGAGGTAGGTGGCCGGGAGGGCTTGCTGTAGCGGCGCGTCATCGGCCCTCTGGAAGAAGGATGGTCGGGGGGATGGCTGATCGGCGAGCGGCGGTGCCGTCCCGGATCCAGCATCGGGCCATCGCGGCAGAATGGATCCGGCTGCCCATGGGTGTTTGATCGGGGAGGCGGCGGCGGCTCGGGCTGCGAGGTCGCCAGGGGGTGCGAGGAGGAGCTGCGGGCAAGAGAGAAAGGTGGAGGGAGGTGGGGGTGCGTGGGTCTGGGTGGTTAGGTAGGTGGGGGTGCGTGGGTCTGGGTGGTTAGGTAGGTGGGCACGGGATGAAAAAGGTGGGGGTGGCCGATTTGTTTTCATTTTGGGTGCGGTTCGGTTTCTCCGCCTAGGTTGGTACAGAAGTGTTAGCAGAATAACGGTAGATGTTATTAGAATAAGGTCTTAAGGGGTGTTATCATAATGTGTGTGTGTGTGTGTGTGTGTTGCCACCCTCGGCGGCATCCTTCGCGGCCTTATCAGCGGCGGCCTCGGCAGCGCCCTTGGCGGCCTCCTCGGCGGCAATCCTGTCGGCCTCCGCCGCAGCCTCCTCAGCAACTTCCTCGATGACGGCGTCCATGTCCTCCATATCTGTTGAAAGAGGGCCTGGCAGTGATGGGGATGTTGAAGCCAAGAAAAAGAATAAGGGAAAAGCAGAGACAGAAGACAGGCGACTCACCAGTGCCGGGCTGTGAAGCAGAAGTCCCCTCCTCACCAGCGCCTGGCGCCGTGGCAGAGCCACCAGCGCCCAAGTTCCCCTCTTCCTCCATGCGTGTGGGCTCCATGCTTGGTGCCCTTGCCGGGGACGCCCCTCGCGGCGGCGTAGTCGATGGGGGGTGTTTTGAGGATAGCCCCATGCGGCTCCTCCTGCTGCTGCTCCCGTCCTACAAAACCGGCAAGGTCAGCACCATAGCATCAAACACCTACTGCATGTCGAGCAAGAAGAAGATGACGAACTTACGCTGGGGGCTGTGCCGGGGGCTGCCGTACGGGCTGCTCAACACCACCAGTGGTGTCTCTGAAGCCCCAGCCGGGGGCTGGCTGCTCGCCGAGACCTTCGCCCTCTTTATCCTCTGGGCCAACGTCTCTGCATCCCTAAAGAAGCAAAACAAATCAAGATGAGTGACATGGTTCAGGAGAATGGAAATGGCAGTAAGGAACTGAGTACTTACTCGTCGTCCATCTCCTCCTCCTCCACCACTTGCCTTTTCCTCTTCGGGCTGAGAGGCCCAAGATCAAAAGGGAACTCCGCGTCGACATCCGAGTCGACGTCTGCCGGGGGAGGCGAAGAAGGCGGGGTTGGTGCGTGCCCAGATGGAGAGGGGGTTGTTGCCTTCTTCTTCTCGGCGGCCTTTGTCAGCCTCCTCGCCGCCGTGGCCCTCGTGTGGCGCCCGGACCCCTCCAGGGCCAATTGAGGTTGCGCAGCCTTGCCGGGTCAGACCGGCTCGCCGGAACTGGCCCACCCCAGGACTCGCCCTCTTCCCCTGGCTGGCACCGAACCCGCCGCCACGTCCTCCTCCGACGACGACTCGTCGGCCGCGTCCTCAACAAGCGGAGCTCCAGTGTTGGCGCTGCTGGCCTCCCCGGCGGCCGCCGCCCACTGGGCGAGCTCCTCCTCCTCCGCAGTCGTCGCGGCCTCGTCCTCCACACCCCCAGCGCTGCCGGCCTCCATGACGAGTTGCGCCTCCCTCGCCCTAGCGGCGATGTAGTCCAGCTCTTCCTGGGTGGTGTCCCTGACAAGGCACCGCTCGGCGTCAGGCTTGACGCACACCTCAACCAGAGAGTCGAAGAATTGCTGCACGTCCTCGTCCGCCGGCTCCTTCCAGCTCGGGACAGGGCCGTGCGCGTTGCATTCCGGCATCATGGCGATGATCTTGGACTGGCGCGAATTATTGCACAGCGGGACCACCCCCGCTGGCAGCTTGAAGAGCTGCCCCTTGATGGCCTTGCTGGCCTTCACGGCAGCCCTCGCGGCCTTGCCGGTCCGTTCGACCTCGCCGTCGCGACCCACATCGAGCTGGAAGAGCCGCTGGCAGAACTGGGCATGTCCCATCACCGTGAGGTTGTGGTCGAGGCCAGGGTGGAGCCGCATGACGTCGGCCGGATTCCTAAAGAGCCAGGCTGGGCTCCCCTTGTTGTGCAGCGGGGCGATCCGACGGCGAATGAAGTCCGCCCCGATCACTTCAAGGGTGAGCCCGGCCTAGGTGAGCTAGAGAATCCTCGTGATAGCGACGGTGAGCCTCCCATCGGCGGCGTCGACGTCGCCCCAGTCGCTACCACGGACCGGCGGCACCCGGCGGACCCTGCAGAATCTTGGCGGCTCTTCTTCTTCAATACAGCACCACCGGCCACGCCATTCATCCCACCTCTCCTTCACGGTGCCGTTCGGGTACGCTCCCTTGGATCTCGGAATCCAGGTGATGCATCCAGAGACGGCGCCTCCCGGCTAGATCCGAGAGGTGAAATAGTGGCGGAAGAGCGTCGTGTCGGGCTGCACCCTGACGAAGCCTTCGCAAAGGTGCGCAAAGAAAGCCGTGCACGCCATCGCGTTCGGAGTGAAATCCAAGAGGCGGAAGCCAAAGGTGTGCATGACATCACAGAAGAAATCAGAGAAGGGGGGACATAACCCGTAAGAAAAGTAGTCGACAAAGAAGGGGTACCAATTTGGGCCAGGTTCGGCGCAAGCGGCCGGAATGACGCGCGTCGCCGGATGTCCCAAATTCTTCCCCCCGGTCTTCGCCCCCCAAAGGGGCTTGAAGGCGGCCCGGAGCTCGTAGGCGTCGACCGTCGACGGGATGAAGAAAGCAGCCTTCGTCCGGCCCCCCAAAACGCGCCTTCCAGCGGCTCCACAGACCCGGCGCCCTTGGCCACCCCCTTGCCCTTGGCGGGTTTGGACGCCATGGCGGCTGAGTTGGAGGGCTGAGGGAGGGGGATGGCAAAGCAACGGCAGCAGGCGACGGCGGAAGCTTCATAAGGAAGGAAGAGAGGGAACAGCGGCTCTGAGATTGGAAGAGGCGCGAGGAAAATGGAGGGAGTGAGCAGCGCGCCCGCGGTTATTCCTTCTTATGGGGGGAACGTAGGCCGCCTCCTTTCGCATTTACTACGACGTGACGCATGCCTGCGGAAACCGCCCCGCGCATGCCGCCCACGTCACGCACGCCCCTCCACCCCGCGCCGCGCGCGCGGATCGTGGGAGGCGCAGCGCGCGGAAAATCTTACCACGGTAAAAACCGTCCCGCCTGCCCGCGCACCGTTCTGGGTCTGGCCCAACAACGCGTCGCGCTTATGCATGGCCCAGGCCCGGGGGCTCCTGTCGGTCTACAAAAAGAGGGGTACACTTTTTGTACCCCTATAACTGTGCACGGGCAGTCTGAGCCACGAGCACCACCACACCAAGCATGGAACGGGAGGTGAGCCAGGGTAAGACCGAAGCTCGATGGAGACTGAAGCCCAAAGCCAAGACCACAAAGAGCAAAGGGACGAAGTGGGATCCCCCGGCAAGATCCTTGCCGGGAGCCGGTTCTAGCAGCCCCGGCAAGATCCTTGCCGGGGCCAGCCTTAGTAGCCCTGGCAAGACCCTCGCCTGGGCAACTCGCCCCACGCCTACGGAGCGGATCACCCTTGAGTCCGCTGCCCCCATGGGGCAAGGATTAGGGAGGTATCCCCGTAGTGGCATGCAGATCTTTGTGAAGACATTCAAGATCAGATACACGCTAAGAAGACGACGACCCTTGGCAGGATCCCAGCCAAGGAAGACCACAAGACCTCCGGCAAAGCATCTTGCCGGGGATGACAGCAAGCGCTGCGGCAAGACCCTTGCCGGGGCCCCGGCAAGGCCCTTGCCGAGGACATCTGCAGGGCCACCATCAGGCCCGCGCCAACTAAGTTTCCACCGCCCCATGCAGCTGCCGACCCAACAGCTGGGCAGGCACCTGTGTGGCAACATGCAGATCTTCGTGAAGACCCACCATTGCGCTACCTCAGCTGCCTGCCTGCCTACATGGCATCTCAGGCACCGCTGGCCAGGGCGCGTGTCAACACGAGGAGCGGCGATGGACAAGACGGATGTCTCCCCCATCCCCGATAAAGCAAGGAGACCTAAGGTAAGTGCATTAAATGCGCCTTGTCATGTAATGCGGGGGATAACCTCGCATCACTGTACCCTTTCAACCTCCTGTGTGCCACTGTGGCAACCCCTTTTCCCTATAAAAGGAGGCCCGAGGCGACCAGGAGAAGGATTCGGCTTTTCAGAACTCCTCACGGGTCGGCTTTTGGGAGCTCCTCACGCCCCGTAGCTAGCTGAAGAACACATACATATAATCCACCAAAGCAAGAGTAGGGTTTTACGCATCCTCGCGGCCCGAACCTGGGTAAAGGAACCGTGTGCTAACTGTTGGATCCGCTCTTCTCTCAACCCCGCGCCCCGCAACCATAGTAGGGATTCTTGTGATCCCATAGGTGTCAATCCAATACCCCGACACAACCCATGAGGTTTTGTGGTACTGCTCAGGCTTCCAATATGTACCATCGGCATTAAGTTTCCTCTCAAAGGCAATACCCTCTTTCCTAGGGTTCCTGTTGAGGATCCGCTTTTTAAGCACATCACAAAGAGTCTGATGCCCTTTGAGGCTTTTGTACATGCCTGTCATGTACAATTCCTTCAGCCATGCATCATCAGTGATACTAGCAATGTCCTCAGATGAGGAATTAGTGATAGCAGAGACAGTTGAAGAATTTGTAGCATTAGAAGCATTTGAACATTTAGGTGAAGAATTAGCAGATTCACGTTCAATGCATTTCAAGCATGGAGGTACAAATTCTTCCTGAGAAGCGCTGATTTGTTGAGCAAGTAATGAATCGCGCTCCTTCTGAAGATCTTCATAACTCACTCTTAGCTTTTCAAGGTCTTGCTTTCTTTGAAGAAATTCATAAGAAAGCTTCTCATGATCAGATAAGAGAGTGTAATGATGACCTTGAAGATTGTCAAACCTAGACTGAAGTCTCTGAATATTTCCAGTCAAGGTTTTAGTGCGATCCATTTCTTCACCCAACATATCATCACTTTTATCTAGCATATTATGAGCTTTTGCAAGGCTCTTTGTTGTTTAGTGGCAAGGGAAGCAAGTTTGGCATAGCTGGGTCCAAATTCATCACCAGATTCATCATCGCTAGACTTATATAGATAGCATTCAGTTACCTTGGCACCCTTTCCCATAAGGCAGGGTGCAGAGGATGATGATTCTGACTCAAAAGTCATCGCCTTGAGAGATTCCTTGAAATCCTCAAACCAGGGATCGTGACGGGTTTGATGACCTTCATAGACCTCAGAGAGACGGTCCCAAATAAGTTTCGCATGGCTAAGATGCATGACGTTCCTGAACTGATTTTGGGACAAACAGGAACAGATGACGTCCATCGCGGTGAGGTTGAGTAGAGTGTACTTACGAATATCATTAGCATCTGCCATCTTGCATAGATCAGTAAGACCAATCTCAGTGACGGTCCACAGTTCACTGTTCATCACCATGAGGTGCTTCTTCATCATGGCCTTCCACTTGGGATAGTCATGACCGTCAAAGATTGGGCATGTCACAGTCTTCATTCCTGCCGTCGACATAACTAAAACTCCAGGCGATTAAACCAAAATCACACAGAACAAGGGAGTACCTTGCTCTGATAACAATTGAAAGTGCGTTATATCGACTAGAGGGAGGGTTGAATAGGCGATTTTTATGAATTCTTCACTGAGGAATTTGCGGGTGAGGAAATTCCTTAGCAAAGAACTACATGCAGCGGAATAAGTACTCAAAAGTAAACATAGCAGAACACAAGCATGGTCATCATGATGAAATGAAGACAAGCACAGAGTAGAGAAAGCGTAAACACAAGATAACACTGGACGAAAACAAGCAGACTGAAGAAATTGAACTGGGGAAATTGAGAAAGTCTTCAATCAGAGTCTTCAAACAGTATAGATCACGTTCAACAACACAAGAATGAGTAAATGGAAGAGTTGAGGAAATAGAACCAGTAGGCTTGATGAAGACAATGATTTGTTAGACCAGTTCCAACTGATGTGACAGTTATACATCTGGTTAGGGCGGCTAGGTATTTAAACCTGAGGATACACAGTCCTGGACACCGAGTCCCGGACACACGGTCCAGGACACCAAGTCCTCACTGTATTCCCCTTGAGCTTAGGCCACACAGTCCTCGCCCAATCACTCGTGGTAAGTCCTCACAGGTGACCAAAAACTCGGTCACCTGGCGATCCACATTTCCTCTTGGATGCTCTAGACCATTGATGCCTAACCGTCTGGAAGATCACAGTCTTCAAAGGTAATAAGCATCGGTTCCACACAGGAAGAATCTCTTCAGTGATGCTCAATCACTTTGGGTTTGTAGGTATTTGGGTTTGGGTTTTCCTCACTTGATGATTTTCGCTCAAAGTCCTCAGAGGTTGGGATGCTCTCAAATGACAAGTGTCAGTTTCTCTCGGAGCAGCCGGCCAGCTAGTGGTTGTAGGGGGCGGCTATTTATAGCCTAGGGAGCAGCCCGACATGATAAGACATAAATGCCCTTCACTAATATGACCGTTAGGTGGGTAGATATTTTGGGACAGCTGGCGCGTAGCATAGCAATGGTCAGAAATTTGAGTATCAAATTCCTCAGGGCTATCATGTTCCTCACTGTGTAGGCAATCCGCACTGGTGAATTCCTAACTCCTCAGTCAGAACAAATTCCTCAGAGACCAGAAGAACTTCGACTCTGTCACTAAAGAATATGACTGAACTGTATGAGATTTCCAATGGCTTCACTCGAAGGGATTGGTAGGTGTAGGATTTTGAGTTGAGCATCACATGGAAATTTTTCCTTAGTATTTCCTTGACCCCCTTTAACAGTATGGTGTTTCCTATGACTCAAGAAAGAGAAAATGAAACTACGAAAACAAAAGTCTTCACGCTTCATGTTCCTCAAATGAGTGCCAAGTGTTCAAGGTCACACCAATTTCTTCACTTTCAAAGTCTTCAGAAAGTCTTCAGAAATCCAAAGTCTTCAATCGAAGAACTTCATTTTTAGGGGTCGACTTTCTCTGTAAATATCAAACTCCTCATAGACTTATAGACCTGTGTACACTCATAAACGCATTAGTCCCTTAACCTATAAGTCTTCAATACACCAAAATCACTAAGGGGCACTAGATGCACTTACAGCCTGGAAGCAACTTTGGCTGCACGACGCTCCAATTGCTCTTCAAGAGTTAGTTGATGATACGTCTCCAACGTATCTATAATTTTGTATTGTTCCATGCTATTATTTATGAAGTCTTGGATGTTTAATGGGCTTTATCATTCACTTTTATATCATTTTTGGGACTAACCTACTAACCCAAAGGCCCAGTCCAGATTGCTGTTTTTTGCCTATTTCAGGGTTTTGCAGAAAAGGAATATCAAACGGAGTCCAAACGGAATAAACCTTCGCGAGAGATATTTTTGGAGAAAATCACGCTCGGGAAACGTCAGGACCAAGTCAGGGGGCAAGGGGCCAGCCCTCGAGGGTGGGGGCGTGCCCCCCTTCCCAGGGCGCGCCCCCTGCCTCGAGGCTGGCCCACACGGCCCCCGGTGCCCTCCTTCCTATATATACCTACGTACCCCAGAAACTCCAAAAGCAGATAGAAAACCCTAATTCCACCGCCGTAGCTTCTGTTCCCGTGGAGATCCCATCTTGGAGCCTGTTCCGGGAGGGGGATCCATCACGGAGGCCTTGATCATCATCATCATCGCCCTCACCATGAGTTGTGAGTAATTTACCTTAGACCTTCGGGTCCATAGCTGGTATCTACATGGCTTCTTCTCTCTCTCTGGATCTCAACACAAAGTTCTCCTCGGTCTTCGAGGAGATCTATTCGATGTATTCTCTTTTTGCGGTGTGTTTGTCGAGATCCGATGAATTGTGAGTTTATGATCAAGGTTATCTATGAAAGATATTTGGTTCTTCTCTGAACTTTTTATGTGTGCTCATAATATCCTTGCAAGTCTCTTCGAATTATTGGTTTGGTTTGGCCTACTAGATCTATAGTTCTTGCAATGGGAGAAGTGCTTGGCTTTGGGTTCAATCTTGCGGTGTCTTTTCCCAGTGATAGTAGGGGCAGCAAGGCACGTATTGTATTGTTGCCATCGAGGGTAAAAGATGGGGTTCTCATCATATTGCTTGAGTTTATCCCTCTACATCATGTCATCTTGCTTAAGGCGTTACTCTGTTCTTATGAACTCAATACACTAGATGCATGTTGGATAGCGGTCGATGTGTGGAGTAATAGTAGTAGATGCACGCAGGAGTCGGTCTACTTGTCTCGGACGTGATGCCTATATACAATGATCATGCCTAGAAAGTCTCATAATTATTCGCTTTTCTATCAATTGCTCGACAGTAATTTGTTTACCCGTCGTAGAATATCGCTATCATGAGAGAAGCCACGAGAGAAAACTATGGCCCCCGGGTCTATTCTCAACATATCAATCTACATCTACTTTACTTTTCTTGCTTTTATTTGTTGTTTTATTAAACTAAAAATACCAAAAATATAACTATCATCTCTATCAGATCTCACTCTCGTAAGTGACCGTAAAGGGATTGACAACCCCTTATCGCGTTGGCTTTGAAGTTCTTATTTGTTTGTGCAGGTGCGAGGGACTAGCGCGTGGTCTCCCACTTGATTGATACTGTCGGGGATATACCCCCGCGATATAAACCGGCCGGAATTATAACCCGGGCGGACTTGGTGGTTTACTTGACGGTTTACACTTGATGATTCACTGGCGATCCGTCTTAACCAGACGATTTACAAGCAACCTGCCTAAATAATACCACTCACTGGTAACCCGGCTAGTGGATCACAGATGACAAGGCCCAAGGCCCAGAAGGCCGGTTCATGTATGGTGGGCCGGTTTATGAAGAAAGCACAAGGGATATTCTCCTACAAAGGAAGCAAGACTAGGACTCCTTGTAATAAAGCAATCCTAATCCTACTAGGACTCTACATGTAACCCGCCCCTTCAACATATATAAGGAGGGGCAGGGCTCCCCAAAGAGGGAGGAGAAGTTTTAGACAAGTTTCTAGGGTTAGACACAAAGAGCCGGTTTACCGGCGACACCACGAGGATCATAATGAGACCTAGCCTCAAACAGCACGTAGGGTTATTTCTGGATGATGTTTCCCGGGGCCCGAAGCTGTCTAAACCCTTGTCTTGCATCGCGTCTCTCGATTCCACTCAACCCCTCTCAAGCTACTACATAGATGCACGGCCTCACGACTACGTCCGCTAAACCAGACATCTGACGTGTTAATTCCACGACAGTTGGCGCCCACCGTGGGGCCTGCGCACGGTGGTGTTGAGTTCTTGGAGGGATTTCTCTTAGGGATCAAGAAGCTCGTAATTAATCAGATGAATAAAGTCCGGGTTTCATCTATGTGCATCACCGTCACATTGTCTCGAACTGCTGAATCTAAGGCAAGATCTTCTGCACAAGGTGATTTGTCAGCTGTGTAACTACTCCGAGGCCGATTGGAGTTCAAGCGATCCGTTTGACTGCATGTTCCGCCGAGTTGCGTGCAGCCGCAGTCGTCCTTATTTTTTCTGCCACGTTGCAACTGCTCGATGGGACGTAGTGTCTATAGTAGCTGCTGCTCACGCAGGAATCATGTCTCGAGGCAAACATCAATCCGTCCCTACTGCTTGGGGCATGAAGACCAAAATCAAGTCATTAAATACTACTCTATTATCCACTGTGACGTGTGAAGGCATCTCCTGATGCGTCTGCCAAGGTATATTACCGCTTACAACAAGCGGCTATGTAGAAGAAACCGATCTAAGCCGGCTTGCTTAGTCGCGTTATAAAAAAAAGGGAGGAAGGAAAAAAGAGGAGGACGCCGATGAAGAGTGGTGAAGCTAGCCACGACCCGGAGAAGGGCACGCACTCCACCGTCACCTCGGCCACGCTCTGAGTCGCCGGAGGGCCTCCGTGTCAGTCGCCGTCTATGAGCTGCTGCGTTTCCGCTCTCCGGCCTCCACCTATGCTGTTTGTTGACGTGGCCCCAAGCGTGCCTCTGCCGGCCTCCGCCTCGTCGATCGATCGGTGCGGAGTTGGGCCGCCTCGCGGATGCGACTCCAACCGCCTCGGTATTACTCCGCCTCTACTAGGATCTGCCCTGAGCTGCCTCTGTCTCAGGCTCGCGAGCAGCCTCTGTCACACTCTGTTTTGAGCAGCCCCTATCAAGCGGCTTCATCTCCGTTTCCGAGCCGCCATGGATCACTTTGTTTCAAGTTACTTCCGCGACCTGTCCCCCGCTGGTGCGGCACCAAGTCGCCCTCGAGTCACCGTACACCTCAGCATCTACTACTGAAGATCCGCCGCTTCATCCTCGAGCTGCTTCCGTCTCTACTGGTTGCCTCCCGCACGCTCGCCGTCTCCGGTGTGCCGGCCGGCTCCTGCGTCTCCCGTTGATGCGCCTTGACCCGCAGCAACTCCTGCAGCCATGGCCTGCTGTCGTGCCGCTCCTCAATTGTCATGGGCCGCCCCCGTTCGCTGGCTCCGTCGCGCCGGTCACATGCCTCGCCGGCCTGTGCACTGCCTCTACAGCCGTAGGCTCCCCTGGGCCACTAGCCAAGTCACCGCCCAGAGCTGGCTGCTCCACCTGCCAAGTCGTCGCCTCCCGCCGCGCTCACACCGGTTGCCATCCGGTCGTTCCACGGTTTATTGGAGAAAAGAAAGGCAAAGGAGGAAGAGTCACATGGAGGCTTATGGTACTTTAAAAAATCAATTATCAGTAGCAGTCCATCAAGTGCTAGCTGGAGAGGGTAGAAACACAGGCATCGCGCATAAAAAAGGGGAACCCATGATGCTTCGCTCAAAGGCAGACTACAAACGCTATTGTTACTAGTGCGTTATATAGTACTGTCTGCTTCTTACGTCAGGATCCAGAAATCATCATCAACCTTGGGGGTGAGTATCAGGTGCTATTTACCCTATTTATTTTAAAGTACATCTAAATTCATCCAGGCAAAATTACTTTGCCCTACTATATTTTATATGCAGGAGAATATTCATTACAATGTGGCATTATACCGTGGGGGTGGAGGTGCGTCAACATCATTCGGTACCAATGATTCTCGTTACTCAACGAACTCCTGCGCCGGCTTACAACGCCGTGGCCGTTTCTCGCGACTGCGCCGGTTTGCAACGCCGTGATCGTCTCTTGGGACTGCGCCGGTTTACAACGTCGTGGCCGTCTTTCACAACCATGCCGGTTTACCACCAGGAGGACAACTAACCCGTCGACGCCAGCCGACCCATCTGTTGTTCGAGCAAATCAGGTGTTATCCCTCCTATATATTTTGTCATTTTATTTCCCCTGAGCACCATTACACTACCCTATTGGTGTTTTCTATATACAGGTAAAATCGTTGTTATACTGCGGATATAAAACACGCACTGGCAACGTTCTACAATGGTGTTTTCATCTGTGTCGCATTACTTGATGAAACGGACGGCCGGTTCACGCATCCGCACCGGTTTACAACACAGAGGACAACTTGCTCGTCTCCGCCGGTTTACAACCCCACGGCCGGTTTAAATGTTTGAGCCGCCTCTGATATTGCGGTCGTTTTACTGTCCACCCTGTGATCCGGTCTATTCAACATACCAGTTGAAATTCACTCAGGTGATATCCATCTACAGTATTATTTCTCTTGTTATATATCATTTTTCATTAAGAAAATAAGATGCTTTGATCAGTCTATCTGGTTGTGCAGGGCAACTCCCATATATGTACTCTGCTGATGTGATCAATGAAGGGCTTCCTGTTCAAACATAGGTCGTATTCGAACCAAAGAGAACATACCCAAACTTACTGAAGGGATTCCTGTTCAAACATAGGTCGTATTCGAACCAAAGAGAACATACCCAAACTTACTGAAGGGCTTCCTATTCAAACATAGTTCGTATTCGAACCAAAGAGAACATACCCAAACTTCCTGAAGGGATTCCTGTTCAAACATAGGTCGTATTCGAACCAAAGAGAACATACCCAAACTTACTGAAGGGATTCCTATTCAAACATAGGTCGTATTCGAACCAAAGAGAACATACCCAAACTTAATGAAGCCATTCTTTTCAAACATAGGTTGTATCCGAACCAAAGAGAACATGGCAAAGGCCAGCAGGGGCAGGATCGTATCCGAATCCTAGCTTAGCCCATGTGGTCCGGTTTGTATGGTCGTATTCGAACCATAAGCTCAATGGATCGTATCCGAATCCATTGCTTGGCTAAATTTTTGGGCCAGCAGGGGGCAGGATCGTATCCGAATCCTAGCTTAGCCCCTGTGGTCCGGTTCATATGGTCGTATCCAAACCATAAGCTCAATGGATCGTATCCGAATCCATTGCTTGGCTGAACCTTGCTTTGGAGCCTAGCAGCTCGCAAAAAGCCTCGACTACATGGTCTTATTTGCAAACCTGTGTTTTTGTGTTTGTGTTTTTTTCATGTGTTTTATATGGTTTTTTGATCCGGAACTGGGCAACTTCAAAGTTGACCACATATCTACAAAGTTACAAGTCTGGGTCATGAACACCAGCGAGAGTTAAACCGGCGTTCATGTTAACCCGGATCGGCCATCATGCTAAGCTGACACGAGAGCCAAGAGCCTCATCAGAATCTACACATTCAATTATCCCTACCGGATTAAAGGCGTCAGGTACACTTAATCACAGGTAAGATAATGACCGGTGTTTATTAAACCGGCCTGGCTTTGACTATAAGTCGCCAGTATGAAATAAGATAATGACCGGTGTTCATTAAACCGGCCTGGCTTTGACTATAAGCCACCAGTATGAGATAAAATAAATGACCGATGTTTTTTAACCCGGCCTGGTTGTGATCAAATATCACTAGAACCAGTCTTCAAACCGGATTATATTCTTCAATAGCCAACATGGCTGGATTCCTATTATGGTTATCAATATTATGATTGAGGTTATCAAAGTCGCTTTAAGCGCAATGGTTATTATTTCATCGATGGAAGTGATATATTCTACAAAGGAATAGTCCCGAGTCGCTGCAGGCTTACGACCCGGCACTTGGGGGCTACATTATTCCAATTGAGATTACATTAAATACACAAGTTTCATGTCGCTGCAAGCATGCACCATGACACTTGGGGGCTAATGCAAAGTCATTTTTTGCTCACCTTATTGAAGACCCGACTCATCACATCATATTGAGCCGGCCCTTGGGGGCTACCAATCGCTCCTATTAACAATTCAAGGTACACAAGTATTAATCCATTATATTGAAGGGTCCACTGCTTAGTTGGTAAAGCACAAAGCTCCTAACCTTGTGGACGTGGGTTCAAACCCCACGATGGAAGTTACATTATATAATGTTATTTTCAATGGTTATATCTACAAAGTCCCTGCTCATTATTGCATAATGACCCGGCACTTGGGGGCTACATATTGCTGTTCGGATTCACATGATCATATTTTCAAAGTCCCTGCTCATTATTACATAATGACCCGGCACTTGGGGGCTACATAATATGGAATATTCAGTTTCATAGTGATTGGGATGAACAATCCGGATTTCTTCAAGTTGCAACATTTATATTGAAACAAGTCTTAAGCTATCACTACGTTCTCTCTTAAGACTTGGGGGCTACAGGTAATATGGATATAAAGGAGGAACATCTTCAAATTTTCAGTTTTGGGCAAATCACGAAGATTAATTGTGTGACCCGGCATTGGCAACAATCATAACCCGGCGTCCATAAACAGTCATGACCCGGGATCATCAGTTTTTATAACCCGGCAATTTTTGGAAATCATAAACCGGCAAGTTCTACATCTTCAAGCTGGCTGGATATCAATTGAATATTTGAAGATCAAACATTTTTGTCAAGTCAGAGCATTGAAAGGCTGATTCGAATGGATTCTGGATTGACAATATTTTTTCTACAAACAAGTTAATTATGAAGCTGGTCTGTTGACCCGGATTTTTTAGAAGAAGGAAAGGACAAGGACTTAAGGATGATCAGATGCCGGTTTACAAGAAATTTTTAACCCGGAGCACAACCTGTCAGATTTGTTCTTGTGTTTATTTTGCAGCATAAGTTTACCATGGATAAATCCAAGCTAAACTTGGGGGCTAATGTCGGGGATATACCCCCGCGATATAAACCGGCCGGAATTATAACCCGGCCGGACTTGGTGGTTTACTTGACGGTTTACACTTGATGATTCACTGGCGATCCGTCTTAACCAGACGATTTACAAGCAACCTGCCTAAATAATACCACTCACTGGTAACCCGGCTAGTGGATCACGGATGACAAGGCCCAAGGCCCAGAAGGCCGGTTCATGTATGGTGGGCCGGTTTATGAAGAAAGCACAAGGGATATTCTCCTACAAAGGAAGCAAGACTAGGAATCCTTGTAATAAAGCAATCCTAATCCTACTAGGACTCTACATGTAACCCGCCCCTTCAACATATATAAGGAGGGGCAGGGCTCCCCAAAGAGGGAGGAGAAGTTTTAGACAAGTTTCTAGGGTTAGACACAAAGAGCCGGTTTACCGGCGACACCACGAGGATCATAATGAGACCTAGCCTCAAACAGCACGTAGGGTTATTTCCGGATGATGTTTCCCGGGGCCCGAAGCTGTCTAAACCCTTGTCTTGCATCGCGTCTCTCGATTCCGCTCAACCCCTCTCAAGCTACTACATAGATGCGCGGCCTCACGACTAAGTCCGCTAAACTGGACATCTGACGTGTTAATTCCACGACAGATACCTTGGTTCTCAAAAACTGAGGGAAATACTTACGCTACTGTGCTACATCTCCCTTTTCTCTTCGAGGGAATACAACGCAAGCTCAAGAGGTAGCAAGAAGAATTCCTGGCGCCGTTGCCGGGGAGGCTTACGCAAAAGTCATATACCAAGTACCTATCACAAACCCTTATCCTTCGCATTACATTTTTTGCCTCTCGTTTTCCTCTCCCCCACTTCACCTTTGCCGTTTTATTCGCCCTTCTTTCGCCGTGTGTTTTTCGCTTGCCTTTTTGTTTGCTTGTGTGTTGCTTGCTTGTTTGTCATCATGTCTAGCACACCTATCATTATCACCACTCCCGAGAGTGAGGTCCTCAACTTTAAACAAAGGGAGGGAGAAAATTTAAAAGATGCCTAGTACAGAAGTTGCAATGCTCAAGATAGATCTAGTAGGAAGCTTTCCACTTCCGTGCTTCTTCGCAATTTCTATGTTGGCGTAACTCCGTGGAATAGATTTATCTTAGATACCATTACCGGAGGGAATTTCTTGGGTAGCCACACCGTCGATTCTTATAAGGCTATGACTGAATTATTTGGCTCACCACCTCTTATGGTTAATGGGACCGTTTTAACTTTGGAGCATGTTATGCAAAGGTTTGATATCATTGAAAACAAAGTTGCTACGGTAGAATCGGTAGAAAACTTGGAAAGAAAATTTCATAATGAAATCACACAATATGGATCCAAGGTAGGAGTTGTTCTGAAAAATCTTAAGGAAAAAGAACACATAGTTAAAGAAAAGCTAGATCAGGATTCCACTAGAATCAATAAGCTTGAGGATGTTATCACTTATGTGGGTTCTGCTCTTTCCGCTATAAAAACTACTCCAAATACCTCCACTAAACTATCTAAGTTCATGTATGTCCCTAAAGACAAGGGTGAAACATCTAGACTTGCGGATCTCAAATCCATAAGTGTTCACCCTAATTTTCTTACTTTTGCAAGAAGCCCTTTTGACACTTTAGAATTTATTGATTTCTTGCCCAAGAGTTTGATTATTCATAGGGACAAAGAAGTTCCCAAGAATCATAAGTGCTTAATCAAAGAATTGCCTTCCAAAGATGGCAATACCTAGATCTATCTTGTATCGTGCCTAGCTAGGGGCGTAAAACGATAGCGCTTGTTGGGAGGCAACCCAATTTTATGTTTTTTGCTTTTGTCGCTGTTATGGAATAAATATTGCATCTAGACTCTGATTAGATGTGTTTTCATGCTTTTTTAGTGTTTGTGCCAAGTAGAACCTTTGGTAAGACTTGTGTGAAGTTTATATGATCTTGCTGTGAAAAAAAGAATCGTTAGCACTCGCTAAAGTAGACTTCAGATTTTACTGGAGCGTGCTTTTTAGTTGATTCTTTTTACTGCTGATTGGTAGACAAATTGAGCAAATTTACCAATTTAGTTTGAAGTTTTTTGAGTTCCATAAGTAGGCTAACCCTGTAGATTACTACAGACTGTTCTGTCTTTGACAGATTCTGTTTCTTGTGTGTTGTTTGCTTATTCCGATGCATCTATGAGTAATATTGGAGGATATGAACCATAGAGAACTTGGAGTACAGTAGGTTTAACACCAATAAAAACAAAGAATGAATTACTGCTGTACCTTTGAGTGGTGGTTTGCTTTCTCTTACTAACGGAGCTCAAGAGAATTTTTGTCTAAGTTTTGTGTTGTGAAGTTTTCAAGTTTTGAGTATTGCTTTGATGGACTATGGAACAAGGAGTAGCAAGGGCCTAAGCTTGGGGATGCCCATGGCACCCCAAGTAAATTCAAGATGATCAAAATCCTAAGCTTGGGGATGCCCCGGGAAGGCATCCCCTCTTTCGTCTTCATCCATCGGTAACTATACTTGGAGCTATATTTTTATTCGCAACATGCTATGTGTTTTGCTTGGAGTGTCTTGTATAATTTGAGTCTTTTCTTGTTAGTTTGCCACAATCATCCTTGCTGGACACACTTACTTGAGAGAGTTAAATTTGGCCTAGAAATTGTTAGAACACTCTATGTGCTTTACTTATATCTTTTGAGTTGAATAGTTTTTGCTCTAGTGCTTCACTTATATCTTTTAGAGCACCGTGGTGGCAATATTTTTTAGAAATTGTTGAACTCTCATGCTTCACTTAGATTTATTTGAGAGTCTATTAAAACAGCATGGTAATGTGTTTAGGCTAAAGAAACTAGTCTTCACATGATAGACATCCAACGTCAATGTAGTAAAAAAATCGCACCAAGTGCATTGAATAGAAAGAGATGTTGGATACTTGATAATTGTTTTGAGACATGAGGATAGTGATATTAGAGCCATGCTAGTGGAGTTATTATGAAATTGAGAAATACTTGTGTTAAGGTTAGTGATTCCGGTAGCATGCACATATGGTGAACCGTTGTGTGACTAAGTCAAAGCATGAGGTATTTGTAGAGTGTCAACCTTTGTGTGGAGGTCAGGGGCGCGCGATGGTTAACTCCTACCAACCTCCCCCCTAGGGGAATGCGTTGATTGCTTTGTTTTAATGACTCGTAAATTTTTTCAATAAGTATATGAGTTCTTAGACTAATGTTGAGTCCATGGATTATACGCACTCTCACCCTTCCACCATTGCTAGCCTCTCTTGTACCGCGCAACTTTCGCCGGTGCCATAAACCCACTATATATCCTTCCTCAAAACAGCCACAATATTGTTCCTCAAAACAGCCACCATACCTACCTATCATGACATTTCCATAGCCATTCCGAGATATATTGCCATGCAACTTTCCACCGTTCCGTTCATATGACACGCATCATATTGTCATATTGCCATGCATGATCATGTAGTTGACATCGTATTCGTGGCAAACTCACCATGCATAATTCTTTCATACATGTCACTCCTGTTTCATTGCACATACCGGTACACCGCCGGAGGCATTCATATAGAGTCATACTTTGTTGTTGTACTATCGAGTTGTAATATCGTGTTGTAATGAAAGTGTGATGATCATCATTATTAGAGCATTGTCCCATGGGAGGGAAGGCTGAATCTATAAAGCCCCTCCGCAAAAAAAGGCCAAAGAAAAAAAAGAAAGACCCAAAAAAAGAAAAAAAAGGGACAATTGCTACTATCTTTTTCCACACGTGTGCTTCAAAGTAGCACCATGTTCTTCATTGTAGAGAGTCTCATGTTTAGTCACTTTCATATACTAGTGGGAATTTTCATTATAGAACTTGGCTTGTACTCCCTCCGTTCCCAAATATTTGTCTTTCTAGACATTTCAAATGGTTACAACATACGGATGCATGTAGACATGTTTTAGAGTGTAGATTCACTCATTTTGCTTCGTATGTAGTCACTTGTTGAAATGCCTAGAAAGACAAATATTTAAGAACGGAGGGAGTATATTCCAACGATCGGTTTCCTCAAATGCCCTAGGTCTTCGTGAGCAAGCAAGTTGGATGCACACCCACTAGTTTCTTTTGTTGAGTTTTCATTCATATTTAGCTCTAGTGCATCTGTTGCATGGCAATCCCTACTCACTCACATTGATATCTATTGATGGGCATCTCCATAGCCCATTGATACGCCTAGTCGATGTGAGACTATCTCCCTCTTTTTGTCTTCTCCACAACCACCTCTATTCCACCCAAAGTGTTATGTCCATGGCTCACGCTCATGTATTGCATGCAAGTTGAAAGGTTTGAAAACATAGAGCATGAAAATAAATGCTTGGCTGAAATCGGGGTTGTGCATGATATGAATATTCTTGTGTGATAATAAGGGAGCATAGCCAACACTATATGATTTTGTAGGGATAACTTTCTTTTGCCATAGTATTTTGAGAAGACATGATTGCTTTGTTAGTATTGCTTGAAGTATTATAATTTCTTATGTCAATATAGACTTTTATCTTGAATCTTTCAGATCTGAACATTCATGCCACAATTAAGAGAATTACATTGAATAACTATATTGGTTAGCATTCCACATCAAAAATTCTTTCTTTATCATTTACCTACTCGAGGACAAGCAAGAATTAAGCTTGGGGATGCTTGATACGTCTCCAACGTATCTATAATTTTTTGTTGTTCCATGCTATTATTTATGAAGTCTTGGATGTTTAATGGGCTTTATCATTCACTTTTATATCATTTTTGGGACTAACCTACTAACCCAAAGGCCCAGTCTAGATTGCTATTTTTTTTGCCTATTTCAGGGTTTTGCAGAAAAGGAATATCAAACGGAGTCCAAATGGAATGAAACCTTCGCGAGAGATATTTTTGGAGGAAATCACGCTCGGGAAACGTCAGGACCAAGTCAGGGGCAAGGGGCCAGCCCTCGAGGGTGGGGGCGCGCCCCCCTGCCTCGAGGCTGGCCTACACGGCCCTCGGTGCCCTCCTTCTTCCTATATATACCTACGTACCCCAGAAACTCCAAAAGCATAGAGAAAACCCTAATTCCACCGCCGTAGCTTCTGTTCCTGTGGAGATCCCATCTTGGAGCCTGTTCCGGGAGGGGGATCCATCACGGAGGCCTTCATCATCATCATCATCGCCCTCACCATGAGTTGTGAGTAGTTTACCTCAGACCTTCGGGTCCATAGCTAGTATCTAGATGGCTTCTTCTCTCTCTCTGGATCTCAATACAAAGTTCTCCTTGGTCTTCGAGGAGATCTATTCAATGTAATCTCTTTTTGCGGTGTGTTTGTCGAGATCCGATGAATTGTGAGTTTATGATCAAGGTTATCTATGAAAGATATTTGGTTCTTCTCTGAACTTTTTATGTGTGCTCATAATATCCTTGCAAGTCTCTACGAATTATTGGTTTGGTTTGGCCTACTAGATCTATAGTTCTTGCAATGGGAGAAGTGCTTGGCTTTGGGTTCAATCTTGCGGTGTCCTTTCCCAGTGACAGTAGGGGAAGCAAGGCACGTATTGTATTGTTGCAATCGAGGATAAAAAGATGGGGTTTTCATCATATTGCTTGAGTTTATCCCTCTACATCATGTCATCTTGCTTAAGGCGTTACTCTGTTCTTATGAACTCAATACACTAGATGCATGCTGGATAGCGGTCGATGTGTGGAGTAATAGTAGTAGATGCAGGCAGGAGTTGGTCTACTTGTCTCGGACGTGATGCCTATATACAATGATCATGCCTAGATAGTCTCGTAATTATTCGCTTTTCTATCAATTGCTCCACAGTAATTTGTTTACCCGCCGTAGAATATCGCTATCATGAGATAAGCCACTAGAGAAAACTATGGCCCCCGGGTTTATTCTCAACATATCAATCTACATCTACTTTACTTTTCTTGCTTTTATTTGTTGTTTTATTAAACTAAAAATACTAAAAAAATATAACTATCAGATCTCACTCTCATAAGTGACCGTAAAGGGATTGACAACCCCTTATCGCGTTGGCTGCGAAGTTCTTATTTGTTTGTGCAGGTGCGAGGGACTGGTGCGTGGTCTCCTACTGGATTGATACCTTGGTTCTCAAAAACTGAGGGAAATACTTACGCTACTGTGCTGCATCTCCCTTTCCTCTTCGAGGGAATACAACGCAAGATCAAGAGGTAGCAGTTGAGGAGCTATAAGTTGATCATCTTGAGTGTCGGTATGAGCTTCTTCTTGATCTTGAATATGCTCGGGAGAGGGAACTTGGCCTTGTGCATCACTTGGTGCAGCAACACCATCTTGCGGTTGATCTTGCACTTGGCCTTGTTCATTAGGTTGAGGGCCTTCACTTTGTTCTTCGGAAGCGTGTGGGTCTTGGGTTGGTGATGGTTCCACTTGAGTGGAACATTGTCCTGCTCCTTCGGTCACAAGGGGTTCCTCAATGGGTAGGATATGACCAACACCCATTCTTCTTATGGCTTGAGGAGGAATTTCATCACCTACATGACAAGTACCACTTTGCTCCACTTTGGAGCCGTTATTCTCATCAAACTCCACGTTACACGTCTCCTCAATGAGTCCATTGGACTTGTTGAGGACACGATAAGCATGAGAGTTTGTAGCATAACCAACAAATATGCCCTCATGAGCTCTAGCTTAAAATTTAGACAAATGAGCACCTTTCTTGAGTATGAAACACTTACAACCGAACACCCGGAAGTACTTGAGGTTGGGCTTGTTACCGGTAAGTATCTCATATGGTGTCTTGTTCAAGACTTTGCGGAGATAGAGCCGATTGGATGCATGACAAGCGGTGTTGATGGCTTCGGCCCAAAAGTTGTACGGAGACTTGAACTCCGCCATCATGGTCCTTGCCGCGTCCATCAATATCCAGTTCTTTCTCTCTTCCACACCATTTTGTAGGGGTATACGGTGCGGCATATTAATGCTTGATCCCCTCATCCCTAAGAAACTCATCCAAGTGTAATTCTTGAATTCGGTGCCGTTGTCACTTCGAATCATCAAGATCTTTTCATCATGTTGACGTTGAGCTTCATTTGCAAAGTTGATGATGGTTTGTTGGGTCTCACTCTTCCTCTTGAAGAAGTATACCCAAGTGTATCTTGAATAATCATCTACAATCACCAAGCAATACTTTCTACCCCCAAGACTATCAAAGGATGGAGGCCCAAAGAGATCTAGGTGAAGGAGCTCTAAAGGTCTCGTCGAGTAGATGATAGTCGTTGGAGGGTGAGCCTTCTCATGTAGCTTTCCTTCGATACAAGCACTGAAAGCACGATCTTTGGCAAAACTAACATTTGTTAGTCCACGGACATGGTCCCCCTTGAGAAGACTTTTCAAAGATCTCATATTAACGTGGGCTAAACGGCGATGCCAACGCCATCCCACATCAACTTTAGCCATTAAGCAAGTCGCGGTCTTAGTGGGTCACTCCGAGAAGTTAACCACATAGAGATCGTTCTTGACATGCCCAACAAAAGGCTACTTTAAGAGTCTTGCTTCACAAGAGGGCCACGGTATCAATACCAAAGAATGTAGCAAATCCCATGAGTGCAAGTTGACAAATGGAAAGTAAATTGTATGCAAGGGACTCAACAAGCATGACTTTCTCGATCGTGAGATCATGAGAAATGACAACCTTGCCAAGCCACAATACCTTAGAAGATGAAGCATCACCCCATTCGACATTGGTGGCCATAGATGAACCTTGGTGCACGTCCACCACCAAATCTTTGCTTCCAGTCATATGATTTGTGGTTCCACTATCGAGCAACCATGATTCTCCACCGGAAGCAAACTCCTACAAGAGATCAATGCTTGGATTTAGGTACCCATTTTGTAATGGGTCCTTTGAGGTTAGTAACGAGGGTCTTAGGAACCCAAATAGACCATTCAATGTACTCATAAGAAGAACCAACAAATTTAGCAAAAACATGTCCATCACTAGCATGGCATAACACATAAGACGGGTTAAAATCGCCAGCTTTGTTGGAAGGAGTGGCGATGTTTTTCTTGACTCCACTACCCTTCACAGTGTTCTCCTTCTTATTAGGAGTACCCTCTCCCTCCTTCACAAAGGTTTGCTTGAGAGGAGGGGGTTGCTTGGTCTTGTCATTCTTCTTCTTCTTGGGCTTGGGGGCAAACCCAATTCCCTCCTTGGCAACAACTTCCTTTTGATTGCTCAAAAGGTCGTTGAGGTTCTTCTCACCTTGTATGCAAGACACAAGGCCTTTCTCAAGTTGCTTCTTTAACTTGGAATTCTATTCAACAAGATGCACATGCTCGCAACATGGGTTAGTAGCATTTGCATTATCAATTAAAACCGTGCGAGGAAAAGTGGCTTTCTCCTTGGTTAGCAAAACTTGAAGTTGATCATGAGACTCTTTGAGGCTAGCATGTACGCTCTTCAAGACCTTGTGATCCTTGTCAAGTGTATCAAACTCCTCCTTGAGTCTAGCATGGTCAACCACAAGTTTTGCCTTCTCGGAATTGAGCACACGAGAGACAACTAGAGCATGATCAAGATCTTTCTTTAATTTAGCATGATCATCATTGTGTGACTCCTCAAGAGCCAAACGAAGACCGCACTCTTCCTCGAGAGCATTAGAGAGATCCGATATCTCATCGGCATAGTCTCGACTATGACCCTCCATCTTGGAGATGGTCTCCTCGTGAGCCTCAATCATGTCATTTGCTTCACCAAGTTGTTCCAAGAGATCAACGAAGTGCTTATTGGGTTTACCTTTGAGCTTACTCATAAAAGACTCAAATTCATTTTCCTCCTCCTCCGACCCCTCACTCTCATTAATGCAATCCGTCAATGAAGGATTAGAAGTGATGGTAGAATTGATGTTGGGGGTTACCTTGTTGGTGGCTTTAGCCATGAGGCACTTGGTTGTGATGTTCTCATTTGGTGAGTCGAAGAGGGGTGACCGTGGAGTTGTTGCAATAGCAACGGTGGCCATGGTGACCATCTCCTCGTCTTCTTCATCATCGTCATCCTCATAATACTCTTCTTGGGCCACCAATCCTTTGGGAGGAGTCTTCTTGGTGAAGTTGTTCTTGCTGGGATAAGACTTGGCCTTGTCCTTTCGGATAAGCTTGCCTCCATTGTCTTCTCTTTTCTCATATGGGCAATCTACAACAAAGTGACTCACATTGCCACAATTGTAGCACGTCCTCACTCGTTGCTTGCCCTTCGAGCCACTTGAATTGTTCTTATTGAAGTTGGACCTTGAGTTCTTCTTGTTGCCCCAAAATTTTCGTGATGCAAGAGCCATGTGCTCATGATAGGCATATTTGGTGTCTTCGGGGCAACACTCATTTTCATCCTCTTCATCCTCTTCTTCCACACAAGCCTTGGCCTTCAATGCAAGGTTGGGCTTCTTTGATCGTTGAGCTCATAACACCGCATTGTCGGCGGTCTTGTCCAAGATCCTCATGGCAACGAACTCATCCAACACTTCACTTGAGGACAAAGTGTGGAAGTCCGGTCTTTAGCGGATGACGGAGGACATGACCTTGTGATAAGGCATCATGTCCTTGAGAAACTTGCGCTTGATCCAATTGTCATTCGTATCCTTGCTCCCATGATCTCCGATAAAGTTCACGGGTATCTTCATCTTCGATCATGGCAAACTCATCGGCTTCATATTGCACAACTTCATAGTTTGAGCGTTGAATGCTTGCGCTTCCCTTGTACAAGGAACCAACATGCTCCCATGCTTCTTTGGCCACGGTGAAGGGTCGAAGGTGTGCAATATCTTCAGGAGGGATGGCTTCTTGAATAATGCAAAGAACGGACTCGTTGAATTGATGATCCGCAGCCTCTCTTGGAGTTAAGTTGTACGGATCATGCGGGTAGAAACCTTGCTCAATGATTCTCCATGGATTAGTAGAACAATGATTTAAATGATCTTTAAAACGAAACATCCAAGTAGCAAAATCAGCATTTTTCGCAAACTTAGGGGGAGGACCAACTGAATTTAGATGCGGGGTGGGAACGGGTCCTCCATAATTGATGGGAGGTGCGGAGTGAGCAAAGATGCCACTCCCATTCTTAGTCACCGGGACTTGCTCACTACTATCTTATCCCTTATCGGGAATAGCATCCGACACGTTGTTAGTAGGACGAACTACTTCCAATGGTGCGGTGGGTAATTTAAGTCCCTCAAGAAATTCTTTGAACATGCCTTTGACCTCGGTTATCAATGAGTCTTTCAATGTGTCCAAAGCCGCATTGAACTCCTCACAAGAGACCGAGGGTCCCCCATCGGACGTAGACAAGGACGGATTTCCACCGGAGTGTTCCTCCGTCTCGACTACATTGTCACCCATACTCTTTGGATGGTAAAGTCCTTAATAAAGAGATGAGGCTCTAATACCAATTGAAAGGATAGATATGGTTGGCTAGAGGGGGGGTGAATAGGCAACTAACAATTTTTAGCTTTTCTTAACCAAATTAAACTTAGCAACAATATAGGTTGTCTAGATATGCAACTAGGTGGGCAACCTATATGATGCGACAATAATAAGCACACAAGCACGCAAGCTATGAAACACAACAAAAGCTTGCACAAGTAAAGGTAAGAGATAACCACAAGTGGAGCCGGTGGAGACGAGGATGTGTTACCGAAGTTCCTTCCTTTTGAGAGGAAGTGCGTCTCCGTTGGAGCGTTGTGGAGGCACAATGCTCCCCAAGAAGCCACTAGGGCCACCGTATTCTCCTCACGCCCTCACACAATGCGAGGTGATGTGATTCCACTAGTGGTGCCCTTGAAGGCGGCGACCGAACCTTTACAAACAATGTTGGGGCTATCTCCATAACTAAATTGGAGGCTCCCAATGACACCACGAAGCTTCACCACAATGGACTATGGCTCCGAGGTGACCTCAACCGTCTAGGGTGCTCAGACACCCAAGAGTAACAAGATCCGCAAGGGATCTGTGAGGGGAATCAAATTTCTCTTGGTGGAAGTGTAGATCGATGCCTTCTCAACCAATCCCTAGAAAATCAACAAGTTTGATTGGCTAGGGAGAGAGATCGGGTGGAAATGGAGTTTTGAGCAACAATGGAGCTTGGGGAGGGAAGAGGTATAGTGGAAGAACAAATCCAACCGTTATCCACTAACTCTGCCCGCGACATGCGGTACTACCGCACCAGACTTGCGGTACTACCGCAAGGCCATGCGGGACTATCGCAAGGGGTGCGATACTACCGCTGGCGCGACAGGAGCCAGACGTGGCCCTGTTGCGTATAGCAACGAGCGGTAGTACTGCCGTAGCGGTACTACCATGCGCCCTTGCGGTACTACCGCAAGGCAGGGTTCAGTTCGGGCTGGGAAGAGCACGGACTAACAAAATTACATCTGTGGCTACTTCCGCAGAGTTTCGATCGATGCAAAAACCTGGCACGGTACTACCACTCACCAGGAACGGTACTATCGCGTAGGGTGCGGAAGTAAAAAATTACTTCCGCTCCTACTTCCGCGCTAGCCACGACGCTGGGGCAGAGGCCACGGTACTACCGCAAACCTGGCACGGTACTACTGCGGCCACAGGGCGGTACTACCGTGGGTCTCTGCGGTACTACTGCTCCCTTGAGTGGTACTGCCGCATGCCACAGACTAATAGTAGTAGGAAGCCTCTGTTTTTGCGATGACAAGGAAAACGACCGGAGCTCCAAAGAATCGAAGGAAAGGTGGTGCAAATGGATAGATGTGTACGTGTTGATTCCACCCTAACCTTTCCGAATTGGACCCCTCTTAATAGTACGGCTTTCCTATGACCCAATTCCACCAAAAAGAAACAAAAGGAAACGCCGTCTTCGATAGGCTCCGAGGGGCAGTAAATCATCCTGTGCCTAGACATGAGATATCTGAAAAGCTCATTGCACACGATTAGTCCGCAAATGCATTGTCATCAATCACCAAAACCACTTAGGGAGAAATATGCCCTTACAGTATGGCACCACGAAGATAGGAACCTTGGGCCCAAGACCAACACTGATCTATGAAGCACAAGTGTCACCTTAAAAGTGTCTAATATGAAAGATGTTGTTCAATTTATGCACTTCTAGGATGAGGTAACTCATGAGTTGAGCTAGCTCCCCTAGACATGTGCCTACATCTAAACAAGATATTATATGAGTATGTGTCTATGTGCAAGAATCTCAACCTAAGTTACTTACGATATTTAGCTCATGCCATGACTCGCCGAATCTTGCTTCATCAAGTGGCTTGGTGAAAATATCGGCAAGTTGCTTCTCGGTGTTGACATGGAATAAGTTAATGTCTCCCTTGGCCATATGATCCCGAATGAAGTGATGATGAATCTCAATATGCTTGGTCTTGCTATGGTGCATTGGATTCTCGGCGATCTTGATAACACTTTCATTGTCGCACAAAAGAGGCACTGTGTCACATTTGACACCGTAATTCATCAAAGTTTGCCTCATCCATAATAACTATGCACAACAACTTCCGGCGGCAATGTACTATTTTAGAAAATAATTTGTACCATTCAAAAATGTTTAACATCTATTTGAAAAATATTTAACACATATTCGAGAAAATTTTAAAACACACATTCAAAAAGATAATTTTAATCATTTATTTATAAAATGCTAAGTATGTATGTCTACTAAAAAATTAGAAACTTGTCGAAAAAAATGGCCTAGTGAAAACCAAAGTAGGAAACAAACTAACCTGAAGAAAATGAAAAAGAGAAGTACCACAGACAACCCCCCAAAAAGAAAACAACGAAAACCAATACAAAACAGTGAAAACCGATAAAACACACACGCAAAAAAAAAAAAAAAAACTTTCGTGCACATACATTATAGACCAGCCAGTGGCTCCGCAATGTAGGCGAGCGAGACCTATTAGGACTCATAGCGCGAGAGAAATAGTATTTGCACTGTTTTATGCTTTTCACTTTGTTCTGTATGTTTTCTCGTGTGGTTTTGTGCTGCTTTTTCTGTTCCAACCATTTTCGGTTGCACCATCCAACTTTTAGCTGATTTGCGCAGGTTTAATGTGTTTTATTTTATTTTCCTGATTCATGTTTTTTGAGAAAATGTGCATTTTTTAATAGTGTATGAACATCATGCATGAACGCTTTTCTAAAAATAATTTTGTCTAATACATGTACATGTTATTCAAACATATTTATTAGAAAATTAGGTTAGTATTTTGTGACATGTAAATATTATTTATTAACGTGACTAAACTTATTTTCAATTATGTGAGCATATTTTAAGACTACAACAATTGAACCCAAGTGCACCACAAATACGTAGTGCATCTTTTGAACCATGAACAATTTCCTAACATCTTTTGAAACATGAACAATTTTAAAATTTATAGTTTCTTTTGTTGGGGCCTGCTACACGTCCGCCGGCTGATCTTTTTAAAATATCGGCCGGCTCACGGGCCATCAGATCTGGCACATCGGCACCCTTAATCAATGCAACATAGGCATTGTTGTAGAAAATTTCTGCAACAGAGGTCTTGCTGCATAATATTTTTTGTGCAACCGAGATTTTGTTGCAGATTTTATTGGCCACAGAGGTTTTGTTGCTGGGTTTTTTTCGTCTTCATCTTTTTACAACTGCGATTTTGTTGCGGATTTTTTTTGTTTTTGCATCAGAAGCTTTGTTACAAAATTTCTTTTCTCGTCTTCGTTTTTTTCAACATAACTAATGTTACGGAAAAAACTTCTGCAACACCGGTGATGTTGCAGAAATTGCAAAAAAGGAAGAAGCCAGCAGCATGTCACGTGGGACGCGTGTTGTGTGAGCGAGGGGACGGACAAAATGAAGGGAGTAGCTACTGGTACTAGTTAGGCAGCAATACAATATGACATGGAAGGCTCTATGTCAAAACCCACGCATGCCTACTGATCTGAATGTTGTGCGCAATGGACCGCAGGACCTGCACGCTTCCGCGTGAACGCTTCCAGCATTGCCCTAGTCAAATCTCCACGAAGGGATCCAACGGTGCAGCACCCGGCGGAAGTGCAAGTTATGATCAGCCGGCTAATTAATAATGTTTCCCTTTTTGTTTGTCCCGTATTCCTTCTGTTTTTTTCTCTTTCTTTTTGTATTTTCATTTTATTTCCTTCTTTAAATTCACGAATTAATTTTAAATCATGAACCTTATTTTAAACCCGTGAACTTTTAAATTTTGTGAATATTTTCATAAATTTTCAAACTTTATTTTCAAATCCGTAAAACAATTATCCAAATCCACGACCTCATTTCAATTTTACGAACGTAATACAAAGCCCGCGTTTTATTTTGTTTCAAATTCCAAGGCTTGAGTTTTTTTTTCTATTCCTCTTTTTGGCTTTCATTTCTTTTTTTGGTTAACTCATTTTCTTCTTTTGAACTTTATTATTCGTTTTCAACCCTGTCTTAGAATATTAATGGAAAGACTCAACATTCCACCACGTGCTCCTGTAGGCTGTAGATCAATTAGATTTTCCTATCTCTTCCACATAACAGATAGCTTCAATTTGTTACGTAGCTTTTCATAACTTTTTTCTCCGATAAATACTGAGTCAATCTGCTTCTGCACAACGCCTTGCAGCTGGCACATTATTATATTTTCTGTTTTAACTGCAAAAACCATGTGTGCAAAACCGGTGCAGGCAGCGATTCAAACAACATAAATCAGGACACCTCGCCTAGATTACATAAATGTTTTTATTTCTTTTGTTCTTTCATTTGTTTATTTTTCTTTTGACTTTTTCCTCTGTTATTTTTCTCTTTTCTTTTTTCACATTCATATTTCTTAATTCAAAATAGATAAACTTTTTACAACATCCATGGACTTTTTAGAAATTCATTAATTTTTTAAATATTTATGAACCTTTTTAAAAATTCATGACCTTTTTCCAAACCGAGGATTTAAAAAAATGGACGTTTTTTTGTTAAACAATGATATCTTTTTACAAAATTGATGAACTTTTTTTCAAAATTGTTGAACTATTTTCAAATTGAACTTTTTCCAAATTTGTGAACTATTTTTTTTAAATCGACGCTCATTTTTTCCAAATCAATGAACTTTTTCAAATTTGCTTAACTTTGGATATGCATAGGTAATACTTCCTTCACAAAGCTTCTAGCTGAACACAAACTTTAGAAATTTGTTTAGGAAGTTTTACTAGGCAAATGGAGCTGAATTTTGTCATGAGGCAAAGATTTAGATAGGAAACAATGCCCAAAATTTTTGAAGGCAATCAAGAATATATAAATAGCACTTATTTGACGAAGATATGATCCAAAGAATTTATGAGATTTTTTTGGAAATTTTGGGAATAACAGAAATATAGCTTGCCTCACATCCTAAGGCAAAAATTGACACATGAACATGACACATATGCAAAAATTGACACATGGACATGACACATATGCAAAAATTGACACATGGACATGACACATAGGCAAAACCCTAAACCCTAAACCCTAAATCCTCAAAACTGATGAAGTGGCGCCTAATCATAACAATCCACCACATTTTATAAGGTTTGACCATCTATATTGGTCGTTATCAGTTAGAAATAAGGCAGCAGACCAGTGATGTCTGCTTTACAACCATTTAGTGTAAGGAAATTACGACCTTTTTGACCAAAGTGGTCGTTATGGTTTAGGTTTTGGAGCCATCCGACAAATTACGATCAATTGGTCTCAAATGGTAGTAGATTTATGACCATTTTCTTCAAGGATAACTCACCGAAGGTCACAAGTTGACATATTTCTTGTAGTGTATGAGTAAATACGATGATCTAAGAGTAAAGGAGCATGAACCAAAGCTACGGAACCTGACCTGAGAATAATACTTCTTCTGCTTTAAGCATTGACTTGGAGTTCGTTATGGTGGTCCTCGTGCTTTGGGCACTGCAGTTGCCTTACTAATTGTTTGTGTTTGGGTGCTCTATGATGGAGACGGTGTTGTGTCAACTAGAAAAATTTGATGAACTTTTTACAGATTCGTGAATTGTTTTTCAAATTTGCTAAAGTTTTTTAGAAAAAAAATAAAAAAATGATGATTTTTAAAAATCAATCATGTTTTTAAATTTTTTCAACTTTTCCAAAATAGATGAACTTTATTTAAGTAGATGAACGTTTTTTGAAATCAATGAGCTTCTCCATTTTCTTAACATTTTACAAAACCGATGAACTTTTTTTAGTTTGTACGAACCTTTTTTAATATATGTGCTTTCTTCAAGTTCACGTTTTATTTATTGTGAATTCCTTTTTCACTTTTATCACAAAAATAAGGATAATATATTGGGTATATAAATCCTACATGTTAATCTTTACCTAATAATAAAGAAAATTGGGTTTCAGCCCGTCCGTCATGGCATTTTGCAGAAAAGTCCCTCCACTTCACAGAAATCAACCCGCAGTCCTATTTTAAGTCAAAACGAATCGTTTTTTTCGTATTTTACACAAAAGTCCCTGTGTTTTCTTGAAATCAACCCGCAGTCCGGATTTAAGTCATACACGAACCGTTATTTTACAATTTTCGAAAAACCACCTGATGTTTTAGGTAATTCGTCCGCGGATCATATTTAAGTCAAATACATGTTTTTTTAAATCATCCATATCTTTTAAACCGTAACTCCGATTTGAATATGTTATATATGAAATTTGATTAGAAAAATATGTACAATATGAATATGAGATTATTTTTACCTGTTAGGTATTTTTAAATATTATTGTAGAATATATTTAAGTCAAACAATTGATTTTCTAAAATATACGTATCTTTTAAACCGTAACTTCGATTTTAACATATTGTATATGAAATTTTATTAGAAAAATGTATAGAATCCAAATATGATGTTAATTTTATCTGTTAAATATTTTTAAAATATTGTTTTGAAAGCAAACTTATAATTTATAGCGCAAGATCCGTTTTGAGAGAGAGAGAGAGAGAGAGAGAGAGAGAGAGAGAGAGAGAGATTGAAAGAGGAGAGAGAGACGCCTTAGGATTAACCATATTTAAAGACGTTTTTTGCTTTGTTTTGTGTGAACATTGAGGCCATCGCCGGCGAGGATGAGAAGGAGGATAAGCGGCAACACAAATATGATGCCTCGCAAAAATAAAGGAGATGAACATATTGTGGTCTTGAGTGATGGTTGTTGGGTTAAGATCGTGCGTTATGTTTTCTCTCCCGTTGCAACGCACGGGCTCTTTTGCTAGTGTGTATTAAAACAAGGTCAGAAGGCGTTATTTGTCCTCAAACTGGACAGTGAGATGAGTTGGTGTTGTTGGTTGTTGTCTTGGCTGCAAACATTCGCATCTGGTGATCGAATCCTATTTTCCCAGAATTCAGTCAGCTTTTAGCAGTACATGTGGATAACTTTTTCCTCTTCCCTGCGTCTGCTGGGCCGGCTTGTTACGCATGGTATTTGGGCGCTAGTAGAGGCAACCGTGGCCGAGACCTCCTCTTCGACGCCTTAGGCGCCGGTTCGCTTAGCGGGCGTTCGCTGCAGCGTCGCATGGGCCGGCCCAGCTAGCAGCCTCGCACTCGCTCTATACCATCGTTAGACGTTCGTTCGTCCTTTTTTTCTTCCCTTTATTCACAAACTTGAAAAACACATGGATAAAAAATAAGAAATCAAAAATAGTTCATGAATTTAAAAATTTCATCAATTCTAAAAAAAGTTAATCAATTTTGAAACACATTTAAGTTTTTTGAAAAATTTACATCTATTTTGATAAAAGTTCATCACATTCGAAACAAAATTCATCGAATTTGGAGAAGGTTCATTGAATTTGAAAAAAGGTTCATAAAATTTAAAAGGAGTTCATCAAATTTAGAAAATGTCCATCGAATTTGGCAAAAAAGTTCATCGGATTTAAACAAAGTTCATCAAAGTTGAAAATATTCATAAAAAGGACAAAAAAATTCATCAAATTTGAAGAAAATGATCATCAAAATTTCGAAAAAAATAACTGATTTGAAAGAAAAATGAAATTTGAAATAAAATTAAGAAGAAAAAAAGTTTCTCGAATTTGATAAAAGAAAGGAAAAGGCAACAGAAAAAAGGAAAATGAAGATTTGGAAAGGCAACAAGTGGTCTATTGATTGACGTGTCGTTCCCTAAAACCGATCATTGCGAGATTGAATCACAACACTTTGCCGTTTAGAAAACCAGAAAAAAGAGTCAAAATGGGCCGGCCCAAACGTGACGAGTGGGTGTGCGCCCGTTAGTAGAAAGAACTGTATCGGGCGCAAAAGGCATCGAATAGGATTTGGCCGCGTGGCCAACCGTGCGCAGCACTGCCTTACAATGTCTTGGGCCACGCTAGCCCTGATGGGCTTCGGCCGTGCACGCGTGGCTGCACCAGAGCCTCTCTACCCGCCGGAGCTATATCTCGCCTCAAGTAAGATGGAAGTTGCTCTCGCCAAAGTGAAAAGCTTTGCGCAAAGCAACTGGGCCGGCGAGATGAAAAGTTGGAGATTCTATGATTTGAACTTGGGTCTCCATCATGAGTCGCAATGTTGCTTGCCACTAAGCCAGCGCTAATTTCGCGGTACAAACTAGGGTGCGACATAGTTGAGGCTAAAAGAGACGGGTTTTCATGTGTTTTCCAGGTTTTCCCGGGAAGGGTGAGAGGGTTTTTTTTTTTCATCAGTGTTTCTCCATTTTTACAGTTTTTTTCTTTTCTTTCTAATATATTTCTTTTTCTTCAGTTATACTTCTTGCTTTCTCGATTTTCTTTGGTTCCCTTTTTTCTTTGGTTTTCAACCATTTTGTATTTTTTTCCTTGTATCTTTATGGGTTTTCACTGTTTTCCCAAATTTTGGCAATCATTGTTTCGCTTTTTATTTTCTTTTATGTTTTTTATTTCTTTTGTTTTCATACGATTTAAACATTTTTATTATCATTTTAACATTTCTTAGCATTAAAGTTTTTGGTTTTATTTTGGTTATTTTCTTGTTCCTCTTCGCTTTTCTTGTTTTTCACTCTTTTTTCTATTTGTTTCTTAGGTTTTATTTTCACTTTCCTTTTTCTTTGGTTTATTTTGCTTATTTTTCGGTTTTCTTTTTTGCTTTTCTCTGTTTCTTTCAGTTTTCATTCTACATTTTATTGTATATGTTAACATCATGTTTTTAATATATGTTTAACATTTTTCCTATATAAATTTTAAGATTTTTTAGAACATCCTTACCGTTTGTTCTATACACATATTTAACATTTTTCAAATGCGTGATTAGAAAATTTCGAGTACAAAATTCATACTTTTTAATACATAGTCAACATTTTTCCTATACGCAGTTTTAAACTTTTCCAAGTGCTTTATTAACATTTCTCAAATACTTGATTAACATTTTCTAATACATCGTAATGTTTTTTCTATGCATATTTTAACATTTTCCAAATGCTCGATTGACATTTTCTAAATGTAATATTAACATTTTGTCAAAGGAGGTATCATTTTCGTAAACACATTTAATATATTTCAAATGCTTTATTAGTGTTTTTAAATGATTTAATAATAATTTATTATAGATGATCAAACCAATTCATCATTTTTTAAATACATGGTCAACAGTTTTTCAATACACATTTAACAATTTTTATATACTTGTTCAATTTGTTTTTTCAAATGCTTGATAAACATTTTTATATACATGATCAAACTTGTTTCATCATGTTTCTTAACATGGTCAACATTTTTATATACACATTTAAAATTTTCCAAATGCATACTTAACATCTTTCAAACACTTGCTCAGCATTTTTTCAAATGCTTCATTTTTTTAAATACATGCTCAAATTGTTGCACCCACATTTGTTTTACATATTTCGTATACGTGATAAATATATTCTCTATACACATTTAACATTTTTAAATGCTTGGTCAACGTTTTTTAAATATTTGTATGTGGAGCGGTTTGTAATATGTGTATTTAAAAAATTTGCAGGTATAAACAAGAGTAAAAGAAGGAAGCAAAAAATTATAAAAACCCGAAAAAGAAAAGCAGAAAACGAGGCTGTTTTCGCCCGCACCTAGGCAGGCCCAACTGGCGGTTCCCTCTGTCTTGATGTATGCGAGACATAGGAGCACCCGCCTCTGCGTGCCCTAGCACTCGGAAAGCCCTATTGGCCGCTCGCTGCAGCGAACTGCCAGGCAATCGCACAGAGCAGCAATGCCAGCGACAAACATTGCCCGGCTGACTTCCAGATTTACACAGTGTGGCCAACCGGTTTTGGAAACTTTCTACAAGGTTTCATCAACAGGGTTTTTTGGAAGGGTCTGTCTATGTCATATCTAGATGTGAGATATTATCTCACATCTAACTCTCTCACACTTAGACTCCCTCATCCTTAATTTTTTTTTATATCTTTCATGGATTTTCTTTTTTGTCTCTAAGGGTGAGGGAGTTAGATGTGAGATAATATCTCACATCTAGATGTGAAATAGCAAACCTGTTTTTGGAAAAGTTTAAAAACAACCGACTGATCTAGCGATTGCGTAAACCGCCTCCTGCTTCGTACACGTGTCCAAGCGAACAATTCCACCATCGTAGCCTTATCTCTTCCCTAGAAGTTTTCTTCCACTCGTCGCGGCGTCGGTTGCATCTGTTCAGCCTCCTCCTTGTTGCCTCTCTCTCTCTCTCTCTCTCTCTCTCTCTCTCAGGGCGTCGTCGGTGTTGCATTGTAGGAGCATGTAGGGGGTGGTTGGAGGCGGGTGTTGCAACGCAACATGCAGGGGGAGGCCGGCGGGGAACTACTCACTGCTTCAACGCAGCACACGGTGGTCGCCGGTGGCGGGCGCCGCTCGTTTCCGGTGCTGCGTTGCAGCATGCAGTGGGCCGGCGGTGAGCTACTCGCCGCTGCAACGCAACACATGGTGGTCGCCGGTGGCGGGCGCCGCTCGCTTCCGGTGCTGCAACGCAGCATGTAGGGGCCCGGCGATGAGCTACTCACCGCTGCAACGCAGCACACGGTGGTCGCCGGTGGCGGGCGCCTCTCGCGGCTGGTGCTGTAACGCAGCATGCAGGAGGCCGGGGGCGAGCTGCTCACTGCTGCAACGTAGCACGCGGTGGTCGCCGGCGGCGAGAGCTGCTCACTGCTGCAACGCACGATCCAGGAGGATGCCGGGGGCGAGCGCTGCTAACTGCTGCAACTCAGCACGCGGTGGTGGCCGGAGCGGGCGTTGCGGGCGTCGCTGGCCATTTGTACCGAGGGGTGGCAGCAACTGCGGGGAGCGGTTGCGAGGGACGACGGCGGCTTCGTGGGCTATTGCTACAAGATGGCCACGCCGATTGAGTGACGCAAGTTGACTTTTTTGCTGCGGGGATTGAGCAGAGGTACGAGGTGATGAATAGGAAGATCCAACGGTGCACCATCTGCAATCGGATGGCTAGCGAGGCGGTTGACCCTTTCCCAGGATCAACCGGTTTATTTGTAGCAGCGATCGGGTTTTTTTGTCATGTTTTTTTGGTTTATTCGACTTTCTATTATTTTTCTTTTCCTTTTTTCATTTTCCCAGTTTATTTTCGTTTTACGGAAATATTCAAAAATTTCAGAAATGATTCCATTTTCAAGAACCTGTTCAAATTTTCAAAAAATATTCCTGTTTTCAAAGTTTGAAAAATTACTGGAATTTCAAAATGCGTTCGCACTTTTGAAAATTGGTTTTGCAAACTCAAATAGTGTTCTAGTTTTCAAAATTTGTGCACAAATTCAAAAAATATTCATGTGTTAAAATTTGCTCACAAATTCAGAAAATCTTCTGGAAAATTTAAAACATGTTTGCATTAAAAAAAAATCATAATTTAAAAAAAAAATCCGTAATTTTAAAAGTTGTTCATAAATTCAAAAAATGTCCACATATACAAAACTTTCGTGTTATAATTTGTTGTGCCAGTTCACGAAAAGTTCTTGGAATTAAAAAATAAGTGTTTCAAGAAAATTGTACGTAATTTTGAAAAATGTCTATGTTTTCAAATTATGTTCGGGTTTTCAAAAAAATGCCAGAAAGTTTCAAAACATATGAATATATACAAATTTCATTTTTTTTCAAACTGTTCATGTCTTCTTATTCTTTTCAAATAAATCAGAAACCTATACGGTACAACAAGGATTGCGCTACAGTGAATATGCCGTTAAAGTGAATTCTGAAGAAGGTTGCGCTGTTAGACTACAGTCCCATAACCGCTTCGCTCCACGAGACCCGCGATCGTGGAGGCGATCGCATCTGCGCCCAACTCCACCGGCCGCCGCCGGTCCCTGCCTCTTCCGTTTGGCCACTCCGGCCACGCGAGGAGGTGGGGACCACGGCGCTTCGACGCCGGCCTGTAGTTAGGGTTTGTCTAGTGTCTTCTTAGGGCGTCGTTGGGGTGGTGGGAGCGACGCCCGGGCAAATAAATCTACCTCAACTCCACTCCCACACTGGCGGCGACCTTCACAGCGGCGTCTCTCGGAGTTGATGGCAAAATATGTTGTTCGGTCCTGTAGATCGGCAGCTTGGTCTTCTCGTCGTTCTTCAGATCTGGCGATGAATAAAAGTATTTCAGTTTCTTCTCCGATGCGGTGTTCTACACTGTAGTCGGTAAGGGATCTGGATGGAAGTGTGTCCAAGCAGGGATGGTGTGGCGGCGGCATCTTCCCCGTGGTGGACTTGTGTTCTGGGGCTTCGTCGTCGCGACGACGTTTTCTCCAACGTCGGAGTGGAGCCCGGGAGGTCGTCCAGGAGTACGCGCAGACTGCTGTTTGCGCATGTCACAGCTGGAAGATGGTGTATCCTATGCTGGTTTTGTGGTTGGAGGCTGACAGTTCTGCTTTCTTCCCCCGACGTTGTAGTCGTGCGGGGATGTCAGTTCTGGAGCTTGATGGCGTGTCCGGGGACATGTTGCCCCGGTCTGATTCGTTCAACGACAATGGTTTTGCTTCTGGCAAACGACTTTGGAGGTCCGTAAAGCTGGTGATCAGCGATGGAGCCGCGTCGAGCTCGGGTGTAGAGGTGATCTGTCTTCCGTCCCTTTGGTGGTCGCTTCGGTGGTGTCGAAGGAGGGAGATAGGCGCTGGTTTTTTGCATAGGTTTATCCTATCTTTTCAGGCCTGTAAGGTCGGTGTGTACGTGACTTGTAATTTGATTTCATCTTATAAATGAGACACGTATTACCATGTAAAAAAAAAAAGAAGGTTGCGCTGTTATCCGTCGGGAGCAGCTACTGGCTCTGGTCGTTAGTAGCACTAGTGTTTAATTTCATAGTCATGAGTTTGACTCCTCCTACAGCGTTACATTTTGGTATTTTTGTCGCGCTACACAGCTTTTTTTTTTTAGGGAATGTCGCGCTACACAGCTAGCTTCGGTCTTTTCGAGTGGGCCGGCCCAGTCGAGGTCCCCTTTTGCGTCGGCTTGCTATGGGGATTGGATGCATATTGCGTTTAAAAAAAAGAAAACGCAATATGCGTCCAATCCCATTAGCACTCTGCCGGGCGCCGTCGTTTGCACGCTGCTCTGGGCCGGATCGATCCGATCTATCGCTGCTGCCGCCGATCTCGCCAAGAGTGCCTCCTACATGTTGCACGATGTGCTGCGTGCCGATTGCTTCGATTTTCCATGCTGCTGCGATTAATTCCCAAGCCGATACAAAATAATTGTAGACCAGCCGCACGATCAAACAACAACGAAGCTTTTGCTCCATCCGATCTTTTAGCTTAATGTATATCTAAACTTTTTTCAGCTCCTGCGCATGGTACCACTTATTAGAATAATATGAAGCGTGTAATCGATTTAATGAGGACTAAGCAATCACACGAGGCACGACACTGAGATTTGCTAACGAGGTTCACCGTTATGACTACATCTCCGGAGAATGACTATGGGCACTCCTGCCGATGACACTGTTACAATACCGCACCTAAACCACCTAGGCGTCGGCGCACACCACCGACTCCCCTGCGTGTTTGTGCTATTATGTTGACAATTGGTTACATCGTGTGTCTATCTCCATATTATATAAGAGCCCTAGCATATAAGTGTCCTAATAGGATACAACTCTTACCATGTCTACATGTAGTTTGAAACTTTGAATTGAAGTCCAATTGTAATCTATCTTGTACTCCCTCCGTTCTGAATTACTTGTCGCAGAAATGGATGTATCTAGACGTATTTTAGTTCTAGATACATCTATTTCCGAGACAAGTAATTCCGAACGGAGGGAGTACAAATATATTCGACCCAACTCTAACACATGGCATGCAGCGACGCTTTGAGACCACGGAGGCTATCTATTCGGTAAAGCATTCATCGATCGGAGGTCCATAATAAAACTCCCAAAAAGTACAAACATGGGTTTCATAATTTGTAATTTCCTCTACATCATAATTTGTAATTTATAGCTTGAGCGTTTCTTTTGCCGTTATCAGGTTACTGTGTGTACTTGCAATCGATGGATCCACGCAGGTGGGAATGAGGCCGACCGGTGCTAGGGCCAACCCTAGCACTATGAAGGCCCTAGTGCGATTGAGGCACATGAATACTCCATCTATATGTGATTATATGATTCACATAATGGTTATAATGTACTCAACTATAAATAATTATTGAATAGATACAACGTGGTGCGTGGGGGGGGGGGGGCATATGCCCCCCGGCCTCTGCCCATGTTAATTGGATCATCGATTCACTCGGTTGACGCTCACTAGAACAAGTTTAAGTAGTTGTACGTATAGTGAAGAACACCATCCATCCGCGGGCTCCAAACCTAGGGCAGTGCTAGAGGACGACACCCACATGCAGTGTAGTATAGGGCCGCCTAGCTGAATGCTAGCACTCCGTTGAGTTGTAGCACTGGGCGAAGAGGAGAGAAGAGGTAGCTGAGCTATGGTCTTCCTCCCTTTCCTCAAGTAGTTGAAGCATGTTTGCCGGAAATGGAAATCATATGCTTACTAAGTCTCTATCACAAGCCCTCTTTTTCAGTCTTTCCTAAATGAACTGTGCTCTATGGCATACAAGTTCTCCCTCTCACTTCTCTGCAAAAAGAAAAGAAAAAAAAGTAGAGTACGCAACATGATTTCTCTCTGCAATTTCTCAAACAAATTTGTTCGCTCTAAAGCCTCTCTCTCACACACGATTTCTCTCTCCCGCAAGTTTTCTCTCGCTCAAAACTCCACTCTTCTTTCTCTAGCTGTAATTCCCCACTTGCCGTCCCCAATTTACTATAGGATCATTGGGTTGCTCCGATGGACATCTTTGCATGCAACTTCTTATTGACCTACTAAGTACCCCAATTAAAATTATGCAACATATACTCTCTTATGTTATTTTGGATCATGGGGGAACTTGCTACTAATGAATTGCTTAATGAAAAGATACACCAGTGCATGTTGGATAAAACTTTGAAAATAAAGAAAAATGTTCCAACTCAATATTATCATTCATCTCCTGATTTTTTTATTGACCTGCATTGAAAATGGTTGCCTTTTTAGGGGCCAGATGCATGCGCTTGACCTAAATATGCTTCCATTCAATTTTAATGATGACAATACATATGACTAGAAAGTCTTTTGTCATTAGTTCATAATAATAGCCCAAATAGTGGGAAAAAATGCAACACTGTATGAAATTTATATGACCCATTTAAGTACAACTCCTCAAACTAAGGTGCCAAATGACATACATATACCTTTTTACAAAGAGAGCACCCTCTCCAATTTCAATTAATTGAAACCAAGTGTCTTACAAACAACTACCGAAGGCAAATAAACAAAACCATGTATATCAATATACATCGTAACATACATACATGCATGCATGCATGCATGCATACATACATACATACATACATACATACATACATACATACATATATAGGTTTATCTCAGTGCACATGTACTCTAGAAGTACTTCCTCAATAGCCGATGCTTCTACGTGGGTTTGAGCACTTCCTCTTAATAAGATGTCATGAACTTTTAGAGTACATGTGCACTGGGATAAAAGACGGCATATACAACACAATTTTACCACTATTAGGAGAAAACCTACTAGTAGTGCTTGAAATACCTATAGCACTACATACATACATACATACATATATAGGTTTATCTCAGTGCACATGTACTCTAGAAGTACTTCTTCAATAGCCTATGCTTCTACGTGGGTTTGAGCACTTCCTCTTAATAACATGTCATGAACATCTAGAGTACATGTGCACTGGGATAAAAGATGGCCTATACAACACAATTTTACCACTACTGGTAAGTATGGTTAGCAGTAGCGCTACCCGGACCAGCAGCGCTACTGCTAACTATCTGTAGCGCTCCAACAAAGCAAGCGCTGCTGCTAATCCAGCGCTGCCGCTAGATGCCAACCAGCGCTACTGCTAATATTCCTGCTTTCACAGATTTATTTCCCCTCTACGTATTTGTGATGTATTTGTGCATGCTCTATACAGTAGTTTCATCAGATCATAATAAACATACACTATTCTCATCATATCATACACATATAGTAGTCTCGTCATACCATCATCATCATCATCATTCAACACAAATATCATCACATCTCGAAATAGCGATACACAAGTCATGTCATTTGTCGAATAAAAGCAACGGCATGATCATGGCACACACACAAGTTTCATCATTTCTATCTAAACCATGATGTAGAATAGAAGAGCGATCAGCATGAGCAAGAGCGCAACTAAGTAGTACTTCTTGAGGCACCGGCGGTTTCGCTCCCGCTCTTGCCGGAGCATCTACCTCGAGTAACTAATTTCCGCTTCGGCTATGTTGTCAAACCCTCTGTGGCTAGCACCTAGGTACTTGTCCACCTGGGCCTGAGCGTCTGGCCAGTGGTCGTACCGTCCTAGAACCCTCCCAACGAACACGACGTAGCAGTCCTTCGCCATTTCTGATATATGTACTTGCATCGTCAGTTGATGAATTCAATGATAATATGCAACATAATGTACTTAAGAAAACAAAGAGACATAATTAGCAAAATATAAGCAACCTATAGTAAACATAAATAACAAAGTTCCTCATACCCAAACTAATTAACTAGAGCGATCTATGCTAGTTCAGGAGGACAGTTTAATTACATCACAGAGTTTCACCGTGCATAAATTCAAAGTTTTGCTATAGAAAGACATTAGTGACACAGTGTCATCGTCAATCAGTCGTCCATGTCGGCGGTGCAATCTTCATAGTCAGGGAGGAAGCACCCGAGCTTCGTGAAAGGATTCAATTCCAGACGCTGAGTGAGTAGCAGTTCTCGGACATAAACACGCGTCATTGGCCCATGATAGAAAATCCCTGTTCGGCGTCCTCCTTGGCCCATACATGCATCTTCCCCTTGTAACCATGGCTTCCGAGGCGGTGGGGAGGCGTGTTCCTGGCCTGGAGCGCCTTCATTTTCTCCGATCTTTGCTTGACTTCTTCTTTAGTGCAATTCTCCTTGAATTTTTCAAAGTCCTCTTCCTTTATTGACGATTTGTCAGCATGAATCTTGGACCACAGTTCATTCTTCGCAATCGCTTGTTTTTTCACCCGAACTTTCCAGGCGGACAAGTCGTTGGTGAACGTCACCATCGCCTGGCTGTTTATCTGTCATGGCGTCGTCGTCCCACGGATCTTTGCTTTCATTCCGGCCAGGGAACAAGAACCTATTGTGCAACCTCTTTAGGATCATGTGCTCCATATGTGGTATCTTCCTCAACTTCTCATCGTTGATGTTGGCAGTTTCCTTGAGGATGCATCCTAGTTGATTGCCCCAGCATGAGTGCGCTCCCTCCGGCGTCGTTGGCTCTAATTTCTTTGGGTGCATCCCCGTGACCACAATTTGTCCGATGCCGAGCTCGTTTGGTCTTCGTGTCCTCTTATGCTTCGGTGCTTTACCGGCTACGGCAGCATTGTTGCCAGTCTTGGGGGTGGTGTCGATGCCAGTGTCGGCGTCAGTTTCGGGTTTGGTGCCACTGCCGCCACCCTGCACCCGCATCTAGTGTTCGTCCAGGGCATCAAAATAATGATTTGCTACCTCGACGGGGTCTTCTTTGAGGCGACCAGAATCCCCGGCTTCGGCTTGGCTAGACATGTTTCATATTCAACAATTGTAAATAAAAGATATAAAGAGAAAAAAGGGGCCTATATTTGGTCCGAATGTTGATTCATTCCTCTTCTGGCAAATCCCGGGCACTCCATATGTCCTAGTTTCTAGCACAAGTCATGGCGAAAATCACGGAAATTTTCGGCATGACCTTTGCTAAAAAGTGGACATATGGAGCGCCTGAAATTTGCCGGAACGGAAATGAATCAACATTCCGGCAAAACATAGGCCACTCAGATATTCTTCGACATTCAACCAACATTGCAAAATCATATAATATCAATGACATATATCATACAATATCAATGACATATGAGCATCACAGGAGCAGATATATAAAGCAAGTACACATAGTGAAATGACCTCACTAAACATTGCAAAATAGTGGTCTTTTCGAAAACCAAAAACCTTTGCAAAATGACCTCACTACACATTTGCTACTGTTTTTTGTTTATAGCTAATTTGTAGCTAAATGCTAAATGCTACTGTTTGCTAAAAATGCCCTAGCTAAATGCTATTGTCTTTTTTAGCTAAATGCCCTAGCTAAAAATTTGCTAAAAATGCCCTAGCTAAATGTCATATCTAATTTTCCCTAGCTAACTACTCTCTGTTAACTCAAAATTTTACTAATTTTGTTTAAAGCAGCAACAACATCACACCTAATTGTTGCGGCTAAAGAAATTTCTATAACTTTTTTGACATATGAACCCTAGAACCCTAGAATTTTTTTTGCTAATAAATATCTTGTGCTAACAAAATTCCTAAATTGAACCCTGAAATTGTTTCTTACTGCCTACCTAATTGAACCCTAAATTGAAAACCTAGTTTCATTTCTAAAAGAAGAAAACCTAATTGACAGAGAGAGGGGGAGGTGGGGATGGTCGGCCAGTACCTGAAGGGATACTACTAGGGAAAAGCTTATAGGCAGACGCTTACTAGTAGCACGGGTTTATACCCCTCGCTACTGCTACTTACTACTAGCACGGGTTTTTACCCCTCGCTACTACTAAGTTGATAGTAGTAGCACGGATTTTTAACCCTCGCTACTACTAAGTGATTTCCACGGTGCCTCCCGGGACCAGCCGTAGTAGTAGCATGGGTTATAAACCCACGCTACTACTAAGTTGATAGTAGTAGCGCGGGTTATAAACCCCACGCTACTACTAAGTGGTCTCCACCGTGCACCCCGGGACATGCCATAGTAGTAGCATGGGTATAAACCCAGCGCTGCTATTATCAACCCAATGACACATGTATACACATAGCGCACGGAGGCCCAATCCCAGACCCACACACTCTCTCGATTTCACTTCTCCCTCCCACCTGCGACGCCTTTCCTTGCCCACCACAATTGCTGGCCTCGCACCATGACGTCTCCCTCAAATCCAGCGACCTCCTCTTCCACCGTAGCCCCTCCTTCCTCCTCCTCCTCCTCCTCCTCCTCTTCCTCCGCTGCCCCTCCTTCCTCCTCCTCCTCCTCCCCCGCTGCTCGAAGGAGAGGAAGATCCAACAGAGCGCCACCCATGATGATGGCCAGATCTCCGATGGACGCAACCCATGGCATCATCTAGGGTTTCGGCTCCAACTCCGACAGCCACCAGTGAGTTGCTGCACCTACTCCTCTCGATCTCTCTCTTCCTCTTATAATCCTTGTCTCTTTTTTGTAGCAGCAGCAAAGGAGAGGTGTGGAGAAGAGTTGGATGGGGAAGCACCATCACCATGGACGACTTCATCCCCTCTAGGATCAACATCGACCATGGATGAAGAGGACGATGACGCCTAGCTAGCAGCAACAGCCATGGCTAGAATTTTTTTTAATTCCTAATTAGTTAGCAGTAGCGAGGGTCCAGACCCACGCTACTACTAGTTAGTAGTAGCGGGGATGGTATCCACGCTACTACTAACGGACGTAGTAGTAGCGCGGGTGGCATCCGCGCTACTACTACCAGTTAGCTGTAGCGCCGTATCAGTAGCGCGTGCACCCGCGCTACTGATATACCTAAAACCCGCGCTACTGCTAGGCTTTTCCCTAGTAGTGGGAGGCAGAAGGGGACGCTGGCTACCAGGGTGAGGTCGACGGCGGTAGCGCAGACGAGGAGGAGGTCAGAGTGGCGAGCAGGGGCTCAGGCCGGCTTCGAGGCCGAGGGTGGGCAGGGGCTCGGGCCGGCGTCGAGGTCGAGATCAAGGGGCGACGGCCGGCGGGCAGGGGCGACGACGGCGCGCGACAATAGTGATGAGGGAGAGAGGTTGGAGAGTGGGGAGGGGATGGGACTTGGCGAAATTTTGAGCCCACGCGGTGGTTAACTCAAAATAGCAGTAACGCTGGGTTAGGATCTAGCGTTATAGCTAACTTAGCTATAGCGATGGTCTGTAATCCAGCGCTACTTATAAATGTTCCAGTTTTTAGTTTTTATTTAAAATACACATAGCAGTAGCGCTGGATTAGGATCCAGCGCTGGTTCATAATCCAGCGCTACTGATATGTTTTCTTTTCTTTTTTATTATTTTCCTTTTCTAGTTTTTAGTTTTATTTTCTTTTATTATTTTCCTTTCCTTTCCTTTTTCTTTTGTATTGCTTTCTACTTTTTACTTTTGTTTTTTGTTTTTTTTTCTGACGGTCTCGCACGCAGACAACGAGAACGTCTTCCTCCCACACTACGTGAATATCACCGGAACCCCCGCAATTGAATGAAGGGGATATGGCGTATACATCATTTGACTGATAACGGTTACTTAAGTGCGTATACAAAATAGAAACATATATATGATGGTTTCTCAGCTGCGTCGACGATGTTTCACATTGAGCTTCTTCCCTTTCTTGTTCGTTGTCGAATAATTGAGCCCCTCCTTGTGACTTTTTCGGCACCATGGAGTACGATCTTTCTTAGGTAATGAAGTATTGATTCTTCTTTTCACGTATGCTTCGTCGTCATCGTCATCTTCTCTCATCGGGTTGCCGTATTGCTCGTAGTCTTCCTCGTTGATGACTCCATCCATTCCGGCGATGCTCCTTTTACCTCTCCTCACGACAACACGGCTGGGATTGGTCGGGTCAGTTATGAAGAAGCATTGTGTCACGTGCTTAGCATGTACCCATGGCTCAGTTTTGGCGGTGACGTTAACGTTCACGGTAGCGCTCTTCGAGTCGGGTATAGACATGGTAGTGAAATACTTGTTTTCTCTAACGATGTCTGAGAGAGTCCTGGATTACGGGGTCCTCGGGCGTCCGGGCTACGTAACGTGGGCCGGACTAATGGGCCATGAAGATACAAGACATAAGACTTTCCCCCGTGTCCGGGTGGGACTCTCCTTGGCATGGCAGGCAAGCTTGGGGTACGGATATGAAGATTCCCTTCTCTGTAAACCGACTCTGTACAACCCTAGCCCCCTCCGGTGTCTATATAAACTGGAGGGTTTAGTCCGTAGAGGCATTCATAATCATACATGCTAGACATCTAGGGTTTAGTCATTACGATCTCGAGGTAGATCAACTCTTGAAACCCCTATACTCATAAAAGTCAATCAAGCAGGAAGTAGGGTATTACCTCCATCATGAGGGCCTGAACCTGGGTAAAACATCTTGTCCCCTGCCTCCTGTTACCTTCGATCCTTAGACGCGCAGTTCGGGACCCCCTACCCGGGATCTGCCGGTTTTGACACCAACATTGGTGCTTTCATTGAGAGTTCCACTGTGCCGTCGTTGGAAGGCTCGATGGCTTCATCGATCATCTACAACAACGCTGCTGGGAAGGAGATTTTTCTCCCCGGCCAGATCTTCGTGTTCGGCGGCTTCGCGCTACATGCCAACTGGCTTGGCCACCTGGAGCAGATCGACAGCTACCCCCCGGTCACCAGATCAGTTTTGGAAACCTGAACTATGTCACTAATATCTGAGGAGACTTGATCTTCCAAGGGTTTGCGGCTCCAACCACCGCTTCGGCCTTAGATCCAAAGCGCGTCACCCAGTTCGAAGACGGGAGTCTCGAGCCCGCCGGACTGTCTGCGGCTATAAAGCTTAACACTGGAAAACCAGAGAGGATAGCGCCATTGGTAGTTATCACAAAGCCGGACACTTCTCCGGACACTAGCTCCGAACCCTCGGAGTCCGTGTCTTGTGAGCTCGGCCAAGGAACTTATGTCCCCATCCAAACCTCACTCTTAAACGAGGCTCTGGAGTTAATGTGATCCCTCGCCATCATAGAGGAACCGCCTCCGAATTGCACCCAGCCTGGACTAGGGGCTGAAAATAGAGAACTTTACTTCCCACCCACCACCCACTTTATAGCCATCGTCAATGATTTAACTGACATGCTCGACTATGCCTCCAAGGACATCGGCGGTATAGACGACGATGGTGGAGAAGAGCAGGCCCAAAACCCGCCGTTCACCAGACGCTAGACGGCCACTTCCTCGTACGATGTGTACATGGTGGACACACCTAAAGAAGGCGACGATGATGATAAGAAGGATCCAGTCGAGGAAGAACCTCCTGAGATACCGCCTAAGCGTCGACATCAGCGGCGCCGCTCTAAATCGCGTCACGGAAAAGACAGCAACACCAGCACTGGAGAAAATGATACTCCGGAACACGTCGAAGAACAAGAAGACCCCATCGAACCAACATACGAACAGGATGATCGAGAGGAGGGGCAAGTCGACCTTGACGAGCAAGCAGGGAGCAAAGACTCAGAAGATAGCAACTATCTGCCACTCTCCGAGGATGACGTGAGCCTCGGTGACGAAGATTTTATCGTGCCAGAGGAACCTCTTGAACAAGAACGCTTTAAGCGCTGGCTAATAGCCACGGCAAGAAGCCTTAAAAAGAAGCAGCATCAGCTTCAAGCTGACTGATACGTCTTCGTCGAATAATATTGATCCAGTGCCCAGTGCCAGTTCCTGTTTGTTGCATGTTTTTTGTTTCGCAGAATATCCATATCAAACGTAGTCCAAACGGGATAAAAACGGACGGAGATTTGTTTTGGAATATTTATGAATTTTGCGAAGAAGAATCAATGCGAGATGATGTCCGAGGGGGCCACGAGGCAGGGGGTGCGCCCCAGGGTGTCAGGCGCGCCCTAGGCCCTCGTGGCCACCCCGTAAGGCGGTTGGTGCCTTTCTTTCGCCGCAAGGAAGCTAATATCCGAATACAAATCGTGTTAAAAATTCAGCCCAATCGGAGTTACGGATCTCCGGGAATATAAGAAACGATGAAAGGCCAGAATCTGAGAGCGCAGAAACAGAGAGAGAGAGAGAGATAGGTCCAATCTTGGATGGGCTCTCGCCCCTCCAATGCCATGGAGACCAAGGACCAGTGGGATAACCCTTCTCCCACCTAGGGAGAAGGCCAAGGAAGAAGGATAAGGAGGGGGGCTCTCTTCCCTCTCTCCCGATGGCGCCGAAAAGCCACCGGGGCCATCATCGTGCGACGGCGATCTACACCAACACCTCCGTCGTCTTCACCAACATCTTCATCACCTTCCCCCATCTATCTACATAGGTCCACTCTCCCGCAACCCGATGTACCCTCTACTTGAACATGGTGCTTTATGCTTCATATTATTATCCAATGATATGTTGCCATCCTATGATGTCTGAGTAGATTTTCGTTGTCCTACCGGTAATTGGTGAATTGCTATGATTGATTTAATTTTCTTGTGGTTATGTTGCTGTCCTTTGGTGCCCATCATATGAGCGCGCACATGGATCACACCGTAGGGTTAGTTTTATGTTGATAGGACTATGTATTGGAGGGCAAGAGTGACAGAAGCTTCAACCTAGCATAGAAATTGATGCATACGAGATTGAAGGGGGACCAATATATCTTAATGCTATGGTTGGGTTTTACCTTATTGAATGTTAGTAGTTGCGGATGCTTGCTAATAGTTCCAATCATAAGTGCATTGAATTCCAAGTCAGGGATGACATGCTAGCAGTGGCCTCTCCCACATAAAACTTGTTATCAGTCTAGTAACGTAGTCAATTGCTTAGGGACAATTTTGCAACTCCTGCCACCACTTTTCCACACTCGCTATACTAACTTTATTGCTTCTTTACCTAAGCATCCCCTAGTTTTTATTTACGTGCTCTTTATATTCTTGCAAACCTATCCTGTTACACCTACAAAGTACTTCTAGTTTCATACTTGTTCTAGGTAAAGCGAACGTCAAGCGTGCGTAGAGTTGTATCGGTGGTCGATAGAACTTGAGGGAATATTTGTTCTACCTTTAGCTCCTCATTGGGTTCGACACTCTTACTTATCGAAAGAGGCTACAATTCATCCCCTATACTTGTGGGTTATCAAGACCTTTTTCTGGCACCGTTGCCGGGGAGTTATAGCGTGGGGTGAATATTCTCATGTGTGCTCGTTTGCTTTATCACTAAGTAGTTTTTATTTTATTTTCTAAGTTATTTTCTATCTTTAGTTATGGGTAGGATATGTAAAATACCAAAAAAATAGTGGTACCTACTGAACCAATGATTGAAGAACCACTTAAAATTTATCACACTACTGAAGCTTTTTACTTGGATCATCTTCAATCCCTATGTGCTCGGGCTGAAACCCCAACTTGCTTAGTTGAGGGAAAATCTTTAGATGAGCATGCTTGTTATGTGCGACACCGCATATCTGAAAGGGGGAAACTTTTACTGGATCAAATTCATCGTTTGCAGTGCTATGCTTGGAATTTATGTGAAATATACGATTGTACTTGTTGTTCTAAAGACCCTAAGAAACACCTCCCTTACCAATGTGAGTTTAGTGATAATGGAATCGTATCTTCATATACTAAGGGGGTTTATAATCACTATGATGTTCAACAAATTGAAGAATTTGTTGCTTTTGGGGGTACTTGTGAAATTGCTTCTTTTATTGAAGAGTGTGATACTACTCTCTACAAATCTAAAAATTTGGCCATACTTAAATATTGCTATGATAATTATGCTTCTAATCCTTATATTAAACCATATATTGAGGACTCCTCCGCTGTCCAAGAAGAGACTAATATTTTGCAGGAGTCTATGGAAGAAGAAATTAATGACATTGTGAGCTCATTGGATGGAAAAGATGACGAGGAGAGCGAAGAACAAAAGGAGGAAGAGCGGATTGATCACCCGTGCCCACCTTCTAATGAGAGTAACTCTTTATATCATAAATTGTTTAATTTCCCTTCGTGCTTACCGAAGGATGAATGCTATGATGATTGCTATGATCCCTTGGTTTCGTTTGAAATATCCCTTTTCGATGAAATTGATGCTTGCTATGCTTGTGGCCAAGATGTCAACATGAATTATGCTTATGGAGATGAACTATATGCCTAGCTTAATGGCTTTGATATACCTTGGGATTCGGGTGGATCCATTACTTGAGCACTATATGCCTAGCTTAATGGCTTTAAAGAAAGCGCTGCCAGGGAGACAACCTGGAAGTTTTAAAGAGTCATTTATTTCTGTTGTGTTCTTTTATAAAGTTAAAAAAATAAAAATAAAGAGGGGAACCTGAAACTTTTTCAAAAAGAAAAGTGAAAGTAAGAAGGACGGGCACCATTGAAATGGGGGAGCTTCTTGAAATTTGTTCATGCCCATGGAAACTTTGCAAATCTTGAATTACAAAAACTTTTCAACAGAAATAATTATCCCCTTGTACAATTCCATTATATTATAAAAATAATGTTCCAAGAATTTCCTTTAGGATGATTAAACCGCTTGTTGGTTTGTGCGGTGCAAAAACAAAAACTTTGGCTGTAGTGCGTGATTTTACATTTTTTTTACTGGAACGTCGAAAGGATCTGTTTTTTTTTTTGCAAAGTCTTCATATACAAATTTTTGATTTTCCTAATTGTGCCAGAATTTTTAGAGTTACAGAAGTATGGTTAATGTTCAAATTACTACAGATTGTCCTGTTTTGACAGATTGCTGTTATAGCTTCATTATTTGCATATGTTTGAATTCTTATTGAAGCCTCCTTGACTTGGGGCCATAGAATTGTGATAGCATACAGTGGGTAATGTTTGTTCGTCATTATACAGTAATGTTAGAGCAGTACATGATGGGATTTCATTGATCATATGCACTAACCCCGCCACTAAAAGTTCGGTTAAGTTTTGTGTGGATGAAGTGTCTGAAGATTGAGGAGGTCTCGATGTGAGAAGAAGGAGGAGAGGCAAAAGCTCAAGCTTGGGGATGCCCAAGGCACCCCAAGTAAATATTCAAGGAGACTCAAGTGTCTAAGCTTGGGGATGGCCTGGAAGGCATCCCATCTTTCTTCAACAAGTATCAGTATGTTTTCTGATTCGTTTCGTTCACATGATATGCATAAACTCTTGGAGCATCATGTGCTTTTTATTTTTCTTTTAATAAATGCACCATGCTGGTATGAGATACTCCTTGGTTGATTTATAGAATGCTCTTTGCACTTCAGTTATATCTTTTGAGTATGGCTTTATAGAATGCTTCATGTGCTTCACTTATATCATTTGAAGTTTGGATTGCATGTTTCTCCTCACATAGAAAACTGCCATTTGTAGAAAACTCTTTTGCTTCACTTATATTTGTTAGAGCGGGCGCATATCTTTTGTAGAAAGAATTAAAACTCTCTTGCTTCACTTATATCTATTTAGAGAGTTGACAGGAATTTGTCATTCACATGGTTAGTCATAAAATCCTACATAAACTTGTAGATCGCTGAATATGATATGTTTGATTCCTTGCAATAGTTTTGCGATATAGAGATGATAATATGTGGGAGGTACTAGTGAATGATTGTGGTTTAGTAAAAATATTGGTGTTAAGGTTTGTGATTCCCGAAGCATGCACGTATGGTCTCCTAACTATGTAACCGAATTGGCGCGCATTGTATTTTGATTGTTTATCTTTGCGTGAAGGTCGGGGGCGCGCGATGGTTAACTCCTACCAACCTCCCCCCTAGGAGCATGCATCGTAGTATTTTGCTTCGGGGGCTAATAGATTTTTCTCAATAAGTATGTGAGTTCTTTATGACTAATGTCGAGTCCATGGATTATACGCACTCTCACCCTTCCACCTTGCTAGCCACTCTAGTACCGTGCAACTTTCGCCGGTGCATCAAACCACCTTATATCCTTCCTCAAAATAGCCACCATACCTACCTATTATGGCATTTCCATAGCCATTCCATCTAACTCCACCGTTCCGTTTATTATGACACGCACAATCATTGTCATATTGCCTTGCATGATCGTAAGATAGCTAGCATGATGTTTCCATGGCTTGTCCGTTTTTTGATGTCATTGCTACGCTAGATCATTGCACATCCCGGTACACCTCCGAAGGCATTCATATAGAGTCATAGTTTGTTCTAGCATCGAGTTGTAATATCGAGTTGTAAGTAAATAAAAGTGTGATGATCATCATTATTAGAGCATTGTCCCGAAAAAAAGGCCAAATTAAAAAAAAGGGAAAGGCCAAATAAAAAAAGAGAAAGGCCAAATAAAAAAAGGAAGGCCCAAAAAAAGAAAAAAGGGAAAAATAAAAAGAAAAAAGGGGACAATGCTACTATCTTTTTTCCACACTTGTGCTTCATCATAGCACCATGTACTTCATGATAGAGAGTCTCCTATGTTGTCACTTCCATATACTAGTGGGAATTTTTCGTTATAGAACTTGGCTTGTATATTCCAACGATGGGCTTCCTCAATTGCCCTAGGTCTTCATGAGCAAGCAAGTTGATGCACACCCATTAGTTTTCCTTTGAGCTTTCAGACACTTATAGCTCTAGTGCATCCGTTACATGGCAATCCCTACTCACTCACATTGATATCAATTGATGGACATCTCCATAGTCCATTGATTTGCCTAGTCGATGTGAGACTTTCTCCCTACTTTTGTATACTACCACCTTCTATTCCACCCATAGTGCTATGTCCATGGCTCACGCTCATGTATTGCGTGAAGAGTTGAAAAGGTTCGAAAAAGTAAAGTATGAAAACAATTGCTTGGCTGACACCGGGATGGGCATGAGGGGTACCTTGTGTTAAGAAAAGGGAGCATAAAACACTATATGATTTTGTAGGGATAACGTTCTTTAGCATTGATGTTTTGAAAGACTTGATTGTTTGTTGGGATGCCCGAGTATTAAATTCTTTTATGTCAAATGATAGACTATTGCTTTGAATCACTCGTGTCTTAATATTCATGCCATGATTAGATTACATGATCAAGATTATGCTAGGTATCATTCCACATCAAAAATTATCCTTTTAATCATTTACCTACTCGAGGACGAGTAGGAATTAAGCTTGGGGATGCTGATACGTCTTTGTCGTATATATAATTTTTGAATTTTCCATGGCAATATTATAGAACTTTCATATACTTTTGGCAACTTTTTATACTATTTTTGGGACTAACATATTGATCCAGTGCCCAGTGCCAGTACCTGTTTGTTGCATGTTTTTTTGTTTCGTAAAATATCCATATCAAATGGAGTCCAAACGAGATAAAAACGGACGGAGATTTTTTTGGAACATTTATGAATTTTGGGAAGAGGAATCATTGCGAGACGATGCCCGAGGGGTCCACGAGGCAAGGGGGAGCGCCCCAGGGGTCACGCGCACCCTGGGCCCTCGTGGCCACCCCGTAAGGCGGTTGGTGCCCTTCTTTCGCCACAAGAAAGCTAATATCCGGATACAAATCGTCTCAAATATTTAGCCCAATCGGAGTTACGGATCTCCGGGAATATAAGAAACGGTGAAAGGCCAGAATCTGAGAGCGCAGAAACAGAGAGAGACAGAGAGACAGATCCAATCTCGGAGGGGCTCTCGCCCCTCCCATGCCATGGAGAGCAAGGACCAGAGGGTGAACCCTTCTCACACCTAGGGAGAAGGCCAAGGAAGAAGGAGAAGGAGGGGGCCTGTCTTCCCCTCTCTCCCGGTGGCGCCGGAACGCCGCCAGGACCATCATCGTGGGACGACGATCTACACCAACACCTCCGTCATCTTCACCAACATCTTCATCACCTTCCCCCATCTATCTACATTGGTCCACTCTCCCGCAACCCGCTGTACCCTCTACTTGAACATGGTGCTTTATGCTTCATATTATTATCTAATGATGTGTTTCCATCCTATGATGTCTGAGTAGATTTTCGTTGTCCTATCGGTAATTGGTGAATTGCTATGATTGATTTAATTTGCTTGTGGTTATGTTGATGTCCTTTGGTTCCCATCATATGAGCGCGCGCATGGATCACACCATAGGGTTAGTTGTATGTTGATAGGACTATGCATTGGAGGGCAAGAGTGACAGAAGCTTTAACCTAGCATAGAAATTGATGCATACGGGATTGAAGGGGGACCAATATATCTTAATGCTATGGTTGGGTTTTACCTTCATGAACGTTAGTAGTTGCGGATGCTTGCTAATAGTTCCAATCGTAAGTGCATAGAATTGCATGTCAGGGATGACATGCTAGCAGTGGCCTCTCCCACATAAAACTTACTATCAGTCTAGTAACGTAGTCAATTGCTTAGGGACAATTTCGCAACTCCTACCACCACCTTTCCACACTCGCTATACTAACTTTATTGCTTCTTTACCTAAGAAGCCCCTAGTTTTTATTTACATGCTCTTTATATTCTTGCATACCTATCCCATTACACCTACAAAGTACTTCTAGTTTCATACTTGTTCTAGGTAAAGCGAACGTCAAGCGTGCGTAGAGTTGTATCGGTGGTCGATAGAACTTGAGGGAATATTTGTTCTACGTTTAGCTCCTCGTTGGGTTCGACACTCTTACTTATCGAAAGAGGCCACAATTCATCCCTATACTTGTGGGTTATCACCGACCAAGAACTGCTCAACGACAGATGGACTTATGTCCTGGCAGCTGAAGAGTACGGCCTTGAACGCCTAACAAAGAGTTATCCGAAGCGTAAGCTGCTACCCCAATTCGACGATGAAGCGATGGAGCCCATACGACCCGCGTGTAACACGGCTGACAAACCTGACCAACCGCCATGTGGCTGGGACAGAGCGGCAACTCAAGCCGAACGCCAGCCTGCACAACCTCGTAGTAAAAGCAGAGAGACAACAGCTCGGGGATACACATACGACCTACGACAGGACCTGGAAAATAAAGCAGGTCAGAACAAATCTATTTATGGATCGCGGGGGCGTGCCCCGGCACGAGAAGATGGTTACCAATCCTAGCGCGATAAGAAAAACCACGCCCGGGCCGAAAACCGCATACGGACTTCATCCGAACTGCGTCGTGACGTGGCCCGATATAGAGGCGCCGCACACCCCCTATGCTTTACCGATGAGGTAATGGAGCACCAGTTCCCAGAAGGGTTTAAACCCGTGAACATTGAATCATACGACGGCACAATAGACCCCACAATATGGATTGAAGATTTTCTTCTCCACATTCACATGGCTCGCGGTGACGATCTACACGCCATCAAATACCTTCCCCTAAAACTTAAGGGGCCAGCTCGACAGTGGTTAAACATCCTTCCAGAAAACTCTATTGGATGCTGGGAAGACCTGGAGGATGACTTTAGAGACAACTTCCAAGGCACCTATGTTCGGCCACAAGATGCTGATGACCTCAGTCACATCGTCCAGTAGCCCGGAGAGTCCGCTAGAAAATTCTGGACTATGTTTCTCATTAAAAAGAACCAGATTATTGATTGTCCAGACGCTGAAGCCCTAGTGGCCTTTAAACATAGCATTCGCGATGAATGGCTCGCCCGACACCTCTGCCAAGAAAAACCGAAGTCTATGGTGGCCCTCACTGTGCTCATGACCCACTTTTGTGCGGGCGAAGACAGCTGGTTAGCCCATAGAAGAAATAGTACGAGCGAGCCTGGCACTTCCGAAGCCAGGAATAACAACGAAAGGCCCCGATGCAACAAACACAAGCGCCGCAGCAATAATGACAATACCGAAGATACGACGGCCAACACCGGATTCAGCGGCTCCAAGTCCGTACAGTGGAAGAAGCCATTCAAAAGAAATAGAGAGGGCTCATCCAGCTTGGACCAGATACTCGACTGACCCTGCAGATTCATGGCAGCCCCGATAAGCCTGCCAACCATACCAACTGAAATTGCTGGGTCTTTAAACAGGCCTGTAAGTTAAATATCGAACATAAGGAGAAAAGGTCACCCAGCGAGGAGGATGACGACGATGACGATGAGCAGCGTCCACCAAAAACAGGGGGTCAGAAGAAATTCCCCCCCGAAGTCAAAACGGTGAATATGATATACGTCACCCACATTCCCAAGCGGGAGCGCAAGCGCGCGTTAAGGGACGTATACGCGATAGAGCCAGTCGCACCTAAATTCAAGCCATGGTCAGCCTATCCGATCACTTTTGATCATAGAGACCATCTGACCAGTATCCGTCACAAAGGTTCGGCCGCACTAGTCCTCGATCCAATCATCGATGGATTCCACCTTACGCGAGTCCTCATGGACAACGGCAGCAGCCTTAACCTGCTCTATCAGGACACAGTCCGCAAGATGGGTATTGATCCGTCAAGGATCAAGCCCACCAAAACTACTGTCGGTGTACAAAAAGAGGGGTTCACTTTTTGTACCCCTATGACTGTGCACGGGCAGTCTGAGCCACCACGCCATCCCACCAAGCAAGGCAAGGGAGGCAAGCCGGGGCAAGACTGAAGCTTGATGAAGACTGGAGCGACACCAAGAACAAGACCACGAAGAGCAAGGGGACGAAGCAGTTTCCTCCAGCAAGATCCTTGCCGGGGCCGGCTCTGGCAGCCCCGGCAAGGCCCTTGCCGTGGCAGCTCGCCCCCCCGCCTACGGAGCGAATCACCCTTGAGTCCACCACCCCCATGGGGGGAGGATTCGGGAGATATCCCCGTGGTGGCATGCAGATCTTTGTGAAGACCTTCAAGATCAAATGCAAGGTAAGAAGACGACCCTTGGTGGGATCCCAGCCAAGGAGGTCCACAAGACCCCCGGAAAGCACCTTGCCGGGGATGACATCAGGCGCCACGGCAAGACCCTTGCCGGGGCCCCGGCAAGGCCCTTGCCGAGGACACCCACGGGGCCACCATCAGGCCCGCACCAACTGGGTCTCCACCGACCCACGCAGCCACCGACCCAACCAGCTGGACAGGCTCCTGCGTGGCGACCCACAGATCTTCATGGAGGCCCACCGTTGCGCCACCTTAGCTGCCTGTCTGCCTACATGGCACCTCAGGCACCGCTGGCCAGGGCGCGTGTCGACACGAGGAGGAGCGGCGACGGACAAGACAGGCCTCTTCCCTCGTCCCCGATAAAGCAAGGACAACCTAAGCAGGGCGCATTAAATGCACCTTGTCCTGTAATGCGAGGGATAACCTCGCATCACTGTACCCTTTCCACCTCATGTGTGCCACTGTGGCAACCCCTTTTTCCTATAAAAGGAGGCCCGAGGAGACCAGGAGAAGGATTCAGCTTTTCGAAACCCCTCACGACTCTTTTGGAGCTCCTCGTTAGCTGAAGAACACCAACATATAATCCACCAAAGCAGGAGTAGGGTTTTACGCATCTTTGCGGCCCGAACCTGGGTAAAGGAACCGTGTCCTGATCGTTAGATCCGCTCTTCTCTCAACCCCGCGCCCCGCAACCATAGTAGGGATTCTTGTGATCCCATAGGTGTCGATCCAAATACACCGACATCTTTGGCGCGCTAGGTAGGGGGCGGCGCAGTTATGAGAATCGGCTCTAGTGATCGGCCCGACGCTCTCTCGTCTCCATGGCTCTTTGAGGGAGCCAGAAGGCTTGCTTTTGAGCGGCTGCGAATAAAAGCTAAGTTACATCGAACTTTGGATATTTCCATCCTATCCTTTAAAGTTATTATCCTCGGAGCTGTCATTCCTTGTGCAAAAAGAAACCTGCACGCGGATGGGGCCCTTCCCGATCGGCAACGCCTTGTTCTGTTTCGAGTCAGCTCAACAGTTCAAACGGCTGCGTTGAAACGGTAGGGTAGCCTTCCGCGACTGACAAAGCCCTCGACTCTGACTCGAGTCAAACTCGACAGTTCGAGCGGCTGCGTTGGGAGCGGCAAGGTGGCAGACCCTTCCGCAATTGGCAAAGTTCTCGACTCTGACTCAAGTCAAACTCGACAGTTCGAGCGACTGCGTTAAGAGCGGCAAGGTGACAAACCCGGTAGCACGCTCACCCGGCAGGCCAATGGGGACCCGTCCCCAAGACGCCGCTTGGGTATTTCGCGCCGGCAAGCCTACCCAGTTAACGTAGGGTGGAAACACAGGGAGGCAGCAAACAGGAAAATAACATGCATGGTTCTGAAAATATTTCAAAGTTATATTACATCATGCCATCGCTGCGGTTCTAACTAAAGATAAAATTTGTCTTGGGCATGAACTCGCAGCGGCAAAGAAGAACGGGATATCTAATCCCGGCGCTGGCCCTCCACCCTCTTGATTTCGTCGATGCGGCTGATGACAGGCTTGATACGCTCCTTGAGTGCCGTGAGGTTGGCATCCTCCGGCAAGCTGTCCATCGCGGCTTCGAAGTTGAGGGCGGGGTTCCAGAACGCCACCTTGGTGAGGACCTTGGTCATGACTCCCCGGCAGAGCCGCCGGGCCTCCCCGGCAAGCGTGGACGTTCTGTTGGAGTGAAGATCAGTCAAGGCACTGAGGACGCCCTCGAAGAATAGGGTCAGCTTGGCGTTGACGGACCCGCTCCATTCAGGGGCATACCTCACGTTCGGCACCCCCATGAGGGCCAACTGTGAGGTAACCCTGCCGGCGATGTCCTCCAGCCGGCTGATCCACCTGTTCTCCTCCACCACGTATTCCTGGTGGGAGGCGCCCTCATCTGCCCGCAGCTGCTTCTCCTCCTCTAGGCTCTTGGACAAGGCCCCCTCCCGAGCAGAGCTCTCCACCAACGCCTTCTCGAGATTCTCTAGCCTCAGCCTGAGATCTCTGATGGAGCCTTGCGCATCGGAGAGCTCCCCAGTCTTGCTGATGACCACTCCCTGCGCCTCTGTCAAGGCGCAGTTGAGTCTGGTCTTCTCGTCAGACAGCTTGAGGGCCTGCTCCTTCAGCCTATCCCGTTCCACTTCTAGCTCTTGTATCTTGCCGGCGTGAGCCAGAGCCTGGGCATCGAGCGCCTCCTTGTGCCTCTGCCCCAGCTCGTGAGTCCGCCGCTCGATAAGAGCCTCAAGCTCCTCATCCTTGCCGCGGAGTGTCGCAGCAAGCTTCGCCTCACGCGCGGAGAGGTCCTCCTCCTGGGAATCAAGGGCGGCTTGATGCTCGTTCCGGGCGGCCTCCGCCGCAGCAGCCGAATTCGCCGCCTCTTCCTGGGCCTTCTCCATGGCGGCCATCTTCATGATGAGCTCCACGTTGCGCTGGGCCAGATCTTCCTGGGAGGCCCTCTGCTCCTCGCGGGACTGGTGGAACCAGGCTTGCGCCTCGGCGACACGCGCCTAGAAGTCCGCCTCCGCCTCGTCCACCACTGCCATTCTGGACTTAACTTTGTCCAAACGGGCGCGGTAGAGCACCTGAAGCTTCCGGAACTTGGCCCCCATGGCCCGGAAGAGCTGCTCCTCTGGGGAGCCGTCGCCGCCGGCGCTCGGTTCTTCAACAACCTCGAGCCCGGCGGCAGCAAACACCTCGCCGTCGAAGACTTCCTCCCCGGCGGGCGCCCGGGAGCTTGACGCCCCGGCAAGGTGCACGAAGAGGTTGTCGCTCACCTTCAGATGCTTGCCGGAGCCCGGGGTCGCGGAGGAAGAGGGCTGGTCATCAGTCGCCTCCTCCTCAGCTGTGGCCTTGCCGGCCTCCCCAGCAGGCCCACCGCCGGCGCCCTCGGCGGCACCCTTGGCGGCGTCCTCGGCGGTCTCATCCATGGCGACCCCAACGGCGTCCTTGGCGGCCTCTCCGGCGGCAATCTCGTCGGCCTCCGCCGCGGCCTCCTCGGCAACCTCCTCGATGACGACGTCCACGTCCTCCACATCCGTTGGAGGAGGGCCTGGGCCGTGACGGGGGAAACGAAGTCAGAAAAAAATACAAGGGAAGAGCAAAGGCAAAAGGCGGGCAACTCACCAGCACCGGGCTGTGCAGCGGAAGTTCCCTCCCCGCCGGCGTTGGACGCCGGAGGCGGGCCGCCAGCACCCAAGTCCTCCTCCTCCTCCATGCGTGTGGGCTCCATGCTTGGTGCCCTTGCCGGGGACGCCCCTCGTGGTGGTGTGGTCGATGGGGGTGGTGTCTTGGGAGTGGCCCCCCGCGGCTCCTCGTGCTGCTGCTCCCGTCCTACAGAACCGGCAAGGTCGACGCCTTCAGCATCTGACGCCTACTGCATGTCGAGCGAGAAAAGGTTGGCGGACTTACGCTGGGGGCTGTGCCGGGGGCTGCCGTCGGAGCTGCTCAACACCACCAGTGGTGTCTCTATAGCCCCGGCCGGGGACTGGCTGCTCGCTGAAGCCTTGGCCCTCTTCACCCTCTGGGCCAACGTCTCTGCGTCCCTGAAGAAGCAAAGACAAATTAAGATGAGTGACATGAGCAAGAGAGATGGGGGTGACGATGAAGAATACTTACTCATCGTCCATCTCCTCCTCCTCCTTTGCCGTCTTCCTCTTCCTCTTCGGGCTGAGGGGCCCAAGGTCGAAGGGGAACTCCACGTCGCCCTCCATATCGATGTCTGCCGGGGGAGGCGAAGGAGGGAGCGGAGTTCATGCACGCCTCGACGGAGAGGGAGCTGCCGCTTTCTTCTTCTCGGCGACCTTCGCCGACTTCTTCGCCGTTGTGGCCCTCGTGAGGCGCCCGGGCTCCTCCAGGGCCAATTGAGGCTGCGCACCCTTGCCGGGCTGGACCGGCTCGCCGAAGCAGGCCCGCCACAAGATTCGCCCTCTTCCCCTGATTGGCGCCGAGCCAGCCACCACATCCTCCTCCGACGACGACTCATCGGCCGCATCCTCAACCAATGGGGCCCCGGTGCTGGCGATGCTAGCTTCTCCAGCAGCCGCTGCCCACTAGGCGAACTCCTCCTCCTCTGCAGCCGCGGCGGCCTGGTTCTCCATACCTCCGGCGCTGCCGGCCTCCTTGATGAGCTGTGCCTCCTTTGCCCTGGCGGCAATGTAGTCCAGCTCCTTCGGGGTGGTGTCCCCGACGAGCCACCGCTCGGCGTCGGGGTTGACGCACACCTCAACCAGGGAATCGAAGAACTGCTGCACAACCTCGTCCTCTGGCTCCTGCCAGCTTGGGACGGGGCCGTGCGCGCTACATTCCGGCATCATGGCGACGATTTCGGACTGGCACGAATTGTTGCACAGCGGGACCACTCCCGCTGGCAGCTTGAAGAGCTGCCCCTTGACGGCCTTGCCGGCCTTGGCGGCAGCCTTCGCAGCCTTGCCGGTCCGCTCAACTTCGCCGCCATGACTCACGTCCAGCTAGAAGAGCCGCTGACAGAAATGGGCATGTCCCATCACTGTAAAGTTGTGCTTGAGGCCGGGGCGGAGCCGCATGACGTCGGCCGGGTTCCTGAAGAGCCAGGCCGGCCTCCCCTTTTGGTGCAGCGGAGCGATCCGACGGTGGATGAAATCCGCCCCGATCATCTCGAGGGTGAGTCCGGCTTGGACAAGCCGGGTGATCCTGGTGACAGCAACGGCAAGCTTCCCGTCAGCGGCGTCGATGTTCCTCCAGTCGCTGTCGCGGACCGGCGGCGCCCGGCGGACCTTGCAAAATGTTGGCGGCTCGTCCTCCTCGATCCAGCACCACCGGCCGCGCCATTCGTCCCACCTCTCCTTCATGGCGCCCTTCGGGTACACCACCTTGAGTCTCGGAATCCAGGCGATGCCTCCGGAGACCGAGCCTCCCGGCTGGATCCGAGGGATGAAGTAGTGGCGGAAGAGCGCCGTGTTGGGCTGCACTCCGACAAAGCCCTCGCAGAGGTGCGCGAAGAAGGCCATGCGCGCCACCGCATCTGGGGTGAAATCCAAAAGACGGAAGCCAAAAGTGTGCATGATGTCGCAGAAGAAATCGGAGAAGGGAGGACACAACCCGCATGAGAAGTAATCAACGAAGAAGGGATACCGATTTGAGCTGGGCGGAGCGCAAGCGGCCGGAACGACGCGCGTCGCCGGATGGCCCAAGCCCTTCGCCCGATCCCCCGTCTCCGCCCCCAAAGGGGTTTGAAGACGACCCAAAGCTCGAAGACGTCGACCGACGACGGGATGAAGATGGCGGCCTTCGTCCGATCCCCCGTGAATGCACCTTCCGGCGGCGCCGAAGGCCCGGCACCCTTGGCCGCCCCTTTACCCTTGGCAGATTTGGACGCCATGGCGGCTGAATGGGAAGGCTGAGGGGAGGGATGCCAAAGCAACGGCGGCGAACGACGGCGAAGGCTTCGGAAGGAAGGAAGCAGGGGAACAACGGCTCTGAGATTGGAAGGGGCACGAGGAAAGTGGATGAAGTGAGCAGCGCGCTCGCGGTTATTCCTTTTTATGGGAAAGGCGCGGGCCGCCTCCTTTCACATTTACTGCGACGTGACACATGCATGCTGAAACCGCCCCCACGCATGCCGCCCACGTCATGCACGCCCCTCCACCCTGCGCCGCTCGCGCAGGCCGTGGGAGGCGCAGCTCGCGAAATTTTTACCGCGGTGAGAACCACCCCGCCTGCCCGCGCACCGTTCTGGGCCTGGCCCAACAACGTGTTGCGCTTATGTGTGGCCCAGGCCCGGGGGCTCCCGTCGGTGTACAAAAAGAGGGGTGCACTTTTTGTACCCCTATGACTGTACACGGGCTGTCTGAGCCACGACGCCATCCCACCAAGCAAGGCAAGGGAGGCAAGCCGGGGCAAGACTGAAGCTTGATGAAGACTGGAGCGACACCAAGAACAAGACCACGAAGAGCAAGGGGATGAAGCAGTTTCCTCCGGCAAGATCCTTGCCGGGGCCGGCTCTGGCAGCCCTGGCAAGGCCCTTGCCGCGACAGCTCGCCCCCCCGCCTACGGAGCGAATCACCCTTGAGTCCACCACCCCCATGGGGGGAGGATTCGGGAGATATCCCCGTGGTGGCATGCAGATCTTTGTGAAGACCTTCAAGATCAAATGCAAGGTAAGAAGACGACCCTTGGCAGGATCCCAGCCAAGGAGGTCCACAAGACCCCCGGCAAGCACCTTGCCGGGGATGACAGCAGGCGCCACAGCAAGACCCTTGCCGGGGCCCCGGCAAGGCCCTTGCCGAGGACACCCACGGGGCCACCATCACACACGCACCAATTGGGTCTCCACCGACCCATGCAGCTGCCGACCCAACCAGCTGGACAGGCTCCTGCGTGGCGACCCACAGATCTTCATGGAGGCCCGCCGTTGCGCCACCTCAGCTGCCTGTCTGCCTACATGGCACCTCAGGCACCGCTAGCCAGGGCGCGTGTCGACACGAGGAGGAGCGGCGACGGACAAGACGGGCCTCTTCCCTTGTCCCCAATAAAGCAAGGACACCTAAGCAGGGCGCATTAAATGCACCTTGTCCTGTAATGCGAGGGATAACCTCGCATCACTGTACCCTTTCCACCTCATGTGTGCCACTGTGGTAGCCCCTTTTTCCTATAAAAGGAGGCCCGAGGCGACCAGGAGAAGGATTCGGCTTTTCGAAACCCCTCACGACTCTTTTGGAGCTCCTCGTTAGCTGAAGAACACCAACATATAATCCACCAAAGCAGGAGTAGGGTTTTACGCATCTTTGCGGCCCGAACCTGGGTAAAGGAACCGTGTCCTGATCGTTAGATCCGCTCTTCTCTCAACCCCGCGCCCCGCAACCGTAGTAGGGATTCTTGTGATCCCATAGGTGTCGATCCAAATACACCGACAACTACCTGTAAAGGAGTAATACCTGGTCTAGAGGCTCACTGTACGGGCTCAATCCCATTGGAGGTCGTCTTCGGTTCGCCGGATAACTTCCGAAGCGAGGACTTGATCTTCGACATCGTCCCCTTCTGCAGTGGCTATCATGCACTGCTCGAACGAACCGCATTCGCTCGCTTCAATGCGGTCCTGCACTATGCTTACCTCAAACTCAAGATGCCTGGCCCCCGCTGTGTTATAACAGTCAATGGAAACATGGAACGCTCCCTCCGTACCGAGGAGCACACCGCGGCCTTGGTAGCAGAAGTGCAGGGCGGCCTTATCAAGCCAAACACTACATCGGCGGCCAAACCCCCGAACACTATTAAACGAGTCTGGACTACACCGCAGAGCGACAGCCCAGCTCGTCAGGAGCTCAGTTAGCAATTCGGCCTCCGTCTCAGCCCCAACCGAATCACGATCTACGTGCCACGCGTACATAACTACGCGCTAAAGATACCATGGGAAAAGGCGGAGGCACAACAAGGATAAAGTCCACAATACGGCTAGACCATATCGGGACACCCATATTTTCCCTTTTTTTTTAATTCTATCTTTTTCAGGTTCCTTACAACCCACGTCACCTTTTCAACGGTGCTCAGCCTCTTCTCGAGGCCTATCATGACAACGCCGAGTGGTGATCCTCTCGAAGGACAATTCAACAAGGAGAGAAGCAGCATGGTAGAGTATCTCAAAAGGTCTCTAAAGACTGCCGCGACCGTTGGCAAAACCCGCAAACAGCTTTCCTCTGTGCTCGGCATGTAAAATAGCCTTGTTGCTTACTGCATCTTTTTGTACCAATACGTTTTGACGTATCAATCATACTATAATGGAAACGGGTTCTGGCCCAACCTACTGGCTTATCTCTTAATCTATGTTTCCCTGTTTCTGCCTGATTGTCATGTACACCTCGGTACGGCTTGAATTGCCGGCGGCTCCATTAAGCCACGTACATCTTTTCTTACTAAACAAAGTCCGAACACTTTCACAGTGCAATTCGGCGTCCCGAATATAGCATTATATGCATCGGCTCCAAATCATGTCTCAGGCGCAAGATAGTGCGGCCAGAACAGTTTTTCTGTTGAGCTCCCCTCTTCGGCTCGGAAGAACTCTGCAGCATCGGCAACTCTCCGGGGCATGTCCGCAAATGCTCCCTTCTCATAAGCAAAACTAGTGAAAAGACATAAAGAAAACTGAAAGGTAAACTAACAAGACTAAAAAGCAAAGATAAAAGATAGCGTGCAACTCCCCTATCTTGAAGAGTGGAGTCCCCGGCAACGGCGCCAGAAACTTTGCTTGATGGCTTCTCGCCCCTCGTTGGTTACCCCAAGTGGAAGGTTTGAGATGTAGCGTAGCGGCAAGTTTCCCTTGGCAAAGATACCAAGGATCGAATCCCGTGAGACTCCGAGGGTCGACAATAAGGTGTCAATAGGGCCAGAAACTTTCGCTTGACCGGACCTGCACACAGATACAAATAACTTTGCTCCCAACGAGTACAGAGAGGTTGTCAATCCCTCCGGCCTTGTCGTTTACAAAGGATCAAACGCAAGAGATAATAGTGATAGGTATGACTGCAACTAAGAAATAAGAACAGAAAGTAAATAGCGGATGTGATCGGTGATGGTAATATGGACCGGAGTCCCATGATGTTCACTAGTGATGTCTCTCTCCCAAAAGACGATAAAACAACTAAGCGAGGTAAACGAATTACAGCTGGGCAATTGACAGGATTATGTGCGCAAACCAATGCTAACTATGCTGCAAAGAAAGGTAGAGGCTCAAAAGCATGCGTGGTACGCCAAGGCAAGTAGACCGAAATCCATCTGCATCTACTACTAATCATCCACCTTGAGATATCTATCCAGAACATCTCGCTGGTATTAAGTTGCGAGTCCCACCCAAAGTGTAAACTCAAAGCAACAGACAACTGCATTAAAAGAACTTTGCGTAAAGTAAACAATCCTTGCACCCGCAAGTACAAGCACCGTTGTTTTCCCCCTTGTGGCAACATCACATCCCCTAGACTCATGTTTCTGTCACTCAAGCTAGTCATCGAGGGGCATGAACCCACAATCAACCATAACGTTCCCTCTTGGAGTTACTACCTACTACTCGGCCAAAGCAACAAATAGCAACGGAGAACATGCAAGAATTACTCAAGAACATAAATATAAAAGAGGTGAATCAAATATATTACTCACACACAATCTGAACATAATCTCATAATCCATCGGATCCCAGCAAACTCAGCATAGCAACAGCATAAGGATTACATATGTGCCTCGATCATGTAGGGCAGCTCACGAGGTCTAACAAAGAGGGGAGGAGAACATCACATAGCTACTGGGCATGGACCCATGGTCCAAGGGAGACTACTCACAACTCATCCGGGAAGCGTCCATGGTGGTGGAGAAGCTCCCGCTGGTGGTTCTCCCCTCCGGCAGGGTGCCGGGAAGAGTTCTCCTGGTGCTCCCGATCTTGGAAGCGCGGCGGCGGTGGAACAGAGATGAGATCGCGAAAAAGGGTTCCGTCCTCGAGGGTTTCGGGACGCGTGCTAAATATATGCCAAAGGGGGTCACCAGAGGCGGAGAGGGGGGCCCAGGCGCCCCCCCGGCGCGGCCAGGAGGGGGGCCGCGCGGGCAGGCCGCCTGGGCTGCCCCTGGCTCCCCTCTGGCCCTGCCTTGGTTTTTACGGAAGCTCCCGATACGCTGATTTTTCCTGTATTTTTCCCGGAATTTTTAGGGCACTTTTAATATGGGGGAAACCTGAAATAGAAAAACAGCAGAAAACAGGAACTGGCACTGTGGTGCACTGAGTTAATAGGTTAGTCCAAATATGATCAAAAGTGTATGGAAGTGCATAAATATCATAGCAATATCACACAAAAGAGGCATGGAGCAAGCAGAAATTATAGATACATTTTGGACATATCAACATCCCCAAGCTTAATTCCTGCTCATCCTCGAGTAGGTAAATGATAACAAGCATAATTTCTGTGGTGACATGCTATCAACCATATAAGAACTTTTTAAGTAAAGTAATCAAGGCATGTAATCCAATTCAAGTCATAACAAGCAAGAGTCTATATTAGCATTGTAACAAGTAACATAAGAACATAAAGGTGCAAGAGCTCTCGCTGTCCGTGACTCGAATGTCTCCAAATGGTGTTTGCGTGCAAGAAAGGGGATTGGGATATATGAGAGAGTAAAACATAGTTTTTGTATTGTTGAGAACTTAATCTACTAAAGTTTCACACTTGGTCTTCTTTGGAATCTTATCTTGACTCATCCCCAGACCGTCAGCCAGGTACGAGTCAAAATGATCCACTCCCTTTCGATATTTTGAGCACTCATGCAATGGATGAGCGTAAGCAAGAAAGTCGACACTTAGGATGGCAAAGAGAGAAATGATAGAGGGGGAAGACAAAAAGGTGTGAAAGGCTCACATCAATGAGGACAATCATGGGCGAGAGAAAGCCAAATGATAGATATGATGCGAGGAGTAGGGATTGCCATGCAACGGATGCACATATGAGCTAAGGTAAGCTCTCCAATGGAACTAGTGGGGGTGCATCCAACTTGCTTGCTAAAGAAGACCTAGAGCTCTTTGGAGGAGGCTCATCATTGGAATATACAAGCCAAGTTCTATAGTGTAAAGGTCCCCACATAGCTATATGCATAAATGATAATCTCTATGGAGTACAAGGTATAAGATGGAGTACGAGTGTGGATCTCTCAAAAGAAATAGTAGTGTGCCCCCTTCTCTCTTTTTATTTCTTTTTCTTTTATTTTTTATTTTTTTGTGGCCTCAATGGCTCTTTCTATTTATCTCTCATTTGTCCTCTTTGGGATCTTTTGATTTTGTCCTCTTTGGGATCTTTTGATTTGTCCTCTTTGGGATCTTTTCCTCACTTTAGGGGCAACACTCTATGTATTACAAGAAGTATAGAAGATCTTTCACACTTTACAAAAGTACTCAACATAAAGAAAATGAAACTATCATGATGTATGCAAATGTATGCCTCTGCCAGTGTAGCAGGATATGCAATGATACTAGCGCGTCATGTAGCAATGATTAGGGCAAGGCCCAACTAGCATGCGGCTCATCGATCAAGCAAAAAGCATGTATGACATGAAGATCAAGTCATGAGAGGATGGATGTTGCATGGCAATGTATCTCGGAAAGGCTATGGAAATGCCTTAATAGGTAGGTATGGTGGCTGTTTTGAGGAAGGATATAATGAGGCTTATGATGACAGAGCGTATCGTGCCAAGGATTTGGATGCACCGGCGAAGTATGCGCCAACTCTCGAGGTGAGAAAGGGCAATGCACGGTACCGAAGAGGCTACAAAAATATGGTTAGGTGGAAGTGTCAACCTTCGAATACTCACATTAGTCCGAAGAACTCATGCACTTATTATCGGTAACTCTCAATCTAATTAGGAGGTTCACAAAGAGACAAGTACCCCGAGGAGGTGTGTATGGGGTTTGGTTACCCTTGCGCATCCTCGACCCATGGTATGTGAGTGTACTCTAATATTCGATCCCTCCAAAGATTAGTGATCCATTTAGTAGCTAAAGTTCTCAATTATTTTGTAGGTTTTCGAAAATAAACACGGATTGCCCAAAATACGACATCTATCACTAATAGGCTAAAGCTCTTGACACCAAAAGTTCATACATTACTCATGGCAATACCTCAAAACTATTCCAAGTTACTACTAAAATTAAATAGCAACCTCAATTACCTATTTTAAGTTAAGACACACAACTCAGTGCAACAGACAAACTCTCTTAACAAGATAGTCATGAAAACTCAAGAGAGTTCAACAACCAACTAAACAAAATCTCTTTAAAAAGAAAAGCATGAAAACTAAGAGCTAAACATGAAAGTAGCTTATTGAAAGACAAAGAACACACACAGCAAAGATAAGCATAAAAATCCTATGTTGTGTTCTAGGTTGAAGTGGAGCGTGTTTCTCTCCCACACAAAGAAAGCTGGGTTCTAACTTGTTATGAACAGCAAGCAAAGCTAAAGAAAACTAAAAAGGAAACTAAAAGCAAGACGCTCCAAGCATAGCACATAACGCATGAAGTGATTAAAATATAGTGGAACGAAAGACGAACTGATAATTGTTGATGGAGAAGGGGATGCACGGGGGCATCCCCAAGCTTAGACGCTTGAGTCTTCTTGAATATTTCTTGGGGGTGCACGGGGGCATCCCCAAGCTTGAGCGTTTGACACTCCTGAATCTTTTTATCATCTTCCCTCGCACACTTGAAAACTCCCTTCATACATAACTCATCATAATCTGATTAGCGAGGTTAGTACCCATAATAAAATAACTTTTCCCTGCTGGAAATAAGGATAATCTTGAAGAGCTACTGTTTCTCAAGATTGCCAAAAGGTTTTTGCAAAGAAAAAGCAAGCTCAAGGTTTGCAAAACGAAGAAAAGGCAAAACAGGACAGAATCTGTGAAAAACAGACCAGCAGGTAGTAAATAATTTTTTCGGGGCACTTCTGCAACTCAAATAAAAAAACTCGGAACAGATGCCCGAAAGCCAATTGTATAGAGCACGCTGTCGAAAAAATTCAGACCAAAAAGATGATCTGGTGATTTTATACGAATTTTTCTGTCCAAGGACAGAATCTGTTTCTTGGACAGCACGTCACAACTTTTGAACTTTCTTGCAATCAGAGGCTAAACTTGGCACAAAGCTGAAAAGAAAAGATACAATGATGATGCTACTGTAGTAACAAACATCAAGACCACTAAAACTGAAAGAACAAACTGAAAGCAAAGATAACAAGGGTTGTCTCCCTAGAGCTCTTTCTTTATAGCCATAAAGATAGGCTTAAGACTTTAATGATGCTCTAGTAGGAATAAGAGTTGAAGAACAAAAGAGTGCATCAAGAAGAAAATACCAATCACATTTAAGCCTAACATGCTTCCTATGCATAGGAATATTGCAATACAATAATTCATTGAAGCACAAAGCAATAAGCATAGGAAGACAAAACAAGTGCAGCTTCAAAACCTTCAACATAAAGAGAGGGAACTTGATATTATTGAAATATCTATAAGCATATGTTCCCTTCTCATAATAATTTTCAGTGGGATCACGAATAAACTCAACAATATAAGCATCACATAAAGCATTGTTACCATGATCCACATGCAAAAAGGTATCATTACTCTTCATATAAGCAAAATCTTTCTTATTAGGGATAGTAAGAGTAAAGCAATCATAACCATCATGGTAATCATTGTATTTAGGAGGCATATCATAATCATAATAAATTTTATCCTCAATAGTAGGTGGACTGAAAACATCATATTCATCATTGTAATCATCATATATAGGAAGCAAAGTATCATCAAAGTAAATTTTCTCTTCAAAAGTTGGGGGACGAAAAATATCATGTTCATCAAACGTGTCATCCCCAAGATTAGAGCTTTCCATGTCATTAGCAATATTGATATTCAAAGAAAGCATACTAATAACATCACCACCATCATGATTGTTATGCAAATAATTGTTGGGGAACGTAGTATTTTAAAATTTTCCTACGATCACGCAAGATCTATCTACCAGATGCATAGCAACGAGAGGGAAGAGTGTGTCTACGTACCCTCGTAGACCGGGAGCGGAAGCGTCAAGTGACGCGGTTGATGTTGTCGAACTTCTTCGCGATCCAACCGATCAAGCACCGAACGTACGGCACCTCCGCGTTCAGCACACGTTCAGCTTGATGACGTCCCACGAGCTCTTGATCCAGTTGAGCTTCACGGGAGAGTTTCGTCAGCACGACGGCGTGGTGACGGATATGATGTGTTCACCGGCGCAGGGCTTCGCCTAAGCTCCGCGACGGTATGACCGAGGTGTGATTCTGTGGAGGGGGGCACCGCACACGGCTAAAACAATTCAACTTGTGTGTCTTTGGGTGCCCCCCTACCCCCGTATATAAAGGAGCAAGGGAGGGAGGCCGGCCGGCCCTTCCTGGTGCGGCTAGGGAGTGGACTCCTACTAGGAATAGGATTGCAATCCTATTCCTAGTAGGATTCACCAAAAGAAGGAAGAGGGAAAGGAATAGGAGAGGTGGCGCCCCCCCCAATCCTAGTCCAACTAGGAACCCTAGGTGGGGCGCCGGCCAGCCCTATGGGCTGCCTCTCTCTTTCCCTTTAGGCTCACTATGGACCATCCCCTCTCGTAGGGGGTTCCGGTAACCCCCTCCGGCAATCCCGATAAATCCGAAACTTTTCCGGAACACTTCCGGTGTCCGAATATAGTCGTCCAATATATCAATCTTTATGTCTCGGACATTCCGAGACTCCTCGTCATGTCCGTGATCTCATCCGGGACTCCGAACTACCTTCGGTACATCAATACTCATAAACTCATAATACCGATCGTCATCAAACGTTAAGCGTGCGGACCCTACGGGTTCGAGAACTATGTAGACATGACCTAGACTCATCTCCGGTCAATAACCAATAGCGGAACCTGGATGTTCATATTGGCTCCTACATATTCTACGAAGATCTTTTATCGGTCAGAACCGCATAACAACATACGTTGTTCCTTTTGTCAAACGGTATGTTACTTGCCCGAGATTCGATCGTCGGTATCTTTATACCTAGTTCAATCTCGTTACCGGCAAGTCTCTTTACTCGTTCCGTAACACATCATCTCGTGACTAACTCATTAGTCTTTTGCTTGCAAGGCTTATTATGATGTGTGTTACCGAGAGGGCCCAGAGATACCTCTCCGACACTCAGAGTGACAAATCCTAATCTTGATCTATGCCAACACCACAAATACTTTCGGAGACACCTGTAGAGCATCTTTATGATCACCCAGTTACGTTGTGACGTTTGATAGCACACAAGGTGTTCCTACGGTATCCGGGAGTTGCATAATCTCATAGTCATAGGAACATGTATAAGTCATGAAGAAAGCAATAGCAGTAAAACTAAACGATCATAGTGCTATGCTAACGGATGGGTCTTGTCCATCACATCATTCTCCTAATGATGTAATCCCGTTGATCAAATGACAACTCATGTCTATGGTTAGGAAACATAACCATCTTTGATCAATGAGCTAGTCTAGTAGAGGCATACTAGGGACACTCTGTTTTGTCTATGTATTCACACATGTACTAAGTTTCCGGTTAATACAATTCTAGCATGAATAATAAACATTTATCATGATATAAGGAAATATAAATAACAACTTTATTATTGCCTCTAGGGCATATTTCCTTCAGTCTCCCACTTGAACTAGAGTCAATAATCTAGCTCACATCGCCATGTGATTTAATACCGATAGTTCACATCGTTATGTGAATAACACCCATAGTTCACATCACCATGTGACCAACACCCAAAGGGTTTACTAGAGTCAATAATCTAGTTCACATCGCTATGTGATTAATACCCAAGAGCAATGAGGTGTGATCATGTTTTGCTTGTGAGAGAAGTTTAGTCAACGGGTCTGTCATATACAGATCCCTATGTATTTCGCAAATTTCTATGTCTACAATGCTCTGCATGGAGCTACTCTAGCTAATTGCTCCCACTTTCAATACGCATCCAAATTGATACTTAGAGTCATCTGGATTTAGTGTCAAAGCTTGCATCGGCGTAACCCTTTACGACGAACTCTTTATCACCTCCATAATCGAGAAATATTTCCTTAGTCATCCAATTACTAAGGATAATTTTGACCGCTGTACAGTGATCTACTCCTGGATCACTATTGTACCTCCCTGTCAAACTCTTGGCAAGGTACACAACGTGTTTTGTACACAGCATGGCATACTTTATAGAACCTATGGCTGAGGCATAGGGAATGACTTTCATTCTCTCTATATTTTTCTGCCGTGGTCTGGCTTTGAGTCTTACTCAACTTCACACCTTACAAGTCAGGCAAGAACTTCTTCTTTGACTGATCCATTTTGAACTACTTCAAAATCTTATCAAGGTATGTACTCATCGAAAGTCTTATCAAGCGTCTTGATCTATCTATATAGATCTTGATGCTCAATATGTAAGCAGCTTCACCGAGGTCTTTCTTTGAAAAACTCCTTTCAAACACTCCTTTATGCTTTCCAGATAATTCTACATCATTTCCGATCGACAATATGTCATTCACATATACTTATCAGAAAGGTTGTAGTGCTCCCACTCACTTCTTGTAAATACAGGCTTCTCCAAAAGGCTGTATAAAACCATATGCTTTGATCACCTCATCAAAGCGTATATTCCAACTCCGAGATGCTTGCACCAGTCCATAGATGGATCGCTGGAGCTTGCATACTTTGTTAGCACCTTTTGGATCGACAAAACCTTCTGGTTGCATCATATACAACTCTTCTTTGAGATATCCATTTAGGAATGCAGTTTTGACATCCATTTGCCAGATTTCATAATCATAAAATGCGGCAATTGCTAACATGATTCGGACAGACTTTAAGCATCGCTACAGGTGAGAAAGTCTCATCGTAGTCAACTCCTTGAACTTGTCGAAAACCTTTCGCAACAAGTCGAGCTTTGTAAACAGTAATATTACCGTCTGCGTCGGTCTTCCTCTTGAAGATCCATTTATTTTCGATGGCTTGCCGATCATCGGGCAAGTCAACCAAAGTCCACACTTTGTTCTCATACATGGATCCCATCTCAGATTTCATGGCTTCAAGCCATTTTGCGAAATCTGGGCTCATCATCGCTTCCTCATAGTTCGTAGGTTCATCATGGTCTAGTAACATGATTTCCAGAACTGGGTTGCCGTACCACTCTGGTGCGGAACGTACTCTGGTTGATCTACGACGTTCAGCAGAAACTTGATCCGAAGTTTCATGATCATTATCATTAACTTCCTCACTAATTGGTGTAGGAATCACTGGAACAATTTCCTGTGATGTACTACTTTCCAATCCGGGAGAAGGCACAATTACCTCATCAAGTTCTACTTTCCTCCCACTCACTTCTTTCGAGAGAAACTCCTTCTCTAGAAAGGATCCATTTTTAGCAACGAATATCTTGCCTTCGGATCTGTGATAGAAGGTGTACCCAACAGTCTCTTTTGGGTATCCTATGAAGATTTACTTCTCCGGTTTGGGTTCGAGCTTATCATGTTGAAACTTTTTCACATAAGCATCGTAGTCCCAAACTTTAAGAAACAACAACTTTGGTTTCTTGCCAAACCACAGTTCTTAAGGCGTTGTCTCAACGGATTCAGATTAGGCCCTTATTTAACGTGAATGCAGCTGTCTCTAATGCATGACCCAAAACGATAGTGGTAAATCGGTAAGAGACATCATAGATCGCACCATATCCAATAAAGTACGGTTACGACGTTCGGACACACCATTATGCTGTGGTGTTCCGGGTGGCGTGAGCTGTGAAACTATTCCACATTGTTTCAAATGAAGACCAAACTCGTAACTCAAATATTCTCCTCCACGATCAGATCGTAGAAACTTTATTTTCTTGTTACGATGATTCTCTACTTCACTCTGAAATTCTTTGAACTTTTCAAATGTTTCAGACTTGTGCTTTATTAAGTAGATATACCCATATCTGCTCAAATCATCAGTGAAGGTCAGAAAATAACGATACCCGCCGCGAGCTTCAACACTCATTGGTCCGCATACATCAGTATGTATGATTTCCAACAAATATGTTGCTCGCTCCATAGTTCCGGAGAACGGAGTTTTAGTCATCTTGCCCATGAGGCATGGTTCGCAAGCACCAAATGATTCATAATCAAGTGATTCCAAAAGTCCATCATTATGGAGTTTCTTCATGCGTTTTACACCAATATGACTTAAACGGCAGTGCCACAAATAAGTTGCACTATCATTTTTAACCTTGCATCTTTTGGCTTCAATATTATGAATATGTGTATCACACGATCGAGATCCAACAAACTATTTTCATTGGGTGTATGACCATAGAAGGTTTTATTCGTGTAAACAGAACAACAATTATTCTCTAACTTACATGAATAACCGAATTGCAATAAACATGATCAAATCACATTCACGCTCAACACAAACACCAAATAACAGTTATTTAGGTTCAACACTAATCCCGAAAGTATAGGGAGTGTGCGATGATGATCATATCAATCTTGGAACTGCTTCCAATACACATCGTCACTTCATCCTTTAGCTAGTTTATGTTCATTATGCAACTCCTACTTCAAGTTACTACTCTTTAGCAACTGAACCAATATCAAATACCGAGGGGTTGCTATGAACACTAGTAAAATACACATTAATAATCTGTATATCAAATATACCTTTGTTCACTTTGCCATCCTCCTTATCCGCCAAGTATCTAGGGCAGTTCCACTTTTAGTGACCATTTCCTTTGCAGTATAAGCACTTGTTTCAGGCTTGAGTTTAGCTTTGGGTTTCTTCACGGGAGTGACAACTTGCTTGTCATTCTTCTTGAAGTTCCCCTTCTATCCCTTTGCCCTTTACTTGAAACAAGTGGTCTTGTTAACCATCAACACTTGATGCTTTTTCATGATTTCTACCTTCGCCTACTTCAGTATCGCGAAGAGCTGGGAATTCCTTTCGTCATCCCTTGCATATTATAGTTCATCACGAAGTTCTACTAACTTGGTGATAGTGACTAGAGAACTTTGTCAATTACTATCTTATCTGGAAGATTAACTCCCACTTGATTAAAGTAATTGTACTACCCAGACAATCTGAGCACATGCTCACTGGTTGAGCTATTCTCCTCCATCTTGTAGGCAAAGTACTGTCAGAGGTCTTATACCTCTCGACACGGGCATGAGTATGAAATACTAATTTCAACTCTTGGAACATCTTATATGCTCCGTGGCATTCAAAACGTTTTTGAAGTCCCGGTTATAAGCCGTAAAGCATGGTGCACTAAACTATCAAGTAGTCATCATATCGAGCTTTTGTCAAAACGTTCATAACGTCTACATCTACTCCTGCAATAGGTCTGTCACCTAGCGGTGCATCAAGGACATAATTCTTCTGTGCAGCAATGAGGATAATCCTCAGATCACGGAACAAGTCCGCATCATTGCTACTAACATCTTTCAACTTAGTTTTCTCTAGGAAAATAAACAGGGAGCAACATCGCGAGCTATTGATCTACAACATAGATATGCTAATACTACCAGGACTAAGTTCATGATAAATTAAAGTTCAATTAATCATATTACTTAAGAACTCCCACTTAGATAGACATCCCTCCGGTCATCTAAATGATCACGTGATCCAAATCAACTAAACCATGTCTGATCATCACGTGAGATGGAGTAGTTTCAATGGTGAACATCTTATGTTGATCATATCTACTATATGATTCACGCTCGACCTTTCGGTCTCCAGTGTTCCGAGGCCATATCTGCATATGCTAGGCTCGTCAAGTTTAACCCGAGTATTCTGCGTGTGCAAAAACTGGCTTACACCCGTTGTATTTGAACGTAGAGCTTATCACACCCGATCATCACGTGGTGTCTCGGCACGACGAACTTTCGCAACGGTGCATACTCAGGGAGAACACTTATACCTTGAAATTTAGTAAGGGATCATCTTATAATGCTACCGTCGTTCTAAGCAAAATAAGAAGCATAATAAGATAAACATCACATGAATTCAAAATATGTGACATGATATGGCCATCATCATCTTGTGCTTTTGATCTCCATCTCCAAAGCACCGTCATGATCACCTTCACAAAACATGATCATCTCATACAAAAACCGTATAACTCATCATGTCTTGACCATATCACATCACAACATGCCCTGCAAAAACAAGTTAGACGTCCTCTACTTTGTTGTTGCAAGTTTTACGTGGCTGCTACGGGCTTAAGCAAGAACCGTTCTTGCCTACGCATACAAAACCACAACGATGTTTCGTCAAGTATGTGCTGTTTTAACCTTCACAAGGACCGGGCGTAGCCACACTTGATTCAGCTAAAGTGAGAGAGACAGACACCCGCCAGTCACCTTTAAGCAACGAGTGCTCGTAACGGTGAAACCAGTCTCGCGTAAGCGTACGCGTAATGTCGGTCCGGGCCGCTTCATCTCACAATACCGCCGAAGCAAAGTATGACATGCTGGTAAGCAGTATGACTAGTATCGCCCACAACTCATTGTGTTCTACTCGTGCATATCATCTACGCATAGACCTGGCTCATGATGCCACTGTTGGGGAACGTAGTAATTTAAAATTTTCCTACGATCACGCAAGATCTATCTACCAGATGCATAGCAACGAGAGGGAAGAGTGTGTCTACGTACCCTCGTAGACCGGGAGCGGAAGCGTCAAGTGACGCGGTTGATGTTGTCGAACTTCTTCGCGATCCAACCGATCAAGCACCGAACGTACGGCACCTCCGCGTTCAGCACACGTTCAGCTTGATGACGTCCCACGAGCTCTTGATCCAGTTGAGCTTCACGGGAGAGTTTCGTCAGCACGACGGCGTGGTGACGGATATGATGTGTTCACCGGCGCAGGGCTTCGCCTAAGCTCCGCGACGGTATGACCGAGGTGTGATTCTGTGGAGGGGGGCACCGCACACGGCTAAAACAATTCAACTTGTGTGTCTTTGGGTGCCCCCCTGCCCCCGTATATAAAGGAGCAAGGGAGGGAGGCCGGCCGGCCCTTCCTGGTGCGGCTAGGGAGTGGACTCCTACTAGGAATAGGATTGCAATCCTATTCCTAGTAGGATTCACCAAAAGAAGGAAGAGGGAAAGGAATAGGAGAGGTGGCGCCCCCCCCAATCCTAGTCATCCTAGGAACCCTAGGTGGGGCGCCGGCCAGCCCTATGGGCTGCCTCTCTCTTTCCCTTTAGGCCCACTATGGACCATCCCCTCTCGTAGGGGGTTCCGGTAACCCCCTCCGGCAATCCCGATAAATCCGAAACTTTTCCGGAACACTTCCGGTGTCCGAATATAGTCGTCCAATATATCAATCTTTATGTCTCGGACATTCCGAGACTCCTCGTCATGTCCGTGATCTCATCCGGGACTCCGAACTACCTTCGGTACATCAATACTCATAAACTCATAATACCGATCGTCATCAAACGTTAAGCGTGCGGACCCTACGGGTTCGAGAACTATGTAGACATGACCTAGACTCATCTCCGGTCAATAACCAATAGCGGAACCTGGATGTTCATATTGGCTCCTACATATTCTACGAAGATCTTTTATCGGTCAGAACCGCATAACAACATACGTTGTTCCTTTTGTCAAACGGTATGTTACTTGCCCGAGATTCGATCGTCGGTATCTTTATACCTAGTTCAATCTCGTTACCGGGAAGTCTCTTTACTCGTTCCGTAACACATCATCTCGTGACTAACTCATTAGTCTTTTGCTTGCAAGGCTTATTATGATGTGTGTTACCGAGAGGGCCCAGAGATACCTCTCCCACACTCAGAGTGACAAATCCTAATCTTGATCTATGCCAACACCACAAATACTTTCGGAGACACCTGTAGAGCATCTTTATGATCACCCAGTTACGTTGTGACGTTTGATAGCACACAAGGTGTTCCTACGGTATCCGGGAGTTGCATAATCTCATAGTCATAGGAACATGTATAAGTCATGAAGAAAGCAATAGCAGTAAAACTAAACGATCATAGTGCTATGCTAACGGATGGGTCTTGTCCATCACATCATTCTCCTAATGATGTGATCCCGTTGATCAAATGACAACTCATGTCTATGGTTAGGAAACATAACCATCTTTGATCAATGAGCTAGTCTAGTAGAGGCATACTAGGGACACTCTGTTTTGTCTATGTATTCACACATGTACTAAGTTTCCGGTTAATACAATTCTAGCATGAATAATAAACATTTATCATGATATAAGGAAATATAAATAACAACTTTATTATTGCCTCTAGGGCATATTTCCTTCAATAATAAAGTTCCATAGGTTTTTTAATTTTCTCTTCAAACACATCATGTCCCAAAGCAAGGTAGAGCTTATAAAGCTCTCTCATATTTTTGTTGTTTTCCATTAAGCAAAACTAGTGAAAAGACATAAATAAAACTGAAAGGTAAACTAACAAGACTAAAAAGCAAAGATAAAAGATAGCGTGCAACTCCCCTATCTTGAAGAGTGGAGTCCCCGGCAACGGCGCCAGAAACTTTGCTTGATGGCTTCTCGCCCCTCGTTGGTTACCCCAAGTGGAAGGTTTGAGATGTAGCGTAGCGGCAAGTTTCCCTTGGCAAAGATACCAAGGATCGAATCCCGTGAGACTCCGAGGGTCGACAAGAAGGTGTCAATAGCGCCATAAACTTTCGCTTGACAGGACCTGCACACAGATACAAATAACTTTGCTCCCAACGAGTACAGAGAGGTTGTCAATCCCTCCGGCCTTGTCGTTTACAAAGGATAAAACGCAAGAGATAATAGTGATAGGTATGACTGCAACTAGGAAATAAGAACAGAAAGTAAATAGTGGATGTGATCAGTGATGGCAATATGGACCGGAGTCCCATGATGTTCACTAGTGATGTCTCTCTCCCAAAAGACGATAAAACAGCTAAGCGAGGTAAACGAATTACAGCTGGGCAATTGACAGGATTATGTGCGCAAATGCTAACTATGCTGCAAAGAAAGGTAGAGGCTCAAAAGCATGGGCGGTATGCCAAGGCAAGTAGACCGAAATCCATCTGCATCTACTACTAATCATCCACCTTGAGATATCTATCCAGAACATCTCGCTGGTATTAAGTTGCGAGTCCCACCCAAAGTGTAAACTCAAAGCAACAGACAACTGCATTAAAAGAACTTTGCGTAAAGTAAACAATCCTTGCACCCGCGAGTACAAGCACCGTTGTTTTCCCCTTGTGGCAACAGCACATCCCCTAGACTCATGTTTCTGTCACTCAAGCTAGTCATCGAGGGGCATGAACCCACAATCAAGCATAACGTTCCCTCTTGGAGTTACTACCTACTACTCGGCCAAAGCAACAAATAGCAACAGAGAACATGCAAGAATTACTCAAGAACATAAATATAAAAGAGGTGAATCAAATATATTACTCACACACAATCTGAACATAATCTCATAATCCATCGGATCCCAGCAAACTCAGCATAGCAACAGCATAAGGATTACATATGTGCCTCGATCATGTAGGGCAGCTCACGAGGTCTAATCGGTGAAGAACAAAGAGGGGAGGAGAACATCACATAGCTACTGGTCATGGACCCATGGTCCAAGGGAGACTACTCACAACTCATCCGGGAAGCGTCCATGGTGGTGGAGAAGCTCCCGGTGGTGGTTCTCCCCTCCGGCAGGGTGCCGGGAAGAGTTCTCCTGGTGCTCCCGATCTTGGAAGCGCGGCGGCGGCGGAATAGAGATGAGATCGCGGAAAAGGGTTCCGTCCTCGAGGGTTTCGGGACGCGTGCTAAATATATGCCAAAGGGGGTCACCAGAGGCGGAGAGGGGGGCCCAGGCGCCCCCCCCCCGGCGCGGCCAGGAGGGGGGCCGCATGGGCAGGCCGCCTGGGGGCTGCCCCTGGCTCCCCTCTGGCCCTGCCTTGGTTTTTCCGGAAGCTCCCGATACGCTGATTTTTCCTGTATTTTATCTCGGAATTTTTAGGGCACTTTTAATATGGGGGAAACCTGAAATAGAAAAACAGCAGAAAACAGGAATTGGCACTGTGGTGCACTGAGTAATAGGTTAGTCCAAATATGATCAAAAGTGTATCGAAGTGCATAAATATCATAGCAATATCACACAAAAGAGGCATGGAGCAAGCAGAAATTATAGATATGTTTTGGACGTATCACCCCGCCGTCTGCGGGTAGTGGGATCGTGACCTTCTCTGACCGATGCTTGGTCATAGCAGCGCGGCTACAGTGACCCACCGCTTAGGAGATATTCATAAGGTACGTGCTCACTATAGAGACGCCCTTATAGATCTTCTAAGGACATGTTCTCCTGTAGCTACGCCCCTGCCGCGCAGGGGTTCCCCCAGCACACGTCCTGGGGAAGGAATATGGATCGTCTACTGGCTAGTGGTGTTGGTGTCGCCGCCTGTTGGGTCCCCGCCGCCTGCTGGCAGCCGACTCCTAGGGCAGGCTACCCTAGGAGGTGGCTCGATGAGCAGACGGCCGCAGCGGACCAGGCGGCTGTCATTTGTCTTAAAATACCAAGGGTAGTCGCCGAGGGTACCCATGGTCAATATCTCCGACGGTAGTCCCCGAAGCTGGTGGAACTCCGAGGCGGGCGCTGGAGGCGCCGAGGGGTTCTAGCAGCTTCCCCTCTTAGGCAGGCCCAACGTCCTTCATTTGTCCTTCGTGGATATCCGTCTGCTGACAGCCGGCCCCCAGCAGCTGAACCGTCGTCTTAGAGTCTTCGGCGAGAAGGCACCGCCTGGTCAGCGGGCAGTCGAACAGGCCCGCAGACCATTGGCAGCTCCCACGCATCACCGTCCTGTCGCGTCGGCCTGCCAGCCCACGCGCGTGACAGGACGTAACAGCGGGCCGGGGCCAGCCACTATGGGGCCTCGGGCCCCGCGCGGATCCACAGTGGCAGGGGTAATCGATTATCCTCCCACGCATCACCGTCCCCGAAGCTTGGCGGGTGGAGCCGATTCGTGCCAAGGTGTCGGCTTGCATGTTTTCGGCCCGCGGTACGTGGAGGAACTCGCAGCCATCAAAGTGTCCACTGATCTACTGGACAAGGAAGCGATAGCTTGCCATGTTTGCTGCCTTGGCGTCCCAGTCCCCAGACGACTGCTGGACAACCAAGTCTGAGTCACCGTAGCACAGCACTCGGCGGATGCCAATCTCCTTGGCCATCCGGAGCCCGTGGATGAGTGCCTCGTACTCGGCCACATTGTTGGAGGCGGCAAAGTGGATCTGCAGGGTATACTTGAGTTTGTCGCCTTTGGGGTGAGGACGACGCCGGCTCCCAGGCCGGTGCGCATATTTGATCCGTCAAAGTGCATCCGCCAATGGGTTGAGTCTGGCACGGGCGGCAGGTACTGGGTTTCGGCCCAATCGACGAGGAAGTCGGCCAATGCCCGCTACTTGATGGTGGTGCGCGGCTGGTAGAAGATGGTGAAGGGGGCTAGCTCAATGGCCCACTTGGCCACTCTTCCTGAGGCATCTCTGTTCCCCATGATTTCAGCAAGCGGGGCCGTGCAGACGACCGTGACAGCATGTTCTTGGAAGTACTGCTTGAGTTTCTTGGCGGTGAAGTACACGCCGTAGCACATCTTCTGGTAATGGGGGTAGTTCTGCTTGGATGCTGACAGCACTTCGCTCAAGTAGTAGACGGGCCTCTGGACGGGCAAGGCTCTGCCGTCCTCTGGGCGCTCGACCACAATGACAGTGCTGACCACCCGGCTGGTGGCGGCTATGTAAAGGAACATGGGTTCCTTGTCTGCTGGCGCCGCCAAGACAGGCGGGGTGGACAACAGTCGCTTGAGCTGCTGGAAAGCTTCGTCTGCCTGGTTGTTCCACTCGAAGCACGTGGTCTTCTTCATCAGTTGGTACAGGGGGAGTGCCTTTTCTCCTAGCCGGCTGATGAAACGGCTGAGAGATGCCAGGCACTCCGTGAACCTCTGGAAATCCCGCACACGGGTCGGTCGTTCCATCCTCTCGATGGCCTTGATCTTCACCGGATTGCACTCGATGCCGCGTTCGGATACCAAGAAGCAAAGGAGCTGGCCGGACGGTACCCCGAAGACGCATGTCTCCGGGTTTAGCTTAATCCGAAAGCGGCGCAGGTTCTCAAACGTTTCTTGGAGATCCTCCAAAAGGGTTCCTCCCTTCTCCGTCTTCACCACAATATCGTCCACGTAAACGTGGGCGTTCCTGCCAAGCTGCTTGAGGAGACACTTCTGCATGCAACGCTGAAAGGTGGCGCCGGCATTTCTCAAGCCGAACGTCATGGTCAGGTAGCAGAAGGCCCCAAACGGCGTGAGGAAGGTGGTCTTCAGGCGGTCAGCTGGATCAAGCTTGATGTGATGGTACCCTGAATAAGCATCAAGGAAAGACAGCAGCTCACATCCAGCTGTGGAGTCAATCACTTGATCTATTCGCGGCAGAGCAAACGGGTCTTTAGGGCAAGCTTTGTTTAGGCAGGTGTAATCAATGCACATGCACCATTTGTTGTTCTTCTTCAGCACCAGGACTGGATTCGCTAGCCACTCGGGATAAAAGACTTCCATGATGAAGCCGGCTGCTAGCAGGCGTGCGACTTCTTCCCCAACGACTCTTCTCTTCTCTTCTGACAGGAGGCGCAGCGGTTGCCTGACAGGCTTTGCACCTTCTCTCACATGCAACTTGTGCTCGGCGAAATCCGTCGGGACACCCGGCATGTCCTTGGGGGACCACGCAAAGATGTCCCGATTCTCACGGAGGAAGTCGACGAGCTCGCTTTCCTATTTACTGTCTAGGCTTGACCCTATGCCAGCAAATCGCTCCGGGTGAGACGGGTCCAAGGCAATCTTCTTTGTGTCCTTGGCTGGCTGGAACAAGCCTTGTGGCTCCGCCTCCCTGGGATCGGCTGGTATGGCCGGCTGCTCGCCAGCCATTGCCACCAGTCGCTCCAGATGGCGCTTTTCCTTAGCCACGACAAGGGACTCCGCCAGGCGGCTGCTGGCTGTTGCGCATGCAATGGATTTCTCGTAGTTCCCGGCTATGGTGATTATTCCTTTGGGGCCAGGCATCTTCATCTTGAGGTAGGCATAATGGGGGACTGTCATGAACTTTGCAAGAGCTGGCCGGCCCAAGATCACGTGATAGGGACTTTCCAGGTTCACCACTTCAAACCAGACCGGCTCCCTTCGGAAGTGCATCTTGTCACCAAATAGGACATCGACCCTGGCCTTGCCGATTGGTGAGCAAGAGAGGCCTGGCACAATGCCATGGAACACGGTCCTGGTGGGCTGAAGTTGCTTTTCTTTGATGCCCAACTTCTCCATGGTGTCTCGGTACATGATGTTGATGCTGTTGCCGCCGTTTACCAGCACCCGGGAGAAACGACAGGCCCGCCTGTCAGTGGAGAGGGTGGCGTCCAGGACCAAGGCATAGGCCCCTGGCGAAGGTATGACGGCCGGGTGATCCTCTCGGCTCCAGCTGACAGGCTTTCCAGACCAATGCATGAATCCCGGGTCCTTGACGGCAACAGTGTTGACTTCTCTGCGCTGCTGGCGCCGGCTGTGCCTATCGTCCGCCTGGCTAGTGAAGACAACATAGGCTCCGTTTTCTTCTGGGAATTCGTCCTGGACCTGGCCGCCAGGACGGGCAGCCGGCGGATTAGGAGGCAGGGCTGGCTGCCCAGTAGGCGGCGGTAGCAGAGCCTCTCCCCTCGCAATTCTTGTGAGCCAATGACAGTTTCGTGTTGTGTGGTTAGAAGGCTTCGCGCCACTGTGGAACTTGCAGGGGGCGTCCAAGGCTTGGTCAAAGGAGAAGGCCGGTTGCCACACCGGTTTGCTGCCCTTCTGGCGCTTGGGTCCTGCTTGAGCTTCTGGCTGCTGTCCGTCGACTGCTGCCACCAGCCGGCTGTTGGCAGCCGGCGCATGGGCCTTGCGCTTCTGGTCGCTTGTCTGCTGGCGCCGATTGGACTCTCCTGCCGGCGTCTTGGAAGTTGGAGGGGTCATCTTGCCTGAAGCGTCCACTTGTAGCTCGGTCTTCATGGAGGAGTCAGCGGTGGCGTACTTGTCTGCTATGCTCAGCAGTTCATCCAACGTGGCCGGCTCATCACAAAGGAGCCGGTGTTTGAGTAAGGTGCCTTCTCTGCACCCGGCCGTGAAATACTCGATGGCTTGGACCTCGTGCACTCCTTCACAAGAATTCCGCAGCTCTGCCCAGCGCGTGAGATAGTCGTGGGCCGACTCGTCTGGGCCTTGGATGCACAGGGAAAGCTGACGCGGCTTGGGAGGACGCTTGTAGGTGCTGGTGAAGTTGCGAGTGAAGGCGTCGGTGAAGTCCAGCCAGTCGTTGATGCTATTGGGCTTCAGGCTATTCAGCCAAGTTCGAGCCGTGCCCTGGAGCATGAGGGGCACGTACTTCACCGTGACACGTCTGTTGCCGGTGGCTATGCTGACGGCCGTGGAGTAATCCACCAGCCAGTCCTCTGGTTTCACTGATCCGTTGTACTTGGGGGTGTCTCTAGGGAGCGAGAAGCCCTTGGGAAAAGGCTCATTGCAGATGCGAGGGCCGAAGCAGGCCGGACCGAGGTCATCTTCTTCTTCAACGGCCTGGGATCGAGCCAGACGGTCCAGGCGGTGGCGGGCGTCGTTCTCCCCAACCCCCTCGCGGCGGCCCAAGCGGCCCGCCAGAGAGGGGTGGTCAACAGGCGGAGGAGACATGCGCCTCTCCCGTCGGGGAGGAGGCGGATGCTCCCCTCGCCATTCGACGGCCCTTGGACGGCCGTCTTCGTCGCGCTCGATGGTGACAGGAGTCTGCCGGCTGCGGCTGGTAGCGGGCTCTGAGTCTCGCCGGTTGGTGGCGCCGACTGTTGGAGAGCGAGACGTGGCTCCTTGCTCTCGCCGAAAAGGGCGGTTGTCTGTGTGCACGCCCGCCTATGATACCCGACGACGGGCCTCTTGCTGCGTGGCAGCAGCGTCGAGGAGCTCACGGGCACGCTGGGTCATGCAACGGAGCTTGTCTCCCTCTAAGTGGCCCATCTCATCGACTGCTGCCTGGGCAGCCCTTAGGTTCTCCGATGGAGTGAGGTACACAGGCCGCGGGGCCCCCGGCATGTCTGCTAGCAGCCCGCCGCGATCGTGGACGGCGCCGGCTCGGCTAGGCTCGCCAGCAGCCAGCGTGCCACAAATGGCGCGGTCCATTTTGCGGCGGTAAGCTTCAGTGAGGCGTGGGGAGGCAGCCAATTTGTTGGTGCTGTCAAGGAGCGAAATGCGGAGCGCCTCCAGCGCCGCGCCGTCTGCCCCCGCCGCGGTAGGGGCGGCGAGGTGCTGCAGAGCGGCCTCGAGCGGGTCTGGGCTCGTCCTGTTAGATGGTTCGCCATGGTCGGTGACGAGCACCTCCGTGACGGTGCTGATGGTGCTGTCGATTGGAAGAACGGGGAAGGGGTCGTTGATGATCTCCACGTGCTCGGGGAAGGAGTCGACAGGCCCCGCGCCGAGGTCGACGATCATGTCTACCGATGGGTCAGAGGAACCCACCGACCCCACGTCAGAGGCGTGCTTGTCTATGATGTGGAGCTTTTTGAGGTGCTCGACGAGGAAGCTCTCCGGCGCCACAGGCTCGGCCGCCGAATAGGGTTCGTTGTGGATGCGGACGGCGCCGAGTAGATCGGCGAGCCCGCTCGCGGCGCATGCGGCCTCAGCGCCGCACATCATCCCGGTTTCCACGCCATCGGGCGTGCCGGGCTGGCTACTCTCGCCAGGAAGGAACAAGGTTCCCATCCAGAACATGTCTCCGGACGACGGTGCACCTAGCCCCACGGTGGGCGCCAAATGTCGGGGTTTTGGAACGACATATGCCAACGGATGGCTTATCATGCATGGGGTCCAAAGAACATCGCCGGGCTCGGGAAGCGGGATAAAGCGGAACTTAGGACGCCTACGGACCTTACCCAGGTTCGGGGCTCTCCGAGGAGATAACACCCCTAGTCCTGCTTTGCGGGGGCTCCGCGTCATGACTGATAGCACTAGGGTAGCTACAAGGTTGCTCCTTGAGCCGTGCGGTTTAAAGGAAGAAGATGAACAGGGCTAGCCCACCTTCGATCTCTCTCTGCTAGGATTCAACCTCGTAATCTTCTAACCCCTCCTCATGGAGGACCCTGGGGGATTTATATAGGCCTACCCCCCAGGGGTACAATGGTAATCCTGACGGTGTGGCTCCCAGCCGTCAGTGTCTTCTGGCGCCGGCTTTACCACCTGTCTGCTGGGGCCCGCCGCCTACGGGCCCTACGCAATTGTCTTTCACTGTAGATGTGCCTCAGCTGACGACAGCCTTGTCGAGAAGGCAGTGGCTATAGTACCATTGCCTTCCGCCGTACGCTGCCGCCACGCCCTGTCCTGTCATCTTGATGAGGCTCGGACTTCTAGGGTGAGGATCGCTGTCTGTTACCAGGCGGCCATCTCCCCCAGCCGTCTGCCAGGGGCGGCTTGTTCATGAGCTACCCGCTGACCAATGGGGCCAACCGCCTGCTGGCCCCGCCGTCTGCGGGTAGTGGGATCGTGACCTTCTCTGACCGATGCTTGGTCATAGCAGCGCGGCTACAGTGACCCGCCGCTTAGGAGATATTCATAAGGTACGCGCTCACTGTAGCCACGCCCTTATAGATCTTCTAAGGACATGTTCTCCTGTAGCCACGCCCCCGCCGCGCAGGGGTTCCCCCAGCACGCGTCCTGGGGAAGGAATATGAATCGTCTGCTGGCTAGTGGTGTTGGTGTCGCCGCCTGTTGGGTCCCTGCCGCCTGCTGGCGGCTGGCTCCTAGGGCAGGCTACCCTAGGAGGCGGCTCGATGAGCAGACGGCCGCAGCGGACCAGGCGGCTGTCATTTGTCTTAAAATACCAAGGGTAGTCACCGAGGGTACCCATGGTCAATATCTCCGACACGGACCGAACTCTTTCAACCACTGTGCCCTTAAGGGTACGATGTTCTTTTACAATGACGGCACTTTGAAGTGCTTCCGTCAATGTATCCGGTGCCTCCGGATTGACAGAGGTCGCCTGTGGAATTTGCGCACTCCTTTCTTTCGAAGGAGGCCGCTCACCTAATTCCGGAGTCGCATGGGCCTCCGGAATACTGTCCGGCTGCGGGCCGAATTGGGCATGGCCCCTGTCGCCAATCTCCATCAGGGTCGGTGCCCCCGGGTTTCTGGTAGCAGAGGTATTACCCTCTGGTGCCGCCTCGACGGCTTCCCACGCCTCTCCCTGACTCAGAACGGTCCTTCGCGATAGTACGTCGGCATTATCCATAGCTTTGGGGGAGGAGGCGGGTGGAGGCGACTCGCTATACATCACGTTTGGATCCAGCGAATTCCCCGAAGACGAGGATCGCTGGGGGCGGATACAAGCCGGGCTGCAGTAGGTAATTCAGTACATTACAATCATAAGGCGGAAAGGTATATAAGTACGGCTACCCTCAAGGACACTTATGATTCGGCCAGGGGCTTTGGCCTAGGGCCCACTCATCGGCGCCTGATTCGGATTCATCTATGAGGGAGATCCTCCCTTTCTTGGACGCCATGTGACGCCCGAAGACCGATGCTCCAGAAGATTCCAGATGTTCCGGGTTTCCCGCGTGTTTTAGTTGTGCTTGCTCTATTTATTTTTGCATTGCATCATATCATCATGCCATCATGTCATAATTCTTTTGCTTTCTAAATAAATTGTGTGGATCTTCGATCCATTTAAATCGAGGGAAGTGTGATTTCTCTTTAAAACATATCCTCCCAATATTTAGGGAGCTATACTAAAATATCCCATTAGTTTGGGATCACCGAAACACACTTGCAAATTTCCCATGCCTCTTTACTTCAAGTTTCACCGTCAAAACCTTCCCTATAATTCTTTTCTCGTTTATCGAGGTTCCTCCAAAAAGCTCAACATTTTTGGACACTTCAAAAACCAAGTCTTAGTTTAAACCCATTTGAAGTAAATTCAAATATGTTTGAATTATATCTCGATCATGCCACTTCTATTTTTCTCAGATTACGCTCATTTTTATGAGCCCGAGAAAAATAATCCCATGTGAAAACCCCTTCCCTAACCTCCCTTTCTTTTCTTTCTCTTTCTCTGTTTTTTATTTAAAGATAGAAGAGAGAGGATCTGGAAGAGGCCTCTGCAGCCCAGCCAGGGCCCAGCCGCAGCTTGGCCTGCTCCCAGCCGGCCACACCTCTAGGCCCATTTGCCTCCTGGCCCATCTGCAGCCAACCCTAGCGCCAGGAGCCCGATCCCTCGTCCTCCCACTCAGCCGCCGCACTCTCGTCCCTTCTCCTCTGGCCCGACCGCTCTCTCTCCTTCCTTCGATCTCCCTCGTCCCTCGGCTTCTCCCTCGCACCGCGCAGCTACCCCTCAAGCCGTCCTCCCCTCCACCTCGACAGCCCCGCCGTCGGGCCTCGTTCCTCCACCTCGCTCGATCCGCGCACGACCTCCGCACGTCCCCTACTTCTGCTCCTGCCTCCCCTCGCCAGGGAGCCGCGCCCCGCCACGTTGAAGACCACCAGGTGGCCGCGCCGCCTTGGCCTCGTCAAGGCCACTGGAGGCTGCTGCCGTGCATCTTCCGGCCTCCCCTCCGCGTGTCTAGGCCACCGCCGCGTTGCCTCGCCTGCACCTTCCCTTCATCCTCGCGCCTCGCCGCCTCGGCCTCGCCGAGCTCGCCTGTCCTGCAGTTGTGTGCCTCCTCCTCAGCCGCGTCCCCGCCGATCTTCCTCGCACCAGTCAAGGTTGTCGCCCGCAGCTCCCCCGCATCGAGCCCTAGTGCTCGCTGTTTCACCTGCATGAATCCCTCTCGTTGATTAGTTCGGGAACGGCTCTTCGCCCTCCAACCATTGTCCTACTGTAGGAACTCTACCAGGAACTTCTGCAGTGCTGGCATTTCGCCAAGTTCCACGACTACACCGCCGGTGACCTCGGTTTTGGACCGCAAGCAGCAAGTACACCAGCGACAAGACCCGTGAACGACTACTACATGAACAAGTACCACGACGACCCTCGAGTACGACTACATGGTGGCGCATCAAGTACATCTACCGCATCTCCGGAATTCGCCAAGTACCACAACGCTCGGAGCCATCGGTTACGTCAAGTTCAACTACGCCCGAACGACTTCTAAACCGTGACCCCAAGTTCCTATTCGGAAGTGTACGACGACCGTCGCCGAAGATCCGTGCACCGCAAGTGTCAAGTTCGACTACCGCCAACGTGTACGACTACCGTCGCCCCGGAAACGATGGATTTGTCAAGTACCTCTCCGAAACGGAACGTGTACCTCTACGTCAACGACGACCCCGATGCCCCGTGTACGACTACAAACGGAACAGATACTTCCCACTACAGAACATGTACGACTCCGAAACATGAACGACTACTTCCCACGACGCCCGGCGAATGACTTCTTCTACTACCATCGTCGTGTGCAACTACTTCCACTACGAACCCGAACCACTCCGAAAACGCACGCTTCGAAGGTATACTGCCGAAGCGATGCCCGTGAACGAATGTGGTTGTATGAGATGTTTCCCTTGTTGCACCGTGTCCGTTGTGACTCTCTTTTGTCTCCGACCCGTGGGAACCCGGAAACCGGGAGCACCCCATCTCTCTTGCATGATACGCTCACGCTACCTTTCTTTTGCACCGGACTCTCAACGAGTTACCGGAACCGATATGTTGCGTGGCATCATTTTCGGATTCGCCGCCGTGGCCCCTTTCTTTCCACCACGGCGACAAATACTTCATATCTCTTCATGATTAACTTTTAACTAAAAATTTCATAAAACTTGATCATGTCATCCGCATCATCATAACAACCTTTAAATGCTTAAATGTTGTTTGCTTCAATAATTGCTAAATTGCACATGGGGAGTTTCCGGAATTGTTGTTGTTATTTCCGGCCTCATTTAAAATGCCTAGATAGCTAGTTTACATTTGCTTCACCTCTTGCCATGTTAACAAACATTTAATCTTGTCTTGTAAATAAATGAGAGTCAACTAAATAAATAAAATGTGGTGTTTCTTCAATATGCAATGCATATTGGGCTCCACTTAATAGTATTGTTTGTGCACTTTGCCATGCTATGCAAATTTAAATCGTACATGCATCATACTTGGTTGTGCATCATATGTCATGTTTATGCTTGTGTGTTTACAGTGTTGTTTGCTTTCTTTCCGGTATGCTTCTCTTGTTAGCTTCGGTTTCGTTCCGGAGTTGTGAGGTTTTGTTCGACTACTTCATGGACTTGTTCTTCTTCCTCGCGGAATCCCAGGCAAGATGTCCATACCCTTGGATACCTTTACTATCATTGCCATGTTTAGTTGTCTCGATGCTATCGTTATATGTCGCGCTACCCATCTTTATTGTCAGCCCCTCTCCTTGTTGCCATGAAACCTCTAACCTTTGACACCTTCCCAGCAAACCATTGTTTGGCTATGTTACTCGCTTGCTCAGCCCCTATTATAGCGTTTTAGTTGCAGGTGAAGATGAAGATCGTTCCTTGTTGGAACTTGTTGTTGGAATATCACAATATCTATTATTATTATTAACACACCTATATAGTGGGCATGGGTGGAAGGCTTGGCCTTTTGCTTGGTGTTTTGTTCCACTCATGCCACCTTAGGAGCCGATAAACCGGCATTATGTTCCTTGATTTTACATTCCATACACGGCTGGGTACATGGGGACCCCTTGACAGTTCGTCTTTGAATAAAACTCCTCCAGCAAGGCCCAACATTGGTTTTAATTTGACTCATAATAACAACTTAATTAAATAATTAAATTTGCATAGGGGGTCACGCCCTCGGGATTCTTTTCTACATAGCAGGGGGGCCAGTGCTGATGGTGTTGGTCCCAAACGGGGAGCCTGCGGGGCCACCTCGCGGAAACTCGAGGGCTGGTTTTACCTGTAGTATCACCCATCCGGTCGTGGCCTGAGAGGAGATACGCGCAGCTACTATCAGGGTGTCGACACACCGGGAGGTCTTGCTGGACTTGTTTTATCATTGTCGAAATGTCTTGTGCACCGGGATGCCGAGCCTGATCGGATTTCGCTAAGATAAGGTGTAATAATTATTATTACTTCAGCTGATCGTGAGAGCTTGTGATGGGCTAAGTTAGTACACCCCTGCAGGGTTATGATCTTTCGAAAGCCCTGCCCGCGGTTATGTGGCAGATTGGAATTTGTTAATGTCCAGTTGTAAAAAACTTGACAGAGGATCCAAAGTAAAACACACCACCGCGTGAGTAACCGTGACTGTCTCTTTTCACTTCGAAAAGAGAACACGGTGGGGTTATGTTTGACTCGTAGGTAGTTCAGGATCTTTAGCGATCATTACTAGTTTGCGACCGTTTGCGTAGATGCTCATCTTATTCTTGTACTCGTAAGTTAGCCACCATATTATGCTTAGCCGCTGCTGCAACCTCACCACTACCCTTCTCCATACCATTAATGCTTTGGTAGTCTTGATACCCATGGTTATTGGATTGCTGAGTCCTCGTGGCTCACAGATACTACAACACCAGATGCAGGTACAGCTGAGTACGATGCAGGAGATGGATCAGAACTTCCCTGGGAGTTCGATGAAGAGAGTGGACGTATGTATGTGTTGTTTTTTGACGATCAGTAGTGGTTCCTACTAGGGGCGATCGGGCCTTGTGTTTATGGTATCTTTCATTTGGATCTTCATCCGTAGTCGGACTCTGATGTTATTTGGATGATGTTTGATTATGGAATGCATTGTGTGACGTGGCGAGTGTAAGCCAACTACTCTTTCGCAATTTCATCCCTCTTTTACATGAGTCGTGCAAAGATACCATACTTGAGATCATTCTAGTATGAGATTATGCCTTTAAGTCGTGCCTCGACACGTAGGAGGTATAATCTCATACTGGGCATTACAAGTTGGTATCAGAGCCTTCTCCGACCTAGGAGCCCCCACTGATTGATCGAATCGTTGACGGTTGAGTCTAGGCACACACTTAAAAATGTTTTGAGTCCTATATATATATATCGGAGAGTAGGATTTTCTTTTTACTCCTCATCTCTTTTCACTCTGGTGAGGACTCCTGACGATTACTTATCTCTTCTACTCTTAAAAATTCACTAATTTTTTTAGGATCACACGAGTATTGTTTGGATTGTTCCGATGTCTTTGTGATGAGAACATTGTTCTCGATGCCTCCTGTCATTTAGGGGTTGTGGCAGTGTCCCGTGGAGTTGAGCTCCGAGGTGTTGTCGTCACAAATGTATCGCAGCGGTTCTAGAATACTTAAGACGACCGACATCGAAAACTCTTCTATGCGGTTAGTGGTAAGATAACCCCGACATCACCCAGTACTGGGGAGGTAGTTCGGGAGTATTGCCACAGCTTGTATAGTAGATGCGTTTCGAAGGTCCGAGGTAAACAGTTTCCGGAAATAACTGGTTATGTGTTGAAGGATGGATACAGCTGGATGTAGGATTAGAGTTGAGTGCACGGTGCTTTCCCTGTATCCCCAACACCTGATTGCATAACTAGAAACTTTCGGAAATTAATAGGTGGGTTTCAAGTAGCTCGTAGGCATTCTTCCAACGAATGCATGATATGGAGTTCTGGGTTCAACATTGAGTGAAGAGGTTTTATGGGCGTTGTTCCGATCGGGAGTTGCATCTTAAAGGGTCCTTGGCTATGCTGATCCGGGGATTGCAAAACCCTTTTGTAACACGTTCATGAGCTTTCACCACGAACATGTGGAACGAAACTTCTATCTTGTATTTGTTCTATCTGCTCCTTGTTGTTTTTATTTACCTTTTGTTCTCCCAAGTGGCTTATCGACTAGTTGATGTACCTACAGAATTCATTCGTTCAATTCTTCGTTCGAATGATACTGTGAAGATTATGCTGCAACATATCTATCCTTTGTTTTTGTTTTGATTCTGGTATTCGAGTTGCTTCAATGTCAAATGTTGATTCCATACCTTCCTAATCGATGTTCTCATATTTCTATGGGAGTGCTAATTCTTCTTGACCATCGAGATTTTCATGTTAATCCTTTTCAACCGGTGTGCCTTCTCTTCAAGTTATTCCATATGGACCCCGTTGAGAAATCTGACGAATTGTCTGTTTCATTCATCCCAAGTTGTCTTTGTTTTTCCCCACCCTCCCACCCTTTTTCTTTATGGAGCCATAATTCTTTAATAAAGTACCCATTTTATTCATGTGGGGTTTCTTCATTCATTTCCTTCAATGTTCTTATCCGGTGATTTATCGTGAAGATGCTCAAGAGCTTGAAGTTCATCATTCTCCGTTCTCGTTTCTTCTCAAGTGGAATAAATTCAAGGCTCGGTCATGATCATATCTCTTCCTTTTTTTGTTTAACATGTTTTTCCCATGTTGAAATTTATTATCCGAAGGCTCTCTTATTTATTCAACCCTCATATTCTTATCCAGAGTGTACAAGATAACTCAGAAGATTCATAATTCCATTCTTAATCCGTTCAAACTATTTTGAGGATTGTCATCTTATTCAAGACATGTAATTCAACCGGTGCAATATCTCTTAAGCAATCTTTTTCAATGGTGATTTCTTTTGAGTGGGCCCTAACCCACAGGTCTTTTTCCAGGATCTTACATGACTCTTCTTTTTCCGGAGAATTCCTTTCAAAGCGTGACGTAAGAATGTTTTCCATCAGGCACATGCCTTCTCCAAGTTTGCTTTCAATTATTTTCATCTTTAGATCCACCTTCCCTCTTGTCATTCGTCCGGAGTATCTCGAAATTCTTCATGGCATTTCTCGTCTTCATTCTCAACATTTGAAGACCGAAGAAGAGTTTCTCTTAAATCTTGGTCCGTTCTCTTGAAGATTCGTGGTTCTAGCTTCATTCCATCCTCATTATTGTTCCGATTGTGAGGAATTCTTTTATACCATCCGAAGCATTTCATGAATTCTTTCCGTTGTGATCCTCCAAAGGCCATCATTTCAGAAGATTTATTGGTTCTCAGTTTTCAACTTCGTCCTCCAGCTATTCTTAATTGATGCATCTTCGTCCGTCTCCATATTCTTATGGTGGTTCATTCAAGATTACTTTTTCGTTGTTATCGTATCAATTCATTTGTCCTTTTCATAATCCTACCGGTGAGTCGTTCAAGACTTTTCTCAAGTTTGGCTATATCTCTCTCCAATCCTTTTCAAGAAGAATAAGTAGTAGGCCAAATCCGTTGCTGGTCATCAATTTAATTTGATGAAGGATAAGCTGCAGCGACCCGACCCAAATGGATCGAAGTCTCTGTGCTTAAGTGTCATCCCTGGATCGGTATGCTGACACACACAGTACTCGATGAATTATAACAGAGTTCAATGACACACTTTATTACATCGAGGTCATCAAAAGAGTATTTATTACAATAATATGGCCAAAGGCCATCAAAATAAAAGTAACTGCGGAAGCATCGAAGGTAAATGAGTCCATCCAACTCCACGGCAAACTGAGTGCAGAATAACGACCTATCACACCTTTAATCCTCGTCGGAAAACTCTGCAACATGAGACGTTGCAGCCGTGTAGGTCAGCACATGGAATATGCTGGCAATTTCACACCATAGAAATAAAATGAAGAGACTATCTCTATATGCAAATTTAGCTGGTGAAGGCTCTAAGTTTAATTTTTTTCATAAAGCCAATTTTTCCCTACAACAAAGGAATAAATTTTTATTTACTACAAAATTAAAATGCCATTATTGAGAAGGTTCCTCCATCTCAATCCAAAAATTCCCAAGTTATTAGTAACCCAATAATTTCATTAAATAGAGTGATGAGATCAACCAATAATTCACTTCTAGATACTCAAGTTGTCCGTAACCGGGGACACGGCTAATCATGATTATTTTGTACACTCTGCAGAGGTTTGCGCACTTTTCCCCACAAGACTCGGCCACCTCCATGATCGGAAGATCGAGACATAGTCTTTCTGAAGTATTTCCTCCAAACCCTGGGTAGACCGGTACACCTACTTTCCCCTACATCAGCTAGTCTACCACGGAAAGAGGTCACACAACTTACTCAACTATGCCAGAGCCCATAATGGCTTGTGGCTGCACACGGAAGTTTCTAGGCATGAAATATCTTATGATCCCTTTGAGCCTGGGTGGCGGACCTAGGGTAATCACACGGGTACTCCGGGATTCCCCTTGGGCAAGCACTGGTTTTCCCTGGTGCGCCTCAAAGACAACCATAATGGCCGTCATGAGCGCTTGAAACTGCAGCCATTAACACAATCTCGCCCCACCCAACTCTGGACCTCCCCAAGCCCTATAAAAGGCACCCCGCGAGCCCCTCTCACCCCTCGTCCGAAGCCCTCTCCTTCTGGAGCTTTTCCCCTCCCTAACCTTGCCAATTGCTCGCCGGAGTTCATGAATTCCGGCGACCTCTCACCGTGTGTACATGAAGCTATCTACAACCACACCTTGATCAAGTGGTTCACCTCATCGTCCTCTACACCGTCCTGCACGCATCCTTCGCCAAAGCACACCGGAGCCGCCTTCTTCCTCATCTCCGATGACAAGTCCGGTGAGCACCAGCCAGCCAATTAGAGAGCGCCACTTGTCTCTGGCCGAATCTTTGTTCTTTTTCCAGTATTTTTCTAATCTCAGATTCCATACCAAATCTTGTTTCTAGTATATCCTTTAGTCTATAGATCCGATTTAGTTGATTCTTTTTCCTACGGTTTCGTAGAAATATCCTCTATCCAGAGAACCAAACGAAATATATTTTTGAAAATTTTAAAAATTTGAATTCAAGCAGATCTGAATTCAAACTTCGTTAGGCCATAACTTGAGTTTCGTAACTCCATTTGGGTAATTCTTTTTGCCAATCGAAGCTTGTGACATGTACCTTCTGTTAAAACCAAAACCATTTATTTTTGTTGCTGTAAAAATTACATTCGGTACAGAAACTTTATTTGGGTGTTTTTTGGAGTTTTTCGAAGTCTTTTATTTGTTTTCTTTTTGGATCTTTGCTTGTATGCTTATGTATGTTATTGCTTGCTTACGCTAGATCATCCGGAGTGCGAAGCTTGCTACTACGAATCTTTAGAGTTCAACGAACGTCAGCAAGGCAAGTTCACACTTTGATCATAAGTTTAAATACCCAGTTTTTACTATGCATTAGTTTCACCCTCAAAGATTGCATGAGTAGGATTGGGAACATGTGGATATGCTTTGTAGTTTATGTGGTAGGAACCTATGACCTTTTATCACCCCGGGATATATTCGTTATGTCATATATTGCTTAGCCATGCTTGTAGACGGGGATTGGTATGTGTGATACATGCAAGTTGCGAGAGATAATAATTTTGGGACAACATAAGGTGGCAACTTTAATACACATCTGGGTGGATTGTTTAGGGCACCTAGAGAAACCAGTGCTTGCCCAAGGGGAATCCCGGAGTACCCGTGTGATTACCCTAGGTCCGCCACCCAGGCTCAAAGGGATCATAAGATATTTCATGCGTAGAAACTTCTGTGTGCAGCCACAAGCCATTATGGGCTCTGGCATAGTTGAGTAAGTTGTGTGACCTCTTTCCGTGGTAGACTAGCTGATGTAGGGGAAAGTAGGTGTACCGGTCTACCCAGGGTTTGGAGGAAATACTTCAGAAAGACTATGTCTCGATCTTCCGATCATGGAGGTGGTCGAGTCTTGTGGGGAAAAGTGCGCAAACCTCTGCAGAGTGTACAAACTAATCATGATTAGTCGTGTCCCCGGTTACGGACAACTTGAGTATCTAGAAGTGAATTATTGGTTGATCTCATCACTCTATTTAATGAAATTATTGGGTTACTAATAACTTGGGAATTTTTGGATTGAGATGGAGGAACCTTCTCAATAATGGCATTTTAATTTTGTAGTAAATAAAAATTTATTCCTTTGTTGTAGGGAAAAATTGGCTTTATGCAAAAATTAAACTTAGAGCCTTCACCAGCTAAATTTGCATATAGAGATAGTCTTTTCATTTTATTTCTATGGTGTGAAATTGCCAGCATATTCCATGTGCTGACCTACACGACTGCAACGTCTCATGTTGCAGAGTTTTCCGACGAGGATTAAAGGTGTGATAAGTCGTTATTCTGCACTCAGTTTGCCGTGGAGTTGGATGGACTCATTTACCTTCGATGCTTCCGCAGTTATTTTTATTTTGATGGCCTTTGGCCATATTATTGTAATAAATACTCTTTTGATGACCTCGATGTAATAAAGTGTGTGATTGAACTCTGTTATAATTCATCGAGTACTGTGTGTGTCAGCATACCGATCCAGGGATGACACTTAAGCACAGAGACTTCGATCCATTTGGGTCGGGTCGCTACATAAGCATACTGTAAATCTTATCCTTATTTCCTCGAAGTGAATAATCTCTTTTTTCTGGAGCTTGTTCATCATATCATATTCTCGGTTCTAAGTTGTTCATCTTGTTTTCCGGAGCTCCAAGTTATTTCAATTATATCATTTCAAACCTCCATCTAATTCACCGCAGGCCTTGAATCTTATTCTTTTCATCTTTCACTTCTCATGCTTTTCATTACCGGAGTTCTCATGGTGGTTCATCAAGATTTAATTCTTCCTCGAAGTCTTCATCAAGATTCTTGTTGGAGCTCAAGCATTCTTCATCATGCTTTCCAAGTGCAATTCTTTCTACCTTATTGTTTGAGATGGTGGTAGGCCATTTTTGACAATTTCCCTTCATGTTTCATGATTCACAAGTTGTCAGGAATGAGATATTTAAACCCATCATTTTCTTTGTTCAGGAGATCTTTCCAACCCTTCAATTTATTCGTTGGAGTAATCTTGGGTTGTATTTCACCTAAAAGCTTTCCCTAAGGATTGCTGCTATTTATGGTGCTTACAAATGACCCAATTTCTCCATTTATCCTCTCGGTGAAAGAAGTTTGCATCTCTTCGCTCATCTCAAATCAATTGTTTTTCGCTAGTGGCAGAATTTCACCTCAAGTTGAGATGTTTCCATAAGCCCACATCAAGCTTATTCTGTGCTTGTTGATTCTTCCAACAACTCTATTCAATCCATCTTGGTAAGGATTCTCTTTCAAATTCAATTTTGGGAGAAGTTGTCATATTTTTCTCCGTTCATTTCTTTCATTGATCTATATTCTATTCTTTCATTCTGGAGGCATTGTGATATTGCTCTCTTTGACCATCATCTCGTTTTTATCAAGATCATATTCTTCCCTTGCTTGTCTATTTAACCGGAGTGTTGTGTCCTCCATTCTAATTCTCTTATCTTATCAAGTTTTGCCTCTCTTTTCAACCGGAGTGCTATCTGAAATATTTCTCATTGCACCAATCTTTCAATTGTTCCGGAGGTACTGTGCTGTTGATTTCATCAACTATCAGCCCATCTTCTCAAGTTCATGCTCAATTCGTCCATTTACAGTCGGAGTGCTATCCAAATTATGTCATTCTTATTGCTTGGCTATACCTTTGCAGTTTCATATTCTTTTGGTTCATAAGCTCTTGTTTCATGTCTTTCAACCTACAAGGTTCTCGTAATGTTCTTTGTTCCTCTTATCTAACAGAGTGTTTTCATCTTCGTTCATCTCTGTTGTATTCCTCTTTCAATTTGTTCAACCTCTCAATTTTGTGGTTTCACTCGTTTGTCAAAGAAGCAACTTTGTTTTACCTCTTCCTCTTCCGTTTTTATCCGGTGCCATCTCTAGGATCTCGGGTCGAGATCCTCTGTTAGTGTGGGAGAGTTGTGACGCCCGAAGACCGACGCTCCAGAAGATTCCAGATGTTCCGGGTTTCCCACGTGTTTCAGTTGTGCTTGCTTTATTTATTTTTGCATTGCATCATATCATCATGCCATCATGTCATAATTCTTTGGCTTTCTAAATAAATTGTGTAGATCTTCGATCCATTTAAATCGAGGGAAGTGTGATTTCTCTTTAAAACATATCCTCCCAATATTTAGGGAGCTATACTAAAATATCCCATTAGTTTGGGATCACCGAAACACACTTGCAAATTTCCCATGCCTCTTTACTTCAAGTTTCACCGTCAAAACCTTCCCTATAATTCTTTTCCCGTTTATCGAGGTTCCCCCAAAAACCTCAACATTTTTTGACACTTCAAAAACCAAGTCTTAGTTCAAACCCATTTGAAGTAAATTCAAATATGTTTGAATTATATCTCGATCATGCCACTTCAATTTTTCTCAGATTACGCTTATTTTTATGAGCCCGAGAAAAATAATCCCCTGTGCAAACTCCTTCCCTAACCTCCCTTTCTTTTCTTTCTCTTTTTCTGTTTTTTTTATTTAAAGAGAGAAGAGAGAGGATCTGGAAGAGGCCTCTACAGCCCACCCAGGGTCTAGCCGCAGCTTGGCCTGCTCCCAGCCGGCCGCACCTCTAGGCCCATTTGCCTCCTGGCCCATCTGCAGCCAACCCTAGCACCAGGAGCCCGATCCCTCGTCCTCCCACTCAGTCGCCGCACTCTCGTCCCTTCTCCTCTGGCCCGACCGCTCTCTCTCCTTCCTTCGATCTCCCTCGTCCATCGGCTTCTCCCACGCACCGCGCAGCTACCCCTCAAGCCGTCCACCCCTCCACCTCGACAGCCCCGCCGCCGGGCCTCGTTCCTCCACCTCGCTCGATCCGCGCATGACCTCCGCGCGTCCCCTGCTTCTGCTCCTGCCTCCCCTCGCCAGGAAGCCGCGCCCCGCCACGTTGAAGACCACCAGGTGGCCGCGCCGCCTTGGCCTCATCAAGGCCACTGGAGGCTGTTGTCGTGCATCTTCCGGCGTCCCCTCCGCGCGTCCAGGCCACCGCCGCGTTGCCTCGCCTGCACCTTCCCTTCATCCTCGCGCCTCGCTGCCTCGGCCTCGCCGAGCTCGCCTGTCCCGCAGTTGTGTGCCTCCTCCTCAGTCGCGTCCCCGCCGATCTTCCTCACACCAGCCAAGGTTGTCGCCCGCAGCTCCCCCGCATCGAGCCCTGGTGCTCGCTATTTCCCCTGCACGAATCCCTCTCGTTGATCAGTTCGGGAATGGCTCTTTGCCCTCCAACCATCATCCTATTGTAGGAACTCTGCCAGGAACTTCTGCAGTGCTGGCATTTCGCCAAGTTCCACGACTACACCGCCGGTGACCTCGGTTTTGGACCGCAAGCGGCAAGTACACCAGCGACAAGACCCATGAACGACTACTACATGAACAAGTACCACGACGACCCTCGAGTACGACTACATGGTGGCGCGTCAAGTACATCTACCGCGTCTCCGGAATTCGCCAAGTACCACGATGCTCGGAGCCATCGGTTACGTCAAGTTCAACTACGCCCGAACGACTTCTAAACCATGACCCCAAGTGCCTATTCGGAAGTGTACGACGATCGTCGCCGAAGATCCGTGCACCGCAAGCGTCAAGTTCGACTACCGCCAACGTGTACGACTACCGTCGCCCCGAAAACGATGGATTCATCAAGTACCTCTCCGAAATGGAACGTGTACGTCTACGTCAATGACGACCCCGACGCCCCATGTACGACTACGAATGGAACGGGTACTTCCCATTAAGGAACATGTACGACTCCGAAACATGAATGACTACTTCCCATGACGCCCGGCGAATGACTTCTACTACTACCATCGCCGTGTGCAACTACTTCCACTACGAATCCGAACCACTCCGAAAACGCACGCTTCGAAGGTATACCGCCGAAACGATGCCCGTGAACGAATGTGGTTGTATGAGATGTTTCCCTTGTTGCACCGTGTCCGTTGTGCCTCTCTTTTGTCGCCGTCCCGTGGGAACCCGGAAACCAGGAGCACCCCATCTCTCTTGCATGACACGCTCACGCTACCTTTCTTTTGCATCGGACTATCAACGAGTTACCGGAACCGATATGTTGCGTGGCATCATTTTCGGATTCTCCACCGTGGCCCCTTTCTTTCCACCACGGCGACAAATACTTCATATCTCTTCATGATTAACTTTTAACTAAAAATTGCATAAAACTTGATCATGTCATCCGCATCATCATAACAACCTTTAAAAGCTTAAATGTTGTTTGCTTCAATAATTGCTAAATTGGACATGGGGAGTTTCCGGAATTGTTGTTGTTATTTCTGGCCTCATTTAAAATGCCTAGATAGCTAGTTTACATTTGCTTCACCTCTTGCCATGTTAACAAACATTTAATCTTGTCTTGTAAATTAACGAGAGTCAACTAAATAAATAAAATGTGGTGTTTCTTCAATATGCAACTCGTTGCATATTGGGCTCCACTTAAATTGCAGTATTGTTTGTGCACTTTGCCATGCTATGCAAATTTAAACCGGACATGCATCATACTTGGTTGTGCATCATATGTCATGTTTATGCTTGTGTGTTTACAGTGTTGTTTGCTTTCTTTCCGGTATGCTTCTCTTGTTAGCTTCGGTTTCGTTCCGGAGTTGTGAGGTTTTGTTCAACTACTTCATGGACTTGTTCTTCTTCCTCGCGGAATCCCAGGCAAGATGACCATACCCTTGGATACCTTTACTATCATTGCCATGTTTAGTTGTCCTGATGCTATCGTTATATGTCGCGCTACCCATCTTTATTGTCAGCCCCTCTCCTTGTTTCCATGAAACCTCTAACCTTTTACACCTTCCTAGCAAACCATTGTTTGGCTATGTTACTCGCTTGCTCAGCCCCTCTTATAGCGTTTTAGTTGCAGGTGAAGATGAAGATCGTTCCTTGTTGGAACTTGTTGTTGGAATATCACAATATCTATTATTATTATTAACACACCTATATACTGGGCATGGGTGGAAGGCTTGGCCTTTTGCTCGGTGTTTTGTTCCACTCATGCCACCTTAGGAGCCGATAAACCGGCATTATGTTCCTTGATTTTGCGTTCCTTACACGGTTGGGTATATGGGGACCCCTTGTCAGTTCGTCTTTGAATAAAACTCCTCCAGCAAGGCCCAACATTGGTTTTAATTTTCCTCATAATAACAACTTAATTAAATAATTAAATTTGCATAGGGGGTCGCGCCCTCGGGATTCTTTTCTACATAGCAGGGGGGCCAGTGCTGATGGTGTTGGTCCCAAACGGGGAGCCTGCGGGGCCACCTTGTGGAAACTCGAGGGCTGGTTTTACCTGTAGCATCACCCATCCGGTCGTGGCCTGAGACGAGATACGCGTGGCTACTATCAGGGTGTCGACGCACCGGGAGGTCTTGCTGGACTTGTTTTACCATTGTAGAAATGTCTTGTGCACCGGGATGCCGAGCCTGATCGGATTTCCCTAAGATAAGGGGTAATAATTATTATTACTTCAGCTGATCGTGAGAGCTTGTGATGGGCTAAGTTGGTACACCCCTGCAGGGTTATGATCTTTCGAAAGTCGTGCCCGCGGTTATGCGGCAGATTGGAATTTGTTAATGTCCGGTTGTAAAAAACTTGACAGAGGATCCGAAGTAAAACACACCACCGCGTGAGTAACCGTGACTGTCTCTTTTCACTTTGAGAAGAGAACATGGCTGGGTTATGTTTGACTCGTAGGTAGTTCAGGATCTTTAGCGATCATTACTAGTTTGCGACTGTTTGCGTAGATGCTCATCTTATTCTTGTACTCGTAAGTTAGCCACCATATTATGCTTAGCCATTGCTACAACCTCACCACTACCCTTCTCCATACCCTTAAAGCTTTTCTAGTCTTGATACCCATGGTTATGGGATTGCTGAGTCCTCGTGGCTCACAGATACTACAACACCACATGCAGGTACAGTTGAGTACGATGCAGGAGATGGATCAGAACTTCCTTGGGAGTTCGATGAAGAGAGTGGACGTATGTATGTGTCGTTTTTTGACGATCAGTAGTGGTTCCTACTAGGGGCGATCGGACCTTGTGTTTATGGTATCTTTCATTTGGATCTTCGTCTATAGTCGGACTCTGATGTTATTTGGATGATGTTTGATTATGTAATGCATTGTGTGACGTGGCGAGTGTAAGCCAACTACTCTTGCAATTTCATCGCTCTTTTACATGAGTCGTGCAAAGATACCATACTAGAGATCATTCTAGTATGAGCTTATGCCTTTAAGTCGTGCCTCGACACGTAGGAGGTATAATCTCATACTGGGCATTACACGTCCCCGCCTCCAGATCTGCGGACGCCCCTCTTTTCTTCTCCCCCCTTAAGGGGAGAATTACTCTCTTCTTCCTCCCCTTCGTCTTCTTCGGGGGAGGAGTGAGTCTCGGTGTCTTCGGATGCTACATCCGAAGCACCTTTACGACGAATGCCGCTTTTGGTCTCCTAGCCCTTCTTCTTGGACTTCTTTTCTGGCGCCTGATAGGGCACCAGAATCAGCATCCCCGTTAGCAGAGGGATGGCTGGGTCTTCGGGTAACGGAGTCGGACAGTGAATCCGCTCCTCTTTCTTCGTCCACCCCTACGGGAAGAATGGAAAGCTTAGTATGCCCCTTGGATTTACCAATAGTAAAATTATCATAAAAACTTACGGGAGACGATGCGTGAGTACAATCAAGGCCGAGGTCTTCGGTCATCTTCGGCCATGCCTTTTGGGTCTTGAACAACAGTTTCCACATGTCTTCGTGCTTCGTGCCGAAGAACCGCTGCAGGGTCCGGGGACTAGCCGGGTCGAACTCCCACATGCATTGAGTCTGGCCTTGGCAAGGTAGAATCCGGCGAAAAAGCATTATCTAGATCACGCTAGCGAGACTGGTATTCTTGTCTACAATATTCTTGATGCGTTTATGTAGCATCGTCACCTCATCGGATGACGCCCAGTCTAGGCCCTTGTTGAGCCAGGATGTCAGCCACAGGGGAGGCCCAGATTTGAATTAGGGGGAGCGGCCCATGTGGATTCACGGGATTCCGTGACGTAGAACCACTCCTGTTGCCACCCCTTCACGGTCTCCACGAAGGTGCCTTTGGGCCAAGTGACGTTGGGGAGCTTACTCACCATGGCGCCGCTGCACTCCACATGTTGACCATCCACCACTTTTGGCTTCACATTAAAGACCTTAAGCCATAGGCCGAAGTGGGGAGAGATGCAAAGGAATGCCTCACACACGATGATGAATGCCGAAATGTTGAGAAAGGTATTCAGGGCTAGATCATGGAAATCTAGCCCATAGTAAAGCATAATACCGCGGACAAAAGGATGAAGGGGAAACCCTAGTCTGCGAAGGAAATGAGGAATGAATACTACCCTCTCATGGGGCTCCGGAGTAGGGATGATCTGCTTCTTGGCTGGAAGCCGATGGGCAATTGCCTTGGCTAAATACCCCGCTTCCCGGAGCTCCTTGATGTTCTCCTCTGTGACGGAGGAGGGCATCCAATTTCCCTACGATCCAGATCCAGATATGGCTAGAATGTTTTCTGGGGACGGGGGGAATCAAAACTTGGGGCGCTAGAGCTCGAGGGCAGATGGGATGAGGTAGAAGAAAGGCGTGGGATGAAAAGGTGGATTGTTGTCCGGCCCCTTATAAAGGCCGTGAATATATAGTGTCCCCCCACGAGCCTTAAAACTCACCTATTCCCAAGGGGTCGTGTGGACGGTGCGGTTGGATTACCCAAGCCCGTATTGATGAAAATCCCGTGATAAGGGGACACGATCTTTGTTTTGACAACATGGGTCACCGGAGGCTGCGTCTCGAAACACAAAACGGGAAGTTGAAAAATGATTTGAAATGATGGAAAGGCCAAACGTGACGTCTCGCTAGCAAAAGCTGTCAGTAAAGGCACATTATGTTTTTTAACTAGGTGTTATACCCTCGTGGTAGTGGGTTGTAACTGTTATACAAAGCCGGATATAGATCTCTTGTCCGGAGGACTGATAACCCACAAGTGTAGGGGGTCGCAACAGTTTTGGAGGGTAAAGTATTCAACCAAATTTATTGATTCAACACAAGGGGAGCCAAAGAATACTCTTAAGTATTAGCAGTTGAGTTGTCAATTCAACCACACCTCAAAACTTAGTATCTGCAGCAAGGTAGTTTAGTAGCAAGGTAATATGGAAGTAACGGTAACGGTAGCAAAAGTAGTAATAGTGTTTTTTGTAGTGATTATAACAGTAGCAACGGAAAAGTAAATAAGCAACAAGCAATATAGGTAAAGCTCGTAGGCAATGGATCGGTGATGGGAAATTATGTCGGATGCGATTCCTCATGTAATAGTTATAACCTAGGGTGACACAGAACTAGCTCTAGTTCATCAATGTAATGTAGGCATGTATTCTGAATATAGTCATACATGCTTATGGAAAAGAACTTGCATAACATCTTTTGTCCTACCCTCCCGTGGCAGCGGGGTCCTAATGGAAACTAAGGAATATTAAGGCCTCCTTTTAATAGAGTACCGGACCAAAGAATTAACACATAGTGAATACATGAACTCCTCAAACTATGGTCATCACCGGGAGTGGTTGTGACTATTGTCACTTCGGGGTTGCCGGATCATAACACATAGTAGGTGACTATTGACTTGTAAGATAGGATCAAGAACACACATATATTCATGAAAACACAATAGGTTCAGATCTGAAATCATGGCACTCGGGCCCTAGTGACAAGCATTAAGCATGGCAAAGTCATAGCAACATCGATCTTAGAACATAGTGGATACTAGGGATCAAACCCTAACAAAACTAACTCGATTACATGGTAAATCTCATCCAACCCATCATCGTCCAGCAAGCCTACGATGGGATTACTCACGCACGGCGGTGAGTGTCGGGGGAAACTGTCCACCACGAACACCTATGGGACCGGAGCCCCTTGTTTGTGCGGTAAGAGGGCGGAGGGAGCACAAAGAGCAGATCATGGAGATCACGCAGGCAGTTTACCCAGGTTCGGGCCGCGATGGACGCGTAAAACCCTACTCCTGCTTAGTTTGTATTGAGTTGGGGGAGCTCGGGAGCTTGAAGAACTAGCTACACCGAGCGTATGAGCAATCTAGGTTCCGAACCCTTTCTACGTTGTGCATGGGCCTCCTTTTATAGCTCAAGGGGTCACCGACAGGTGTCAACGTAGGAGAAAGGGTAAAAATGTAAAAGTGGTGGTAGTTGTAACAGTGCGGGAATAGTGGAGCAACAGTGCATGAACAGTGGTCGCTACCTACTTTGACAGTGGGGGACAAGAGCATTTAATGCCCGTCGCCGTCGACCCCAAAAGCGCCCGCCCTTGCGTCTCCGTTTACCACGGCGATAGCTTTACCACCGTGGAGTGCCACCGTGTCCCCCAGGCTGCACAGCCGTCCGCCACGCGTCCCTGGAGCGGCCCCAGGGCGACGCGTGGACCGCTGAGCTGGAGCGCAGGCACACAGCGCAACTCTTCCCGGCAAGCACCTTGTCGGGGGCTTGACCTTGCCGGGCCCGGGAGCTTGTCGGGCCCTGAAGCTTGTCGCTCCCCGGGCCCTGCTGGGGCGCATGTCGCGCCGAGGCATGTCTTCTGTACGTAATCTTCTAGTCTTCCTGGCAAGCTCCTCTTGCCAGGGCCTTGCGCTAGTGAGGTGATCCTGAGCCTGGGACGGCCTTCCCGGCAAGCTCCACTCGCCGGGATCTTGATCTTCTGTCTTGTATACTTTGTTTTTGAATGGTTTTATATGGAGCAGGAAGGTCTCCGGCAAGCGCGTGGTAGGCCCTGCCGCGGGAAGCTGCTACTGCCCGTGCACAAGTTGGGGTACTGAGGTACCCCTACCTTAGTACACCGACAGGAGCCCCCGGGCCTGGGCCACACACGGTGCCGAGCGTTGTTGGGCCAGGCCCAAAACAGTGCACGGGTACGCGCGGCCCACGGCACGCCGAATCCACTTCCGCATCCGCCGCGTCCCCCCGTAACGGCACGCGTCAATTGCGGCGTCGTGGGATGGGACGTGGCCACGTTCTTTTAATGGAAAGAGCGAAACGCCCCCCACTTCCCCATAAAAGCAGAGGAAGCAGGAGCGGTTCCCCTCCTACGCCTTCATTGCTTCTTCTTCCATCTCCAGAGATTCCCTTTGCGCTCCGCCTCCACACCTCCTCCGCCGTCTTCTGCATCTGCGGCGCCGCCGGACTCTTCGCCCCCCTTCCCTCACCGCCTCCGCCATGGCCCCGAAGACCGAGAAGGCGAAGGCGGAGAAGACCAAGAAGGAGAAATCCGAGCAGGCGGCGAGGCTTACTCTGCTGCGGAAGCGGAACGTCGTCTTCTCGCCGAGGCTCAGCGCGCGGGAGCTCTGGAACAAGTACTACTTGTTCTGGGCCAAGGAGACCAAGGCGCACCCCCGGACCAGAGCCTATCCCGCCGCCGCCAAGGACAATTATCCCGGCGGGTACTTCTTCTTCGCAGCTTTCTTTCATTGCGGCCTTTGTCCCCCTTTTTCCGACTTTTTCTGCGACATCATGCACACCTACGGCCTCCACCTTCTTGACTTCACCCCCAACGCCATCCTCACGATGGCGGTTTTCGCACATCTGTGCGAAAACTATATTGGGATCTATCCGAACGTAGCGTTGTTTAGGCACTTCTTCACCCCTAGAGTAGAAGCCGGCGCTCCCCTCTCAGGGGGGATTTCTTGGGTCTTCCGTTTGAACAAGAAGGAGTCCTACTTGCCGGGGGAGCTCCGCGGCAAGTGGGAGGAGTGGCGTGCAGACTGGTGTTGGATAGTCGAGGACGAGCCGCAACCTTTCACCGCGCCGCGCACAACAGCCATCGTGCGCGGCAGGGACTGGAGTGAGTTGGATTCGGACGACGTCAAGCTCAACGTCGCCCTCATCAGAATTCTCCGTCTCCAGGTAGCAAAGTTGTCCGTCGGAGAAGTAGGAGCAGATTTCCTCCGCCGCCGCATTGCCCCTCTACAGGATAGGAAGAGGCCGGCATGGGAGTACGGCAACGCGGCGGACGTAATGAGATTGCGCCCGGGGCTGAACTTCAACTTCACGGCGCTGGAGCTGAAGGGGATGGTCCGGGAACTCTTTAAGCATGACCCGGCCCACCCAGAGTGGTTCAGAGCTCCCCGGGGAGTGGTGCCCCTCTGCAACAGCACGGCCCGGGATTCCCTTCGCGCCATGATGCCCGCGTGTGACTCGCATGGCATCGACCGCACATGGATTCCGCCCAAGCCAGACGTCATCATGAGCTTCTTCGACAACCTGGTGGAGGTGGCGAAGAACAAGGACGAGATCAAGGGGCTCACACGGGACACCACCGACCAGGAGATAGCTTATATAGCTTCTCGGGTTGAAGAGGCCGCTGCAGCCGCAGCGGCAGGAGAGTTTGGCTTTACGCCCGATGAGGCAGAGGCTGCGGATGTGTCCTGCCAAGCGGAGGAGGCGGAGATCCGCAGACTTCTGCAGCTTCCTCCCGACAAGCTTGCCGGGGTCCCTTCTTTGAGGCACTCTGGGATCCCCGGAATCCTGACCGAGGCCGCGGCGAGAGGCAGCGCCGCCGGAGGAAACAGAGGCGCCGCAGGGAGCGGAGGCGCCGGAGGGAGAGCGGCCGCAGTGCAGGGCGCTGGGCCCAGCAAGCCTGCCGAGGAGGAGGAGGAGGAGCAGGACGTCGGGGCCGACGAGGACTCCGACGGGTCTCTGGGGCTCTACGCCGACGATCTCTCCTCATCATCGGAGACCTCCCCGCCTCGGGCAAGCCCCAGGCGATCTCCGCTGAAGCGTCTCCGCAAGGCGACGACGGGGACGAGGGCGCAGGCGCCCCGGCAACAACCAGCTCGCCGGGCGGCGCGAGCTACCCGGGGGAGCCAAGCTGCGACGAGGGCGCCCGGCATGCCAACCACGGCGGGGGCGACCGGCACACAGGCCACGGCGGGGGCGACCCGCACGTCAGCGCCAAGCGGAGGAGGGTCCTCGCAGAGCGGAGCAGCTGCCCTGCCTGCCCCCCGGGCCTCGGCGTCCACAGGGGCCGGGGCCTCGCCGCCCCCAGCCGCGGGGACCGCCAAGCGCCCGAGGGAGTCCTCGCCTCCTGCCCCTCGCACGGACGCGCCTCAGGTGGCGTTCGACTTCTCCGCCCTGAGCGACGACGACGACGACGAGGAACAGGAGTAAGAACTCGAGGCTTTGCATCTTCTTTAACATTGTCTTGATTCTTGTTGATTCTGATCTTGCTTTCTGCTTGGATTTCAGGACCCTGGCCCAGCGAGTGGCGAAGAAGGCCAAGGTTCCCGTGGTCGAGGTCGCGGACGACTCGCCCGTCGCGGCGACTGGGGACGCGCCGGAGACGAGCCTGCCGGACCCGAGCGCTACTCCGAGGAGCAGCCCCCAGCGCAGCCCCCAGCGTAAGTTTGGTTTCAACCTTTCCGCTCGTCGGGCGCGCTTGAGGATTTTGTCTTGTGCTAATATCTTGATGTTTTTGTCTTGTCTTGATTGTCTTGTGCAGAGGTGGAGCCACAACCACAGGAGCATCCGGAGGTCGCTCCCGAGGAGCCGCAGGCCCCGCCGTCCCCGCCAAGGGCGAACTCTCCGGCAAGGGAGAGCACTCCGCCAAGGGCGGGTACTCCGCCAAGGGCGAGTACCCCGCCAAGGGCGAGTAGCCCGGCGAGGGCGGCCACCCCGCCAAGGCAGAGCTCCCCGGCGAGGGAGCCCGCCGTCGACGACGTCTGTCAAGGTAAGTTCTGTAATTTTGTCTTCTTGGATTCGTCTCTTTTTGGATATTTGCTTGAACTTCTTTTACTTTTTCTTCTTCTTCTAGATCCTCCTCCTCCAGAACAGATGGAGACGGAAACCATCATCGTGGAGGAGGACGCGCAGGGCGACGGCGGCAACGCCCCTGTCGCTGAGGACACGGCAGGAGCCGCCGAGCCGGCTACGGAGGAGACTGCTCCGGCCGCAGACGCGGCGGCCGGGGAGGGGGACGGCGGCCATACTACCGGCCCGGAGGCGGCAGGAGCGTCGAGCGCTGCGCCAGCCGCCGACCCCTCCACCGAGAAGGAGCCATCTACCTACTATCTTGAGGCCCCCAACGGCGTTTACATCCAGGTGCCGTGGGGTTCTTCATCGCGAGCCCCCGCGGAGGGTGAGGCCTTTGATGGAGAGGTTCTCGCCTCCGCGGGACTGAAGATCGTCGAGGCGCCCGGCGGGAGCGACGGGCCCGAGGAGGAGAAGCTGCTTCATCAGCTCCTGGCCCTTTACCAGGCCAGGCAGGCGAAGCTCGCGTCTCGGGAGGCCCTCGCCGCCAAGGCCGCCGCTGACATGGAGAAGCGCGCGGCGGAGCTCCGCGCCGCCAACCAGGCTGCCCTCCGCGACGTGGCGGAGGAGCGCGAGAGGCTCGCCGGGGAGTATCAGGAGTGGCTCCTGGAGAAGGCCGAGGCCGAGGAGCAGCAGCGACTCGCCGGGGAGGAGCTGTCCCGGCGAGAAGGAGAGCTCACCCAACGGAAGGTCAACCTCGACTCCCACGAGGAAGACCTTGCTGCTCGGGAGCAGGCCCTTGGCGGAGAGCTGAAGGAGGCGAAAGCCGCCGCGGCTGCCACGGAGACCGCCAAGGAGGAGCTCGCGGCCAAGGTTGCGCAACTGGAGGAGTCACTGAAGGCGAGCGTGGAGAGGGTCACCGCGCTCAACACAGAGCGCGAGAAGGACGCCCACACCAACTCCGAACTCCAGGTGCGCCTCTCCAAGCAGGGCGACGAGCTGAAGGCCGCCAAGGATTCAATTGAGGATCTGGAGCTGAAGGTTTCCACGTTGAAGGACTCGCTCGACGCCGTCCGGGACCGGGAAACCAAGCTGAAGGAAGAGCTCCGCAGGGAGCGAGGCTTGGTGGAGAGCGCCACTACTGCAGCTGAGAACTTCCGCCGGACCGTTGAGGTGTGGACCGACGACTTGGTGGCCTCTGCATCCAACATTGACCAGGAGCTGCTGGCGCTGAAGGTCGAGCATCTTATATACTCTCCGGATCCAAACCTCCCCCACAGCGCCAAGCTCAGCCTCTTCTTCAGAGGGATCGCGCCGGCTCTTGCAGATCTTCGGAAGAAGCTCCCCGCGCAACTGGCCGAGGAGTCGCGCCAGCTCTGCGCGGGAACCTTGGAGCGCGTTCTGACGAAGATTGTGTACCGCAACCCTGGTATCAATCTCACCAACGTTCTCCGCAGCTTGCCGGCCGACGCGAACACGGAGGCGCTGAAGGCGCAGGTCGCCCACATCATCGCCAAAGTGAACAAAATCTCCAGGATTGAGGGCGACCGCGTAGATTAGGCCTTCTTTTTCCTTTATCTCTTTTGTTGCTGCATAGGGTGTTATGAACTCATTAGTTATTGGGACAAGTTATCTCTTGTAAGATATTTATCTTATTTTGATCAATCAGCGCAATGTTATCTTCCTTGTCTTGGTCATTTACTTTGTACGTTTTTCACCCTACCCTTCCAGGGAGCTTGCCGGCAAGGGTCCTTCGCCGCGAGCGCTGAGTGCTGGACTCTGAGCAGCCTGCTGGCCAAGGTCTTACCGGCAAGCAACCTTGCTGCAGCTAGTCGCAACGCACTCAGCTTGTTGAGTGAACTCGAAAACGAAACAAGGGCGCGACACTTGTCGCAGCTCGCTTAAGTCGTTGAGCGTACTCGAAAACAAGATAAGGGTGCGGCTAGCTATGGGTAGGTTCCTCCGCGCACAGGTTTTCCATACAAAGTGTGATTGTTCAAGGAAGACAACTAAAAATTAAAAAAAATTGAACTGCTCAAATTCTAATAACTTAGCTTTCATATCTTGCTTCCCGGTAAGGCTTCTCTTTCTTGAACAGCACTTGGTTCCTCTTCCATCTCCTTCCCCCCCGGCAGACTTGTGCGCGAGGAACATTCCTTCTGCTTAAGAGGCAAGGAAAAAGGAAAGGGAAACAAGTATATGGCCTTTCGGCGTGCTAATGCTTACCGGATATGTATGTTGCACAAGATGCCAAATAACTCATGCAAATAGCAAAGAAAAGCATGGAAAAGGCAAGTAGCGCAAAACACAAAAGCTTTACTGATGCACGGGATCTGCGCCCGGCTTTGTACAAAGGGTTACATGCAGCAGCGGCAAAGCTTGTACAAAAGGTGGTTGCCGGAACGGATCACGGCAACCGCGCCTTATGGGTGAAACTTGCGAATATGCTCTATGTTCCAGGAGTTGCTCACCGGTAAGCCTTCTTCGGTCTCAAGGCGGACAGCGCCGGGCCTTGTGACTTGTCTCACCCGATAAGGGCCTTCCCACTTTGGCGTCAACTTGTTGGAATTCTTGGCGGACTGAACACGCCGAAGAACAAGGTCGCCTTCCTCGAGACTCCTGGCCTTGACCTTGCGGCTATGATAGCGACGCAAGGCCTGCTGGTACCGAGCAGCTCGTACAGCAGCCTGGAGACGTTCCTCCTCGAGGAGCAATGCATCATCTTGTCGCAGTTGCTCTTGCTCGAGCTCATCATAAGCGAGCACCCGAGGAGATCCGTATACGAGTTCCGTGGGGAGAACTGCCTCTGCTCCATAGACTAGAGCAAAGGGTGTCTGTCCGGTGGCTCGACTTGGTGTCGTTCTGATTGACCAAAGAGCCGCCGGTAGCTCCTCTATCCAGTTTCTTCCGCACTTGCGCAGCCTGTCAAAGGTCCTTGTCTTGAGTCCGCGCAGCACTTCAGCATTTGCCCTCTCCGCTTGACCGTTGCTCCTCGGGTGAGCAACAGAAGCGAAACAGACCTTGGCGCCAAGGTCTTGGACGTATTGCATGAAGGTGTGACTAGTGAATTGTGTACCGTTGTCGGTGATGATCCTGTTAGGTATCCCGAAACGGCAAACAATTGACCTGAAGAACCTGACCGCTGACTGTGCTGTCACCTTTCTCACTGGTTCCACTTCTGGCCACTTTGTGAACTTGTCGATTGCGACGTACAAGTACTCAAAGCCCCCGACAGCGTGAGGGAAGGGGCCGAGGATATCGAGCCCCCAGACCGAGAAGGGCCAGGACAAAGGAATTGTCTGGAGAGCTTGAGCTGGCTGATGAATCTGCTTTGCATGGAACTGGCACGCTTCGCACTTGGTTACTAGTGCAGTTGCATCTTGGAGGGCTTCTTGCCAAAAGAACCCTTGCCGGAAAGCTTTCCCGGCAAGCGCCCTTGCGCCAATGTGGTGGCCGCATATGCCTCCATGTATTTCTGCCAACAGCTTCTGTCCATTTTCTCTGGAGATGCACTTCAACCTGACACCATTGAGTCTTCTTCTGTACAGCTCGTTATCCACGAACTGGTACATACTTGACTGCCTGGTTATCTTCTCTATTTCTTCTGGGTCGTCGGGAAGTTCTCCAGTTTGCAGAAAACGGACGATCTGCTGCGCCCATGCCGGAGCTCGTGGCTGAACGGCAAGGACTAAAGGCATGAGGGCCGCTGCGGGGACCTCAGCTTCTACGGCAAGAACCTCTGGTTCTGCCGGAGCTGACGGCCCCCCGGCAAGCTCGCCGGGGCGAGGCTTGTCGGGAACGTTTGCTTCGACTGTACAGATCTGGGGATCTGCAGGAGCGGACTGTTCCTCAGCGTTCTGATCGTTGATCTTGGGGATCTTGGCGGCGGTTTCAGGAAGATCCGCCGGCAAGTAGTCGCCGGAGACCAACTTTCTCTTCTTGGACTGTCCAATTGATGGTGTAACGGATGGTTGAGTCAGCTTGAGCAAGAAGGTCCCTGGTTCCACAGGTAACTTCATCGCAGCACACTTTGAAAGGCCATCTGCAATTTCATTCTGAGCTCTCGGGACGTGCTCCATCTGCAGACCTTCAAAGTGCTCTTCAAGCTTCCTCACTTCATCTACATAAGCTTCCATCAAAGGGCTCTGGTAATTCTTGTTAACTTGTCGGACCACCAACTGGGAATCTCCCCGCACAATCAGCTTCCTGATCCCAAGTTCGGCCGCAATCCTGAGGCCGGCAAGCAAGCCTTCATACTCAGCAGTGTTGTTTGTCGCTTGCTCCCTGGGAAAGTGCATCTGGATAACATACTTGAGGTGCTCTCCGGTGGGCGCGATGAGTACCACGCCGGCACCGGCGCCTTGCAGCGAGAAGGCACCATCAAAGTACATTACCCATTCACTTGTTGCTTCCTGTACGGGTGCACTTGTCTCTGGAATTTCCTCATCGGGCGTCGGGGTCCATTCAGCTATGAATTCTGCCAAAGCTCGGCTCTGTATGGTTGAAGTACTTTCAAACTTGAGTCCAAAGCTTGACAGCTCCAGTGCCCACTCAACGATCCTGCCTGTTGCTTCTGGATTGTGCAATATCCTCTTCAGCGGAAAGCGAGTGACCACTGTTATCTCATGTGCCTAGAAGTAATGGCGCAGCTTTCTCGAGGCCATGAGGAGGCCGAAAAGCAACTTTTGCACCCCGGAGTATCTTGATCTAGCTCCCTGTAAGAGGGAACTCACAAAATACACCGGGCGCTGCACCATCTTCTTCCGCACTTCTTCCTGTTCCTGCGCAGAGTTGTCCTTGTCGGGGCCAGAGCTTGTCGGAGCAGCCCCCTGCTTGTCGCTGGATTCGCTTGCCGGTGGTGCGGACTCCTCGTCGGCCTCCCTCTCCGCTACTAACGCAGCACTAACCACCTGGTTGGTTGCCGCTAGGTATAGCAGCAACTTCTCCTGTGGTTTAGGTGCGACAAGTATTGGAGTGGAGGATAGGTACCGTTTCAAGTCCTGCAGTGCTGCCTCCGCTTCCGGAGTCCACTTCATGGGACCTGCCTTCTTCAAGATTTTGAAGAAAGGTAGGGCGCGTTCTGCAGACTTCGAAATGAACCTACTGAGGGCAGCCACACAACCTGCAAGCCTTCTGACGTCCTTGACGCGCTTCGGGGCCTCGATCTGCTCAATGGCTTTAATCTTGTCGGGGTTAGCTTCAATCCCCCTCTGTGACACAAAGAACCCGAGAAGCTTGCCGGAGGGGACTCCAAAGACGCACTTCTCGGGGTTCAACTTGAGCTGTATCTTGCGCAGGTTCTGAAATGTCTCTTCCAAATCTTGGACCAGGGTATCCTTGCTCTTGCTCTTCACCACGATGTCATCCATGTAAGCTTCTACATTTCTGTGGATCTGTGGCTCGAAAGCAGTGTGCACTACCCTTGCAAATGTTGATCCTGCATTCTTCAGTCCAAATGGCATGCGTATGAAGCAATAAGTGCCACATGGAGTGATAAATGCAGTCTTCTCTTCATCTTCTTTGGCCATAAAGATCTGGTGGTAGCCTGAATATGCATCAAGAAAAGAGAGTAGCTCACATCCGGCAGTGGAGTCAACGATCTGGTCAATGCGCGGCAAGGGGAATGGATCCTTGGGACATGCTTTATTCACATCGGTGAAGTCTATACACAGTCTCCACTTCCCATTGGCCTTGCGCACGACGACTGGGTTTGCTAACCACGTCGGATGGATCACACCTCTAACTAGGCCTGCTGCCTCTAGCTTCTTGATTTCCTCAGCAATGAATTCTTGGCGCTCCACGGCTTGCTTCCTCACCTTCTGCTTGACGGGCCGCGCATGAGGACAAACAGCAAGCTTGTGCTCAATTACCTTCCTGGGAACACCGGGGATGTCAGATGGTTGCCAGGCAAACACATCGACATTCGCCCGCAGGAAGGCAACGAGCGCACTTTCCTATTTGCTGTCAAGTGTGGCACTGATGGTGAAGGTACCACCAGTGCCGTCCTCCTTGGCGGACACCTTCTTGGTTGCCGGTGGAGCGGCCATCCCCTTCTTACACTTGCCGGTGGAGCTCGATGGAACGTCCTCGACGGCAGTGCAGCACTCCGAAGAGGTGCGGTTGCCGGAGTGGGCCCCAGAGCACTTGCCGGACTTGGTCTTCGTCTTCTTCCCCCCGGGAGCTTCAGCGGCAAGTGTATCCTTCTCTGCCGCGGCTGCTGCGTGCCGGTAGATCTTGTCGGCGCAGACAAGCGCATCTTTCTTGTCGCCATGGACAGTGATGACGCTTATCGGCCCCGGCATCTTGAGTACGTTGTAGGCGTAGTGGGAAGCTGCCATGAACTTGGCGAGGGCGGGACGGCCGAGTATCCCATTATATGGTAATGGGATATCGGCGACGTCGAATGTGATGCGCTCAGTTCTGAAGTTGAGCTCCCCGCCAAAGGTCACCGGCAGAGTTATCTTCCCCTTGGGCTTGCTCCTCCCCGGGTTTATTCCTTGGAACGAACCGGTTTCTTCGAGCTCGCCATCTGGGATTTGGAGTTTCTTGATCACAGCAGAGGAGATCAAGTTCAGCCCGGCCCCGCCGTCAACCAACATTTTGGTGACCTTGAGGTTACGGATGGTGGGTGAGACCAGCATCGGCAAACACCCGACCGCAGTGATGCGGTCAGGGTGATCCTCAAGATCAAAAATGATGGGCGTGCTGGACCATTTGAGGAGCCTGCGCGACTCCACGGGCGGCTCTGCTGCATTCACTTCCCGCACCCACTGCTTGAGTTGGCGGTGGGAAGTATGCAGAGAGGCGCCACCGTCGACGCACAGGACCTCCGTGGCCTTCTGGAACTCCTGCTCGCTGTTATCTTCATCCTCCATGTCGTCGTCGTCTTCTTCGTCCTTGTCGCGGCCCCGGGGAGGTCGGTCACCTTGCCGCTGCTTTGCCTTGCCGCGGCGTCCTCCCCGGCCATTGAATGGCCGCTTCTTGCTTGGTTCTCCTCCGCCACCTTGGGCCTTCTCCTTGTCGCGCCGCTCGTACTCAGCTTTCTGCTGCTCGACGAGGTACTCGACGCGTTTGCAGTTGGAGAGGTCGTGGCCCTTGGTGCGGTGGATCTTGCAGTATTGCTTGTCGGAGCCGTCCTGCTTGTCGGCTGCCGCCACAGGGGCAGGCTCCTTGCCGGAGCCGCCAGCCTGTGTTTGCTTGGCGGGAGCCTCCTTGCCGGACTTCTCGACGGCAAGCACTTCCTTCCTGTTCTTCCTTCTATTGTTCCGCCGCCGGCTCTTCTTTGCCGGGGCGGCGTCGTCGCTGTCGCTTCCCCCCGCGCTGGTATCCTCTCCGGGGAGTCTCCTCCCCTCTTCGGCGCGTGCGCACTTATCAGCTAGAGCGTAGAGCTCGCTGACATCCCGTATCTTGGTCATGGCCATCTCCTCACGCATGTGGCGGTTACGCACGTTCTGGTGGAACGCGCTGATAACCGCGGCAGGGTGGACGTCAGGGATGTTGTGCTGCACACGACTGAAGCGTTGGATATACTTGCGCAGGGGTTCTCCTTCCTTCTGGGCCAGAATGTGGAGATCGCTCTCCTGGCCGTGGGGTTTGTGGCCGCCCGTGAAGGCGCCAACAAACTGGTGGCAAAGATCTGCCCAAGAAGAAATGGAGCCTTCCGGCAAGTGCATAAGCCACGAACGAACGTTCGGCTTAAGCACGAGCGGGAAGTAGTTCGCCAAAATCTTCTCGTCGCGCCCCCCGGCAGCCTGCACCGCGATGGTGTAAATGCTGAGGAATTCCGAGGGGTGCGTCTTGCCGTCGTACTTCTCCGGTACGTCGGGCTTGAAGTTCTTCATGCTGGGCCACTGGACGCGCCGCAGCTCACGGGTAAACGCAGGGCAACCTGCAGCGTACGGCAAGTCGCCTGGTTCACCGGGCGCGCACGCGTCGACAGCGGCTCCAGCTCGCTGGTCTGATTGTCGCCGGGCTTCTCGGCGGCGCTCGATCGTCGCGTTCGAGCGTCTTCTTGTCGCCGGTCGTCAAGGACCTGGCGCTGGTCCAGACGAGCCCGCGGGTCCGACGACGCCGTGGAGCCGTCGTCGGCGTTGTTCCGGCGGGGCGGCGTCTTCTGCTTCCGCGGCGGGGAGTGCACGGTGGTTGCACCCCCGGCGGTCTTGTCGCCGTCGGCCTTCGTCTTCTCGACTTGCCGTGGCCGCGAGGTCGCCGGCTGCTGCGGCGTATCGTTATTGGCGAAGGCGATCAGGCTCTGGATGGTTGCCCTCCAGTCTTCGGCCTTGTCTGCCGCTGGAGGGAAGTCGAGGAGCAGTTGCGCCCTTGCGAGCGCTTCTGCCGGAGTGGAGGGGAGCGGGGGCGAGCGGTGCGAGGAGCGGGATATGCTCGGACTCCTAACTGGGTTAGAAGGAGCAGGATCCCGCCCTGGCGACCGCGCCTTGCTCGTGCGAGGACGATGGCCCGGAGCGTCCCGCGAGCCTCCGGTTTGCCCTTGGCCCAGCAAGCGGATGCCACCTCCTGTGGCATGGCGCTGCTGGGTTGTCGTTTGCTGAGATGGACGAGGCGCGTCCACGGAGACCGAGGCTCGGTCGTCCGTCTTGTCCTTGGATTTGGTGGCGCCGCGCGTGTCCTCGCCGGCGACCACCCTTCCGACGGCGTCTCCCCCGCCCACCGTCGGTTCCGGTGGTGGCGGATGAGACGTAGACGGGCCTGCGACCTCCGAAGCCTTCTTCTTCGGGGCCATGTCGCTGTTGCTGATGAGGTTGCTGATGAAACTGGAGAGGTGTATGAAGAATGCGCCCGCGTGAACGCCGGATCAGGTTCGCACAACCTCGACGCCCCCTACCTGGCGCGCCAAAGATGTCGGGGGAAACTGTCCACCACGAAAACCTATGGGACCGGAGCCCCTTGTTTGTGCGGTAAGAGGGCGGAGGGAGCACAAAGAGCAGATCATGGAGATCACGCAGGCAGTTTACCCAGGTTCGGGCCGCGATGGACGCGTAAAACCCTACTCCTGCTTAGTTTGTATTGAGTTGGGGGAGCTCGGGAGCTTGAAGAACTAGCTACACCGAGCGTATGAGCAATCTAGGTTCCGAACCCTTTCTACGTTGTGCATGGGCCTCCTTTTATAGCTCAAGGGGTCACCGACAGGTGTCAACGTAGGAGAAAGGGTAAAAATGTAAAAGTGGTGGTAGTTGTAACAGTGCGGGAATAGTGGAGCAACAGTGCATGAACAGTGGTCGCTACCTACTTTGACAGTGGGGGACAAGAGCATTTAATGCCCGTCGCCGTCGACCCCAAAAGCGCCCGCCCTTGCGTCTCCGTTTACCACGGCGATAGCTTTACCACCGTGGAGTGCCACCGTGTCCCCCAGGCTGCACAGCCGTCCGCCACGCGTCCCTGGAGCGGCCCCAGGGCGACGCGTGGACCGCTGAGCTGGAGCGCAGGCACACAGCGCAACTCTTCCCGGCAAGCACCTTGTCGGGGGCTTGACCTTGCCGGGCCCGGGAGCTTGTCGGGCCCTGAAGCTTGTCGCTCCCCGGGCCCTGCTGGGGCGCATGTCGCGCCGAGGCATGTCTTCTGTACGTAATCTTCTAGTCTTCCTGGCAAGCTCCTCTTGCCAGGGCCTTGCGCTAGTGAGGTGATCCTGAGCCTGGGACGGCCTTCCCGGCAAGCTCCACTCGCCGGGGTCTTGATCTTCTGTCTTGTATACTTTGTTTTTGAATGGTTTTATATGGAGCAGGAAGGTCTCCGGCAAGCGCGTGGTAGGCCCTGCCGCGGGAAGCTGCTACTGCCCGTGCACAAGTTGGGGTACTGAGGTACCCCTACCTTAGTACACCGACAGTGAGCATCATGGAATTGGTGATGGAGGAAGGTTGATGATGACGATGGCAACGATCTCCACTCTTCGGAGCCCCGGACGGACTTCAGATTAGCCCTCCCGAGAGAGATTAGGGCTTGGCGGCGGCTCCGTATCGTAAAACGCGATAAATCCTTCTCCTTGATTTTTTTCTCCCCGAAAGTGAATATATGGAGTCGGGGGATACGTCGATGGAGCAACAGGGGGGCCATGAGGCAAGGGGGCGCGCCCCCACCCTCATGGACAGGGTGTGGCCCCCCTGGTCTGGTTCTTTCCGCAGATATTTTTTATATATTCCAAAATAATTCTCCGTGGAATTTCAGGTCATTCCGAGAACTTTTATTTCTGCACAAAAATAACACAATGGTAGTTCTGTTGAAAACAGCGTCAGTCCGGGTTAGTTCCATTCAAATCATGCAAGTTAGAGTCCAAAACAAGGGCAAAAGTGTTTGGAAAAGTAGATACGTTGGAGACGTATCAACTCCCCCAAGCTTAAACCTTTGCTTGTCCTCAAGAAATTCAGTTGATAAACTGAAAGTGATAAAGAAAAACTTTGACAAACTCTGTTTGCTCTTGTTGTTGTTAATATGTAAGGCCAGCATTCAAATTTTCAGCAAAGATCATGAACTAACCACATTCACAATAACTTTCAGGTCTCATCTCTACTCATATCAATGGCATAATCAACTAGCAAGCAATAATAATAGACCTCAGATGACAACACTTTCTCAAAACAATCATAATATGATATAACAAGATGGTATCTCGCTAGCACTTTCTAAGACCGCAGAACATAAATGCAGAGCACCTTTAAAGATCAAGGACTGACTAGACATTGTAATTCATGGTAAAAGAGATCCAGTCATAATCATACTCAATGCAAATTAATAGCAATACATGCAAATGACAGCGGTGCTCTCCAACTGGTGCTCTTTAATAAGAGGATGATGACTCAACATAAAAGTAAATAGATAGGCCCTTCGTAGAGGGAAGCAGGGATTTGTAGAGGTGCCAGAGCTTGATTTTTAAATAGAGATGAATACTATTTTGAGTGGTATACTCTCATTGTCAACATAGCAACTAAGAATCTCGATATCTTCCATGCTACACACATTATAGGCGGTTCCCAAACAGAATGGTATAGTTTATACTCCCCAACCACCAACAAGCACACTCCACGGCTAGCCCGAAACAACGGGTACCATCCAAACCAGCAACAACCCTGGGGGAGTTTTGTTTAATTATTATGATTTGAGCATGGGACTGGGCATCCCGATTACCAGCCATTTTCTCATGAATGATGAGCGGAGTCCACTCATCGTGAGAATAACCCACCTAGCATGGAAGATATAGACAACCCTAGTTGATACATGAGCTGTTCGAGCATACAAAACATAATTTCATTTGAAGGTGTAGAGTTTGGCACATACAAATTTACTTGGAACGGCAGGTAGATATCGCATATAGGAAGGTATGGTGGACTCATATGGAATAACTTTGGGGTTTATGGAAGTGAATGCACAAGCAGTATTCCCGCTTAGTACAGGTAAAGGCTAGAAAGAGACTGGGGAGTGACCAGCTAGAGAGCGACAACAGTCATGAACATGCATTAAAATTAATCAACAATGAGTGCAAGCATGAGTAGGATATAAATCACCATGAACATAAATATCGTGGATGCTATGTTGATTTGTTTCAACTACATGTGTGAACATGTGCCAAGTCAGACCACTTGAATCGTTCAAAGGAGGATACCACCCTATCATACCACATCACAACCATTTTAATATCATGTTGGCACACAAGATAGACCATTATAAACTCCTAGCTAATTAAGCATGGCATGAGCAGCTATGATCTCTAATTGTCATTGCAAGCATGTTTCATTCATAATAGGCAGAATTAGGAACGATGAACTATCATATTTACAAAAACAAGAGGGGTTGAGTTCATACCAGCTTTTCTCAACTCAATCAATTCATCATATATCGTCATTATTGCCTTTCACTCGCACGACCGAACGGTGTGGATAATAATAATTGTGCACGTGCATTGGACTAAGCTGGAATAAGCAAGAATTTAATACAAGAGAGAAGACAAAGTAATATGGCTCAAGGTTAAATCAACAATAAAGCATATGAGAGCCACTAAACATTTTCATCATGGTCTTCTCCTCTTGACCCCCAAAGAAAAGAAAAGAAACTATATACACGAGAAAGATCCCAACAAGCAAAAGAAGAACGAGAAATCTTTTGGGTTTTCTTTTAATTATTACAACTACAAGCAAGAAAAGTAAACTAGCTAAAAAGGCTACAACTATATTTTTTGTTTTTCTTAAGGTTTTTCTAACACACAAGAAAAAGACTAAGAAAATAATTGAAACTAGCATGGATAGTACAATGAAAGAGTGTGAGCACCGACTACTGGAATAAGTGTGTGAACAGAATGTAATGTCGGTGAGAAATACGTACTCCCCCAAGCTTAGGCTTTTGGCCTAAGTTGGTCTATGGCCAGTACTGGCCTGACGAATATCCAAAGTTGTAGTTGGGGTTGTACTAAGATGCAGCAGCTATTGCCTGCTGAGCTGCAGCTTGGAGACGAGCTGCCCTCATCGTCTCCTGATACTCATTCGCCTCCTCCCTGGTTATAGTATATCTCCCTTTTGCTGACTCGAAGCTCTCAATATCCGCATTACGCACATACGTGTAAAATTCCTCCTTGATACCTGCCCGGATCATAAACTCTTCTGACGGCCATTTGTAGGGCCGCACTTGAGCTTCCGCAGTGCGAGGGAGATTATATTTGGGCTTCTTATTCTGTTCCTTCTGGTTATCCTTTGAACTTTGACTATAAGAGCCTCTCAAAAATCTCCTTTGAAATTTTCCTCCTCTGAAATTTTCTAAAAATTTTAGTAACTTAAAATAAAAGTGAACCAAACTCAACAAGATTGATAGCAACTACTCCTACAAGTGCATAAAGACTATATTATGCATTAGAACTACTTGGAACCACATAAATTTCACATGCAAGCTCAAGAATAGGGTCACCTAAGCAGCAAAAATTTGCAATAAATAAAGCACTAGAACAAAAACTAATTGGACCAATGGAGGAGTCACATACCAAGGAACAATCTCCCCAAACAGTTTTGTGAATGGAGCTTTGAGCAAGGAGATCGAAAATGGCAGCAAAATAAGCTAGAACTCGTGCTTGAGCTGGATAGTGATTTTTTTGGGAGGAAGAAGGAGTGTGTGGGTGCAGGAATAAGTGGAGGGGGGCACGTGAGGCCCACGAGGCAGGGGGGCGCGCCCTAGACCCTCGTGGCCAGGTGCTGGCTCCCCCTGCCGTGTTCTCAGTGCCAAATATTCTCAAATATTCTAGAAAAAATCATATTTCATTTTCAGGGCATTTGGAGAATTTTATTTTCGGGGTATTTTTTATTGCACGGATAACTCTGAAAACAGACAGAAAAATACTATTTTTGCTTTATTTAATCTAATTAACAGAAGGTAAAAGGAGGGTACAGAAGGTTGTGCTATCTAGATTCACCCATCTCATGCTCATCAAAAGGAATCCATTAACAAGGTTGATCAAGTCTTGTTAATAAACTCTTTCCAAATAACATGAAACCGGGGAATTTTCGAATAACACTAGGTTACCTCAATGGGGATATGTATATCCCCAACAATAAGAATATCATATGTCTTCTTGACAGTAGGAAGAGGAAATTCAAAACCTCCAATAGTAATCGTTGAAAATTTTCCAATAGAATTGATAATGTGGACCTGAGGTTGTTTCCTCGGAAAGTGTACCGTATGATCATTACCATTGACATGAAAAGTGACATTGCCTTTGTTGCAATCAATAACAGCCCCTGCAGTATTCAAAAAGGGTCTACCAAGGATAATAGACATACTATCGTCCTCGGGAATATCAAGGATAACAAAGTCTGTTAGAATAGTAACATTTGCAACCACAACAGGCACATCCTCACAAATACCGACAGGTATAGCAGTTGATTTATCGGCCATTTGGAAAGATATTTCAGTAGGTGTCAACTTACTCAAGTCAAGTCTACGATATGAAGAGAGAGGCATAACACTAACACCAGCCCCAACATCACATAAAGCAGTTTTAACATAGTTTCTCTTAATGGAGCAAGGTATAGTAGGTACTCCTGGATCTCCTAGTTTCTTAGGTATTCCACCCTTAAAAGTGTAATTGGCAAGCATGGTAGAAATTTCAACTTCAGGTATCTTTCTTTTATTGGCAATAATATCTTTCATATACTTAGCATAAGGATTTGTTTTAAGCATATCAGTCAAACATACGCAAAAAGATAGGTCTAATCATTTAAGCAAAGCGCTCAAAATCCTCATCATCCTTTTTCTTGGATGGTTTAGGAGGAAAGGGCATGGGTTACTGAACCAATGGTGCTCTTTCCTTGCCCTGCTTCCTAGCAACAAAGTCTCTCTTATCATAACGTTGATTCTTTGATTGTGGGTTATCAAGATCAACAGTAGGTTCAATCTCTACATCACTATCATTGCTAGGTTGAGCATCATCATGAACATCATCATTAATATTATCACTAGGTTCATGCTCATTACTAGATTGTGTCTCAGCATCAGAAACAGATATATCATTGGGATTCTCAGGTGTGTCAGCTACAGGTTCACTAGAAGCATGCAAAGTCCTATCATTTTTCTTTTTCTTCTTCTTAAGAACTAGGTGCATCTAAATTAGCTCTCTAAGAATCTTGCTCAATTCTCTTAGGGTGGCCTTCAGGATACAAAGGTTCCTGAGTCATTTTTCTTACTGTTTAATTCATTGAGCAAATCATTTTGTGCTTTAAGTACTTGTTCTACTTGAGTGGTAACCATAGAAGCATGTTTACTAATGAGTTTCAATTCACCTTTAAATCTAGACATATAATCACTCAAGCGTTCAATCATATAAGCATTACGTTGCAATTGTCTACCAACATAAGCATTGAAGTTTTCTTGCTTCACAATAAAATTGTCAAACTCATCTAAGCATTGGCTAGTAGACTTATAACGAGGAATATCACCTTCATAAAATCAATAAAGAGAATTTACCTTTACTACCTTTGTCAGGTTATCAAGACCATGTATTTCTTCAATAGGTGGTAAATTCTTAACATCTTCAGCTTTAATACCTTTTTCTTTCATAGATTTCTTTGCCTCTTGCATACCTTCAGGACTGAGAAACAGAACTCCCCTTTTCTTCAGAGTTGGCTTAGGGGCTGGTTCAGGAAGTGTCCAATTATTTTCATTGGTCAACATAATATTCAATAATAATTTAGCTTGACTGATGGTTCTTTCCCTGAAAACACAACCAACACAACTATCCAGGTGGTCTCTGGAAGCATCGGTTAGTCCATTATAAAAGACATCAAGTATTTCATTCCTCTGAAGAGGATGATCAGGCAAAGCATTAAGTAATTGGAGAAGCCTCCCCCAATCTTGTGGGAGACTCTCTTCTTCAATTTGCACAAAATTATATATTTCTCGTAAGGCAGCTTGTTTCTTATGAGCGGGAAGATATTTAGCAGAGAAGTAATAAATCATATCCTAGGGACTATGCACACAACTAGGATCAAGAATTAAACCATGTCTTAGCATCACCCTTTAAAGAGAACGAAATAACTTAAGGATATAGTACTAACGAATCTTTTCCTCGTTGGTAAACAGGGTAGCTATATCATTCAACTTAGTAAGATGTGCCACAACAGTTTCAGATTCATAGCCATGGAAAGGATCAGATTCAACCAAAGTAATTAACTCAGGATCAACAGAGGAATCATAATCCTTATTAGTAACAAAGATAGGTGAAGTAGCAAAAGCAGGGTCATATTTCATTCTAGCATTCAAAGACTTTTCTTTCAGCTTAGCTAATAATTTCTTAAGGTCATATCTATCGTTGCAAGCAAGAAAGTCTCCAGCGGTTTCTTCATCCATAACATAACCCTCAGGAATAATAGGCAATTCATATCTAGGGGGAGAATCTTCATCATCACTTTCATCAATATTATCAGTTTCAATATTTGCATTCCCCCTAACCTTAGTGATTTGTTCATCTAGAAATTCACCTAGTGGCATGGTATTATCAAGCATAGAAGTAGTTTCATCATACATAGTAGAAGTGGCATGGTATTAGTAGTTGAGTTTTCAATTCAACCACACATGGAAACTTAGTATCTGCAGCAAGGTAGTTTAGCAGCAAGGTAATATGGAAGTAACGGTAACGGTAGCAAAAGTAGTAATAGTGTTTTTGTAGTGATTGTAACAGTAGCAACGGAAAAGTAAATAAGCAACAAGAAATATGTGAAAAGCTCGTAGGCATTGGATCGGTGATGGATAATTATGTCGGATGCGATTCCTCATTTAATAGTTATAACCTAGGGTGACACAGAACTAGCTCCAGTTCATCAATGTAATGTAGGCATGTATTCCGAATATAGTCATACATGCTTATGGAAAAGAACTTGCATGACATCTTTTGTCCTACCCTCCCGTGGCACCGGGGTCCTAATGGAAACTAAGGGATATTAAGGCCTACTTTTAATAGAGTACCGGACCAAAGCATTAACACATAGTGAATACATGAACTCCTCAAACTACGGTCATCACCGGGAGTGGTCCCGACTATTGTCACTTCGGGGTTGCCGGATTCTAACACATAGTAGGTGACTATTGACTTGCAAGATAGTATCAAGAACACATGTATATTCATGAAAACATAATAGGTTCAGATCTGAAATCATGGCACTCGGGCCCTAGTGACAAGCATTAAGCATGGCAAAGTCATAGCAACATCGATCTTAGAACATAGTGGACACTAGGGATCAGACCCTAACAAAACTAACTCGATTACATGGTAAATCTCATCCAACCCATCACTGTCTAGCAAGCCTACGATGGGATTACTCACGCACGGCGGTGAGCATCATGGAATTGGTGATGGAGGAAGGTTGATGATGACGATGGCGACGATCTCCACTCTCCGGAGCCCCGAACGGACTCCAGATCAGCCCTCCCAAGAGAGATTAGGGCTTGGCGGCGGCTCCGTATCATAAAACGCGATAATTCCTTTCGCTTGATTTTTTTCTCCCCGAAAGTGAATATATGGAGTCGGGGGATACATCGGTGGAGCAACAGGGGGCCCACGAGGCAGGGGGCGTGCCCCCAACACTCGCGCGGCCCCCTGGTCTGGTTCTTTCCGCGGATATTTTTATATATTCCAAAATAATTCTCCGTTGAATTTAAGGTCATTCCGAGATCTTTTAATTCTGCACAAAAATAACACCATGGCAGTCCTGCTGAAAACAACGTCAGTCCGGGTTAGTTCCATTCAAATCATGCAAGTTAGAGTCCAAAACAAGGGCAAAAGTGATTGGAAAAGTAGATATGTTGGAGACGTATCAAGGAGTACTTTGGAGTATTCGGAGGAGGAACCCTCCTTGCGATGCTGGAAGCAACTAGCATGCCAAACTCATCATCATCGAAAGACTGGTTCAGGGGCTACTGAGCGAGTCATGTATTACGGGGTCCTCGGGCGTCCGGCCTGCGTAACGTGGGCTAGACTAATGGGCCACGAAGATACAAGAAGGAAGACTTTCCGCCGTGTCTGGGTGGGACTCTCCTTGGCGTGGAAGGCAAGCTTGGCGTACGGATATGAAGATTCCTTTCTCTGTAAACCGACTCTGTACAACCCTAGCCCCCTCTGGTGTCTATATAAACCGGAGGGTTTAGTCCGTAGAGGCATTCATAATCATACAGGCTAGACATCTAGGGTTTAGTCATTACGATCTCGAGGTAGATCAACTCTTGTAACCCATATACTCATCAAAGTCCATCAAGCAGGAAGTAGGGTATTACCTCCATCAAGAGGGCCCGAACCTGGGTAAAACATCGTGTCCCCTGCCTCCTGTTACCTTCGATCCTTAGAAGCACAGTTCGGGACCCCCTACCCGAGATCTGCCGGTTTTGACACCGACAACGTCCTTACCCCATCTGACACGGAACATCATCGCATTGTGCATTCCAGCATAGTCAAGCTCCCAGATCTCTTTGACCCTTCCGTAGAATCTTTCAGTTGTGTTGTTGGCGTCGGTCACGCATTCAATCGTCACCCCTGAGTTCTGGTAATCATTGTCCATGTCTTTGGCCTTCGTGTAGAATGTGTACCCGTTGATATCGTATGACTGATAGGTCGCGAGTTTGGGTGCGGGGCCATGTGCTAAGGCGTGTATGAGGAATCCGTCTGAACTGCCCTCTTCCAGGGGATTAGCAAGAACTTGCTCTTTGAATCAACGCAAGAAACTGACGATGTGCTCTACAATAACTTAGTCGTCCGTCTTGAGCATCCCCTTATCACAATACTTCTTTGCGATGGTTCCTTTGAGTTGTGTCACATAATCACCTACCACATCTAGGTGTTGTAGCACTACTAAGTTAGCCCTGTCAAAGTCGTTCCGTCGATCCGAGTAGTCCACGTGCAATCCCTCCGGTCGTTGTTGTGACCTTCTCCTCCGAACCTCTAATCGAGCTTCTTAAAGGGCAAACCAACAACAAGGTCTCCAACGCCTATATAATTATCGCAAAAGGAGATGCACTCATGCGTCAGATACCCCTGGACAATGCTCCCATCGGGAAGGGACATGTTACGAACGAATCCTTTGATGACCCCATTCATCCTCTCGAACTGCATCATGCTCTGAAGGAATGTCGGCCCGAGGTCGATGATGTCGTCCACGATGTGGACACACAGATGCACCATGACATCAAAGAACACGGACGGGAAGTACATCTCAAGTCACATAGTATGACAGCGATCTCTTCCTGTAGCCTTTGGAGCTGCTTCACATTGATGGACTTTCGAGAGATAACATCGAAGAAGTTGCAGACACCAGTAAGCGTGTCATGGACGTGTGATACGTCCAAAACGTATCTATAATTTCTGCTTGCTCCATGCCTCTTTTGGGTGATATTGCTATGATATTTATACACTTCCATACACTTTTGATCATATTTGGACTAACCTATTAACTCAGTGCACCCCAGTGCCAGTTTCTGTTTTTTGCTGTTTTTGTATTTCAAGTTTTCCCATTACGAAAACTGCCAGAAAAATCCCGAAAAATTATATAAAAAATCAGCGTTCCAGAAGCTTCCCGGCAGCCGAAGTAGAGCCGGAGGGGGGCCACCAGGGCTCCAGGCGCCCTGGTGGCGCGGCCCCCCTCCTGGCCGCGCCGGGGGGGCGCCTGGGCCCCCCAGGCCTCCGCTGATGCCCCCCTTTGGCATATATTTAACACGCGTCCCGAAACCCTCGAGACGGGAACCCTTTTTCGCGATCTCATCTCTGTTCCGCCGCCGCCGCGCTTCCAAGATCGGAGCACCAGGAGAACTCTTCCCAGCACCCTGCCGGAGGGGAGGATCACCACCGGGAGCCTCTCCACCACCATGGACGCCTCCTGGATGAGTTGTGAGTAGTCTCCCTTAAACCATGGGTCCATGACCAGTAGCTATGTGATGTTTGTAATGCCCCGGATGTAATACTTTCCCTTTTGGGCATATAATATATCTCCGGCTTCATCTATTCCATTCCGGGCTCTTTGTCTTTCGGGTTTTCGTCGTGTTGTTGCGTGCGTGTGTGGCATTCATTCATATCATGTAGTCATGTGCATCGCATTGCATTTGTGTTGTCGTTTGCATCCGGTTCCACGCGTTCCTTCCTGTTGTCCGTTTCGCGTTCCGGAGCTCCCTCACGTGTCCGTGGCGTCCCGTAGGCCTACTTTGGTGTTTGGCCGTGTAACGTTACCGGTTTGGCGCGAGTCTTGTCGTGTGTTGTTGTTTTGGTGTGTGTAACCCGCCTGTCAAATCTCGTCGCGTTTCGAGTCCATTTGCTACCCCAACAGTTATTCTCGTGGGCTCAAAGTGCCTCCACTTTGAGGCCCAAGACACCCCCTCCAATAGCCCACCAACCACTCCTAACCACTTCTATCATTTAGGCCATCCAAATCTGATCCTGTGGCCGAAAACCGCACTCCATTTGGACAACCCTAGCTACTTGTGCCTATATATTTGTCCACTCCCCCAAAATTTTGCCCCAAATCAAGGAAACCCTAGCCCCCACTTCATCCCCTTCCTCCAGCCACCACCTCACCGGAGACTACGCCGGAATCTCGCCGGAGTTCGCCGGAGCACCACCACCTCGCCGGAACACCACTCCTCCACCTCATCTCCTCCTTCCTCTCACCTTACCGCCACCTCATCACCAGCCACCGCCGCCCTCAAGCCGCCGGGTCCGGCCAGGCCAGCAGGACCCTTCCTCCTCGCGGTTCCCCCGCCTCCATCGGCCGAAGAACGCCACCGCCGCTCAGGGCACTCGTCCGCCGCCGCTCTGGATCTCGATCGGGGGAGCGAAGCCCCAATCCAGTCTGATCGCTGCGCCTCCTGGGCCAGGTTCGCAGGCCGAGCGAACCCTAGGCCTTGCCGCCGATTGCCGCCCCGCCAGGCCTCCCGCGTGGGCCGCTTCCTCCAGCCGCCAGGCAGGCCGTCGCTCCGCCTCCCCGGCCCGTTGGCCTTCCTCTCCGCCCGCCGCCAGCACCCCTCGGCTGGGTCGGCCCGTCACTCCTTCGCCCGAGCCTCGGTTCCTCCCGCGGTCGCCAGCCGCCACCGCTGCAGTCTAGTGGGCCGACCGGTGCCCTAGGCCCGCTCCCTCCTCCGAGCCGCCATCTCCAGATCGGGACGAGCCTGCAGGCCGCCGCCTCCCTGAGCAGATTCCTCCGCGCCGCGGGCCTCAGAGCCGCCGGGCCGCGCCCGATCCACCTCCTGCGGGCTCGATCCACGCGGATCCGGCCCGCACCTTTCAGATCTGAGAAGGTTGCTCCAAATCACTAAGTCCCTGTTGCTTGTTGTCTGATGCAATATTAGAACATGGATAACTTCTTGTGTGTTGATCAATTTTGCGCAAATGAGGTGTCCAGACGTTCGTGGTGATTAGCACTACGTTTCATTCCTTTGTGCCATGCATGTTTGAGATCATCTAGGTGCTTATTTTTCTGTTGCAAGAGTGCATCCCGTTATAAACTGCTGCTATGTGATGTTTTTATGCCATCTTTGCATAGTGGTAACTTTTAGCTCTTTTATCCGAATTATGCAAATGACATGTCCACGTGTTCGTCTTGACATGCTCTACATGTTGATTGTGTTAGGTTGCATGATAGATTTAATCTTGCCATGTTTATCCTCGTTACTAAGTGTTATGTGGCTGTTTAGTTATTTAACTTGTTATGAAATGCCATCTTGTTGAGCTCATTGCTATCGTTGTGTTTATCTCCATGATGCATGCTTGTATGTTTCGGAATCACCATCATGTGTACTTTGATGAGGTGCTTACCACTTGCCATGTTTAGTTTCGAGGTGACTTAAACTTTCTCTTATAGATGCCATGATGAAACTGCTGTTTTAACACTTAGTGAAATTTCACTAAGTCTGGAATCTGTAATGTTCCGATGCCATGTTTGCGTGCTGTTCTAGGACAAACCATGATAGTCTTGGGGTGTCTCTTGATGGTTCCTTGTAGTATATATTGTTGGCTATCCATTCATGTTCTCACATGCTTATTTAAGTGGCTGTAGCATATTTAACTTTTGCTCCAAAGTTTCAATAAAATTCTGCTGTCAGGATTTTGTTGTCAAGTTCAATATGTCCAAGCTTGCTGCTATTGATCCGTGGCTCCTTTGGGGGTGCACCTTTGGACTTATTTGCTGTAGGATATGTCTAGTTTATGTTCATGCTCTTGTCATGATGTTTGAGTGCTATAGCTTAATTATCTTGTGCTCCGAAGTTGCTATGTTGCTGTAATTTTCAGCTTTCGCCTATTTCTTGTTTCGGGCATAACTTTTAGCCCGTAGCTCCGATTTCAGCGAGTCTTATATGAAACTTGATTGATTTTCCGTGTAGATTCATAATATCCTATTGTTATCTTGTTTTGAAGCTTTTGCTTGAATGCTTATTTTCCGTGCTCCGTGTGCTCTCATAGTGCATCCATCATGCATCCATATTTTGGCGTGCGCATTGCATCTTGTTGATTCGTGCCTTGTGTGATTGTATTGTTTAGAGCCGGAAGCTGAGACCAAGTACGAGTACGAGCACGAGGTTACCAACGAGGTTGAGCACGAGGACCCTTCTTACGATCCGAACGACTACTCTTCAGGCAAGATGACCGAACCCCGATAACATTACTATCTTTGCCTATTGCTCGTAGTCTCGTTCTATAGTCTTGTCTCGATGCCCATGTCTTTCCTGTCAGCCTCCTACTTGTAACCATGAACCTGTTTAACCACCCTACCTATGCAAACCGTTGAATGGCTAGGTACGCTTCGCTCAGCCCCTCTTATAGCATTGGTAGTTGCAGGTGAAGATTGAAGATGCTTGCTTCATGCTGAAGTTTGTTGGGTTATATCACACTATATAAATGCTTAAAATGAAATCATCTATATATTGGCAAGGGTGGAAGGCTAAGCCTTTTGCTTGGTGATTTGTTCCACTCATGCCTCTAGGAACCGTATAAACCGGTGTTATGTTCCTTGATTATGCGTTCCTCACACGATTGGGGTTTATGGGGCCCCCTTGATAAACCGCTAAGTGCTAAGTCTTTTCCAGCAAGTCCCAACATTGGTACTATTCGCCTAATAACTAATAAAACTTGCATAGGGTCTTGCAAACCCGAGTTCTTAATCAACAACCCCGGGCCAGTGCTCCACATGAGTGTTGGTCCGAAACGGGGAACCTGCGGGGTCACCACGAGGGAACTCGAGGATTGATATAAACCCGTAGCTTCGCCCATCCGGTCGTGTCCTGAGACTAGATACGCGCGGCTACCATCAGGGTGTCGACACGCCGGGAGGATTTGCTGGATTAGCCTTACCTTAGTTCGGAGTATCTTGAGCACGGGATTCCGAGAATACTCGGGTCTTCCCACCTTTGGAGTTGCGACTCCGCGGATCGTGGGCTTGTCATGGGCCAAGTTGGAACACCCCTGCAGGGTTATGAACTTTCGAAAGCCGTGCCCGCGGTTATGTGGCAGATGGGAGCTTGTTAATATCCGGTTGTAGATAACTTGACACATTGTTCTAATACACTACCAGCGTGTGTACCGTGACTGTCAATTTCCGAATAGGGATTCGAGAGTTGAACACGGTGCGGTTATGTTTGACGTGTTGTAGTTGGGATCACTTCGTGATCATCTCTCGACCGAGGCACTTCTCTTCTCGCACTCTTTCTCGTAAGCTAGTGCTAGTTGCTGCTGCAGACACTTATTCTTTTCTTCAGCCTTATCCTCTCCCAAGGCTTAAATAGTCTTGTTACCCGGGAACGGGATTGCTGAGTCCTTTGTGGCTCACAGTTACTTCACCACACCAGATGCAGGTCCGATGGTGAGCTATTCAGGTGATGGCACCGAGCTAGACTGTGAGTATGACGAGGAGCGTAGTCGATACTATGTTCGTTATCCTGATGATCAGTAGTGGAGACTTCTACTAGGATTCGATCCGACCTGTGGATTGAAATTATGTTTGGTATCTTGTCATTTGGATTTTACCCTTAGAGGGCTGTGATGTTTTATTGAATAAAGATTTGGCATGTAATGTATTTGTGTGACGTGGCGAGTGTAAGCCAACTATTTTATGTTTTCCATCCCCATCGTTTACATGAGTTGTGCAAAGATACCAGACTTGCGATCATTCCAGCATGGGGTTATGTCTCTAAGTCGTGCCTCGACACGTAGGAGATATAGTCCCATTCTGGGCATTACAAGTTGGTATTCAGAGCCTTCTCTGACCTAGGAGCCCCCACTGATTGATCGAATCATTGACGGTCGATTCTAGGCACACACTGAAAATATTTTGAGTCCTATATTTATATCGGAGAGTAGGATTTCTTTGCTTCTCATCCCCTTTCTCTCTGGTGAGGACTCCTGACGTCTACTCTTGTCTCTTCTATTTTCAAAAATTGCACCAAATTTTTTTTTAGGAATCTCGCGAGTATTCTGGGATTGTTTCGATGTTCTTGTGACGAGAATATTGTTCTCGATGCCTCCTGACATTAGGGTTGTGGCAGTGTCCCGGGGAGTTGAGCTTCGGGGTATTGTCGTCACAAGCATATCGCGGCAGTACTAAATACTTAAGACGGCCGACATCGAAAATCTCTCCTATACGGTTAGTGGCAAGATAACCCCGACATCACCCAGTTCTGGGGAGGTAGTTCGGGAGTACTGCCATAGCTTGTTATAGTGGATGCTTTTCGAAGGTCCGAGGTAGACAGTTTCCGAGAAAGACTGGTTATGTGTTGAAGGATGGATACAGCTGGATGTAGGTTTAGAGTTGATTGTGCGGTGCTTCCCCTGTATCCCCAACACCTGATTGCATAACTGGAATCTTTCGGAAATTCATAGGTGGGTTTTATCCAGTAGATCGTAGGCATTCTTCCAACGAATGCAGGTTAGCGAGTTCGGGGTTCTACATTGAGTGAAGTGGTTTTATGACCGATGTTCCGATTGGGAGTTGCATCTTAAAGGGTCCTTGGCTATGCTGATCTGGGGATTGCAAAACCCTTTTGTAACGCGTTCATATGCCTTCAGCACAAAGATGTTAGAACGAAGCTCCTATCTTGTGTTTGTTTCCATCCGTACCTTGTTGTTTTTCTTATTTTTACCTTTTGTCCCCTATGTGGCTTCTCGTGAAGATTGTTGTTATCATTAAACTGAGAATTTCATTCGTTCCTCTTGTTCGAATGATTTCATTCGTTCCTATTGTTCGAATGATTATTGTGAAGACTTGTTGCAATTCATTCCATTGATTCAGCTTATACCTTCTATCAATCAATTGCTGATTGGCGGTCATCTCTTTCAGGATGGCTCCGAAAAGGTTCCCAACGCTAACCCAGAGGGTGAAGAGGTCCCAGATCGTCCTCCTTCCCCTCCTCCTCCGTCTGAGGCTTGGAGAGCGATTATGCAGACTACAACTCAGAACACCCAGATGTTGATGCAGATGATGCAGCAGATGCAAGCTAATCAAGCTAATCAGGGTGTTCCAGGGAATCAAGGCAACTTCTTCAACCAGCAGCACCATGCTACTCTCAACCAGTTCTTGGCCAATAATCCAAAAGCTTTCAGTTACTGTGTCGACCCTCTTGATGCTGAAGATTGGTTAACCGACATAAAGAAGCATTTTGAGTGCAGTAACGTGAAGGAAGATGATTATGTGAAGTTTGCAACCTTCCAACTCAAAGACCAAGCAGCTGACTGGTGGCAGCAGTACAAAGACTCCAGGCCAGGTCGTGTGATCTCTTGGGAGGATTTCTGCAAGGACTTTCGCTCTCACCACATTCCAACAAGTGTCATCGAGGGTATGCGTGAGCAATTCCGCAACCTGAAGCAGGGCTCTATGACTGTCTACCAGTATAATGTCAAGTTCCAAAACCTCGCTCGCTATGCAAAGCAAGACATTCCTGACACCAAGAGCAAAATCTATTAGTTTCGTGGTGGTCTCAAAGATGAACTTCAACTTGCTCTCACCTTGTTCGAGCCCGATGAATTCGACAAATTCTATAACATGGCTTTGAAACAAGAGGCAGCTCAGCTTAAGATGGAGGCTTCTAAAAAGAGGATTCGAGATGCCGTTCACTCCTCCTCATCGTCTTAGATGGTCTCGAAACAACAGAAATTTTGGCTTCCTCCTCCTCCAGTGATTCGAGCTCCTTACAACAACTCCAACAACTCCAACAACAAGAATGTTGGTGGTCGTGGTTTCTCCCACCCACCCAACTCCAACAAGCAGCCCAAGCAGCAGTTCCAAGCTCCAAGACTAAGTGCTCCTCCTACTCGTCCACTTTCTGAGGTGACTTGCTACAAGTGTGGCCAGAAGGGTCATTATTCCAACAAGTGCAACAACCCAAGGCGCCTTCCGCCTCCTCCTCCTGTCGGTACCGCTATGGTCAAGCATGATCCAAAGGCAGCAAGGGTGAATCTGATGAGTGCAGCGCAAGCGGAGAATTCTTCTGATGTCATTTTGGGTAACCTCTCAGTTAACTCTTTTCCAGCTAAAGTGTTGTTTGATTCGGGTGCTTCATGTTATTTCATGTCTCAACCATTTGCATCCAAGCACGATGTTGTCACTTCAAATTTTCCTCAGAGGTTGCAAGTCATTTCTCCGGGGAGACGTATGACTTCTAGTGTCTATGCTCCGGATGTATCTATTCGCATGGGAGATTATCGCTTTCTGGCTAAACCGGTGGTTCTTGGAAATTCCGACATTGACCTCATCCTCGGAATGGATTGGCTTTCTCAGCATGATGCTCACATTGATTGTGCACAGAAGGAAGTCAAGATGACTCATCCGGATGAAGATGTGATTATCTTCGCCTCCAGGGATAACACTATCAGGCTTTTCTCTCTCAATGATAAGGGCGAAATTAATGCCATATCTCAAATTCCGGTGGTAAACGAATACCAAGACGTCTTTCCTGAAGAACTTCCAGGCATGCCTCCACACCGTCAGGTGGAATTTGTCATTGAACTCGAGCCGGGTACTGAGCCAGCATGCCGGCGTCCGTACAAGCTCTCTCCTAAAGAATTGAAGGAATTGAAGAAGCAGCTTGATGAACAGGAGCATATGGGTCTCATCAGGCCTAGTACGTCGCCTTGGGGCTGTGGTGTCTTATTTGTCAAGAAGAAAGATGGCACGGAGCGTCTCTGCGTTGATTACCGGCCATTAAACAAGAAGACAATAAAGAACAAGTATCCGCTCCCCAACATCAATGAACTCTTCGAGCAGCTCAAAGGAGCTAAAGTGTTCTCTAAGCTCGATCTCCGAATGGGCTATCACCAAATTCGCATTCGCGAGAAAGACATTCCCAAGACTGCCTTCAGAACGAGTTTCGGTTCATATGAGTATACCGTCATGTCCTTCGGTCTCGCCAATGCTCCTCCTACCTTTTCGAGAATGATGCACTACATCTTCAACCCCTACACCGGCGAGTTTGTGCTTGTGTATCTGGATGATATTCTGGTATTTTCCAAGAATGAAGAAGATCACGAAAAGCATTTACGTCTGGTTCTTGATCGACTCCGTGAGCATAAGTTCTATGCCAAGTTCTCCAAGTGCGAATTTTGGCTCGATAAGGTTTTGTACCTGGGCCATATCATCTCAGCTGACGGTATTGCGGTAAATCCCGAGAAAGTTGAAGCAATTGTCAACTGGGAAGCTCCTCAGAACGTCAAGCAACTTCGTAGTTTTCTGGGCCTTGCCAGCTATTGCAGAAGGTTCGTTGAGAACTTCTCCAAGATTGCCAAGCCTCTTTCCAACTTGCTTCAGAAGAATGTCAAATACTTTTGGTCTCCAGAGTGTGAAGTGGCATTCAGAACTCTCAAAGAAAAGCTCGTCTCTGATCCAGTTCTTACTCCTCCAGATGAGTCCAAGCCCTATGAAGTATTCTGTGATGCTTCTCTTCAAGGTCTTGGTGGTGTGCTTATGCAAGATAAGAGAATTGTGGCATACACTTCTCGTCAGCTCAAGCCAAGTGAGAAGAACTACCCCACACATGATCTCGAGCTAGCAGCTGTGGTACATGCTTTGATTACGTGGAGACATCTGTTGTTGGGCAGCAAAGTCGACATCTTCACCGATCACAAGAGCTTGAAGTACATATTCACACAGCCGAATCTGAACCTCCGCCAGACTCGTTGGATTGAAATGATCCAAGAGTATGATCCCAGCATCGAATACACTCCTGGCAAGGCAAATGTGATTGCAGATGCTTTGAGCAGAAAGGCATATTGAAACATCCTTCTTATCAAGCCATTCCAGCCAGAGCTTTGTGAGGCATTCAGGAAGCTCAACCTTCAAGTTGTTCCGCAGGGTTTTCTTGCAAATCTTCAAATTGCTCCTACCTTGGAAGATCAGGTCCGTGAGGCCCAACTCAGTGATGCCATGGTGCAGAAGGTGAAACATGGTATTGCAAAGGGCACTCCGAAATACAAGTGCTTTCGTGTTGATGAGAGAGATACCTTGTTCTTTGAGGACAGACTCGTTGTTCCCAAAGGTGATCTCAGGAAGCTCATAATGGAAGAAGCACATGATTCTCTCCTTTCCATTCATCCTGGCAGCTCCAAGATGTACCAAGACCTCAAGCAATCTTACTGGTGGACACGCATGAAAAGGGAAATTGCCCAATTCGTGAATGAATGTGATGTTTGCAGGAGAGTGAAAGAAGAACATCGACGTCCAGCCGGTCTTCTCCAACCTCTTCCTATTCCCGAGTGGAAATTCGACCACATTGAAATGGATTTCGTCACTGGCTTTCCTAAGTCCAAGAGAGGGAATGATTCTATTTTCGTGTTGATTGACAAGCTTACCAAAGTCGCTCACTTCCTTCCAGTCAAAGAATCCATCAATGCAGCTCAACTTGCAGAGTTGTACACTTCTAGAATTGTGTCTTTACATGGAATTCCTCAAGTTATCTCCTCAGACCGTGGAAGTTTGTTCACCTCAAAGTTCTGGGACTCCTTTCAGTCTGCCATGGGCACTAAGATCAGGTTCAGCACTGCTTTTCACCCTCAGACTAGTGGTCAAGTCGAGCGAGTGAATCAGATTCTAGAAGACATGCTCAGAGTCTGTGTCATCTCTTTTGGCATGAAATGGGAAGATTGCCTTCCATTTGCCGAGTTCTCTTACAACAACAGCTACCAAGCAAGTGCCGGCAAAGCTCCGTTTGAAATCCTCTATGGCAGAAAGTGCCGTACCCCTCTCAAGTGGTCTGAAACAGGTGAACGTCAACTTCTTGGCAATGACTTGATCTCAGAGGCCGAAGAAATGTGCAAAGTCATACGTGAGAATCTCAAGGCCGCTCAGTCGCGTCAGAAGAGCTACTATGACGGCAAGCATCGTGATTTGGCCTTCAACATTGGTGATCATGTCTATCTCCGTGTTTCTCCGATGAAAGGCACCCAAAGATTCGGTATCAAAGGAAAGCTTGCTCCTAGATACGTCGGGCCTTTCAAGATTCTTGGCAAAAGAGGCGACCTAGCCTATCAACTTGAGCTCCCTTCCAACTTCGCCAATGTTCATGATGTGTTCCATGTGTCTCAACTCCGCAAATGCTTCAAGGCACCTGAACGCATGATTCCGTTTGAAGAGATTGATCTTCAACAAGATTTGTCCTACCGAGAGCATCCCGTTGCTATTCTTGAAGAAACCGAGCGCAAGACCCGCAACAAGTCCATCAAATTCTTGAAAGTCAAGTGGTCACATCATACCGACCGAGAGGCTACGTGGGAACGAGAAGATCATCTTCGTTCCGAGTACCCTTCCTTTTTCCAGTCCTAGATCTCGGGACGAGATCTTTTTGTAGTAGAGGAGAGTTTGTAATGCCCCAGATGTAGTACTTTCCCTTTTGGGCATATAATATATCTCCGGCTTCATCTATTCCATTCCGGGCTCTTTGTCTTTCGGGTTTTCGTCGTGTTGTTGCGCGCGTGTGTGGCATTCATTCATATCATGTAGTCATGTGCATCGCATTGCATTTGTGTTGTCGTTTGCATCCGGTTCCACGCGTTCCTTCCCGTTGTCCGTTTCGCGTTCCGGAGCTCCCTCACGTGTCCGTGGCGTCCCGTAGGCCTACTTTGGTGTTTGGCCGTGTAACGTTACCGGTTTGGCGCGAGTCTTGTCGTGTGTTGTTGTTTTGGTGTGTGTAACCCGCCTGTCAAATCTCGTCGCGTTTCGAGTCCGTTTGCTACCCCAACAGTTATTCTCGTGGGCTCAAAGTGCCTCCACTTTGAGGCCCAAGACACCCCCTCCAACAGCCCACCAACCACTCCTAACCACTTCTATCATCTAGGCCATCCAAATCTGATCCTGTGGCCGAAAACCGCACTCCATTTGGACAACCCTAGCTACTTGTGCCTATATATTTCTCCACTCCCCCAAAATTTTGCCCCAAATCAAGGAAACCCTAGCCCCCACTTCATCCCCTTCCTCCAGCCACCACCTCGCTGGAGACTTCGCCGGAATCTCGCCAGAGTTCGCCGGAGCACCACCACCTCGCCGGAACACCACTCCTCCACCTCATCTCCTCCTTCCTCTCACCTTACCGCCACCTCATCACCAGCCACCGCCGCCCTCAAGCCGCCGGGTCCGGCCAGGCCAGCAGGACCCTTCCTCCTCGCTGTTCCCCCGCCTCCATCGGCCGAAGAACGCAACCGCCGCTCAGGGCGCTCGTCCGGCGCCGCTCTGGATCTCGATCGGGGGAGCGAAGCCCCGATCCAGTCCGATCGCTGCGCCTCCTGGGCCAGGTTCGCAGGCCGAGAGAACCCTAGGCCTTGCCGCCGATTGCCGCCCCGCCAGGCCTCCCGCGTGGGCCGCTTCCTCTAGCCGCCAGGCGGGCCGCCGCTCCGCCTCCCCGGCCCGTTGGCCTTCCTCTCCGCCCGCCGCCAGCACCCCTCGGCTGGGCCGGCCCGTCGCGCCGGTCGCTCCTTCGCCCGAGCCTCGGTTCCTCCCGCGGTCGCCAGCCGCCACCGCTGTGGTCTAGTGGGCCGACCGGTGCCCTAGGCCCGCTCCCTCCTCCTAGCCGCCATCTCCAGATCGGGACGAGCCCGCAGGCCGCCGCCTCCCTGAGCAGATTCCTCCGCGCCGCGGGCCTCAGAGCCGCCGGGCCGCGCCCGATCCGCCTCCTGCGGGCTCGATCCGCGCTAATCCGGCCCGCACCTTTCAGATCTGAGAAGGTTGCTCCAAATCTCTAAGTCCCTGTTGCTTGTTGTCTGATGCAATATTTGAACATGGATAACTTCTTGTGTGTTGATCCATTTTGCGCAAATGAGGTGTCCAGACGTTCGTGGTGATTAGCACTACGTTTCATTCCTTTGTGCCATGCATGTTTGAGATCATCTAGGTGCTTATTTTTCTGTTGCAAGAGTGCATCCCGTTATAAACTGCTGCTATGTGATGTTTTTATGCCATCTTTGCATAGTGGTAACTTTTAGCTCGTTTATCCGAATGATGCAAATGACATGTCCACGTGTTCGTCTTGCCATGCTCTACATGTTGATTGTGTTAGGTTGCATGATAGATTTAATCTTGCCATGTTTATCCTCGTTACTAAGTGCTATGTGGCTGTTTAGTTATTTAACTTGTTATGAAATGCCATCTTGTTGAGCTCATTGCTATCGTTGTGTTTATCTCCATGATGCATGCTTGTATGTTTCGGAATCACCATCATGTGTACTTTGATGAGGTGTTTACCACTTGCCATGTTTAGTTTCGAGGTGACTTAAACTTGCTCTTATAGATGCCATGATGAAACTGCTGTTTTAACACTTAGTGAAATTTCACTAAGTCTGGAATCTGTAATGTTCCGATGCCATGTTTGCGTGCTGTTCTAGGACAAACCATGATAGTCTTGGGGTGTCTCTTGATGGTTCCTTGTAGTATATATTGTTGGCTATCCATTCATGTTCTCACATGCTTATTTAAGTGGTTGTAGCATATTTAACGTTTGCTCCAAAGTTTCAATAAAATTCTGCTGTCAGGATTTTGTTGTCAAGTTCAATATGTCCAAGCCTTGTTGCTATTGATCCATGGCTCCTTTGGGGGTGCACCTTTGGACTTATTTGCTGTAGGATATGTCTAGTTTATGTTAATGCTCTTGTCATGATGTTTGAGTGCTGTAGCTTAATTATCTTGTGCTCCGAAGTTGCTATGTTGCTGTAATTTTCAGCTTTCGCCTATTTCTTGTTTCGGGCATAACTTTTAGCCCGTAGCTCCGATTTCAGCGAGTCTTATATGAAACTTGATTGATTTTCCGTGTAGATTCATAATATCCTATTGTTATCTTGTTTTGAAGCTTTTGCTTGAATGCTTATTTTCCGTGCTCCGTGTGCTCTCATAGTGCATCCATCATGCATCCATCTTTTGGTGTGCGCATTGCATCTTGTTGATTCGTGCCTAGTGTGATTGTATTGTTTAGAGCCGGAAGCTGAGACCGAGTACGAGTACGAGCACGAGGTTACCAACGAGGTTGAGCACGAGGACCCTTCTTACGATCCGAACGACTACTCTTCAGGCAAGATGACCAAACCCCGATAACATTACTATCTTTGCCTATTGCTCGTAGTCTCGTTCTATAGTCTTGCCTCGATGCCCATGTCTTTCCTGTCAGCCTCCTACTTGTAACCATGAACCTGTTTAACCACCCTACCTATGCAAACCGTTGAATGGCTAGGTACGCTTCGCTCAGCCCCTCTTATAGCATTGGTAGTTGCAGGTGAAGATTGAAGATGCTTGCTTCATGCTGAAGTTTGTTGGGTTATATCACACTATATAAATGCTTAAAATGAAATCATCTATATATTGGCAAGGGTGGAAGGCTAAGCCTTTTGCTTGGTGATTTGTTCCACTCATGCCGCTAGGAACCGTATAAACCGGTGTTATGTTCCTTGATTATGCGTTCCTCACACGGTTGGGGTTTATGGGGCCCCCTTGATAAACCGCTAAGTGCTAAGTCTTTTCCAGCAAGTCCCAACATTGGTACTATTCGCCTAATAACTAATAAAACTTGCATAGGGTCTTGCAAACCCGAGTTCTTAATCAACAACCCCGGGCCAGTGCTCCACATGAGTGTTGGTCCGAAACGGGGAGCCTGCGGGGTCACCACGAGGGAACTCGAGGATTGATATAAACCCGTAGCTTCGCCCATCCGGTCGTGTCCTGAGACTAGATACGCGCGGCTACCATCAGGGTGTCGACACGCCGGGAGGATTTGCTGGATTAGCCTTACCTTAGTTCGGAGTATCTTGAGCACAGGATTTCGAGAATACTCGGGTCTTCCCACCTTTGGAGTTGCGACTCCGCGGATCGTGGTATTATCATGGGCCAAGTTGGAACACCCCTGCAGGGTTATGAACTTTCGAAAGCCGTGCCCGCGGTTATGTGGCAGATGGAACCTTGTTAATATCCGGTTGTAGATAACTTGACACATTGTTCTAATACACTACCAGCGTGTGTACCGTGACTGTCAATTTGCGAATAGGGATTCGAGAGTTGAACACGGTGGGGTTATGTTTGACGTGTTGTAGTTGGGATCACTTCGTGATCATCTCTCGATCGAGGCACTTCTCTTCTCGCACTCTTTGTCGTAAGCTAGTGCTAGTTGCTGCTGCAGACACTTATTCTTTTCTTCAGCCTTATCCTCTCCCAAGGCTTAAATAGTCTTGTTACCCGGGAACGGGATTGCTGAGTCCTTTGTGGCTCACAGTTACTTCACCACACCAGATGCAGGTCCGATGGTGAGCTATCCAGGTGATGGCACCGAGCTAGACTAGGAGTATGACGAGGAGCGTAGTCGATACTATGTTCGTTATCCTGATGATCAGTAGTGGAGACTTCTACTAGGATTCGATCCGACCTGTGGATTTAAATTATGTTTGGTATCTTGTCATTTGGATTTTACCCTTAGAGGACTGTGATGTTTTATTGAATGATGATTTGGCATGTAATGTATTTGTGTGACGTGGCGAGTGTAAGCCAACTATTTTATGTTTTCCATCCCCATCGTTTACATGAGTTGTGCAAAGATACCAGACTTGCGATCATTCCAGCATGGGGTTATGTCTCTAAGTCGTGCCTCGACACGTAGGAGATATAGTCCCATCCTGGGCATTACAATGTTCTCCTCCCCTTCTTGTGCTTCACTAATTAGACCTCGTGAGCTGCCCTACATGATCGAGGCACATATGTAATCCTTATGCTGTTGCTATGATGAGTTTGCTGGGATCCGATGGATTGTGAGATTATGTTCAGATTGTGTTTGAGTAATATATTTGATTTACCTCTTTTATATTTATGTTCGTAAGTAATTCTTGCATGTTCTTCGTTGCTATTTATTGCTTTGGCCAAGTAGTAGGTAGTGACTCCAAGAGGGAACGTTATGCTCGATTGTGGGTTCATGCCCCTCGATGACTAGCTTGAGTGACAGGAACATGAGTCTAGGGGATGTGCTGTTGCCACAAGGGGGAAAACAACGGTGCTTGTGCCCGCGGGTGCAAGGATTGTTTACTTTACGCAAAGTTCTTTTAATGCAGTTGTCTGTTGCTTTGAGTTTACACTATGGGTGGGACTCGCAACTTAATACCAGCGAGATGTTCTGGATAGATATCTCAAGGTGGATGATTAGTAGTAGATGCAGATGGATTTCGGTCTACTTTCCTTGGCGTACCGCCCATGCTTTGAACCTCTACCTTTCTTGCAACATAGTTAGCATTGGTTTGCGCACATAATTCTGTCAATTGCCCAGCTGTAATTCGTTTACCTCACATAGCTGTTTTATCGTCTTTTGGGAGAGAGACATCACTAGTGAACATCATGGGACCCCGGTCCATATTACCATCACTGATCACATCCGCTATTTACTTTATGTTTTTACTTACTATTTGCAGCAATACCTATCACTATTATCACTTGCGTTTGATCCTTTGTAAACGACAAGGCCGGAGGGATTGACAACCTCTCTGTACTCATTGGGAGCAAAGTTATTTGTATCTGTGTGCAGGTCCATGTTGATTGCTAATATATGGCGCCGTTAGCAGTTGACACCTTCTTGTTGAAACCAGGAGTCTCAGGGGAAATTGATCCTTGGTATCTTTGCCAAGGGAAAACTTCCGCTACACTGCATCTCAAACCTTCCACTTGGGGTAACCAACGAGGGGCGAGAAGCCATCAAGCAAAGTTTTTTGGCGCCGTTGCCGGGGACTCCACTCTTCAAGATAGGGGAGTTGCACGCTATCTTTTACCTTTGCTTTTTAGTCTTGTTAGTTTACCTTTCATTTTTGCTTTAGTATCTTTTATCGAAAATCACAAAAATAGTTATCTTGCTTGCTTGCTGCTATGGGTTCCACCAAAAACACTAAATGGGAGGAGTACACCCCTTCTTCCATCACGCCAATCACCACTGTCGGGATCTACAAAAGTAATAAACCTTGTGATTATGTTAGTCTTAATGGAGAGTTATGCCCATGGCATGGTCTTCCAGGAAAAGAGTATGAGCCTCAGTTTAGAGTTGCTCCTATGCTTCCCCAAACTTGGGAAGACGTTCAAACTCTTATAATAGAGAGCAATTCAAACAAAGAAGATGACACTACAATTCTGCTCAATAATGATAAAATTGATTTTGATAATTGTAGTATCTCGGAAGTTGTCACCTTTCTACAAAGAATGGCTAAAGATCCCTGCACTAGCATGCTTAACCCTGCCTTCACAGAGCATATCACTAATGCTCTTATCAAAGCTAGGGAGGAGAAACTTAGAGTAGAAGCCTCCATACCTAGAAAGCTAGAAGATGGTTGGGATCCGATGATTAAAATTAAGTTGAATAACTTCTCTTGCTATGCTTTATGTGATGTTGGAGCTAGTACCTCCGTTATGCCCAAAAGAATATATGATATGCTTAAACTGAAACCTTTTGATTCTTGTTCTTTTGGTGTTCGTCTCGTTGATTCTTCCATAAAGAAACCTTTGGGGAGGATCGACGATGTTCTTATCATTGTCAATGACAATTATGTTCCCGTTGATTTTACTATTATGGACATTGAATGTGAACCTTCTTGTCCAATTATTTTGGGACGTCCTTTTCTACGCACCGTTGGTGCTATCATTGACATGAAAGAGGGGAATATAAAATTCCAATTTCCTCTCAAGAAAGGGATGGAACATTTCCCTCGAAAGAAGATTAAGTTACCTTTTGAGTCCGTTATACGGGCTAGCTATTCTTTTACTCTTGATAAAACTTGATCTCTATGCATTATGCCTAGCTTAAAGGCATAAAAGAAAGCGCTTTTGGGAGGCACCCACAATGAATAAATTTTTATTTTGCTTTTGTTGTGTCTTGATGTTGTTACTACAGTAGCATCATCATTGTATATTTGCTTTTCAACTTTGTGCCAAGTGTAGCCTCTGATTGCAAGAAAGTTCAAAAGTTGTGACGTGCTGTCCAGGAAACAGATTCTGTCCTTGGATAGAAAAATTCGTATAAAATCACCAGATCATCTTTTTGGTCTGAATTGTTTCGACAGCGCGCTCTATACAATTGTCTTTCGGGCGTCTGTTCTGAGTTTTTTGATTAGAGTTGCAGAAGTGCCCCGAAAAAATCATTTACTACCTGCTGTTCTGTTTTTCACAGATTCTGTCCTGTTCTGCCTTTCCTTCATTTTGCAAACCTTGAGCTTGCTTTTTCTTTGCAAAAACCTTTTGGCAATCTTGAGAAACAGTAGACCTTCAAGAATATCCTTATTTCCAGCAAGGAACAATTATTTTATTATGGGTACTAACCTCGCTAATCAGATTATGATGAGTTATGTATGAAGGGAGTTTTCAAGTGTGCGAGGGAAGATGATAAAAAGATTCAGGAGTGTCAAACACTCAAGCTTGGGGATGCCCCCGTGCACCCCCAATAAATATTCAAGAAGACTCAAGCGTTTAAGCTTGGGGATGCCCCCGTGCATCCCCTTCTCCATCAACATTATCAGTTCGTCTTTCGTTCCACTATATTTTTATCACTTCATGTGTTATGTGCTATGCTTGGAGCGTCTTGCTTTTAGTTTCCTTTTTAGTTTTCTTTAGCTTTTCATAACGAGTCGGAACTCAGCTTTCATTGTGTGGGAGAGAAACACGCTCCACTTCTACCTAGAACACAACATAGAATTTTCATGTCTATCTTTGTTGTGTATGTTCTTGGTCTTTCAATAGCCACTATCATGCTTAGCTCTTAGTTTTCATGCTTATCTTTTTAAAGAGCTTTTGTTTAGTTGGTTGCTTGAACTCTCTTTAGTTATCATGCTTATCTTATTAAGAGAGTTTGCTTCTATTGCATTGGTTGATATGTCTATGATAAAAATGCTACGTGCATAATGGTGCTTAGTAGTTCATGTTTTCTTATGGTTAGTCTCAAATAGCTGGGGGGTTCCCAATGTGTTATTGGAGTACCAACATGATTTGTTTGCCTATGATGTGGTATGGTTTAGTAATATCTTCCTTCAAGAATTTATTTTGATTGACTTGGCGTATGCTCACGCATATTTAAGACTGTAAAGAAAGTCTGTCAAGCCTTGATGATCTTTTGTTTCTGAGTAGCGATATAACTTCCATGCCTGATTCAATGTTGCTTTGTCGCTCTGCATGATTATGACCGTCATTGCTCTTTTAGTTGGTCGCTCCTAGTCTTTTGCTAACCTCCACCTGTACTAAGCAGACTGACTGCTTGTGCATCCAAAATCCCTTAAACCAATTATGCCATATGAGTCCACCATACCTTCCTATACATGGTATTTACCTGCCATTCCTAACAAAGACTTTCATGTACCATCTCGAAATTATTCAAAAAAAAGCATTTCTATTTTGTGCCTCTGTTTTAGTTCATGAGTAAGTAGTAGTTAATTCATGATCTTTTTAAGTTGGACAAGCTTCACCCCGGGATTGCATGTCTAATGTGCAAACCCATAATACGAGAAGGAACTGGCAAAGAGTGCGCCCGGCTCAAAAATAATATAACAAACAAGCCCTCCTTCACGCTTTGTTCATGAGAAATCAGAAAACTTTGGCAGTGATAAAAAAAGGAGATTAAGAGGATGTGATCGTCCTCATTCGGGAGCCGTTCCTCGAAACTTGTCCATCTCAAGAAGTGATTGAGTTGTCTGCAAGCATTCGTTGACGAAACATACATAATCTAAAAAAATAATTATTACCTCTGTTTTTAAAACCAAGAGCTCTGGTACATGCTTTGTCTTTGTTTCCGACCACGGGTTTTCAACCTTGCCAACAAAAGCCACGGTTCGAGAGTCTCCACCTTCTTTTAAAGCACCAACTACTGAGAGCATGATTGTCATTCTGAGTATAATGTGCATTGTCCCAAAGTAGCATTGTCTTTTGCATGATTGTGATATCGTTTATTCTGAAATCATTGTATCTAGTCATCACTTAAACCTTGGAGGTGCCCCTGCATTTATGTTTTGCTTCACTAAAGGGGGCAAGCGAGATATCACTTTATCATATTTGCACACCATGCTCATTACAAATCTATTTGATGTTTCAGTATCATGTTGAAAAACTTTCAGTTCTTTGTGATTTTCTCATGAGGCAACTTAATTACTATAGATTCATTGTCTCAGTAAGCTTTTGTCATATGACTATGAAAAATCCTTATATGGTTAATAGCATGTCACCACAGAAATTATTCTTGTTATCATTTACCTACTCGAGGACGAGCAGGAATTAAGCTTGGGGATGTTGATACGTCCAAAACGTATCTATAATTTCTGGTTGCTCCATGCCTCTTTTGGGTGATATTACTATGATATTTATACACTTCCATACACTTTTGATCATATTTGGACTAACCTATTAACTTAGTGCACCCCAGTGCCAGTTTCTGTTTTCTGCTATTTTTGTATTTCAGGTTTTCCCATTACAAAAACTGCCAGAAAAATTCCGGAAAAAATATATAAAAAATCAGCGTTCCAGAAGCTTCCCAGCAGCCGAAGTAGAGCCGGAGGGGGGCCACCAGGGCTCCAGGCGCCCTGGTGGCGCGGCCCTCCCCCCTGGCCGCGCCGGGGGGGCACCTGGGCCCCCCAGGCCTCCGCTGATGCCCCCCTTTGGCATATATTTAACACGTGTCCCGAAACCCTCGAGACGGGAACCCTTTTCGCGATCTCATCTCTGTTCCGCCGCCGCCGCGCTTCCAAGATCGGGAGCACCAGGAGAACTCTTCTCGGCACCCTGCCGGAGGGGAGGATCACCACCGGGAGCCTCTCCACCACCATGGACGCCTCCCGGATGAGTTGTGAGTAGTCTCCCTTGGACCATGAGTCCATGACCAGTAGCTATGTGATGTTCTCCTCCCCTTCTTGTGCTTCACTAATTAGACCTCGTGAGCTGCCCTACATGATCGAGGCACATATGTAATCCTTATGATGTTGCTATGATGAGTTTGCTAGGATCCGATGGATTGTGAGATTATGTTCAGATTGTGTTTGAGTAATATATTTGATTTACCTCTTTTATATTTATGTTCTTAAGTAATTCTTGCATGTTCTCCGTTGCTATTTATTGCTTTGGCCAAGTAGTAGGTAGTGACTCCAAGAGGGAACGTTATGCTCGATTGTGGGTTCATGCCCCTCGATGACTAGCTTGAGTGACAGAAACATGAGCCTAGGAGATGTGTTGTTGCCACAAGGGGGAAAACAACGGTGCTTGTGCCCGCGGGTGCAAGGATTGTTTACTTTACGCAAAGTTCTTTTAATGCAGTTGTCTGTTGCTTTGAGTTTACACTATGGGTGGGACTCGCAACTTAATACCAGCGAGATGTTCTGGATAGATATCTCAAGGTGGATGATTAGTAGTATATGCAGATGGATTTCGGTCTACTTGCCTTGGCATACCGCCCATGCTTTGAACCTCTACCTTTCTTGCAACATAGTTAGCATTGGTTTGCGCACATAATTCTGTCAATTGCCCAGCTGTAATTCGTTTACCTCACATAGCTGTTTTATCGTCTTTTGGGAGAGAGACATCACTAGTGAACATAATGGGACCCTGGTCCATATTACCATCACTGATCACATCCGCTATTTACTTTATGTTTTTACTTACTATTTGCAGCAATACCTATCACTATTATCACTTGCGTTTGATCCTTTGTAAACGACAAGGCCGGAGGGATTGACAACCTCTCTGTACTCGTTGGGAGCAAAGTTATTTGTATCTGTGTGCAGGTCCATGTTGATTGCTAATATCTGGTGCCGTTAGTAGTTGACACCTTCTTGTTGAAACCAGGAGTCTCAGGGGAAATCGATCCTTGGTATCTTTGCCAAGGGAAAACTTCCGCTACACTGCATCTCAAACCTTCCACTTGCGGTAACCAACGAGGGGCGAGAAGCCATCAACCTGTTTGTCCATTATCCCTCTAATGGAAGCTACTTCTTGAGCTTGCGTTGTATTCCCTCGAAGAGGAAAGGATGATGCAGCACAGTAGCGTAAGTATTTCCCTCAGTTTTTGAGAACCAAGGTATCAATCTAGTAGGAGACCACGCGCGAGTCCCTCGCACCTGCACAGCAAATAAGAACTTTGCAGCCAACGCGATAAGGGGTTGTCAATCCCTTTATGGTCAGTTACGAAAGTGAGATCTGATAGATATGATAGTTGGATATTTTTGGTACTTTTGGATATAAGAACAGAAAGTAAAAACAGCAAAGTAAAGCAGATTGTAGATTGATATGTTGATAATAGACACGAGGGCCATAGATTTCACTAGTGGCTTCTCTCATGATAGCAGATATCTACGATGGGTGAACGAATTAATGTCAAGCAATTGATAGAAAAGCAGATAATTATGAGAATATCTAGGCATGATCATTATATATAGGCATCACGTCCGTGATAAGTAGATCAAAACAATTCTGCATCTACTACTATTACTCCACACATCGACTGCTATCCAGCATGCATCTAGAGTATTAAGTTCATAAGAACAGAGTAATGCTTTAAGCAAGATGACATGATGTAGAGGGATAAACTCAAGCAATATGATATAAATCCCATCTTTTTATCCTCGATGGCAACAATACAATATGTGCCTTGCTGCCCCTACTGTCACTGGGAAAGGACACTGCAAGATTGAACCCAAAGCCAAGCACTTCTCCCATTGCAAGAACTATAGATCTAGTAGGCCAAACCAAACCGATAATTCGAAGAGACTTGCAAGGATATTATAATCATACATAAAAGAATTCAGAAAAGAACAAAATATTTCTCATAGATAATCTTGATCATAAACCCACAATTCGTCGGATCTCGACAAACACACCGCAAAAAGGATTATGTCGAATAGATCTCCTCGAAGACCGATGAGAACTTGGTATTGAGATCCAAAAAGAGAGAAGAAGCCATCTAGGTACTAACTATGGACCCCCAAGGTCTGTGGTGAACTACTCACAACTCATGGTGAGGCGATGGTGTTGATGTAGAAGCACTCCGTGGAAGATCCCTCCTCCGGTGGAGCTCCGGAACAGGCCCCAAGATGGGATCTCACGGAAACAGAAGGTTGCGGCGGTGGAATTAGGGTTTTCTCTGTTGCTTCGATGTTTTCAGGGTACATGGGTATATATAGGAGGAAGGAGGGCATCGGGAGAGCAACATGGGGCCCACGAGGAAGGGGGCACACCCAGGGGAGGGGGCGCGCCCCTACCCTCGTGGACGCCACGTGTGCCCTCTTCCGTGGTTCTCAAGTCTCCCATGAAGAAATCGCTCCAAAAATATCTCTCGTGAAGGTTTCATTCCGTTTGGACTTCGTTTGATATTCCTTTTCTGCAAAACCCTGAAATAGGCAAAAAAAACAACAATCTGGACTGGGCCTTTGGGTTAATAGGTTAGTCCCAAAAATAATATAAAAGTGTATAATAAAGCCCAATAAACATCTAAAACATCATATATAATAGCATGGAACAATCAAAAATTATATATACGTTGGAGACGTATCAAGCATCCCCAAGCTTAATTCCTACTCGTCCTCGAGTAGGTAAATGATAAAAACAGAATTTTTGATGTGGAATGCTAACCAACATAATTTTCAATGTAATTCTCTTTATTATGGCATGAGTTTTCAGATCTGAAAGATTCAAGATAAAAGTCTATATTGACATAAGAAATAATAATACTCCAAGCATACTAACAAAGCAATCATGTCTTCTCAAAATAACATGGCTAAAGAAAGTTATCCCTACAAAATCATATAGTCTGGCTATGCTCCCTCTTCATCACACAAAATATTCATATCATGCACAACCCCGGTTTCAGCCAAGCACTTGTTTTCATACTCTATTTTTTCAAACGTTTGAACTTTCACGCAATACATGAGCGTGAGCCATGGATATAGCACTATGGGTGGAATAGAGTGGTGGTTGTGGAGAAGACAAAAAGGAGGAAGATAGTCTCACATCGACTAGGTGTATCAACGGGCTATGGAGATGCCCATCAATAGATATCAATGTGAGTGAGTAGGGATTGCATGCAACGGATACACTAGAGCTAAAAATGTATGAAAGCTCAACAAAAGAAACTAAGTGGGTGTGCATCCAACTTGCTTGCTCACTAAGACCTAGGGCATTTGAGGAAGACCATTGTTAGAATATACAAGCCAAGTTGCATAATGAAAATTCCCACTAGTATATGAAAGTGACAAAACAAGAGACTCTCTATCATGAAGATCATGGTGCTACTTTGAAGCACAAGTGTGGAAAAAAGGATAGTAGCATTGTCCCTTTTCTTTTCTTTTCTTTTTCGTTTTCTTTTCCTTTTTTTGGGCCTTTCTTTTTCTTGGCCTTTCCTTCTTCTTTTTTCTTTTCTTTGGGACAATGCTCTAATAATGATGATCATCACACTTATATTGATTTACAACTTGATATTACAACTCGATACTAGAACAAAGTATGACTCTATATGAATGCCTCCGGCGGTGTATCGGGATGTGCAATGAATCAAGAGTGACATGTATGAAAAATTATGCATGGTGGCTTTGCCACAAATACGATGTCAACTACATGATCATGCATGGAAATATGATAATATGAAGCGTGTCATATGAACGGAATGGTGGAAAGTTGCATGGTAATATATCTCGGAATGGCTATGGAAATGCCATGATAGGTAGATATGGTGGCTGTTATGAGGAAGGTATATGGTGGCTGTTTTGAGGAAGGTATATAGTACCGGCGAAAGTTGCGCGGTACAAGAGAGGCTAGAAATGGTGGAAGGGTGAGAGTGCGTATAATCCATGGACTCATCATTAGTCATAAAGAACTCCTATACTTATTGCAAAAATTTACGAGTCATCAAAACAAAGCAATCAACGCATGCTCCTAGGGGGGAGGTTGGTAGGAGTTAACCATCACGCGCCCCTGACCTCCACACAAAGGATGACACTCTACAAATACCTCATGCTCTAACTTCGTCACATAGCGGTTCACCATACGTGCATGCTACGGGAATCACAAACTTTAACACAAGTATTTCTCAATTTCATAATAACTCCACTAGCATGACTCTAATATCACTATACTCATATCTCAAAGCAATCATCAAGTATCAAATTTCTCATCATATTCAAGGCACTTTGTATGAAAGTTTTTACTACATTTATCTTGGATGCCTATCATATTAGGACTAGTTTTATAACCAAAGCACATTACCATGATGTTCTAAGAGACTCTCAAAAGGATATAAGTGAGGCATGAGAGATCAACAATTTCTACAAAATAAAATCACCACTGTGCTCTAAAAGATATAAGTGAAGCACTAGAGCAAAACTATTTAGCTCAAAAGACATAAGTGAAGCACATAGAGTGTTCTAACAAATTCTAGGCCATATTTATCTCTCTCAAAAAGGTGTGTCCAGCAAGGATGATTGTGGCAAACTAACAAGGAAAGACTCAAATCATACATGACGCTCCAAGTAAAACACATATCATGTGGTGAATAAAAATATAGTCCCGAGTATAGTTACCGATAGATGAAGACGAAAGAGGGGATGCCTTCTCGGGTCATCCCCAAGCTTAGGATTTTGGTTGTCCTTGAATTTTACCTTGGGGTTCCTTGGGAATCCCCAAGCTTAGGCTCTTCCCACTCTTTGTTCCATATTCCATCAAAGCAATACTCAAAACTTGAAAACTTCACAACACAAAACTTAGCCAAAAATCTCGTGAGCTCCGTTAGTATAAGAAAACAAACCACCACTCAAAGGTACTGTAATGAACTCATTCTTTGTTTACATGAGTGTTAAACCTACTGTATTCCAACTTATCTATGATTCATATCTGTAATGCCCCGGATGTAATACTTTCCCTTTTGGGCTTATAATATATCTCCGGCTTCATCTATTTCCTTTTCGGGTTCTTTGTCTTTCGGGCTTTCGTCGTTTTGTTGTGTGAGTGTGTGGCATTCATTCATATCATGTAGACATGTGCATTGCATTGCATCTGTGTTGTGGGTTGCATCCGGTTCCGTGTGTTTCTTCCCGTTGTCCGTTTCGTGTTCCGGAGCTCCCTCACGTGTCCGTGACGTCCCGTAGGCCTACTTTGTTGTTCGGGCGTTTTACGTTACCGGTGTGCCGCGAGGTTGTGTTGTGTGTGGTTGTTTTGTTGTGTGCAACCCGCCTCCCAAATCTCGTCTCGTTTGGGCTCCGTTGACTTTTCCCTCCGTTGCTCGTGTGGGCCCGAAGTGCCTTCACTTCGTGTCCCGGAAATACCCCTGCTGCTCTCTTTTATCTCCGTCTAGGCCTTTTAAAACAGCCCCCGCGATCGGATCCGTCGGATCGCGATCGGAGGGCTCCTAGCGCCCCTAATCTCCCCCTAACCCTAAATTTCTGCTACTTATAGACCCCTAGTCTATTTGGGGCAACCCCTCCTTCTTCCTCCTCTCTCCCCTTCTTTTTTTTTTTTTTTCTACCTCAGATCCACCTTGTCTTCTCGGATCCCGAGGGGATCCAGCAGTTAACCGAAGAAGCAGACCGCCGAGCCGTCTCGATCGAGCCCCTCGAGCGGGCGAGGTCAACGGCCACCGCATCGCCAGGCGACTCCGCAGCCAGCCGCTCGACCGCATCCAGACCAGGCCGATCGCCACTTGGTCCCAGTCGACCGCGTCGGCCAGGGCCCGGGGGGACCAGTTCCCCGGCCCGACCGCTCGATCTCCCGCATCGCCACCCGCTCGTTAACGGGCCGGCCGTCCCCCAGCCGACCGCATCGGGTCTCCAGGTGCCAGCCACCGCGCGTGGGCCGCCGCCTCCTGGCGGGCCGCGACGGCCAGGCGGCTCCCGCGTCGCCAGCTGCCGGGAGGTGGGCCGCCGCTCGTCCGCGCCGCTCGCCAGCCGGGCCTGCTACGCCGGGCCGCACCGCATCGCCACCCCAGCTCCAGCCGCGGGCCGCCTCCTTCACCGCGGCGCCGCCGGCCCAATCCGCCGCCTCTCCCTCCGGGCCGGATCCATATTCCAGCCGCGGCCCGAAACTGTTCATCTCCAGATCTGCTAGGTTGTTTTTTTTCCCTAAGCCCCTGTTTTTCCTGTTCTGATATGCATACTTTGACCTGCTGTATCTTTTACTGTGGTGCTCCGTTTTGCGCGTGTAGCATGTCCAGATGTTCGTGGAGATGCCCTCTACGTTTTACCTGTTGTAGTCATGCATGTTAGAGGTCTTCTAGACACTTGTTTTGCTGTTGCAAGAGTGCATGATGATATAAACTGCTGTTATGTGTTATTTTCATGCCACCTTTGACATGTGATATCTTTTAGCTCGTTTGTCCAAACGATGCAAATGACATGTCCACGTGTTCGTCTCGTCACGAACTACGTGTTGTGTGTGATAGGTTGCATGGTAGATTTATTGTTTCCTTGTTATCATCGTTGCAAAGTGCCATGTTCACATGTTGTGTTTTTACTTGTTATGAAATGCCATCTTGTTGAGCTCGTTGTAATCGGTGTGTTCACCACAATGATGCATGCTTGTGTGTTTCGGGATCACCTTCATATGTATTTTGATGAGGTGCTTACCCTTTGCCATGTTTAGTTTCGAGGTGTCTTAAACATGCTCCTTTTGATGCTATGATGATGTTGCTGTTTTAGGACTTAGTGAAATTTCACTAAGTCTGAAATCTGTAACGTTCCGATGCCATGTTCGTGTGATGTTGTAGGACAAAGCATGATAGTTTTGGGGTGGATTTTGATTGTTCCATGAAGTATATATTGTTGTCTTTCCATCCATGTCCTCACATGTCCATTTGAGTGGCTGTAGCATGATTATCTTTTGCTCCAAACTTTTAATAAAATTCTGCTGCCAGAATTTTATTTCAAAGTTCAGTATGTCCAAGATCATTGCTATTGATCCGTGACTCCGTTTGGGGTGCACTTTGGACCTAGTTGCTGTACATTATATCTAGTTTATGTTCAAGTCCTTTGCCATGCTTTTTGGGTCCTGTAGATTAATTATTTTGAGCTCCCAAGATGCTATGTTGCTGTAATTTGCAGTTTTCGCTCAAATCTTGTTTCGGGCATAACTTTTAGCCCGTAACTCCGATTTCAGCGAATCTTATATCAAACTTGGGTGTTTTTCTGTGTAGATTAATAATATCAGGTTGTTATCTTGTTTTGAGGTGTTTTGCTTGAGTGATGTTTCCCGTGCTCCATGTGCATCTTTAGTGCATCCATCATGCATTCATGTTTTTCGAGTGCGCATTGCATCGTGTTGATTGGTGCTTGGTGTGTTTGTCTTGTTTAGAGCCGGAAGCTGAGAACGAGTTTTCCAACGAAGTTGAGCACGAGGTTTCCAACGAGTTTGAGCATGAGAACCCTTCTTTCGATCCGAACGTCTTCTCTTCAGGCAAGATGACCGAACCCCGATAACATTACTATCTTTGCCTATTGCTAGTAGTCTCGATCTATAGTTTTGCCTCGATGCCCATGTTCTTCTTGTCAGCCTCCTACTTGTAACCAATTGCCATGTTTAACCACCCTACCTATGCAACCGTTGTCTTGGCTAAGTACGCTTCGCTCAGCCCTTCTTATAGCGTTGCTAGTTGCAGGTGAAGATCGAAGATGCTTGCTTCATGATGAAGTTTGGTTGGGTTATATCACACTATATAAATGCTTTAATTGAAATCACCTATATATTGGCAAGGGTGGAAGGCTAAGCCTTTTGCTTGGTGTTTTGTTCCACTCATGCCGTTAGGATCCGTATAAGCCGGTCTTATGTTCCTTGATTATGCGTTCCTAACACGGTTGGGGTGTATGGGACCCCCTCGATAAACCGCTAAGTGCTAAGTCTTTTCCAGCAAGTCCCAACCTTGGTACTATTTGCATAAACAACTAAAACTTTCCGAGGGAGTAATTAACCCGAGGCTTAATTAATTCAACCCCCTGGGCCAGTGCTCGACTTGAGTGTTGGTCCAAACCAGAGTCACTTGCGGATACTACCCAGTTCGCTAGGGTCTTTGGTATCTGTACGTAGCGCTCATCCGGACGTGTCCTGAGACCTAGATACGCGCGGCTACTATCAGGGTGTCGACACGCCGGGAGGATTTGCTGGATTAGCCTTACCTTAGCTCGGTATATCTTGAGCACGGGATTCCGAGGATACTCGGGTCTTCCCACTTTGGAGTTGCGACTCCGCGGATCGTGGGCTTGTAATGGGTCAAGTTGGAACACCCCTGCAGGGTTTGAACTTTCGAAAGTCGTGCCCGCGGTTATGTGGCAGATGGGAGCTTGTTAATTCCGGTTGTAGATAACTTGACACAATGATACTAATACACTACCAGCGTGTGTTCCGTGACTGTCAATTTCCGAATAGGGATTCGGGAGTTGAACACGGAGGGGTTATGTTTGTGAGCTTGTAGCTAGGATCACTTCGTGATCACTTCTCGCGATGCCTTCTCTTCTCGCTCTCACTTGCGTAAGCTAGATGCTAGTTGCTGCTGCAGACTTGTTCTTTCTTCAGCCTTTTCCCTCACCTAAAGGCTTTGATAGTTCTGTTACCCGGGAACGGGATTGCTGAGTCCTCTGTGGCTCACAGTTACTTCACACACCAGATGCAGGTCCAGCTGTGAGCTATCCAGGTGATGGCACCGAGCTGGATTGGGAGTACGACGAGGAGCGTAGTCGGTACTATGTGCGGTACCCGGACGATCAGTAGTGGAGACTCTTACTAGGATTCGATCCGCCTGTGGTTGTTTTATTTACCTGAGTTTGGTACTTTGACATTTGGCTTTTGCCCTTAGAGGGTTGTAGTGATCTTAATGTATGATGTTTGAGACTTGTACTGTTATTCTGTGACGTGGCGATTGTAAGCCAACTATTTTTCAGTTTATTATCCCTCTTTTACATGAGTTGTGCAAAGATTGCCAAACTTGAGATCATTCTAGGATGGACTTATGCCTTTAAGTCGTGCCTCGACACGTAGGAGGTATAATTCCATCCTGGGCATTACAAGTTGGTATCAGAGCCTTCTCCGACCTAGGAGCCCCACTGTTTGATCGAACCGTTGACGGTTGAGTCTAGGCACACACTGAAAACTTTTTGAGTCCTATATTATATCGGAGAGTAGGATTTCTTTGCTTCTCTTCCCCTTTCTCTCTGGTGAGGACTCCTGACGTCTACTCTTGTCTCTCCTATCTTCAAAATTTGCACAAAATTTTTTTTTAGGATTCCCGCGAGTATTCTGGGATTGTTTCGATGTTCTTGTGACAAGGATATTGTTCCCGATGCCTCCTGTTACCGAGGAGTTGAGCTTCGGGGTATCATTGTAACAAGCATATCGCGACAGTACTAAATACTTAAGACGGCCGACATCGAAAATCTCCCCTGTACGGCCAGTGGCAAGATAACCCCGACATCACCCAGTACTGGGGAGGTAGTTCGGGAGTATTGCCATAGCTTGTTATAGTGGATGCTTTTCGAAGGTCCGAGGTACACAGTTTCCGAGAAAGACTGGTTATGTGTTGAAGGATGGATACACCTGGATGTAGGTTAGAGTTGATTGCGCGGTGCTTCCCGTGTATCCCCAACACCTGATTGCATAACTGGAATCTTTCGGAAAGCTATAGGTGGGTTTTATCCAGTAGATCGTAGGCATTCTTCCAACGAATGCAGGTTAGAGAGTTCGGGGTTCGACATTGAGTGAAGGAGTTATATGACCGAGGTTACTATCAGGAGTTGCATCTTAAAGGGTCCTTGGCTATGCTGATCCGGGGATTGCAAAACCTTTTCGTAACACGTTCATATGCTTTCAGCACAAAGATGTTAGAACGAAACTCCTCTCTTGTGTTTGTTCCTTTCCGTACCTTGTTGTTTTATTATTTTATCCTTTTGATCCCTATGTGGCTTCTCGTGAAGACTGATGTTATCAATTAACTAAGAAATATCATCCGTTCCTCTTGTTCGGATGATTTCATTCGTTCTTATTGTTCGAATGTTTATTGTGAAGACTTGTTGCAATTCATTTCCTTTGATTCAGCTTATTCCTTTTGTCAATCAATTGCTGATTCGTGGTCATCTCTTACAGGATGGCTCCGAAAAAGGTTCTGAATGCCAACCCAGAGGTGGAAGAGGTTCCAGAACGTCCTCCTTCACCTCCTCCTCCGCCTGAGGCTTGGAGAGCAATTATGCAGACTACTGCTCAGAACACTCAGTTGATGATGCAGATGATGCAGCAAATGCAAGCTATGCAAGCTAATCAAGCTAATCAGGGCGTTCCTATGAACCAAGGCAACTTCTTCCAGCAGCACCATGCTACCCTCAACCAGTTCTTGGCCAACAATCCTAAAGCTTTCAGTTACTGTGTCGACCCTCTTGATGCTGAAGATTGGCTGACCGACATAAAGAAGCATTTTGAGTGCAGTAACGTGAAAGAAGATGACTATGTGAAGTTTGCAGCCTTCCAACTGAAAGATCAAGCAGCTGATTGGTGGCAGCAGTACAAAGACTCAAGGCCGGGTCAAGTGATCTCGTGGGAGAATTTCTGCAAGGATTTCCGCTCGCATCACATTCCTACAAGTGTTATCGAGGGTATGCGTGAGCAATTCCGCAACCTCAAGCAGGGCTCCATGACAGTCTATCAGTATAATGTCAAGTTCCAAAACCTCGCTCG